>JAODJX010000042.1:21949064-21959102 GCA_026776945.1 Isichthys henryi | reverse complement strand
GCCCATCGCAGGGCACACTCACACACCATTCACTCACGCATGCACACCTACGGGCAATTTAGCAACTCCAATTAGCCCCAGTATGTTTTTGGACTGTGGGGGGAAACCGGACTACGCGGAGGAAACCCCACGACGACATGGGGAGAACATGCAAACTCCCAGGCGGGGATTCGAACCCGGTCCCAGAGGTGTGAGGCAACAGTGCTAACCACTGCACCACCATGCCGCCCCTCCCTTTCCGTTCCGTTTTTTAACTGCTGGCAACCCGAGTAGGTTCTCAAAAGGCACCAAGTCCTGCTCCATGTTAATGGAAACCCATTGAACCACCGTTGACACCCTGCTCGTTAGTTGTGTGTAGTGGGATGTAATGATACATTAATCGTATGCAATTTTAACTGGTTCCTATAACGCACACCTAAAACGATAGGCATGCTCGTTTGGTATTGAAACTGGAGAATGCCGGGAAACCCCCCACAAAGCATACGGCACGTGCACACAGCGGAGTGTGATTCGAACCCCAATCGGCAGGTGTGAGGTCACCCTATCCGTCCCTATTCATATATTCTGTTTCGTTTCTTAAGTGTTTTTTTTTAGTAGGCTACAAGGCAATTGGCTCCCTTGGCGGAATGCCACTCCATCACAGATATTATATTGCTGTAGTACGTCATGGAAAAGTCACATTTTACTTTGTAAATTGTGCTGCGGGATTTTTCCGATTATTGTTTCCTTATTGTAAAGTTACGCTGCGGCCATTACATTTAAGACCGGGAGTATACAAAGACTCCTGATGATCGACGTCAGCAGCATCGCCCACGCAATCCAACGGAACCGGGCTGAGCACGCTGCTAGTATAAGGGCTTTGGGATAGAAGGGGACTTGGCTGCATCTGGTGAGTAATGGTTATATAAAGCAGACTTGCCGATTTTAAGTTTGGGTATGACTGCGTGTGACGATCACAACAGGTAAAGCCTTCAAAAAGCTGCTGTCGCGGGTCTTTGTTAAAATGCATTGTGCTTGAAATGGCAAAAGTAAAACATGGCACAATTTCAGCCTACGACAAATTTTTGGGAGCACCGCAAGCAGGATATTTCAATGATGAACTTATACTCCAGTATTAACCACTTTGAGTTGGTCGTTTTTCACAATTACGAAAGTAGTCTCTTGATTCTTTTATAGTGACTTTTCCTTTTAATCTACCCGCCATCATACTTTTTTTTTCGTTTAGGATAAGTGATATGTTTCCTGCTGCTTGGATCATGTTAAGTAATGTTAGATTAGTTAGATCACGATACCAGTTCAAAGGCTGTTGCCTTCCCCTACTACTGGCCACGCTACATCTTAGGTGCATGGACATGGGGGGAAAGAGGCATATTATTTACGCAAAAGAAACTAACCTAAATCCAACAAATGCCAACTACAGCTCAACAGTTAAAACGACTGTTTTTATTATTTGTTTTCCGTGTTCTTTTAACCGACCATTCAGGCTTCAAGATCACTTGAATTGTCTTTTATCAATATAAAATGGTGGTATTCACGTGCTTTTTCCCAAATGAAAGCAGAAACTCCGACTTTAAGTCACCGCTGCTTTATGAACCTCAACTAACTAGTTCCGAGCATAAAGATTCATGCCTGATCCATAAAATGTCATTGTGACTGCGGGACTTCAAAGATTGAACCGTAACAATTTATCCATTTTCCTCTGAAGCTTCCTTATGTGGTTTTAATGAATGTTTTAGGCTCATTTTTTTTGTTATTCGTAACATGGGATCGGAACAATCTTTAACTATACAGTAATGCATTTTAAAGAAACTGAATGGCTCGTTTTATATTTCCGTCTTAACATTATTAGCTGTATTTTGTTTTAGACTTATTTGATTACTTATTACTGGATTTTATTTTTGTTTTTTTTAATGGTTGTCGTATGTAAAGCACTTTGGTTACAGCACTTATGCTGTTTTAAATGTGCTATAATAAATAAATTGACATTGACGGTTTTTGGCTCCCATTTTTTTGAGTTATTCGTGACATGGGATCGGAACAATCTTGAACTATACAGTCATGCATTTTAAAGAAACTGAATGGCTCAGGGCAGGAATACCAGTCCAGCACAGACCCACACTTGCGGGCAGCATAGAAATGCCAGTTCAGACAAGTGCATGTCCTTAGATTGTCAGAGCAGACTCGTAGCACAGAGGGAGAACATGCAAACTAAACACAGCAAGCTGAGGTGGGACTCAAGCCTCCAGCCCACTGACACACTGTGCTGCACAGGGATAATTCAACCCTTTCAGATTCAGCTATTAAGACCATCATGACCTGCTCTTATGACTTCTTGGTGAGACTGTGGGAATTTTTTTGCAAACTTTTGTTTTCAAAGTTGCCCTCTCTTTAGGAATCTAATCTGTTAATGCTGACATGGCAGTCCACTTCATATCTGTAAAATGTGGACCTTATATTTTCGTAAACTGAACATGCTCATTCGATTATTCTCTGATCCTTATTAACAATTTTGCCCTGAAATTCCCATTCTGTGTTTTTGGAAGCTAAGAAATATTTTTCTCAGCCTTGATGGTTTTACTTTGACTCTACATCGCCACCTTGTGGAGCATCGCCACGTCATTGCAGTCGGGTTGAAGTCTGGACTTGGTCATTGCTGCGCCTCGATTCCTTTCTTTTTCAGCCATTCTGTTGTAGATTTGCTGGTTTTCTTGGAATCATTGTCCTGTTGCATGATCCAGTTTCAGCTGTTGGACAGATGACCTTGTATTTAACTCTACAATGCTTTGGTATACAGAGGAGTTCATGGTCCACTCAGTGGCTGCAATACAATCCCAAATCGTCACCCTTCCACTATTGTGCTTGACAGTTGGCATCAGGAGTTTGTGCTGATCTGCTGCGTTTGGTTTTCAGCAAATGCGGCGCTGTGCATTATGGCCAAACATCTCGACTCGCCTGGTCTAATCTGTTCAAAGGACATTGTTCCGGAAGTCTTGCAATCAGATGCAACTTTGCAAACCTAAGCCATGCTGTCATGTCCTTTTTAGAAAGAAGGGGGTTTCTCCTGGCAGTCCTTCCAAACAAGCCACACTGGTTCAGTGTTTTTCTAATTGTACTGTCATGAACTTTAACATTTAACATGCTAACTGAGGCCTGTAGTGTCCAAGATGTAGGGCTTGGGGTTTTTTTGCAGTTTCTCTGAGCATTTCCCGGTCAGACTTTGGGGTGAATTTTCTGGGACGTCCAACTCTGGGAACATTGGCAGCTCCCTTGAATGTTTTCCACTTATGAATAATCATTGTCAATGTAGATTGATAGACTTCAAATTGGTTGGAAATGGCCTTATAACCCTTCCCAGACTTATAATGATTATAATTGGTGATCAGTGTTGACACACCACAGCACAACAACATAACATGTGTCCTCTGCATTTAACCCATATGACATTGTGATGCAACATTGACCAGCTTTTATTTAGCACCCAATGAGCAGTACCTTGCTGGTTAAGGATTCAACCAGTAATCTTTCAATCACATTAGGCCACCACTGCCCTCAAAAGTTTCAATTATGTATCGTCATTAGTGCATACCTTTTGCACACTTCAGGATGGACCAGTTTGAGCGTTATGAAGCCGCTTCTGGGTAGGTGCGAGTAGGCAGCGTGTGGGCAGCACTGGTTTGAAGATCACTGGAAGTCTCCGGGTAACATTGATGAGCAGCAACATTAGCTTCTCTAACATGCTGATGTCTTTCCCTCCTTGGCAGTGTGTTAACACACCTGAATGCTCCACTGCAAAAATTTAGACTTTTATAGAGCTGGTCACACTTGCTGATGATCGATTTATCAAACAATTAATCAAAACATCTGGCTGCTACTTGCCCTCTTTAATTCCTAAAGAAGCAAGGGTGTGCTTAATTTTTCACGTACTACTTTTGAATTTTGGCTTTATTTTTGTTAAATAAATAATCACATGGTGTAATATGTTGTTCATCCTGAGGTTGTATTTACCTAATTTTAAGACCTGCAAAGAAACGGATGGTTTTTTAAATTTCTTGACGCTTAAAGCCTTAGAATTGAAAGTGTGTAGTTTTTTTTTTTCCACATTACTGTATTCATGTGTAATCTGTGTATTTCTGCAGTGTTGCTGAAATCTATATTATATTCTGCTTGGACATCAATTCTTGGTCCTCTCTGATCCTAAGTTGATCTGAAATATTAGGTGTTTTTTAATATTTGGGGTTCTTATTTGATGAGGGGGAACAAGTGACAGGTGAATGTTTGTTTTATAAACAGTGTAGTTTGACACTGAAAAAGTAAACTTAGACTTAGAAGGTCAAATTTAACTTGTGCTGAATATGGAAGTTCCCTCTTTGAGCTTTCCAGTGAACTGTACCTAAGCCATGAAGATGTAATGGTACCTGTTATGTAGAAATTTTTCTACATCTCAAAGCACAAGTTTTAGATTCTTGATGCCATATTATTCGCCTCATGTCAAAGCAATTAACAAGAGAAACCCGAGTTTAACATCTTCTCTGAACTGTTGCTGTTCATTATATACGCATCATATACATTATGACCATCCACCCCTGCGAGAAGTGAATAATGTTGACTGTCTCATAAAAATGGTGCATGTGAGGGTCTGGGATATATCAGGTGGTGAAGCTATGATTTGGTGCTTGTAGTCGAAATGTTGAATGCAGAAGAAATAAAGATCTGAGTGACTTTGACAAGAACCGAATCATTATGGCCAGACTGCTGGATCAGAGCATTTCCAAAATGGTGCTGAGTACCTCTTGAGAGGAGCGAAAAACCATGAACCACTGACCGGGTGACTCGTTGATGTGGGATGTGAACAACGGCTATTCTGTGTGATACAAACCAACAGAGGGTCTATTGTAGCACAAATGGAAGACAATTTTGATGATGGTCATGGGAGTAATTTGTCGTGAGACAGTGCATGGAGCCTTGCTGCAAATGCTGGAGGCCAGTCAGAGTTCCCCGTCCACTGTTGAGGGCCTCCAATGGGAAAACAAGCGAGTGTCAGAACTTGGAGCAGTGGAAGAAAGTTGCTTGGTCGGTTTAATTCCCTGTTCTGTTGCATCTTGTTGATGGCCAGGTATGTGTCGGGCATCTGTGGGATGTGTTGGACAGACAAGTCCAATCCACAGTTACAAAGCCCCCTATGCAGCAGGACACTGCACAGTCTCACTCAGATATTTACCGCCCATTTCTTTTGCATTCAACACGTATTATATTCCAAGTAAACTTTGGCTTGGAATAAAATATATTCCAGATTTGACCCACAGTTTTCACAAGATACTCAACATTATTCACATCACGTAGGTGTGGTCATAATGATTTGGCTTATTGCTGTGTATGATACATATATAGTACTGTTCATGCTGATGTTTTGGCGTAAACCCAATATATCGCCAAGCGACATATACAGCTATATGTATTATTTGGGCAACTTTACTTCACGGGGCACAAATAATGTATTATGCTGTTACTTAACCACAAACCAAGTTAAATACTGATCTCGTGTTAATTTATCATTAATGAATTGTACTCTTATCTCAAGCAGTTTCTATATTTGTTACTATATGTGATGATTCTGTAAACCTTTGTAAACTACTGAAGGAACTACGAAGGAATCAAAGAAGGAACAAGTGAGGGAAAACAAGTGAAATACTGAGCTAATGTTTGTTCATCATTAATGCATTGTAACACATCTCAAGTGACAACTATATTAATTCATGATTTGTTCATATTTGGTACTTCAGTAGTTGAGTTATTACTAAGTATTTGTGTCACATCAATTAAAGTGTGACCTATATTTGTATGATGGATGGATGGATTGATTTACAGTTGTAAAGACTACTACTCAAGTTTCAGATATGGCTAATATAAAAAAGTACAATTAAATAACCTTATGCTCTCGGAAGCTTTTACAGCTGGTGTGTACGTCTGTATTCGAGCCATAGCTATTGTGTGCTGATATAACTGGTCAGTTGTTTTTCACTCGCTTTTGGCTAATTGCTGTCTGGGCTGTCATCTGTAGGTATCACGGACGCGCTCCCTGTTCATGGAGGAGTATGGCATGCTCCTCGCTCGCCCGCTCCCCGGATTCCTCCATGCAGGGAATCCCCCAGTCAGTGTTGATGGTCTCCATGGAGACCAAGTACCAGTGCCAGCACTGCGAGGGGGTGTTGAGGGTGCCCTTCCAGGCGAGATGTGGGCACCGTTTCTGTGGAAACTGCTTGAGAGAGCTCACTGGGTATGTGGTGCCAGGGTCACATGGCCTTAATTAAAAATGTTATCAAGTAATTTATAGGTGTGAGCTAATAAGTCTGCACCAACTGAAACCGCCTTTAGCTAACAGAATATGCTAAACCTGTACAGAGCGGCCATTTTTGGATTTCATGGCAGAGTTGTGCGATATGACCAAATATGTTATCGCGATAAAAGTTTTCATGTCAGTCGATATCGATAATACGTTTACATTTATCGTGATAATTATTTCCAGTTTAAAGGCTGTTTTTTGCTCATGAGTGAAACCAGATGGTTAATTGTGGTTTTAAATTATTCATTATTGCCAGAACATGACAAACAGAATGTCACATTTCAAAATGCTGCCACTCGCATTCTTACTGGCATTTCTGGAGTGTCTGTGGATTATTACTGTGTGGATTGAATCTTACTGAATTACCCTTATTGAACGGGTTGCTTTGGACTTACCTGCTCTCCCAATGACAGCCCTGTTGCTTTGACTGATGTCTTTGATCTGCTTGTCTGCTCCTATTGCATTCTGTTTGTTCAATAAATCCCCTGTTTGTGTTTTTGTGACTGTGACTGCACTTGTGCTGTATTGCCAGTTCTGACAAATAGAGATTATTTTGACCTTTTATAGAGCATTTGCCATATTGATAAAGAGTAAAATATCGCGATAATTATCATTTTATTGCCCAGCCCTATTTCATGGATATTTTGCTGTGTGTTGTAATAAATGACATAATATGTGAGAAACACTATGTAAAAGTGATGGAAGTCTTTATGTTCCTATGAACATTTTGTTTATAGGTGACTTCTCCATTTGTCTTGTTAGCGTTTGCTGACAGTCAGTATGTCAGCTCAGGGCCCCCCCCATGTGACCCCTGACAATGACAGTGTACCTGTCTGCTCCCCCAGCTTGGGCCCCCTGCCTTGCAAGGCGTGTGAGCGAGACAGGATCTTTGAAGACCCGCTGTCCATCCTAAACGCCAGCGATGTGAGTCCGTGGGGTCTGACATCTCGCTCCAGTTCATGTGACGTTCTTTGCCTGCAAAGTGGTACTCTGGGCAGCCACGAAACCACACACCACTCATTATTTTATCCTTCACTTCATGGCCATTAGTGCTCTGTCTTCTTCCCTTTCCTGCGCTCTCTGGCCCCCATCTTTTAAATATCAAGCTTCATATTTGTATCTATACCTGTGGGTCTTGTACTGATGTGTCGCTGAGTTATGACAGGAGAGCTTTACACTCAGTGCAATGTGGATTTCTTAGCTGGTCTAGATTGTTGTTGGCTGACAATTAGGATTTTAGAATTTGGTGATCAGTGGTTATTGTTAACGCACCACAGCACACAGTGCACAACAATGAAATGTGTCCTCTGCGTTTAACCCATATGTGACTATGTGACATAGCAGGTGGGCAGCTAATTCAGCACCCGGGGAGCAGGGCTTGGGGGTGGTACCTTGCTCAGGGTACCTCAGTGGTGCCTTGCTGGTTGGGGATTCGAACCAGCAATCTTAAAATTACAAGTGCGCTTCCCTAACCATAAAGCCACCACTGCCCTTTTTTTCTCCTTTTTACAATTTCAGTGCAGTCCTGAATGATCTACTCTCTGGTTTACATGGTGTCTGATTTATTCTTTGAAGGCTTTTCCAGACAACGCTGCGTGGAGGGAGATTGAAAACCTGCCAGCTCAGTGCCCCAGTAAAGGCTGTCCATGGAGAGGGGTTGTTAAGGACTATGAGGTGTGCTTGCAGTCTGTATGTGGGGGTGGGGGTCTGGTTACTTTGTGTACTCTGTGCTTGGCTGGGTGTACATTTACTGTCTGTGCTGTATATGTGGGAGGGTGCACAGTTACTGCGTTTACTTTGTGCGTGAGCGTTTGCAAGGTTACCATGTTAACTGTGGTGTGTGTGTGTGTGTGTGTGTGTGTGTGTGTGTGTGTGTGTTTTTTTGATTTTCATCAACCGTAGCATTGTGTTTGAATAGATTTATTTCACTTGTTTTCTCACTCCAACTGCTGCCTTCCTGGCTGAGTGACAGGTTGACTGTAGTTCAGCCACTTGAGGGCTGGGGGAATTCCTGACAAATGTAGTGGTTTGGAAAGTACCAGATGTTTATATGTTAAACAGGATACATCACTGATTAGAGGAAAGTACCAAAAAGTTCTAAGCCTTTTGAATAGCATTTAAATCCAATTCTTCTGATAAAACCTGTCTATTGTTCTGCCAGTCTTTTTTAAGAAGGCACATGGGGTATTAGATTGCTTTTCTGGACATTTTATAGGGTAGTAGTATAGTATTTTTGTATTTTAACCAAAGAAGTGTATTATTTCTGCATTAAAGGAAAACTTACAAGGACATAGCAGAGATTATGACTGTTTCTGGCTGCTCGGCGTGTAAGTACTCCTTTACTAGCTAGTGGTAACAGAGGAAGAGAAGGCGATTTTTCTTTGATGGAGTGGCTGTGAGATATGTTCAGTTTCTGTGTGAGGCTTGGGGTTGTGAGCTGGTTTTGACTGCATCATTCCTGATCTGGTGAGACCTTTTGTACTGAACCTGCGGAGTTCTGTCTTGATACTTGGTATCTGCACCATGAATTTAACCGTTTTAATAAAGTCCTTTAATACAAAGTTGCTGGTTTTTGCCTTATTCTTCGTCCTTCGATTATGTAGTTTTGAAAGGGTCACGGATGACCCTTTCAAATGAGGGGTCACGGGTGTGACGAGGTGAGGTTTGGCAGTGATGGACCTGCACTGTGTTTGCTGGGGCTTGCAGGCGCAGCATGAGGGCCGCTGTGAACATGAGCAGGTGCAGTGTGAGGCCTGCCAGGCCTTCGTCCCATGGCTCCACATGGCCAGACATGCTGACAGGGAATGCGAGGCCAGGACTGTGACCTGCAAGTTCTGCAAGGCCACCTTCAGCCCCAAGGACATCAAGGTGACCCTTCTTCTCCTCCTCCTTCACCTTCTTCTTCACCTCCTCCTCTTTCTTCCTTCTCCTTCTTGTTCTCCTCATTTGGTTCCTCTTCCTCCTCCTCCCTCTCTGCCCCTCTAGTCATTTTTACTGATGAACAGGAGGTTTGCAGTGAGCCCTGGGGAATGTTCATGATGGATTCACGATGACGGTGAAAGCGACGGATTCTGAGACATCCTTCAGGGGTGGGGGATGGGGCGTAGCACCTGCATTTGTCCCATGCTCTGCGATACTGGTAACATGCACACCTGTTAACGTGACGGACGTCATGGCATTGCGGTGTCTGTCACCTACCACATTCTTTCACTTCCCAGGGGCACAACAACGTTTGTCAGAAGTTCCCTCTTCACTGTGAGGCCTGTGGCAAGAAGAAGATCCCCCGGGAAATGGTCAGTTCTTGCCACTGCAAATGGGACTAATGGGACCTCGCTGCCCCTGATGACCCCAGCCAAGAATAGCTTAACCTGAATCACTCCAGTTAAGCATCTAGCAGTATAAACAGGCATCAGGGCTCCTGAACAGAAGCTCGGCTCAATGTTGACGTCAATGTTATCAGCTTTATAGTGAACGCACTGCCTGCCCGCGGTGCCCTTTTCTGCTTAGGGTTACATACACATGAGGCTGCATCATGGAAGCAGAGGAGTCTGGGAATTTCTACATGTTGGGGTTTTTTTTTTTTTTTTTTTTTTTTTTTTTTATAAAAAGCATTTTTTTGTTACACTTCCCCCCCCCGTTTGCCCATCATTCGAATTCTTGCGGGAAGCAGCGGGGGGCCGGTCAATTACCCGCCCGGG
>JAODJX010000042.1:21924133-21936722 GCA_026776945.1 Isichthys henryi | reverse complement strand
GCTTCTGGGATAGGCTCCGGACCCCCCGCGACCCAGTAAGGATAAGCGGTTTGGAAAATGGATGGATGGATGGATGTCCATATACACATCGCTGTCAGCTTCACTCTGTCCATCGCGGTGGCTGCACTGTAATGGAATCGGTGTGGGAACACTGCAGGTGTGAGTTACTTAATTAGGATGTAAATCAAGAGACACAACCTCTCCGCAACATTCCGTTTCAGGGTCAGAATGTCAGTCTCTGCAAATGTGAGCTTCCATCAAACACACAGATGTCAAAAATGCCAGAATGCGTTAGTGTGGTGTTTCTGTTTATACGACACACACCTGCAGTGTTATGTTGGAAACAAGTCTGCATGCTTATTTACATGCATGTAACAGTTTCTTTTTTACCTTGCAAATAGTCTGTGGGGTTTGCAAACTACCCCAGCGCTTCTGACGTTGCTTATTTTAGGCTTGCAATGCAATAATATAGATTTGCTGTAAGATTACTTGCGTAAGCATGAGAGTCAAAAAGTGAGTGTCACCACAGATGCGTGAGGGTTGGCAGCCCTGAATGTAAATAATATATGAGCATCATATTATCCATCAGTTCCAAAGTAAAAGTACTGGGCCTTTATGCTTTGTACAGGATAGATACTGTTCAGACAAAGTAGCCTTATACCTGTAGGGCTAAGGTTCGAATTCTCTCTCCACTCAGTGCAGTGTGAGCATCTCTTGGGGACTTGGAATCCTTTCAGATTTCGGTGAACTGAATTCTCAAAACTGCCAGTAGGATGTGACTGTGTGAACGTGTGTCTGCCCAGCAGTTGGCATCAGTACTCCAGCCTTGTGCTGTATTCTGCCTGAAGCAGGTTCCCGACCCTCCTGCAATCCTGATTAGGATAAGCAACTAAAAGATGGATGGATGGATGGATGGATGGGACTCCTGACTTAGAGTCAAATCTGCTGTAAATTCAGCTGTTTCTTTAATATTATGATAGCCTCATCAGTCTTCCATATGCACTTTAACAACAAACAACAAATTTATTTTTAATTTTTGTATAGTGCATTATCACAACATTACATCGTCTCAAAGCGCTTTACAGCATCTGCACCCAAAGCCCCCAGTGAGTAAACCAAAGGCAACAGTGACAAGAAAAAACTCCCAAGAAGGAAGAAACTTTAGGAGGGACCAGACTCAAAGGGGGAGCCCATCCTCCAGGGGCTGGCAGGGAGAGTCAAATAGGAGAGATGGTTAAGTGCCAAGTCACACTGTCCAAATCATAAGATTTGAGACGCAACCGGGGAGCAGGGAGGTGATGACAAGCCAGTGCCGACTCTCCTTCCAATCGCCAGGCAACTTATTCAATGCAGGATCCTGCCTCCCAGTAATCACCTGGCCTGGGGGCACACTGTTTCATCACATGGCCTATCTATAAGAATCCTGTTATTATTTATGTCATGTTTTAATAAGCGTTTCCCAGTTTACATTCTCTGCCAGCAGCCCAGAGGTACAAAGTGCAGTGTGACGGGACGTGATAAGTGCCATACTGTGGAGTTAGACCAAAGTAAACATGAAGCAAAAACACTGCGGGCTGAAGATAAGGACTTGGTCTGCCCCAAAGGCTTGGCTTTATTGTAAAATAAAATTCTTGCTCCATTAGTACGCCAACCCTTATCTGTTTGATTTATGGTTAGGCGTTACATATTTCGTCATTGTTTATCCTTCCTTCCATCTTTCTATCTTGCCCGGGGATTGGATCCTGCATCCTAGCTCAGGAAGAGGAGGGCACAAGAGCTCCGGCAGGATACAAATTCCCAACCATAAAGATGTGAGGAAACACGTCTGCCCCCCCGGGTGTCTGTCCTACTCGTGATTATGGCAATTTCCTTGACATAATGGCAGATGTTGGGAAGTGATTTGTCATTAAAATTTCTTACAGCTCGCACTCGCTCCGCAAGCACATGCCGATACCTGTCTCAGAGATGCAGTGAACCAGTGGAGTTCAATGATTCTCTGCAAAAAAGAGACAAAAAAAAACAATTAATACAAACAAAGGGTTTCTGGACTTGGATCAAGACGAACGGATGTTCTTGGGTATCGCTGTCTTGTGCACGACGGAACAGACGCATGCGGCACCATGATGGGGATCTGTGAAGAGGGACATTTCAACGAGATTTTTACGACAAAGTCTTTCAGGTAGATTAAAGTTTTTTTTTCATATGTAATGTGATTTGATGCTCTGATGATAGTAATTCATGGGGAAATTTGAGTATTTGTGGTGATTGTGGAGATCTTGGCGTGACTAAGGACAATCGAGTGTGGTACAGGAAATATTAAAGTGAAACTTGCACTTGTATTTTCAATTCTCCTGCATATAATGGCCAAGACCGATTAGCAAATCAGTAATTACCCGTGACGCCGTGTGAATGGTCCCGTCTGTAGAGGGAGATTCAGGGCGTGAGTCTTGCTTTTGTGGTGGTGTCTGGAGTAGTTCTGTCCACACTTAAACACAGGTGTTCTAGGCCAATGAGACATTGTGAGGCAATCGACACAAAGAGGTTGGTAAATAATAGATGCTAATAACTTGAACAAAAAAACAATCCAACCGAGATGTTAAGGGCAGGAATGGCAAGGAGAGCCGTTAATGGACAGCCACTGCTTTCAGAAGAAGGAAATAGAATCCGCTTCCCATCCTGCTCGGCACTGAAATTCTTCCTGAAAAAGTTTCACATTATTGCCCAAGGCATGCCTGGTACTGGCTTCTGTACTGACCTTGGAATGGTACACAGAGATATTCTACTTATGTTGATGTCAGCTGATCTCCAAAGATTCTCTGCTTATTGCTTTCAACCTCGTTTCAACCAGCCAGAGAGATTCCGGTCAAATTCAGGTCAATCTGCAGTGCAACCTGATATCCGGTCACCTCAAACAAGGTTCACTTTCCAGTCCTGTTACGCTCCTGTCATTTAGGCTGCAGCTGTGGGGTTTAATGATTAAACTACTGAGTTTAATCAGGTCCCTGCTCATTATTCTGCTTCTTGTTTTATCCAGTTTCCTCTTGCTTGCGTGGCTTTTCTTTTATGTTGTACCAGCCCCCTATCTATTGCATTTTGACTAGCAGACACGGTAGGATGACATATGAGTGCCCCTCCAGCTTTCTCTTCTGACCCCTCCCACAATGTACACCCTCAGCAAACCTCCACCCAGAACAGCTTCCTAATCCACCCTATAAATTGCTCAAGCAAAACCAAACAAACACATATGGTCCCTTTCGGTCAGGAAGTGCTTTGTATGGAGTGTGTAAACACCACCTGAGCCGTGTTACACATTTACTGTCCCTCAGGTGGCAGGGGCCTGAAGGAGGGAGAGAGAAGAGAGAGAGAGTGCGGGAGGGAGTGACAGAGACATAATTCTAGTATAAGAACAATTGCAGAGTGGCTGTATGCTTGTTGGTTAAACAGAGACCGGGTGAAGACTGAAGCTTGAGGGTAAGTGAGACATCGTTCTTCTAAGTTGGTTCATGTTCTGCATCTTCTGACTGCTGGACAGTTGTGGGTGGAATGTAAAAGTTAATAGATAACAGACTGGGATAACCCACCTGTGTGACAGTGCTGCCCATCACAGTCTTTCATCTATACTTGATCTATGGACACAAACTCAAAGCGTTTGGAGGGAGCGGGTCCTGGGCTTAGAGACGTGCAGGTCAGAGAATGAGGGTCTCAGAAGGGGAAACCTGGACATTCCGGACATTCCTGTAGGTATTAGAGCTTCCAGATCTGTAGTGCAGCAGCATAAATGAAGCACCCCACTGCGATTCTGTAGTATGTATAACTGGTACATACAGCATTATAATAATCCTCCATATTTAAAACTGTATTTTGAAACTTAAAGATGAAATGTAATGCAGCATCGGGAGCTGGATGGTATAGAAAATATTTTTATTCTGAAAAAAGAATTGTGTGACTGAAGCTGACAGTGACCTGGTGCCTCACACCTTCATTGCTGGGGCTTTGAATCTCACCTCCTGTCTGAATGGGGTTCACATGTTCTTCCTGTGTTTGCATGGTTCAAAGACATACTGTTAGGCTGATTAGCATCCATTATTTGCAGCTTTGTTCCAAACGCAGCCTGGGACCTGCTCCACCCCTAAGATAAGTGGTTAGAATGGGGGTGCATATATAGCTGACCTTAGTATCTGTGCTTTCCCCTGAAGAACTGCCATTAGTAGACTGCAGGGGAAACTCAGACACGTCCTTCTTATAACTGTTACTTCCTTGTCACAGTGCATGCAAATCAAGCAGCGAATGCTGGCCCACAGAAGTCTAGCACGTTCTGTCATGTTTATGGTGTGAATATGATAGTGGTGATGTGACAATGCATTATTTAATAACTTGACAGAATGTAACAAATTGAATGATGATGATAATAACCATGATGATGATGATAGGATAATCTTGCAATATGAAATTATAATGTACACCATACATTTGTTACATTTTGTTGAGCTGTTACACAATGTGGAGTTGTTACATAATGCATTGTTACATGGTGTGTGGCAATGTATTTTGTAATAACATCACATTTATTACATTTTATCAAGTTATTATATAATGCGGCATTATTACATAATGAGTTTTTACACAATAATTGCAGAAAACCATGGGACCAACAGCCTAAAGGAATACATTTGAGAGAGGCCAAGCACAGTTTACTGTACATACGTTTTCCTCTATGGCTCCAAAAGACTAAAGCAGTCCTGTAACCTGCAGCACTGATCAGTCCAAACTGAAGCAGATGGCACATCTGGCACGGACTGACCCTGACAGAGTTCCTCACATTGTCTAATTTATATCATTACCAGGACTAAAAGCTAAAACAGTGTAGATCCATTTCAGATGTATGTTCACATGAGTATTGCTTCATTCAGTACAATTATTCTTTTTCACTTTCTTGCTGTTGTTGGCTTGTGATTATGGTCTTTGAGTTCACAGTCTTTCTGGAGAATTTCCTTTCAAATTCTTACGTTACTCTATTGCACACTGCATTACAATGACTCCGGGGCAGTTCATAGTCCACAGGATACATTGAGTCCAAAGAATCTAGCATTTCAGTGATGTGCCTGCAATAGCAGTGCCACCTGTTTTGTGGTGGTGTTGATGGGAACTAGTCCTGTGCTTCTCACATTGAAAGTGACTTTGAGAAATGAGGCGGCTGACAAAACTACTGCAGATCCCTTACACCTACAGCGCTTTAAAAGCTACACTAACCACAGGAAGTGGACAGTCACTAAGCAGTTTTACAAACGAATATAAACTCATTGTATTGAAGTAGTCGCCTTCTTGGTCGTCACAACAGTGGAAGCTAATGCCAGTCATCCGTTTTGTTTTGTTTTTGCCTTATCTTGCCCATCACCCCACCCGCCACCTCTCAGTCCACTCTTTCAGCAGTTTTTCCCACATCCTTGATAACATACAAAATGTTTATCGATGTATGTTTCCAGACTTTGGTTGTCAGTGATAATGTGTGTGGGCTACTCTAATGGGAACCTGTCTGTTTGTCAGGCTGTTAGTGTGTGTGACTTGTCACAATGACTTGACATTTATATACTTATTTTAACAAACACAGACACTTTTGTCCAAAGTGACATACAAAAGAAGCAGGTAATACAACCCTATTTCCAAAAAATGTAAATAAAAACGCAATGCAATGATTTGCAGAATCTCTGTAGGCAAGGAACAAAGCCAGAAACCAATACTGAGCAGCCATGGTCTTTGGGTCCTTAGGAGGCACTGCATTAAAAATAAATACAATTCTACAGTGGAAATCACTGCATGGGTTCCGGAACACCACTGTCTGAGAACACAGTTTGTCGCCGTATCCACAAATGCAGGATGAAACTCTGTAATGCAAGAATGTAATCAAGAAACGCTGCCGACTTCTCTGGGCCTGAACTCATTTACGATGGACTGAGGCAAAATGGAAAACTGTCCTGTGGTCTAATGAATCAAAATTCCAGTTTCTTTTTGGAAAATGTTGCTGTTGTGTCCTCCATTGAAGACAATTGGCCCATCATGAAACGAACAATGCAACAATGGAAACCCCAAACTGTTAAACGGAAAATCCTATATCAGGCAAGAATGGGACAAGATTTCACTTTCAAAACTCCACCAACCGGTCTCCTCAGTTCCGAAACATCTACAGTGTGTTGTTAAAAAAAGAGGTGCTGCAACACAGTGGTAAACCTGGCCCTGTGCTCACAAGAAGAGCTATTTACATTGAAACACCATGAAGGCTATAGGTTCCTAGTAGACAAGCGCAGTACAAGAAAATGCAGTATTGCTAGGAAACCATAACTGCAGGCTGGGCAATGATGGAGTAAGTCATGGATGGAAGCATTTCTTGAAAGTTGAGAGGTGCTCTGCTGACTGGATGTAGATCGGTATCTTGTTCTACCATTAAAGAATCACGTACAGGAAATGTCTAGAGCAGGGGTCACCAACATGGTGCCCGTGGGCACCAGGATGCCCCCAAGGACCACATGAGTCGCCCGTGGACCTGTTCTGAAAATAGCACAATGCACCAGTGAGCAACATCTAAAATTTAATTTTACCTGTTGCTATTCTTCTTTAATCACATTTGCATTTATATAGATTTGAAAATGACAATATCTAAAAAAAAAGCATTTAAAACATATTTATTATACATGAAGTTTAGATAGCATTTCAGATTGGTAGCCCTTCGTATGACTCAGTACTCATGAAGTAGTCTCAGTTTCAAAAAGGTTGGTGACCCCTGGGAATGAGATGCCACATGTGGTGGAGGGATCTCGAGGTGCCGTGAGCTTGCTGACCAAAGAGGAAGAAAAGGCATGTAGGTTTTTTTGAAGGTGCAAAGATAATCTAATGAATGAAACACACCTGATCGTTAGATTCCCTGTCCACCTTCAAAAAATGCCTCAAGACTAATCTGTTCCGTGAATTAGTCTCATGTCTCTCTGTGTTCCCTGAATGTTCTTAATGTTGCACATCAGTCATATTAGATTCATTTTTTGTTGGAAGATACTGTGCAGCTTCTGCTCCAATACTGCTTACAGCTGGACCAGGGCCTGGAAGCTCAGCCTAGCTGCACTTATGCCCAGTCAATACTTTGACGGCACATATGTCTGTAACGTGCTGTTTGCCTGACCTGTACGCCGCTTTGGACAAAAGAATCTGCTAAATAAAAATAAATGCAAATGTAGGTATTGATTTGTGACTCAGTGCAGGTGGGCGCTGTTCTATTAGCAAATCTGAAGCACAGCACCAGTGACGTGAACTTGATGTGGGTGCCTGTCTGTTTGAAGCTCTGCTCGGGATAGAGCTGCTGTCTCATGGTGAAATGACAAGGGACTGGAGTAGGAGCTGATCTGCACATTGTAACAAATATTAATCTACAAGCTGCAGTGCTAAGCACCGTTGCTTCACACCTCCAGGACCCGGGTTCGAGTCCTTGCCCTGTCTCGATGTGTATGGAGTTCGCATGTTCTCCCCATGTAATTGTGGGGTTGTTGTTAGAAACTTGTTCTAAAGTTATATATATATATATATATATATATAAACCATGCATTTATGCCTGTCTCATAACTTCCACGAGTCTCAACATTGTTCCTCGTAAGAAGGATGATATCAAAATTGTGTTAGCATTTACACATCAGATTATGACATATCTGAGTAGCCCAGAATGTCCTGAAAACAAAACCATAAAACATATGTAACTAACTCATGTACATAAAATGTAATTACGCTAAAATCAAAGGGACAGAAAAACACTAAATCAGTACTGTGATTGGATGTAAAACATCCTGCTTCAAAGTTCAAATGTAACCAATAAGGTGTGTCTTATTTAAAAATTGTACATTTGTACAGAAGCATTTATATTGAAATTTTAAGGGGAAAATTCCATGGTTCAAATTATACTGTGTCACAAATTTAAGGCCATATTACCGAGCTCCAAGATGATGCATATGCTCCACATTTTAAAGTGGGTTGTGTTATGTAGTGTGTTTCTGATCTTGACTTGGTCTAGCCCTGCCTTGGTCTTGGTCTTGTCTCAGTCTCGATACACTCTGGTCTTGGTAATGACTTGGTCTCGGTCTAGGTAGTCTTGACTATAACACTATCTAGGTTCCTGGTAGATCTTTATGTAGATAATGTCTGTGATCCAAGCTGTAGAGCACCCCTGTACCCCCACCTCTGCTGCAGAGTGATGTGATGGTAAATGGTAGGAGCAGCCGGGAAGACAAGAAGCTTGGTCACTGAGAGGTCCAGGTGGAGGTGGTGAACCCTCATCCAGGCTGAGGTGTCAGTGAGGAACTGTCTTTAACGTGAACATACCCTTTTGTCAGTGTCAGTCAGCGTGTCTCTAACGTGAAGCTCTTCTTCTGCCTTGTCAGCTCATTTGAGTGAACGTGCCATGGGAAAGCTGCCAGCGAGACATGCTGTGTTGGGCATCTTGGTGTCTATGGTGTTGGGTGCCGCCGTTGTCGCGCTCATCCTCATAGTCGTCCAGAATCACACTTTAAACAGGCCACTAAGCTCTCAGGTGAGAATATATGCTATTTCCTACAGAAATTCGTTGTCTGTTTTTAAGCTCAATAGACCAACATCAGTTTGCCAATGTGAACGATCAGCATTATTAAAAGCACGCTTTGTTCAGTTTTAGTATCATGTTCTAGCCAAGGTTCTGACTCGGACACCTTAACCACTCCATTATTACTCTTGATTACACTAGTTTATCCCAGTATGACTGCTGCTAGTTAGTTTTGTCTTACAGTGATGCCAGTGACTGACAGTGACCCTTTCAGTTTGGGACTCTGTGTCTTGCTTTGAAAACACTGAGTGAACAGTGCATGTCTGTGACCCCTTCAGTATGGGATTGTGATCGATGCTGGCTCCACCCACACTGCCCTGTTCCTGTACCAGTGGCCCGCCGGAAAGGAGAATAATACTGCCATCGTGTCCCAGGTTCAGCTGTGCGACGTGGATGGTGTGTACTAGGCCACACCTTCTCCTACTGAACCAGCTTCATGTTCCTGTTCATGATGCCTCATTGGGCCTCCTTGCCATGTTTGAAACCTCATTCTCTGGCCTCTTCTGTCTTATGTTCTCTGTTGGGAAAAAGGTACCTTTTTTGTATCTTTGAGGGTACGATTACTTGTCACTGGGGTTGTACCCTCAAGGGTCTGCCAATTGTACCCTTGGCTGTAGATAAATGTACCTTTTAAGGTACAGAAATGGATGCTGAGGAGCATTTGTACCATTGGGGGGTGTATTATTGTTGTTTGTATACATCAATAATTTCTTAATAATAATTTCAAAAAATGAACATTCAGTGTGAAATGCATTTTTTATTTATGTTGTGAAATGTATTTTAACTTGGTCTGCAAAGTTCTGCAAAATCGGTCATGTGCCTCCTAATCGGTGACTGTACTGCCCCTCTCCAGGTCCTGGTATTTCCAGCTATGCCTTGGACCCCCCCGGAGCTGGGCACAGTCTGGTGAAGTGCCTGGATGATTTGAAACGGATCATTCCAGCAGGGCAGTGGGGAGCAACACCCGTGTACTTGGGGGCCACAGCTGGGATGCGGCTGCTGAAGTGAGATAGCAGCCTTGCCCCCCCCCACCCACGCAGCTGTGGCTATGCTGGGGAGTTCTTCCCCTTTGCATTATACCCCGAGCACGTGGTGACATGTCAGTATGTAGACAACTTCCAGACGTTGTGCTGATTGCAGTCTGGCTCTGGTCTTTAAACAGCATTTATGAAAATGACATGTTAATAGCACTGTTGTATTAAACAAATCACAAAGTGACCTAACTGGATGTTAACCTAAACTGTAGATTGCAGAACACAACCCAGGCTGATCAGGTCATGAAGGAAGTTTCCAAAGCCATTCAAAGATATCCCTTTAATTTCCGGGGGGCTCGGATACTCTCTGGCGTGGCGGAGGGGGCCTATGGCTGGATCACCATCAACTACTTACTTGAGGGATTTGTCAAGGTAGGTGGAGGTGATTTTAGAGCTGCTTTGTATGATGAAAAATTTCAGTTGAGGTGATTTCTACAGCCTTTGGTTAATCGTGGTTGTAAAATAGATCAGGAAGCCAAAACATCTTTATAATGAACCTGGAGTTATTGATCCACAATCTTGGATCATGTATCATAGCTTCTATTATTTGTTATTAAAGGAACAGATTGTTGGAGAAGCCCAGTTCACTGCCGGAATTTGTTATACCTTGTGCAAGAACAGTTTAATCCTTTATCAGAGGGCATCTGCAGTGGATGTGGAGAGGGGTGAAGTTCATGGTGTAATCTCACATGCTCCTGGGTGACAGTTCTCCTTCCAGGGAAAGTGGCTGCACCCTGTAGGAAACACCATCCTGGGAGCTTTGGACATGGGTGGTGCCTCCACCCAAATCACCTTTGTCCCATCAGGCCCGGTGCAGGACCCGCAAACGGCGGCTGATTTCCGCTTGTACGGCTTTAACTACAGAGTGTACACGCACAGTTACCTGTGCTACGGCAAGGAACAGGCTATGAGGCAGCTTCAGGTGCAGCTTCATAAGGTAAGTGGGAGGAGCCTAGCCTGATGGCCGAGATGCATGTTAGCCACACCCTGATTGGTGGGGCTGTTGTGATTGTATCTAGAAGGAGGATGATGATAGCTTCACCCAGGTAGGCATGCTGTCATCTGAGGCTGTTCTCCAAACAAGATAAGGTCTTACCACAGGAAACGCTACACAGGTTGACGATTAGTTCACTGAGAGCTCATCCTCCCTCCCACCCACCACAGGCGAATTTTTCTCAGAACATCTCGCACCCTTGCTACCACACGGGATTCCAGCTGACTCTGACCTTAGGTGACCTCTACAATTCACCCTGCGTCAAAAAACCGATGCCCTTTGACCCAGCTGCCAAGGTGACCTTCTATGGGAGCAGTGACCCGGAAAAGTGCTCACAGCTCGTCCAGCATTTATTCAACTTCAGTGGCTGCTCCTTCTCCCCCAACTGCTCCTTCAATGGCATCTACCAGCCGCCTGTCAATGGCAACTTCTTCGTAAGACTCCCTTCGGCGTTTCTCATGTGGCAACACTAAATGAAAGCAAGATTTCATTATGTGAAGAGTTACATGCAAACATGCACTGTGTCAATCTTAAGACATTGCATTTGCAGTATTATTTAAAAGCATTATATTATGTAATATGATATAGACTCCAGTCTCACTGCAACTGTGCACTGGAAGAGCAGTGATGGATGGATGAATGGTCATTTTAAGAGAGGATGTTTGTGAATATAGACCATGGCTCTCCAATGGAGGTTCTAACAGCTGCTCATCCCTGCCCTTCCTCCACCCCCAGGCATTTTCTGCTTACTTCTACACCTTCAACTTCCTTGGCCTGGCTCCTCAGGCTTCACTGTCCCGTGTGAACAGCACCATTGACTCCTTCTGCAGGAGGAACTGGTCTTCGGTGAGGCACCCCCACACCCCCAGGCCCCTGTTCTGTGGTGATGATGGGAAAGGGTAGAGGTGACTGTAGATTATGAGGAGGAGAAAGTGGCCACAGCAAACAGCCACTGGTTCCATGAAATCAGAGGGTTCATGAGCAGAGCATTATCAGCGTTGACTTATGTTTATTTATCGCAGGTGAAGACAGCATATCCATCAGAGAAAGATAAATACCTCCAGGATTACTGTGGCTCAGCTGTATACATGAAGGCCCTCCTACTGGATGGCTTCAACTTCACTCAGAACTGGAACAGCATTAGCTTCCAGAAGAAGGTAAGGAGGACACACAGTCCTGTGCAAATTCAAAGGAAATGTTTGCAGCTTTTTATCTAGGTAATAAGTATGCATTTGTTTTTTTTCTTCTTTTTTTCCAAAAAGTCACTGAGATCTTGTTGGATGGCTAGAAGAACACTGTTCAGTACCCAAACCTCTCCTCAGGGGCACCTCAGTTATTCCATGAAATTATTAAATTTCATTGCAAGCTCACTTAATAGATGAATTAAATAAAAAATTCAATAAGGTATTGATCAGCTTATACGAGGTGTGTAGGAGTCAAGTCAAATGAAGTAGCTCATCATTAAAGAGAGGTTTTCTTTGACTGCCTAAGACTTTGGCACAGTTCTGTAGATCCCAATCAAACAACTGCCAAACAAACAAACCTAAACAGGCGTGTCCAATGGGAGTCTTTGATAACAGTGAGTGAACAGAAACCATGGACAACTTTGTGTGTGTCTGTCCTACAGGCAGGAGATGCAGACATCGGCTGGACATTGGGGTACATGCTAAATCTCACCAATCTAATCACCAGTGAACCACTGGCACCAATCACTGGCGTAGAGCATGGTCAATGGGCTGCAGGCATCTTCTTCATTGTATTGGCCATCTTCCTCAGCATCCTGCTTCTATTGATCCTGAGCGTCCGCAATACAGCCAACTGACAAGAAAGAAAGGATGGAAAACAAAACATATGATTAATGCAAAAACACAGTCAAGACAGGGATAACCAAGAGCAAGACAGGGATAATCATGAGCAAGACAGGGATAACCATGAGCAAGACAGGGATAA
>JAODJX010000042.1:21913269-21924033 GCA_026776945.1 Isichthys henryi | reverse complement strand
CAAGACAGGGATAACCAAGAGCAAGACAGGGATAATCATGAGCAAGACAGGGATAACCATGAGCAAGACAGGGATAACCAAGAGCAAGACAGGGATAATCATGAGCAAGACAGGGATAACCATGAGCAAGACAGGGATAATCATGAGCAAGACAGGGATAACCAAGAGCAAGACAGGGATAATCATGAGCAAGACAGGGATAATCGTGAGCAAGAACGGGATCTCGTGACTCTGACAGACTCAAACAAAACTGTGCCTATTTAAGATTAAATTATACTAATGTATTAGTAAACAGGAATATTGATGCAAGCTGTACATTCATATAGTGTGGTTGTTATAGGTGATGCCAAGCCCTCATTTGAGAGGGGGACACCGTACTTGTAGATTTTTTGGGAAGTTTTCCCATATTTTTCATCGAACTGTAAAATATATTAAAACAAATGTTAATATAATTGTATTTTATATATGTGATATATAAATGTCTGTATAAATGTGTATGCATAAATATACATGCAAATGGTAACTCCTCGACTTCATATATGTACAGATCATTGCACATTTTTTTTTGAAAGTATAATTTTTTCTAAACAAAGGAAAGAACCAGCTGCAGGAACAGGCTTCCTTTGAGGTGTCTTCCTCAGGGAAAACCTCCATTTTCAGGCTTCCTTTGAGGTGTCTTCCTCAGGGAAAACCCCCATTTTCAGGCTTCCTTTGAGGTGTCTTCCTCAGAGAAAACCCCCATTTTCAGGCTTCCTTTGAGGTGTCTTCCTCAGGGAAAACCTCCATTTTCAGGCTTCCCATGACATGGTATCTGAGAATATATGGACTGTCTGATTCAGATTTATGGATGCTGTGGAACAAGTCTGAACTGGCATTAATGACAGGGCTGAAATCTGTGATGTGTGTAACCTTGACTGTGTATTTTACTCTAGAAATATCTTTGCTAGCAACATAGTAACAGTCACATTAGTGCCTCAGCCTCATGAATGATGGATTTTGTATGGATCCTTGTTAAAGTCTGTCGAAGCCTATTCTTTCTCCTTATTTCCTTATGTAAGGGTTTCAAGGGACATAGGGTTCAATTTTGCAATTTTTGTAAAAACCTAGAAAATGCCCAGTACACCAGATTGACCAGTCTAGGCCTGCCTTTGACTGATGTGAGTGAATGAATTCTGTCACCTTGAACCCAACATGTTAGCTGGTGATTTGTTTGTGTACAACATCATCTTTATATGTTTGTGAATACCTGAAATACAGAAAAGCAAAACTCTTTCTATTAGGATACATTTATTTTTGTTATCTATTTTAAGTTATAAAAATTCTAAATAAAGATTTTATTAGCGTAAATGCAGCAATTGTTTATCATTCATCGAACCCTTTACAGATGTTTCTCAGCTTACAAGTTAAACAGGTTATAAAAATACAATCTGGCATTACACTGAACATTGTATTTATTTATCATGTTTAAGGCAAAGTTTTTTCAAACTATAACGTCACTATTAACACATGAACTGGACTTTGCTTCCCTCTGCTTGGGAAAAAATGTTACTGCAGATTGTACCTCAGAAAACTGGTAATTCTCTCCACTCCGTGAAAACATTTTTTCAATGGGTATCAATTACAAAGTAATTCGTCATAGCAGCTAATCTCCGTGGTTGTGGGTACACAACTGTCAGGAAGTGCGGGGTATGAATGAGTCCAAATTCCTGTGTTTTTGGGGACTTTGTGCGGCTTCAGGCTATTGAAACTTAAACTGGTTACTAGGTTACTGTAGAGGATTGGTTTATATACTATGGCTAAGTTGTGGCTATGGTGGCTGATTAGTGACAACATGCCACAAATTCTAGAAACACTTTAATCAAATGACAACACTTGATCTATATTTACAAACATTCAGCAAATCGATGGGTTGCAAATTGAGAAAACGCTGCGTTTTCTGAATGCTGTAAATTGACAGATGTAAAGCACATCCTGAAAACACATGTGAAACAAAAAAACACTGCAAATCCTCTCAGAGCACAATAGAAGTCAGCCACAACACAAAGATTAACTTCCAGGGGGCAATGAAACACAATAGCCCATTGAGGCTGGGTGGTACAGTATGTGGAATGTTTAGGGTTCATTGATAAATTGTCAAAACTATATTTAGGATGACACATTTACATTTCTATCAACATATTTTCGTGCAGAAATTTCAGTGTTTGCAACACCCCGTAAAAAGCAAAAATTTAAACTGAAGTCCAAGTATTAATGTGTGAAAGCCTTTGTTCCACTTATTTTGGAGATATCAACATTGGTGATTGAACCTGTCATCTATCTGAATATCTGGAACAAACCAGTGACCCTTGTGAAACAGCAGTTGACCAGACTGCTTCCTGCTTAGGGAACAGACATCAGCGTGACTGGCTCGGGCCAGTTACTCATGTCAGCAGGATCCATCACCAGTCAGCCGCCCAGCCAACCTTGAGTTAGAAATAACGGTGAGCTGTACCATTTTTTTCTTGCCATTTACCAGGACGATGGAGCTAATTATCCGTGCATCATGAGGGTAGTCGGAGGAGAATGCTTGAAGAATGGATGACATGACCACAATAACAACAACAAAAGCATGCACCAAATGCCTGTTGAGATAAACTCTAGGGAAACATGAAATGGGCATGAATAGAGATTAAGCCAAGTAAATCCTACAATATTTTTATTGCCAAGGGCTGATGATTCCACATTAGCAATGAGCCAGTACCAAATGTCCAGGAGATGCCCATCAAAAGCCTCAGATGATGGTACAATGCAGATTTCAAAGACACCAAGCAGGTAAAACAACTTAACAACAGAATACAATCAGTCTCAAGCAAATCAACAGCTTTACTCTCCTGGGGAAACTGAAGCTTTGGTGCTTTCAACTTTGACTGCTGCCCCAGCTCATGTAGTCAATTACCAACTATGAGGTCACCATGTAATCATGCTGGTGAGAAGTGAGGAAGTGGCTTGGGCTTCCAAGATGCCTCAGTAGCATAGGGTTTTACAGGAAAGGAGCCCTGTCACTGACAATCTCTAGCCTTGTGGAGGAATATGAATGTGCCGAAGCAAGCTTAGAGATGGCACTCACAGAATCTCGGGACTCATTCATAAGACGCATTGTTCCAACCCTAGCAACAGGGAAAAAATGGACCCAGGTCACGGAAAAACAAAATCTGCCTTCTGATACCGGGATATTGTGGGATATGTTCAATATGCCCCCAGTACTGTTGGTGGGGCTTGGCCTGGAAGCAAAGAAACCTAGCTAACAAAAGGTGACTCCAACTGAATGCCAGCACCTGGTGGTGAACATGTGCGCAACCAAGAAGCAGTCAGATGTGCCAAAGCAATATCCCAAACTAAGCAAGGCTGCTGAATGAGGTAGGAGGGTGTTGAGAGTAAAAACTCTCATGGAGCAAGTGGTGGAACCTGGAGTCAAACTGGTTGAGCTTCATCATCAGAGCCAGATATGGTGTCCTGGCCTCTCCCATAAACTTAAATCTTTGGTTGGAGAGAGCCAAACCGGACACTTCAGTCTGTCCCTGTATGTGGTTCCGCTAATCTGCTAACTGCTAATTAGTGAAGCTAACTTTTTCTATAGCAGATTAATGTATCAGCTAACTTTGAAAACTGTCAGAGAACCAATTTTCTCCCGCTAAATTTAGTTCCGCTGACTGTAAATCCGGTAACATTTTTTAGTAGGTAAAGTGAGTATAGTTTAACAGTCAAAAACATTTATAAAAACTAAAATCATATTTGTTCCTGTCTGTTATGAGCGTGTCTGCAACAGTCTGTCTTCATGTAAACAGACATGATTAGTTTATAACTTGTCTGATTTAAGGTAGTTTTGGCTAAATGTAAGTGAATGAAGATAAAGTCCATTTAAACCGAGATTCCCAGTACTAAGTGGAGAGCTAAATGGACCTAGGAAGGAGGATCTCAGCTCTTTATTGATTTATAGCTCCGTCAATCTGAACCCAGATTGAGCTAAAACTTTGCCCCAAGTCGCGGACCATCCAGCTTTCGGGACTTGGATTTTCTCATCGCGCTAAATGTGAGTAATACTGCTTAGTAAGCGATCCAAAGATCACCAACTAGCCGAAATAAAAATGTGTGACTCTCATAGCACAAAACCTGTGTATTTTTCTTTCCTGTTCATTCGATTGCTTGTGTTTTTTCATCTTTTCATCATAAGGAAGAACATTGCAATCAGTGCACAAATTGGCTAAATGTGCTGGTTGAACGTTTAAAGTGGGGAAGCAGGGAAGGAAATGAAAAGAAAACCATTTTGCATGATCCTTCTGTGAAAGCAGCTTCCTATTTTTCCCAGGGTTGCATTAAATATTAATGATAATGCGCTTGTAAAAGGGAGATATTAAGGGTCGTGGAAGTGGTATGTGTTACGGTTGGGTATAAATTTATGGTCACATGGATGTTTGATTGAATGAGGCTAAAATTATTTGAAAGGAGCATACTTTAGAGAATAGTTTAATATTAAGCTACCCTGGTCCTCCTTTCCAGCGTGCACCAAGTTGAGAATCATACCCTAGAAAGTGGAAACACATACAGTGGGCAACCCATTATTAGCTAATATTACCCCCCTGTTTTCTTGTGGTACAGGGGGTTTTGGTTCACTTTGCTGGGTGGAAGTTGCTACAAGTGGCTTATTGGTTTAGCATTGTCGAATTAAGCTTTGGAATTAGCAGATTAGCGGTTATCAGAGTTAACATTTGGTTGGCTTTGCCCACCACTGGCGACACAACGAGGGGCTGAGGTGTTTAGCAGCCAAACTTGAGCACCAGAGAATAACCATCGGTGCCACATCTCTGAATGCCCAGACACCTTTCCCACAACTACTATCCTTCATCTGGGAAGGAATGAAGCTTCTCGTTCGTATTTGTATTGACCTAAGCCAGAGACTCACCTTCCCATCCAAAATTTCAATGACCAACCTGTGACCAGATATGGTCCTTCGGTCCAACTTCTGCCAGCATGTCTTCATCACTGAGCTGATGGTCCCTTGGGAGAATGCTGCAGATCAGCCATTCAAATGGAAAAGGCTACGATACGGAACATTGCGGCCAAAGCAGATTAGCAGAGCTAATCCAGTTGAAGTGGGGTGCAGGGGCTTTTAAGCCAGTACTACCGCAAGGCTCCTGAGGGAAATAGGGGTTATATGGGAAAGCCAGTAGGAAGGCAATTAAAGCACTCTCCAGTGCCACTGAAATGACCAGTCACTGGATGTGGCTGAAAAGAAGCGATATTTTGTGGGCCAGCTAGTGACCATCTAGAGACTAACCAGGAGACATACACAGGTCTCATCAGCCTGTGGTGGGCCTGCCTCAGCCGAGGGCTGTCTTCTTATAAAAGGCCGAAACACCCAGTAATGCAGAGGTACACAACTGATGATGGGTTGTAATGGTAGTAACATTATCTAGTGGTCATCTCCAAGAACAACCCCACTTAAATCAAGTGCAGTGCAAAACCTTCAGGGACTCTAATACTCCGTCCTAGTAATCACTTTATTAGTAATCACAAATGAAATCCTGTCTTCATGGTGCCCCTAGTATTTGTGGGGCCCCAGCCATCTGCCTACACTTGTCTTATAGTAAATCCCCACCCATGGTTGATTAATGTAGGCTACAAATTCCGTCGCTAACTTTTGATATCGGATCCACTCTAACAGCATTTATGCCAATGCAACATGTATTTTAACCACTCTATTCATGTACTGTAGCTGAAAAATCTGTGAGTCTGGTTTCACTCAAATTTTATGTCAAGAACCATTGATAAGACATAATGATAAGAAACGCATAGAAGGTCATTTATATCAAACAACTTTCCTCATGCTGTGACTCTTGCATGAAGCTTGAGGGTGTTTAAACATCTCACATCTTAGTGCTAATTAACTCTCAATCCTGGGCTGAAAGCAGCCATGCCTACCACAGGCAGGAGATACCAGAGGGCACCGCACTGCAGGAAGATGGAGGCTGTTCAACCAGTAATATGTCCCTTGAAGGAGATCAAAACATGACTAATGTAGATAAAATCACAGGTTAAGAGTTTGTTCTATTATCATGACCTTCCTGTTGTAAATAAACCACGTGGATCCTCAGAATGGACCAATTCAAACCGGGTTTCTGTCAGAAGGCACAGTCAAGGGTACAAGAAATGTGAAATGTGAACAATCAAGTTTTTGCATAGCTAGGAAAGATGTCAGAGGGGTGAATGGATGCACACATTTCTGTGATCACCCAGCCTGGAATGTGTGTGTCAGAGAGATGCTATCGGTAATAATCCCTCAACACAGAGGCAACAGTGATCTCACTCATGCTGGTCGGGGCTCACTGAACAAGGACAATGTACGTCCAGGAACCTCTATGGCAAAGATGATTTATAACCATATTGCGCCAATGAGGGTTGTTTTGATGTTGGTGTTTCCAGGAATGAGGTACCAGCACACTCTGCATGTGCCCTAACGAGTGAATCCTCCATGGTGGAAATGGGCGGCTTTCACATACCACACAGACACACATATATATACAGGTACGAGAAAAGCTTGGAGTTACAATGGTTGAGTGAGCCAGCATCCAGCACCCCTGGGGCAGCTTCAGATAAGGACCTTGTTCAAGGGAACTACTGTCATGTGGTTTGAATCCCAGGGTCAATAGACTGACTTCACCACTGGATCCCTCACCAAGGTCCCACATGCTACAGGGTCCCAGAGTCTGATGTGGCTTCTCAATTTGTATTTTGCTTTGGATGAAAACATCTGCTAAATTAAATAAATGTCAACACACACACACACACACACATTTCTGAACTCCATTTTTGTTTTATAATTACCCTAATATTTATCACAACAAAATCACATTGTTAGATTGCTAGATTAATATATTCAACAAAATACTTTTTTTCTTGTCATGCCATCCAGATGTTTTTCTTGCACATGTTCTTACAACCAAATCACATTCTTTTTTCTTACTTTGTTTATCATTATTTTCTGAGGTTGTAACTTTTTTTTTAGTAGTGTTTTTAGAGGCAGGGTATTTTCTTAACCAACCGACAAAGATAGTATTTCATGTCCCACCTCAAAGTACTGAAGCACCAAGGTAGTACCGCAGTTGGTCTGGCATACTTATGTGCAGTGGAAACGCGTCCCAAAAGTGCCAAACAAGCTGGGGTACGTCTTTGGTATTTTGGTACTTTTGGGTGGGACTTGAGATGCTTTCTTTGTCAATTGGTTATGCAAATAGCCTGCCGATGAAACACGACAGAAACAGCTGAAAATTCAGAAAATAACGATCATCAAAGTAAAAAATATATGTATATTGCGATCTGGTCAGAAGAACAGATACAACAAAAAGATCAGGCTGGCACGAAAGGAAATTTAAAAAAGTGTTTTGTTTAATTTACTAGGACAGCACACATATATTTTGTTGTAAAAAAAATATTGGGGTATTTATAAAGGAAAAAGGAGTTCATAAATTTTTCACAAACCTGTCTAGGAGTAATTTAAACAGCAAGGATGAAGATGATTATAACTGTCTCAGAGAGTGCACGCAGCGCTCACGCAAAAGGACCGGAGGTAAACTTTAAACTGATTTTAACATATATTGGATAATCTATAAAAGGAATGATAATTAAAATTGCAAAGCTAGATAAGTTTTTTTTTCTGTGATAGAGCTAAAAATGTTTTAGCGAAACTTAAACTCCCTGTGCTGTAATGTCCGTACAAAATTGAATGAAAAAGCCTGATCTTAATCTAGCTGATTAGCATAACATGCAATGTTGGTATTAATATTGCATATCGTCCAGCACTATAACATACAAAATACCCACCTCCCATTGTGATGTCATTCAGCACCGGTACCAGGTTTTACGCCAATGGAAAACCAAACACCTTCAAGTACGATAGTTTTTGGTGCCTTTTTGAAGTTCCAAAAGTACGGTACTTGGTGCGGTGGAATAGCGCCCATACTGCTAATTCAAAGTGACTAAGGTAATGGGAGATTTTTTCTGTACCTTTGGAGTATCCTTCCCTCTGCCTATTTCAGCACACAGTCCCTCCCCATATTGTCACTGCTCATCCATAGCTGGGCCCCTCCTATATCTGTCAGAGCCCCTCCATAGCTGGGCACCCCACCAAACCTGCCCTTACAATTTCTGTCAGTGCCACTCCCTATTCTGACAGTGTCTCTCCCCAGCTCTATCCCTCCTATTTCTATCAATGCCCCCCCCCCCAAAACCTACCCCTCTCCTTTCTAATAGCGCCCATCCCAAGCGCTGCCCCTCCCATTTCAGTCAGTGTCCCTCCCCAGTTCTGCCGCTCCCCTTTCAGTCAGCGACCCTCCCCGGCTCTGTTCCACCCCATCTCATCTTCGCCTCCCTGCACTCTTTCTCACTCTTTCCATCTCTCCATCCAAATGGTCACCCCCTTTCTGTTTTTTGTGTAGTTTCTTCCTTACGCCTTTTTGTCGATCTGGATCTCTACAGTCTGCTCACCCTTTCCCATTAATGTTGATTCCCATGGTGACAAGGTGGCTCGGGTTCCGGGGCCTAGACGACAGGGGTTTGTCGGGCCAGCCTGGCCCAGCCCGGACAGCCTCTCTGGCAGCTTATTCCACAGTCTTCATTCCTCTGAGCAGCAGCCTGTACAGCGACAAGGCACTGAAGTTTTTCCTATGGGTGAGTGAGAAATGGAGCGAGGGACCCATTTTCAGGGGCAATGGCTTAGGACTGGAAAATAAGGAGAGAGAGAGAAAAAGAGGCAGGGTAAGAGATGGAGGAGGGAGGCCGAATAAAAACAGAGAGGAACTGGAGTGACACATAGTGTGTTTGACGGCTTGAAGTGTGCAGCAGCGAATCAGAGTGAATTACAGAAAAACTGTGAATGTCACTGTTTAAGAATGTCATTACAGTGCTGTTATACAGACATGTGTCCATGAATCACCATATACCCAGTACAAACTGTTATAATAGGTAACCAGTGACCAGTTATAATAAGTAACCAAAGACTACGTTTTTCATCCGTGGAAGAAAAGGAGACTTGCCACATCTCTGAGAGCTTGTGACTTTTCACAGCTCAGCTAGATTCTGCCAGGCGACGTAACGGACTTGCAGCATGTGTCTTACACTGACCGCTTACGGAGGACGCTCTGGGCAGTTCATACCGATTAAGGGTGTCATTTTTGTCTGCATTACAGCTAAAGAGGGTGCAGAGCAAAGCCGCAAGTCTGCGGGACAGGGAGAGAGAGGGAAGAGAGAAAACTGAAGAGAGAGAGATGGAGAGAGAGAGAGAGAGAGAGAGAGAGAGAGCTATTGAAGGAGAATGAGAGGAAGGGACAGACAGGGGGAGTGTTGCTTGTTTGTTCAGTTTTGATGACCTTTCAAACCCAAATATGCATAAGGATCTTTGGGAAGGTGAGCAAACAGAATGTGAAAAAGCTGGCAAAGGCTATTTGTTTTGCTATTACTGAATTACAAGAAATCAGGGCATTCTGGGTACTATTAGGATTACAGTTTGCCTCATCGTCTCAGTGAAGCTGGCGGTGGCAAACACTTCTGCTGTTGTCTTTCTTTGGTTTGACAGCAATGTTTACTTCAAGAAATCTCCTTCTCCTCAGCTGAAACAGATGAAGGAACTAGAGCTAGAGAAAGACTCTTTATTGGCTGGCCTGGATATGCTGGAACAGGCCAAGAACTGGTACCAGGACCAAATCTGCAACGTTACTGGGAGGCAGAGGCAGATGGGCAACAGTGCCCAGTACATGGTAAGCCATGCCCATCAGCACCTGGGATCATCAACCAAACCTTTCATTGGGACGTCCAGGAGGGACAGGAAGGACAGGAAGGACAGGGAGGACAGGAAGGACAGGATGGACAGTAAGGACAGGAGGGGCGGGAAGGACAGAAGGGACAGGAGGGGCAGTTGTTTGCGTCACCTGGACACTGGAGCCACCAGAAGCTAGAGAGAGAGAGACAAAGATTTGCTAATTGTTAGTAAGGAAAGAATATTGCAGACAGATTAAAAACAACACTTAAAAAGAGGTACTTATACAATGGAATGCAATAATAACTTTCAAAAAGCAAAATGATTTAATGACCACAATAAGTCAAGCGATATCAGGGGCATTGAGCAAACCAAATTTGTGGGTAGGCGCCATTACAAAACCACACTCAAGACCTAAAAAGTATGCATACGCAGGTATTAATGTTCCTGAAACTTCGTGTAACTTTTAAGCTGAAGGATATTTGTTATTTGTACAGGCAAAATTACAAACCGAGCTGGTCTGCCATCTAACTTGCTGGCTTCACAGTATGTCTGCGCTAGCACACTGATTGCAAAGCTAGCTAAGCAGACATGTGCGTCATATATTTTGACAGTTTTAGGCTAATACGAACTATGTCTGTGGGACAACAACACAGAAACACTTCTGTTGCCTTCGCTTGCTTATTGGCTAGATTACCCTAACGGCAAGTTACTGCAAGTTGCACAATATAGTCTTATTTATAGTCAATAGTCACATTATCGGTTTAATGAATAATTATTTTATATGTTTTTAGTAAATATTGGGTAGGTACAACGCCACTGAGCAATATGCCAATGCATGGTTTGCCCTGGGGTGGCATGGTGGTGCTGTGGTTAGCACTGTTGCCTCACACCTCTGCAACCCGGGTTCGAGTCTCCGCCTGGGTCACATGTGTGCGGAGTTTGCATGTTCTCCCCATGTCGTCGTGGGGTTCCCT
>JAODJX010000042.1:21890330-21901448 GCA_026776945.1 Isichthys henryi | reverse complement strand
CCGTCTGCTCTGCAGTGCCCCTGTGTTTCCCTCTCTGCCTGTCTGCCCTGCAGTGCCCCTGTGTTTCCCTCTCTGCCCGTCTGCTCTCCAGTGCCCCTGTGTTTCCCTCTCTGCCCATCTGCTCTCCAGTGCCCCTGTGTTTCCCTCTCTGCCCATCTGCCCTGCAGTGGCCCTGTGTTTCCCTCTCTGCCCGTCTGCTCTCCAGTGCCTCTGAGTTTCCCTCTCTGCCCGTCTGCTCTGCAGTGCCCCTGTGTTTCCCTCTCTGCCTGTCTGCCCTGCAGTGCCCCTGTGTTTCCCTCTCTGCCTGTCTGCCCTGCAGTGCCCCTGTCTTTCCCTCTCTGCCCGTCTGCTCTGCAGTGCCTCTGTGTTTCCCTCTCTGCCCGTCTGCTCTCCAGTGCCTCTGAGTTTCCCTCTCTGCCCGTCTGCTCTCCAGTGCCCCTGTGTTTCCCTCTCTGCCCGTCTGCTCTGCAGTGCCTCTGTGTTTCCCTCTCTGCCCGTCTGCTCTCCAGTGCCTCTGTGTTTCCTTCTCTGCCCGTCTGCTCTGCAGTGCCTCTGTGTTTCTCTCTCTGCCCGTCTGCTCTCCAGTGCCTCTGTGTTTCCCTCTCTGCCCGTCTGCTCTGCAGTCCTTTGTGTTTCCCTCTCTGCCCGTCTGCCCTGCAGTCCTTTGTGTTTCCCTCACTGCCCGTCTGCTCTGCAGTCCTTTGTGTTTCCCTCTCAGCCCGTCTGCTCTGCAGTCCTTTGTGTTTCCCTCTCTCTTAGGAATGAATGGGTAGGAGGCATCAGGTCTCCTGCATTCTGTGTCTGTGTGTCTACCTGTAAATTAAATTTAATATATATTTTATTGATCCCAAGGAAAAATTCATGCACATACAGCAGCGAGTACGTAGAGCACGGTTGAAGATACATATAGTGTAAGACAGACAAAGTGCAAAGACAGCATACACTTTGCAAACAGGTAAATGTGGTGCAATCAAATCAAAAAGTAGACTGTACACAAATGGAATATCTTGAAAAACAGAATATTTTGAATATTAAAAACATAAACATTTAAGGATAACAATAAATGAATTGTGATGGTATTTGTGCGATTAATCAAACAAATAGGACCAGATTTGTACTAATGCCTAGGTGGGTCACTTCCTGGTATGTTATGGCTGGGGTGGAAAGTGGTACGTAGGGAGGAGGCGTTGTGGTGTCTGATGGCAGCAGGTAGAAGCAACCCCCGCAGCATTTAGCACACTGTGGTGGAATGAGCCAGTGGCTAAATGTGCCCCAGAATAGCGCCCCCTAAGTTGCATGGGCAGAATTGTTCGTAATCCTATCCAATTTATTCTTCTGTCCTCATCTCTGCCACTGTCTCCAGTGAGTCTAGGGTGTGTCCAGTGATGGAGCACATGTCAGGTTGCATCAAACCAAGCCTGTGACCACAAAGGTTAACAGAGGAACACATTTAACAGGTAACACACACACTCACCCAAGTATTTACTGAAATCTTAGTCAGTCTCAAATGTAAATATGCATACCTGGAAGTAAAGAAACTCATACGATTGACAGAGAACTGTTTAGTTCTCAGTTTATTCACCATGATTTTACAAAAGAGCAGTGGAATATGACAAAAAGTAGAGTGTTGATAACAGATCTGTCATTTTGTGTTTGGCTGTAGTTTGTACAAAGCGTGTCGAGATCCATAGAAACAGGAGTTTACCATGTTGGCACAGGTGGGCGTGGGTGGGCCTGGGCCCGCCCAGATGAGACTCGACCACACCCAGTTCTTTCTCTTGGTCCGTTTGGTCTTGGTAATGCCATGGGTCATGTTAAAACTGCTAAAAAAAATGTGGTTGAGTCTATATTGTGGTTTTGTTGCTAAGTACATTGTTATGGGAGTGGCCCATCTGTTTTTTTTTGCTGGCCCACACACGCTGTGATTTCTGGCTCTGCTATTGGTTGGGGTTGGAGGAGGAAGCCGTGGGTGGAGCTGATTTTCACATCACTACCGGTTTTATTCACAGCTCCTGTGTGAGGCTGCTGGTGTTCTTGAAAGCCAACACAGACTGGAAGGTACTCATAGACTGCATTTGGCTTGTGGTTAAACTGCCCTACTTTCTGTAGGAGGGGTCGTAAAGACAGGAAACAGGAAATGAGGAGGAGCCAAGTGGGAGATGCTCATCTATGATGATGATGATGGCATGATGGGCAGCCATTTTTATTAGAGCAAAAACCACAATTAATGGGAGGAAACATGGTGGATTCTAAAATTATTTTAGAAATGTTATAAATACAATGGACGAAATAGGATAAGACATGTGAAACATTATAACCTTGTTCTGCAATCTTATAGTCTATGTGATTTCATTAAAGGTGCCATTAAATATTGTATATTAAATATTATTAAATAAGATTCACAGACTTTTACAAAAGTGTCATTTTTATTTCAAATATTAAAAATTGCTGAAGGTATCAAGAAACCTAACCAGGAAGGAACAATTCTGCATTTGACCATGAAAGATCATAAAAGAAAATTAAATGACAGACACCCACAGTTCAGGCCCAAAGTAACCTGAGAATATTTTTCATAAGTATCATATCATAAAATGCCAAGTGTTGTTTGTTTCAGTGCTGGTCATATATTCATAAAGGATCCTCTTTTTCATTCCCCTTTGTCTTTGTCACCCCTATTTTCCTCTTTTGCTCAATTTCACGGTGTTTAATAAAACCATGGCAATAACAGGCAAATCGGTACTTTAAAATGTAGGAATGCTTAAAGTTGAAAATGTTCACCATTGTGTGAAATTTACTTATTTTATTTATTGACAATAGACCATGGCACAGCATTGGCTGATGTCTTAAAACTACTTCTTCTCTTTACTCGTGATGCTCACCTTTGCTTAATCGCTGTGTGGAAGTTGTTTGTCTGTGGCAGGAAGTGTAACTGCAGTAGTTTTTCAGCTAGATTTACTGCAAGGAGCGCCTTCTGGGTTTGTGAGAGGCTGAACAGAGAACGTGGAAGAGGTCACTGCAGAAAGTGTGATTGAGCAAAATAACACCGGTAAGTATGACTTTTCGTCTGAAAATGGCTTTAGAAACTTCTCCGCCTAATAAATATTCGGTGCCGGTAGCTCAGAACAGCTAGTGAACTTACAGGAAAGATTTGTACGGTCTCCATTTTGAGAGCCGTGGGTGTCAGCCGGCTGAATGATGGTGAGGTGGAGAATGGTCGTGTGTGGTAACATTTTCACAGCTGCGTCCATCACTTGAAGGTTGAATTGTAAATATTAGTGATGTTATACTATACTTCAGTCAGGGGGAAAAGTAGTGAAGTTGGTGTTAGTCATTGAGGAAGTTATCTGTTTGTGTCTGCATGGAGTTCTAATCCATTTGTGACTTTGTTCTCTCGAAAAGGCGGCCGTCCAGTGGCGCGTGCTGGGGGGACCTGAGTGCGGTGCCCCCAGTTTGCCGGAAGGAGTCACGCCATGTGTTAATGATATGCACGTCAGCATGGACACCTTCCTGGCCAGAAAGGAGGAAGAGTGAGCGTCTAACCACAGGGCCGTTTCCTCTGAGCGTGCTTTCGCTGTTAGCCTGCAAGCCTCCATGGAGGAAGAGCGGCCGTGTCTGACGGCACCGGGCGGCCGGGGTTCCGAGGACCGGCTGCAACCGGACTTGTGGACATGCGCAGAGGACGTTACCATGGAGGTGGAGGCCCAACTTGACATGGAGGCAGAATTAGCACTGGAGGTGACCTCCCACATGGAATCATCGCAGTCAAGCTCAGCTGATGATCTGGACAGTGCTGAGGAAGGTACCCCAGATATGGCCTGGACAGAGAATCCTCTGTCTGTACATCTGCCCCACCTACAGGATCCGGGTGAAGGAGACCAGGCAGAAGAACACACAGGTTTATTAAGGCGTGCCAATCCCGAGCTCAGGAAGCCCTGTCAGCAGGTAGGGAGGAGGTCAGCGGAGGCTTGTGACAGAGTGCATGTGTTGATGTGTAATGTGAGCAGAAAGGTAGCATCTCAGTTTCAGAAATGACTGCTGGGACATGTATACGAATGGGATAGAATGGCATAGAAATACAGAGACTGTCACATTCTAAGGTTTAATTATTTGCATTTTATAAGCATTGATCGCTTATCTCTACTCATGATGACAGTAATCTGAAGGGAGGTTAGGACGTCTGCAGAGCACTATTATAATGAATTTATTATATATTATAATGTTCACACATGATCCTGAGCTTTAAAGCAAGAGTTAAATACCTGGAAGGAAGACTCTTTGATTGGATGTTGTACCTGTCACTCAGACAAAGTGGCCCTATGGTCATATTTAACCTGTCATCTTGTGCATGATTGGCTGTGAGTTGCGTCAAATAAAAGTAGGTGAGCTTAAACCACATTAGATATTTTTGGTGATGAAAGACTAAGCTGCAAGCTAGATTTCCGGTGTGAGAGGCATCTGAGCACAGCATTATGTGAGAGTATGGTTCTCTCATTTCTTAGTATTATAGAAAAATAAAATGTAACCGATTTGATGGTTTACCATGCAAACAGAGGGTCGGAACCCCCCCCCCCCCCAAATATTTAGCTTCACTCATCCACCCCAATAAGCACACGGAGTGTATTGATTTAAGGTTTGAGCCTTGGGTGGGGCCTGTTTCAGCATTAATGCCTGTGTTATGCTCTGTGATTTATGGATGTGTCACCTCGATGCTCCAGGCCCTTCACTATGCTGAGGAGCCTGTTATCAATATGAGACATTTGTGCCTTTCTGTAGCTGATTCTGCTTATCAATGTGGACTCCAGGTTCTTGTGAAGTGTTCATGCCCCCAGTGGCCTATCGGTACCCATTTGCAGTCTGATGGTGTTGTGGTTACAGGAAGTTAACCTCTTAAGCCAAGACAGAGAGGATTGTGGGATGCAGGAGGATGATGGTGCTGCAGGCAGACAGACTGCAGAGGACAGAGGTATAGTACCTATTATTCCATCTATTCAGGAGACCTTAGTGTACAGATGGAGTTAATTGAGAGTTATTGGCTGCTGACTGATTTACAAATTGATTATGAATTAATAGTGTTGTGTGTTAATTATTTCACTCTGAAAAGTGATGCAATTTCATTGCTAAACATTGGGCTTTGCCATTTGATACGGTTTATTTGCACTGATATGAATATAGCTCTCTTTGCTCATAGCTTTGCATATAATGCTGAGAATGTGGTTTGACAGAATTAGCTGTGCTTGCACATTTCATCCTTCATCGTCACTCTCTTCAGTGCTATGATCAGATTCTAATCTGTATACTGTGACTCTTCAGAACTTGTAAAACCTGTCAGCTAATTCACTTCTGTCATGGTCCTCTGATCTGCAGAGTTTGTGGACTCACACCTGGGTGAATTCCGACAAAAGCCCGAGCGGGATTCATTGGAGGAAGACACACATTCTGAAAGTGACACCGAGAATACTGTCATACCTGAACCTGCTGGAGGGAGAGCTGAGGTCAAGTGTCCAGCTTTGGAAAAGATCAGTGCCTTTGTGAGGGCCATGGAGGATGTGGGGCTGCCTAATGGGTTAGAGACATCTACAGAGATGGCAGATACCGAACCTGCAGCAGGGGAAGAATCAGTCTCTCCTGAACCCAGCATTGCAGCATCGCATGAAAACCAGACGGGTTATTCCACTGAGGAGAAAGAGGAGGGGACGGAAAGAGAGCAAGAGGAGGAGAGACATGCCGGGACCACGCCCCCTCCTGGAGGTGAGGAGGAAGAGGAGGGGACTGAAAGAGAGCAAGGGGAGGAGAGACACGCCGGGACCACGCTTCCTCCTGGAGGTGAGGAGGAAGAGGAGGGAACTGAAAGAGAGCAGGAGGAGGAGAGATGGGCCAGGATCACGCACCCTCCTGGAGGTGAGGAGGAAGAGGAGGTGACTGAAAGAGAGCAGGGGGAGGAGAGATGGGCCAGGACCACGCCCCCTCCTGGAGGTGAGGAGGAAGAGGAGGGGACTGAAAGAGAGCAGGGGGAGGAGAGATGGGCCAGGACCACGCCCCCTCCTGGAGGTGAGGAGGAAGAGGAGGGGACTGAAAGAGAGCAGGGGGAGGAGAGATGGGCCAGGACCATGCCCCCTCCTGGAGGTGAGGAGGAAGAGGACCCCAATTTACAGCATAATAATGCTGAGAGGTAAGCCATTGATTTTGGGCCCTATGACAGCATATAATATTGGACCTCCAACCCTGAGCTATCCAGTTATGTTCTAAATTTTTTAGGGTCCCTGTTACACTAATTTTTCAACATGAACCTGTAAGTCACAATGTGTTTTGTGATTTGGCTGTTGTAATATTTCAACCTCTGAAGTTCAATGCTTTCATCTCCCAACTTTTTCACATACTTATACAAAGACAGTCAGCCAAGTAAAGCGATACAGCTGCAAACATTTAAAATCAGGTGAGGTGAATGTCTAACGCAGGCCCGTTGTCTTTTAGGGATCATCACGCACCAGGGGAGAAAATCGGAAACACAGAAACAAATAAAAGCAGTAGTCCTGATATCAGCAAGCACCTTCAGCAATTAGAATCGCTGAAGAATGCAGAATATTTACAGCAGTCAGAAGAGCCAGAACAACAGGACTGGCAAAGGGTGTGTGAGGAACCAGAGGTGAAGGGAGACTCAAGGCAGACAGATCACATGGATCAATCTGAAGCAGAGGAGCGATTATTAGAGCAGAGAGAAGAAGGATCAAGACTGATAGGTGACATGAATGAGTCTGAACCCGAGGATCGATCAGAAGAGTTAAGCACAATATGCTCAATACAACAGGCAGAGGCGTCCACCTCGGGATACATGGACAGTTCAGCAAATAAAGAGCCGGTCAGCCAGCCAGTGCAAGCAGAGGTGTTGGCGATCCCCCATGCTAACGGGCGGTGCGTGGACAGGGAGGGGGCACACACACTGGCCGAGAGGCTATACCGGCTGGACAACATGCGACGCACGGAGGTGGTCAAACACATGGACAAAGAGTAAGTGAAGAAGCAGGTGGCTGATGCAGCACTTCCAGAATGTATAGCAGAAGTGCTGTGTGATGCTGCTTCCATGGTTACCACTCCTGTAATGCTGCAACAATAAGTGATGCTTCAAACAGACTTAACCCAATGGAAATGATGAGATTCAATGATGTAGTTCGTAGTTTAGTTTTTATAGTAATTTTCCTGAACCACACTGAATCAAGCCCTGCCTCTCTACGCCAAACAATATGGTCTTTGAATGACAAGTTAATAAAATGACCACCCAGCCTCTCTGCTGGTACCAGAGATTGTGGACTATCAGGATTTCCGTCAGACCGATGGTCGGGATGAGGGTGCCCAGTGATTGGCTGATCCTCATTCAGAGCTTTCTTTCCCTTTTCGTAGTAACGAGTTCAGCAGAGCTGTAGGGGAAGAGTATCTCAAGTTCTTCAACTTCACTGGTCAGAGCCTGGAACAGAGTCTGAGGTGTGTCTGTGGGGTAGAATCTTCAGGAGATGACTGCCGATGGCGGCTACACTGCAATTTCAGAAGATCATTTGGAAAACTAAAGCTAAACATTAATGTATATCAGTATCAAATAGAGAACAGCTGTCGGGTAAAAGTCAGACTAAAAGATATGAGAACATGCATTAACTATGAATAATGCATTCCCTCAATCGCAGGTCGTTCCTGAAAGTGGTGGTTCTAATAGGTGAGACGCAGGAGAGAGAGAGGGTTCTGGAACATTTCGCCAAACGGTTTCATCAGTGCAACCCTGACTGCTTCTCCTCCCCAGGTTAGTAGGTTGCCTAGTAGTGTTATGATGCAGGAACAGTTGAATATTTCTGGGCTTGAGACTTTTAATACCAGCCCATGCTTCTCTCTCGCCCTTCAGAAGTGGTGCTGACTCTCACCTGTGCTGTGATGCTGCTGAACAGTGATCTTCACGGCCAGGTGAGTAATGTGGAGTAAACGCTCTAGGCGAAATGGTGAGGCCATTTAGGTGAACCTTTAGGTCAGCTGATCAAGCCCAGGTGTGAGGACTCTTCAGCCAATCAGTCGTCTAATTAATAATCTAATTAGGGGGTTGCAGTGAAAACCCACATATACAATGGCCCTTTTTGAATAGGATTGATCAACCCTGCCTAAAACTACTTTTATATAGCGAGTTATCTTGAATGGTATGCTAGAGTTTAGGGTCCTTGTACTGCCTTTGGCTATTTATTTGTATGTAATGTATGTAACTACTTGAAGAGTTATGAGGACAGAGGAAAATGTCTGCATGTCTGTGTGTCTGTCTGAAGAACGTGGGGAAACCTATGACTGTCTCCAGCTTTGTGTCCAACCTGGAAGGCATGAACGATGGAGGGAATTTTTGCAAGGACCTGCTAAAGGTAAGACGTCTACTTGAAGCAGTGGGACTCCCTACTTTCTGCCCTGATTTTCTCCAGCAGAAACCGAGAGATTTAGGGGGTTTTTTATATATTTTGAGATTGATGGCAGTAAGACGGTACTTTCAGCTAATCCAGCTCTTTCACACATGGCAACTCTTCCCTTTGCTTTCCAGAACCTGTACAGCAGTATAAAAAGTGACCCTCTGGAGTGGGCAGTGTGAGTGTGATCTGCCTTTTTGCCCCAGAATGGACAGTCCCTCACTTAGTGTTGTATTTTTCCTCTCTCATTTCCTTTCCCCGAACCCATTCTCCCTTCATTTAACACCTCGTCTGTCTACCTGTCTGCCCCCTACAGGAACGAGGAGGAACTGAAGTGTTCCCTGCTTCCAGGGGAAGAACAAACAGAAGCACAGCCACGTTCAAAAAGTAACCCCTTCCAGGACGTCCCCCATGATAAGAAGGCCACCGTTTACAAGCACGGCTTGCTGACACGTAAAGCCCACGCAGACATCGACGGCAAACGCAGTGAGTTGGGGGGGGGAGACATGCCTCTGTAATGGTTGCTGCAATCACATATGAGACATCGCATAAATCCTGTGCATGTAATGGATAGCAATGTAACATCAGCACTGGACAGGTGGTCTGCCGGTTAGTCACCTGACAATGGTGGTCGGAGGTCAGTAGAGCCCAGCTGACAGTGTGAAATATAAACTTTCTGGATTATTGCAGTAAATTGAGTAATACATGGACCATGCATCATCAGTTATAGAGTGAAGACAAGTGGCTTGCTGACATGGACAGAACAGTGCTGGTGCCAGAGCTAGATCCTGAGCATTTACTGCAGACCACTTAAGGACAGACCTCAGTAGTCTGTCTCATCAGATCAAGACGCATGAAATCTGTTTCAGTGTCTCTGAGTCAACATGGAATGAAAAGATCTGAAATATTCTGTGTATCGTCTAGCTCCTTGGGGGAAGAGAAGCTGGAAGACCTTCTATGCTGTCCTGAAAGGGATGGTGCTGTACCTACAGAAGGTAAGGGTCACTGCATCCCTGATTTAGATCTACTGCATGGAGCTTATGTGGCATTATGGGATAAGGTTTGCTGCCGTCTGGAATTCCTCATCTTGTTCCACTGATCGTGTTGCCATTGCCCCTGTCAGGATGAGTACAGGATGGAGTGGCAGAGCTCAGAGGAGGTAGTCAGCGTTCATCACACCCTGGCTGAGAAGGCCGATGACTACACCAAGAAACCGCACGTCTTCAGGCTGCAGACCGCTGACTGGAGGGTCTTCCTCTTCCAGGCCTCGTGAGTGTTTGTGTGTTTGTGTCCATCGCTGGTGGTGCAGACCGGCTCGTGCCTGAGCTTCACGCACAGCGTGTGTCTGACCGATATCTGTGCCCCCTCAGCTCTGCCGAGCAGATGAGCTCATGGATCTCCCGGATAAACCTGGTGTCAGCGCTCTACTCATCCCCCCCATTCCCAGCCGCTGTGGGTTCCCAGAAGAAGTTCACCAGGCCCATCTTACCCGCCACCCAGTCCACCCTCTCCATGGTGAGTAATCTGAGCACCTATTTGTGCTCTAGTCTCATATCTGTCTGGCTATTACCTTTATATTATAGCCAATGCTTTTATCCAGAGCAAAGCCTTTTGGCACGACTGGCATAAGGACATTTGAAATCATGACCGTGGAGTTTGAGCTGGCGACCTTCCAGTCACAGGCACAGAAACTTAACCCCCCCCCCCCGTCAGATATGCAGAACCCTACCATGCATGAAGGTGTATTTAAATGCCCTTCACGATCAGCCGGGTGATACCTACTTAGCGTCAGTAATATGTCTTAAGTCGATGCTCTGCTATTATTTCAAACACCCCCACACTGAGTGGTCTCCCTCCATCTCCTCCCCACAGGACAAACAGCTGGAGTCCCACTGCAGGATGCTGCAGTCCTTCTCTGAGGACCTGAGCTTCCTGACGCAGAGCCTGCCTGAAGGCCGCAAGGCCAAGGCTCGGGAGATGGAGGAATACAAATTGAGAGAGGAGTATCTGCAGCATGAGGTAGGGAATGCAGGGGGAAGCCTGTAAGGGCAAGACCCAGGGGCCCAGTGCATGACTCCGCCATGTCATGTGACGTAGATTGCGTAACTCGTACATTGTACTGCTTTGTGCAAAAAAGAGACCTGGACAGCCATATTTGTTTTGGAGGGTTTTCCAGAAGATGAAAGCAGGCCGTGCTTCTTACTTCCTCTGTCTCTCCTCACTCTCACCCCCTACCTGCAGAAGAGCCGTTATGAGGCGTATAAGCAGATTCTGGAGGTGTGGAAAGGCCTGATCAGAGAGAAGGATGGAGCATTGGGGGCGGCACAGCTGGAGCGGCTTGACAGGGAGATGTGTGTCAATATCTCAGACGACGAGCTGGACGAAGGGGCGGGCCTTAAAAAGTCCCACTCCAGCCCATCCATCAATCTAGAGCCCACGCCGCAGCCCGCCGTCAAGGTGAAGCGCAACATCTCTGAGAGAAGGACCTATCGGAAGATCGTCATACCGCGGCGCAACCGGGAGCTGTGAGCCAGCAGCAGCTTCAGCAGCAGCTTCAGCGGCAGCTTCAGTAGCAGCTTCAGTAATGCTGCGGCGGGTTCAGTAGCAGCTTCAGTAACGCTGCGGCGGGTTCAGTAGCAGCTTCAGTAACGCTGCGGCGGGTTCAGTAGCAGCTTCAGTAACGCTGCGGCGGGTT
>JAODJX010000042.1:21863668-21877369 GCA_026776945.1 Isichthys henryi | reverse complement strand
CTGCCCACCCATCCCCCGACTTTTAATTCACCCCTTGGTGGGCCCCCGGCCCGGTAACCCCCCCCCCCCCCCGTCCCACTTTTAACCTCGCTTCGCTTTCATTTCCACATCAAACGGCCGGAGGAGCTGGGAGGGGGTGCGCCATTAACGGCGGTAGCGGAGTGTGTAAGGGCCCCTCGCCAAGCTCCACCGGTCAAGAGGATATTAAAATCGGGCTGCCCCAAGGGGACCCGATAGGGACAGGAAACCTTGGTGGACTAAAAGAAAGATCCCATTACTTATCCGCACCTGCCATCGACGATAAGGACAAGGGCTGGGCACAGCACAAGCATAGGGTCTGTCTCAGCTGACAGGAAACACTAACAAACTGGACGGAGGCACATGTATGGTCGCAACTTGCTTTACTGATGTGTTGTTTTTAGTGAAAGCCTAAGTCTCCCGTTTTACTAGGCATTTGCGCATTTTCCCTGCCCGTCATTCCCGTTTACATTAAAGGGTTAAAGGGCTAAACTAAATTCAGTCGCAATCAATTATTTATGACAGATTCATACATTATCAAAGAAATGGTTTCGCAACAGGAGAGACGATGTACCTAAGAATCCAATTTCTCATTAAATGAATATTTAAAGCATATTTTATATTACCTGAATTATTATTCTTTTAAAAATGCTTATAAATTTAGTCTATGTAATTTAATTGAATCTATCCATCCGTATTATTACGCTTATCGTTTCCTTAAAATAAATATCATACTTTCTTACAACCAAGCATCCTGGCATTTAATAAGACATTTTCTGCGTAAGATTTCCGCACAGACGGAAAAGTCCAAACTGATATATGGATGTTCCACGCTGAAGTCCAATATGTGCCGTAAAACGTGAGCGCTCATCTATAACCCAAGTCACAGTACAAGTTAAACTTCAATGCATGGGGGTACTTTTCTGTACATCATGATATAGTCAATATAGCAAGCTCGTGTAACTTATTAAGAACAACACTTTATTTCATTAAACGTGTATGATCTCTATCTTTGTGGCCTGTGGTTTCTTAGCCAGTGGAATCGCCATTCCCTGCTGTTTTAACTCTACAGTTGAAGCCTAATTGACATGCGAGCTGCTTTAAACAGATAGTCTACCAAACTACAAAACCGTCATTAAACCAAGTCAATTTGTGTCGTCACTCTCCATCTGCACTTCATATCCAATTAATGCATAGCACCGTTTTGACAACACGAGATAATGTCCCTCACTCGTTTTTTTGCGATAGTTTGCTCTGAAAATGTAGCATTGGTATGAAAACGGTGAATGCACGAAGGTCTACCGACACTGTAGTCTCTGATTTGCAGAAGTAGGTTTGTTACGTGCTTCATTTCAATATTTTAATTTTGTAATTTTGTTTAGAATGAAGAACTAAACCTGCAGATTAGTCGTACAGGCTATACTGTCGTTTATTGTTATAAACAGTCTAAGGCTCTTATTTTAAATCTGGTTTAATTGTTTGGTTTTGCCTAAAGATACAACATCACCTACAAGATTAAGTTGCTTACCATAACCATAAGGGTGCTGTGAGATTGGGGAACTGGACCCTCTTGGCGTGGGGACTGACAAACTGGCCAAGCAAACCGGATATTTAATTCAATTCAAGATTTAGTGAAACTCGAGGTTAAATAATATGCATGAAAATCACAGTTTGGGTATCAGTAATCGTACCTCCCAACTGGTAAGTGGGCCTATATATTATCTGGAAAAAATATTTTTTTAAAAACATAACATGTAAAATGGCGCAGTCACACGGATATATGAATGATCAACAGCCCTATTTCAAAGAGGCATTCAAGACAGCCTCGTGTCAATTAGCTAAGCTGAACGTTTTATTTTCTTTTGAGCCAAACATCGATGTAGGACCGGACAGATATAGTTAAACATGATTTTGGTCAAGCCGGTTATTCGGCCAATATTTCCGGCTGCACTGAAGACGCTGAAAGTCCAAGGGGCGCGTATAGTGTTTGCGACTTTTAGCTCAGGGAAGGCGTCACATGTTCAACTCAAAATCACCAATACAAAATCAGCTGAACATATTAAATTAAACAAATTTAAGGTATCAATTAAATAACATTCCCCTTAAATGAGATATTTTAACACGACCCACCACATAGCCTATATTTCCAACAAACTACTGCAGGCTCGCGGAATCGTAAAAAACTGATTGCGTTGGTATCTACATAAGTTTTGACAGTGATGCGGTTTCTAAAGGGGGTTATATCACATTTAAACGAGTACGTCTCTTAATTCGGATGTACGCTATTATATTAACACATTAATAACTTATGCGTCTGTGTGCTATAGGTTGCTATTGATGATTGTCAACATAAAAGAATTTGTAGCATGATTTTTTTCAATGGGAACACAAAGTGAGAGCCAACTGTCATTTATAAAAATTATCCAATTCACTCACTCAATTACACAGTATATCAGGGCGGCGGGATAGACAGAGATCCGTAATTAATTAAAATGAGTCATGTAACCTGGGCAGGTTGTAGTTTAAAAGTGGTGTATTTTAAACCAGCAAACTGCGTCTGTCAGGTCGTCTCATGCTACAGATCGCATCAAAAAGTTCAGACCACATAGGGTGTCTCAGGACTGACTGAATCCTTCCGTTATCTACAGCGAGAGTTACCATCGCATCCGTCAATGTCGTAATTAAATTGACAAAGACCACGCGATAACCATCTTTTTTCCCCTGATCCCTCGCAATTTATTAAAAGGAGCTTTTAATTACCTTCCAAGCGAGGTCTTTCAATTGTCTACATTTGTAGGGAAACACAGTAAAACCCTTTGCCGATTAATTTTCCAACTGCAAGCAAACCTATTTTGTGACATTGTAATTCTGTCTTGTTTTATGGAATTTATTTTTTATAGTAGTAATTCATTTTGTGATGTGTCTCATTCAATGTGTTGAATTTAATAGAAATGTAGGGTGCGCTGGAAAGTTACGTTTTGCACTGCAGGTTAAAAGAAAACATTTTGGCTAAGGGAAGACATGTTCTCCGTATTTAATAAGCAACTAATCTTAATTACAAGAACTTCTGCTTTTCTTGTATCGTTTATTGGATTATCTTAATTAATTCTGGTTAAGCGTTTTAGCGCGATGCATTGGTTTTGATTCGACTGATTTGATTTGACTTATGTAAGTCGCTCTGGCTAAGGGCGTCTGCCAAATACTGTAAATGTAAATGAAATGTAAATGATTCAAGACACAAGTTTACTTTCCAAATTTTATATTCGTAACAGGCCTATCGCTTTAATTCAATTTGAAAAACTTTTCTTCCATATTGCAAAACCTGCAAGATGTTCTTTATAGTATATTAATTTTATTATATTACTGTATTAGGCCTTTTATATTTGGCTCAATATATAAATGAAAGTCGCTAATATCACAAAGGGTTTACGTAATTACGCAAAAGAAAATAATAGGCCTTCCCCAAAAAGTTTTCACCAACTCACTCGATTTGTCCATAAATTATCGTTTTTTATAAGGTTAATTAACGCAATTTCCTTATGTATATTATTGAACGCTTTAAAATATATTTTATACGTAGACAAGTTTAACAAACTAAGAAGAATCTATATACAAGGCTCTATGTATGAAAACACGTTTTCGTTTAAGATTTACTTCCATTTAATAACCACTTATTTTTCTCATAGTTCAAAATTCAACGAACAACAATGGTCAAATATACCTATAAATATTCGTTTAATCGATATAGATTTTGGATTGTAGATACCTTTAATTTTCATTGTTATCGTCATATCAAATAGGCTTTTTATTTAGAAGTTGACTGTTTCTAAAACGTCGTACTTTTCCACGACGTCAATTGACTTGGGAATGAAATCGTACATGATTTTACAGCTGCGATAAGAGCACTGCCTGATGGGTTATTAAATGATAATGCTATACCTAGCCCTATCTGTCTTTGAGTGCATGTGCCTGCATGGGTTTCTATAGATTCATCGTTATTCTGAAAGTGAGAAAAAAACTCAAAGTACCATATAATATTACATTTTGTATTTTGGCTTATTATTTTTTTATGGGTGTTAGGGCAGTTAGTAAACATACCTTCCTTACTTATGAAACCATTATTAATGTCCATTACAGAAATTTTATACATAAAATGCGTACATTATGTACCCCGATGGGAAACCGATATGAAAATACGCTACAATTATATATAATATACACTAGCCTATATTATATTTTTTAATTGGTCATCATGTAATATTCAAGAGTCTAATAAATAAGCTTCATAGTGAACCGTACAGTATAGCGTATAGCTTTATATTACACTTAAACGTCACTTCATCAAAACGCCTAAATTATGTACACGCTTTGATCATACAAATATCCTGCGATTTTAACACAAACAGCAATTTTAATGCATTAGTGAACGCTTGTTCAATAATATTACGATTGTTGTTTTTGGTATAAGATTCTCAGAAAGGCAAATTTCCAGTTATATCCGAACACAACAAACCAAGATGGTCTTTTACTATAGGAAAGCCTTTCATATTCATTTAAGCGTGACAGGTTTCAGCTTTAACTGAATAAACGGCTTCAGACTCATGTACACTGGGATTTTTGCTGGACTATCCCTCTTACCTCGTCCGGGTGCGCTGGACATCGTCCCGCTCTCTCCGAAGACGAAACTGGACTTGACTATGCGTGTTTCCCGCAGTTGGTTACTGAGTTGCGCGATCAGTCGACGAAGAGCTGCGATGGGCATTAAAGAGAGTCTTTCGGTGCACAACAGGCTAAAAAAAGACGCGCTGGAATTAATCGGTGTCGTAAAAGCACGATTAAATTCAGTTTTATACTTCATGAACAATTCCATATATGTGTACTCTTAGTTAACAAGCCCAGGTCGTTACTGCAGACTTAAAACCTGCACAATTCGAAAGGAATTTTTGTTTCTCTACCCCACTTATGTGCTTATGATGACGGTATTTCTGCATATGTCAGTCGTTTTACGTCAAAAACTATGAAAAAAAGCAGAAATGAGGAGATCTGAGCAGCGCAAGTTTAGAATCCCCTGCGCTGCCATGTTACTGCCAGTTGTACCTTCTGGTGTTTAGAAACCGATCGTTTACCTGACCAGTGAGTAAATAATATCTCAGTCCACTCAGGTGTGTATTATCCAAAGGTATACAGAACAGCCGCAAACCCGCTTTCAGGTGACTCCTCCGGACGAAACGCCTCTTAAGATGTTTCTAAAACAATCAGCCAGGGCTGTGCGTCTCTTTTATCCCGCTGATGCTACTGAGGAGGGGGGCGTCGCTGCGCCCCCCATTGCTAGGTGAAGGCGTGGTGAGTAACTTATCACATTAAAACCGATGCCACTCAAACCGAGCCACCAGGACAAATTACCGTCCATCCACCGTAAGTAAGAAGAGGGATCGCTCCGGGACCTGGAAATCTTGCTTGCTGTCTTTCATCCGCAGATACCAGCAAGTACGACTGTGTATTGTCGAGTTATTCAAAAAGATTCGCAGTCGATTTCATTGTGGGGAGTTTTTCCACACCTTAGACACATTTAGACTCCATATTTTACTTCATAAAAGTGATGGAGGTGTGATCTATTATCTAACACTGTAATAAGTATATGGTGATGCATGGATATAAATTATTTGTTTTTCCCCCCCGAAAACTTTCTTTACTTAGCAATTATACATGCCTCGACCCCACATTTTCCCGTCATTCACTCGTATCAGAGTTTATTCGTTTGTCAGATTATGACCCAGCATCATGTACAAGGGTCGAACTTTCGCTCAATGCATAAGTATAGGTACATTAAGAGTCTGCTGCAGGCCCACCCTATATGTAAAACGGCGGCTGTTAACTGTCATACGAGGAGCTCATTACTGCAGCAAGTCGCTTGAATGAGCCCACGTGCGGATATTTCAGCCTGTCAAGATTTGTCCAGTTGCAGTTCCTCCTCATCTTTTTAAATTCCGAAAATATATTTCTACTTTCACACGGTATGAGTCTGAATGGACGATGATATACGGGGAGAGATTTCTCTCTAGAGAAAACTCCGTTGTTAGGGGTATTTAAATGCATTCTGGCCCTGTTATTCCTCCTGTGTTATTGTTTAGGTTAGTAATTGTTTTCACGTTGTAATGTAACGTTTATGGCCGCGTTTCTTCTCGCCAGTTCGTCGGGATGCCTGTGGTCTTCTCACTTCCAGCGCTATCATTTACACAAAGACAAACATTACGGACGCTCTGGCACCTCGGTTAGCCGGTCATTGAACAGAATCCAAACACCGAGCGTCCCGGCCATATGGCTCCCAGAAACGTCACTTACATTTCTGAAGGCTAAATTCACCTGAAGCAGTAGGCTACTCACAAGCCATTATTATTATGCTGCTGTTGTTTACTCGTTTGTTTTTCATACTGTCCTCGAGTTTTTGTATTCGATTATTCTCTGCAGAAAACAATAAATTGTAAAAAATATTAAATTAAATATGTATTTCCGTTTAAATTAAATTAAAATGCTGTGATGGGCCAAATGACTAGCTTTAATATGAATACAGAGGGCAAATTTCACTGCGAAACTAGGGGTGAATAAGACCCAAGCTTGCTGAAATTAGTTGAACTGCAATTTTAGTATCAATTAACGCCGTGGATGGCAGCAGAGACAGCGACGAGAAACACAGAACATCCCATGAAAGCAAATTCGATGGAATTTGGTATGCAACCAAAATACACAAATGAACACATGTCCGTTTAATCATTGCCAATCGCCAATAAATTAAAATATATCTCATCAGTTACTTAGTGGATATTACCTGTAAAAAATAAGAGAAAGAAATCCAGATAGTAATGAATCATGACTAAAACAAGTTAATAACGAATGTAGACGCACTTTTTGAATGCATCGTCGATGTGCTGACATACGCGCCATTTGGATGACATATTGGCTGATTTCTATAAGTCTGCGTATCTAACCATGAGCCCGGTGCTTTCATTAACACAGCCCTAGAGTGGAAGAGTGAACGTCTGCCTTCGTACAGTTTATTAGTTTCAGCATGTTGGCAATGCCGAGATTCGCTTCGTTTCGTGTGCATTTCCAAAGGGACCGCATGCGACTTAAAAAAAATAAAACACTTTTATTTTCGGGGATTAAAAATAAACATCACGAGCTCCCAAAGGCAGAAATATTTTAATCTTTTTCATAATAAAACAGTTTATTAAACTTAATGCGATTGATGTCCTAAATAGTAATTTCCTCAATGCGTGCTTTATTAGGCTACGTGCAATTAAAGAAATATTTTTTAAATATGTATCGGTATATGGACATTTTGAATGGGAATGATTTTAAAAGAATATGTAACCATAGCAAATACAGAATGTCCCGGAAACTGTAACTTCATATGATTTGTAACTCCGTTTGACCTGGATATACTTTGCTTTGGATCGGTAAATCAAGATAATCTTAACAGACTGACTTTCTTTCTTTTCTTTCTTCTTCTATCCCCGAAACAACGGACGCATTGACACATTCAATCCGTATAGCAAGTTACGGTTTCACGCATATGTTGGCCTATCTGACGCATACTAACCTACTACTTTGTGTACCTATAGGGTACTGACAAACCCGTTATGCAAAGGTGCAAAGTATCAACGCAGAACATGTGCAATGCTAGTCTTGTCAAATTATTGCAATTTAGTCCAAGGAGACTAGATGGCCAGTTCCCTCCCAACAACCCGCCCGCCTCCCTCAAACTCCGCCCATGATTTGGATATTCATATTTTAGGCATCCACCAACCATTCAGAAAACACTTAACCTCTATTTCAGGCCTTCACCCTTCAGAGAACCAACCTGAAATCGAAACGGCACTCAACAGGTGTCACGGTTCACACTATGTTCACCCGTGATGACAAGCAGGACTTCTAACGGAGAAAGATCACTGAGCTTAATCTAGAACTTCACCGAATGGCTTAAAGCAGAACTTCACCGTGAGTCTAAAGTAAAACCCCAACGTTAAGTTTAAACCAGAACGTCACCGCATTAAACTGGAACTTCATTGCAGATTAAACCGGAACGTTACAATATTATTTATTTATGTGACGAACACTGTTGTCGTCAGGCATACAACAGGAAGGGACACCGGGGAGAAGTTGGCGGGACAGGCTGATCTGTACTGTATGTCTACCAATTGCTTGCATTTTAACCGGGTATTTTATAAACAAATGCGGCGTAAGGGCGCAGGGTAAGTGTTTAGACTTCTAAAGATCTAATTTAATGACGCTTAAATAAGTACGGACAGAGGGAGGCTTTACAAGTGTCCTGGGCGAATTCTCACGCCTGCGTTTGAAACTGATAACTTTTATTGTTTTATTACCGCTATCAAATCGTGATTGTTATGTGAAAATTTAATTGCTCGTGCAGTTCAGTTCATGAGAAATTATTTAGTATTAATAACGCGAGTGAGTTAAATCCTAAATACTGAAATAGATAATAAACGAAGATTCTAAAATTATTTGTCTAACTGAATTTACTCCAGCAAAATTGTTTCTTTAATTTAAGTCTAAAATTGAATAATTTCAATAGGATGATATTTTATGTCGTTACTGCCGTTTTGTGGATTAGCTATTCAGTAGCCTATTCTGCACCTCTAAACTACAGAACGGTGAACAGCGCGCTCCCGTGCCGGCCACAGCTATGCGCGCCCCCAGCTGTCCGCCTGGAAAGATGGATGACCCTATTGACATCTTCACAGCAATTGTTTAAGTCTGTCCTTATTTTGTTGTGGTTAGTGATTCGAGATAATTAAATCATGACAGCTGAAATCAAATCCTGGTGATTGTACTCCCCATTTTACATGACTACCCAGTCCCGTCTTGACGAGGCTTTTTATTCTTTTCGGTTGTCCTTCCCAAGGCTTGGGTGTTCTGGCGGCCACACACACACACACACACACACATACACAAACACACATGAGCAGGAGAAAACTAATTTTGTAAATTCATATATATATATATCCATCCATTTTCCAAACCGCTTATCCTTACTGGGTCGCGGGGGGTCCGGAGCCTATCCCGGAAGCAATGGGCACGAGGCAGGGAACAACCCTGGATGGGGGGGCAGCCCATCGCAGGGCAATATATATATATATATACTTCATATATTAATAACATTTCAGTAGCACAGGGTAGTAGCGGTCGGTAAACCGGTATCGTATAGTTATTACTGGTGTGATTTTGCTCTACGGCATGGATTTGCATTATACCGTTAAGACGGCGACAAGTCAACAACGCAGTTATACTGCACAGCCTGTTCATAAAAATAAAGCATTTTATTTTCTTCCAAGCTCCAATGGTAATCTGAATAGTTCTTCTTATAGTATACGTAACTGATTTATCTGCCTTGTGTGAATTTTCTGTGTAATATACTCTGACGCCGCGTCCTGGTAGCACATTACCAAATTAAAAACGGATTTAAAGCATATTTCGTTGAATATATACATTAAACTAAAAAGTAAAGCATATTCGCTAAATCAGCATATGTATGCGCTGCTGACTTGATGCAAGTTGCGTGGTAAAAGCAGGACTGCGCAGTGCTCATGCAAGATCATACAGCAAATCTGTATAATTCCATTATAAACATAAGATTAGCGACATCTAAAGCTGGGATAGTTTACAAAACCTACAGACTATTTAATTGGTAATAAAACTGTTACATACATGTAAATGCATGCGCATGTATGCGTGTGCAGTAGAAGTGAAAGTCTTGCTCCAACCAGCTGACCACAGTTGGAAACCCTGCGTTGTATTTGAAATGAACTGTAAAATGCACGGCTTTCTGCTGAAACGGCTTATCATTCACTTTGCGTTATGAAATTATTATGAGAAAACATTACTTATCTCACTTTTTATATCATTCCAGAGTAAGTCCACCCATAACTAACCGTAATAGCGATTAATGTATACGTATAAAAAATATAAAAAAATGTAACTGTATATAAAAGAACAGCACACCCTTCTTTCCCCCAAAAAAGTAATACTGTGATATAATACCGTCACCGTCCAAAAAGTGAAAAATACCGTGATAATAATTTTAACGCATATCGCCCACCCCTTGCACAGGGTGCCTGGCTGCAAACTAGTCAGCTAGCATGTATCACTAGAAAAGTAGTGAAATATTAAAACTAGTGTAAAAAAACTGTAATATCATGGAATGCTATAGATATTTCTTCAGATTGTTTTCACTTGCTCTTCTGCGCCCCCTAATCAAAAAGAGCCCTAGGCAGTCGCCTATATCATCTGTAGGGTGGACTGGGATTAACGCTGAGCTGCGTCCCGATTCGGCTCTCTGCGTGATGACATGCGCGCAGGCGCCTAATCGCACGTTGAGCTGCCATGTCACCCGCGTGTCTCTGTTAACAGGTCAGTGTAGGGTCATCAGTACACTCATCACGAAACTGCCACCTGCTGGTTGTGACTATTTATCAGAATATCTGCACATTATTCTCTTGTTATATTGCAAAGCACTTTTAAAATTCAAACGTACCCCGCCCTCTTCTGTATCCTGTACCTCCACAATTTTTTCCCCCAAATTTCCCTCCCACCTTTTATGCAAACTCACCCCCCCCCTTCATGTTTTCTTCCCAATGTTGCCTTTTATATTCCTCATAAACAGTCTGCCTCTTGCCCTCCCCCATTAAAGACCTTTCTGTCTGTGTCTCCCTGTTCCTCTGAGGTCGCATCAACCCCACATTTCAGATAAACCGTTCTGGGAAAGCAGGGATTTCCACGTGCTGCTGATCAGCCAATCAAAACAGACGTTATAACGGTAAGTGTGTGAAAGCAGGTGCTGGCTGACAGAGCACATTAATCCTGCCTCCTTTCTCCAGTTTGTCCCGACACTCTTCAGGAAGCTCAGGTGCTCGCAGTTGCCTTCAGAAATTGCACAGCAAATTAATCATGGTAACTGAACGTAATGCACCCAGGCACCAGACTCCCCAGGTCCAGTCCAGTGACAAGCCGGCCAATGGGACGCATGGCTGAGACCTGAGAAGCTGCAGCAATCCATTTTCCGCCTAAAATCCCAATAAAACTTAGCATATTGCTCAGATAACACCACCCTGATTGTGACATGTTCTACCTGCGTGGAACAGAAGCCTGACAGAGCAGAGAGGAACTCTGGGGAAAAAAACATGGAAATCCTAAGACTGGAGATATTCAGCTGGAGAAAGTCATAAACTCTGAAAATACATTCACCACATGCCAGAATGAACTTTTTCTCGTAAAAATGTCACATTTATTGTCAGTCCATAAAGAGTGTCACTTAATATACTTTTTATATTCTAAACAAGTGTTTCCTCTTTTTGTTATTATATGACACAGTGCTTTTATTTGAGAGCTGTGAGTATCTAGCTGCCTGTCAGCCCATCTGCATGAATGGAGGGGGGGTGGGTTTTAATTGCCTAAAGATCCTGTACAATCGTGACCTCGTCCTGGAGTGGCAATAAGCCAAAGAACAGTGGAGTTAATGAGATGTGAGCTGAGTAAACAGGGACATGACAGAGTATAAGGGCAATGGTGCTGTGAGGCTGCGCTGTGCGTGAGTGAGAACAGAGGAGGAGGAGAGAGTGAGGGAAGGGGAATTAAAGGTGAAGAGGGGTTTTTACCGAACAGAGAGGGCCGCTGTGAGGGCCGAGGGCTTGGAGAGGGGGTGAGAGGGGAGGCGTGTCCCACGTAGCGTCGTGCTTCCGGAGTCGCTGGCGTGGAAGCTGATCCGTTCCCCCAGTGACTCTGTTAATTGACCTCGTTTATCTTTAACACACCCATACGCTAGCTAGGGATCTCACCTGGAGCGTGATATGGAGGGCAAGAGCGCGTCGCGGATCCTCCACACTCACCGCGTCTGTGCTGTGGGGGAGTCGAAGCAGCTCCCCTCTCTGCTCCCAAAGGACTAATCTGCAGCATGAAAACTCATTTCCCTGCAAATGGTTTGTCAGCCGAGCAAGGAGTGATACATTATCACAGGCATTAGGAGAAGGAGGTGGCCATCAGGGGAGGGGCTTCCTCTCTCCCTGTGTCTCTCTCCTTGTCTCTCTCTCTGCCTCTTGATCTCCCTGTCTCTCTTTCCCTGTCTCTCCCTCCTTGTCTCTCTCTCGGCCTCTTACTCTCCCTGCCTCTTTCTTTCCCTGTCTCTCTCTCTGCCTCTTTCTCTCCCTGTCTCTCTCTCCCTGTCTCTCCCTCCTTGTCTCTCTCTCTGCCTCTTTCTCTCCCTGTCTCTCTCTCCCTGTCTCTCCCTACCTGTCTTTCACCCTCCCTGCCTCCCTCTTCCTGTCTCTCTCTCCCTCCCTCTTTCTCTCTGTCTCTCTTCCTCCCTGCCTCTCTCTTCTTGTCTCTCCCTTCTCTCTCTCCTCTTCCTGTTTTCTCCCTACTCTCCGTCTCCCTCTCTCCATCTATCCTCCTTCCTATCCAAATCTTTCTCCTTTCTCTGTTCCATTTACTGAGTCTCTCTCTCAATCTCTCCTGATTCTCTCTCCACCTCTCTCTCCTGCCTCTCTTCCTCTCCTCCTGTTCCTCTCAGTCTCCCCCATACCCCCCCCCCCGCCACAGTGAGGCAGGGAAAAAGACTAACTGCAGCTCAGCCGTGACTTCCCGTCCCCGGTGATAAATTGACGGTTAGCGGATTAGATTTGTTTTAAACTGGTAACACATCAAAGAAATAATAATTCAGTATGGGAGTGTGGCAGGGTGATGGATTGGTGTGGGCAGGTGGATTACAGGAGATGGGAGCAGGGGAGGGGCAGGAGAGGAAGAGAAAAAGACATAAAACAGTGACAGGACGACACAGCCGCACAGCGCACCTGTATGAGGGGAGAGTTTATTTCGTGTATCAAGAGCAGCAGGGCAAGCAGCTTGAGAGCAGAATGAGAGGAGAGCGGAGATGAATCAAAGCACTAATGTAACACGAGCGGCTTCACACAATCCGAGTCTTTAAAAGCTTGGCTGTTCATTGCTTCATTTAGTCCCAAATATCTTATCTCTCCAACACACACTCATTTACACCAGCGTTTCAACAATATCTGAGGACCAGCCTTGCATTAGACTAAAACCATTTCAGCACAGTTGACTGTACTTGAATCACTACATCAGACGTTATATTATAGGAATCTCATCACTGGTATGAAAACGATTCCCCGCAATGATCAAACATGACAGTTCCGTTAAGAACAGAGAGGGTGAGTACGTCTTGTTAATGCCTGGTAGGCTGACATTCACTCCTGAAAAGAGTACAAGACAGAGTGACAGATTTCCGGGGGGGGGGGGGCAAGGTGAAACAATGAGAGGGTTATGGTGTAAGATCCAAAGGATACAGACATCAGTCACCCAGCCGCCTGTAACTGTTAGCCTGCCACCACAGATTAAGGCGTACAGAGATCCCTCATCTCTCAATCTCAACCCAAATTCAGTAGTTTTACTAAAGCACCCTCTGCATGCATCGTGGGACAAAGCAGAGTTTTGTAACTTTAAGATTTTGATGCTGACGTTAGTGTCATCCATCCATCCATCCATTTTCCAAACCGCTTATCCTTAGTGGGTCGCGGGGGGTCCGGAGCCTATCCCGTAAGCAATGGGCACGAGGCAGGGAACAACCCAGGATGGGGGGCCAGCCCATCGCAGGGC
>JAODJX010000042.1:21841385-21854888 GCA_026776945.1 Isichthys henryi | reverse complement strand
CTCTACCCCCCCCCCCCCATATAGAGTGAAAGGTCATCTATGTAAAAAATGAAAAAAAGAGAATGATGTGACATAAAGTATCCTTACACAATAACAGGAAATGGGCGCTCATCGAACCCTCAGCTCCCCATGACTTAAACCTAAATTTAAATTGTACGCTGCCAGGCAGCATCATCCCAGAATGACTTTCGAAACCCTTTGACCCCATAACATTCCACCCCACATCACATTCTTGGTGGTTGAGCTTCTAATGAACATGTGGGCTGTGTGGGCCGTTCCTATGGAGTCTCAGTCAGAAGACCACAGCATAAATCACACAAGTGTCACGAAATAAATCACGAAAGTCCACTCTGCAGCAAAAACAGCGAGGTGGCTGACGAGGACCTGTAAATTAGGTGAGGGGTCTCCTTAAACTTGCTAAGCAGGGTGGGGGGTCCCCACAATAGATTTTGTGGACTGTGGGTCACCCCCTGGATAATATTAGCTGACAACCTGTGAGATTTGCATGATGTCATAATTGGATAAACAGTGAGATTTGACACTTATGCACTGGCATCATTACAACACTGCAGGGTGTCAATGGCCTGTCAGTCACAGTCCTGGTATAAATACCCTAGTGGGCAACTGTGGAATAACATCCAAGTTTTAGACATCGAAGGACTGTATTCAACTGTTGCTCCAGTTACTTATTTAATTATCCAAAGTATGATTTTACGAACATCATATATTGGACAATTAATAAGTAACTGGCAAAAAAGTTGAATAAAGTCCTGTAATGTCTAAATTGGAAGCGTTTCCACAATTTTGGCCGCTAGTGTATGGTGAGAAATGAAAACTCACAGTGTGAAGGGAGATGAAGCTGAACCTCAGTTACAGTGTCTGTATGGAATTTTAAAAAGTGTGTTTTGGGTCACTTGGATTGGGTCACATCCTGAGTCGGGATTTTGCTGCACTCTAACTGCCCAGCTTCCCCATTCCTGTGCCAGACAACAGCTGAGACAGCACCACACCACCCGCAGCATAGAGACGGGTACCAGTGCTCAGAACAGCACGTGAGGAGGCTGGAGATGGCAGGGAACGAGGATGCCGAGAGAGCCCACCATCAGCACGGCGGCTCCGAGGAGCGAGAGGGGGGTCCTGGAAGGAGACCGGCTTCCTCTCTCTCTGAGACTGAGGTCCTTTTGGATAAAGACGAACAAAGCAGCACACAGTCATCTCATCGGCTGCTGGCATACAGCGACGCTCTCATTTCCATCATAGCAACCATCATGGTAAGAAGATGTTACCCATCTTAGCCATCATAAACAGGGAAACGGATAGAAAATCTCAACTCTCATGCTCTTTTTCAGATCCTGCCTGTCGCACACAGCAAACTTGAAGATAATGAGGTACAGAAACGCACACAGCAGACCGGCCCTCACATCTACTTCAGTTTTTCAGTTTTTTTTCGCTCATTATATTTTCGTTCTCCGGACATGAGGAATTGCATCACAATCTGGAGTTGCTCCTGACAACCAAGATCGCCGTGTACCTGATGAGCTTCCTGCTGGTCTCTATGGCATGGTCTGCCCATACAAGGTAGGGAAAAAGCTTTCAACCATCGCGATTGACGCAAAAATGACTGGACATGCCACCACTAAGCTGCAGGTTGAGATCTTCGTACACTGACCCTCTGTATACAGAGAGATCACATAATGAATTTATTTCCTGTACTATCTGCTATCAGATTAGCTGTTATTATTGTGATTTCCTATTCATGTGGCCCTTAGAAACGGTTATTTTTTTAAATTTGTGCCGTAGAACAGCCTGCATTCTTGTTTTTCCATTCACAGGTTATTTGAAGTAATCACTCGAGTCGATGACTGCCTCTCATTCTTGAATCTAGTGAGTGTAATGCCTGTTATTGTCACGCTGATCTGTGAGAAATGAACACCAGCGCTCACGCTGGGCTAGTGATCATTTTGCTGCCTCGTGCTGACAGTGATCCTGTAGTAAAATGAGTACAGGCTGGGTTCATGATCCCTGTTTAAAGCATCTTTGCTCTGCTCACTCACGGCAGCAAGGGACTGCTGGCAAAACCGAACCCTTCCACCATCTGCGTTCACTTCTGTACTCAGGGCCGCTTTTCACTCTACTAAAAGCTGCAGTCATTGTTTGAAACATTCACACGATGGCTTGTTGATATCAGACCTTGCTGATGCTGATAAGCTACTTATTTATCTGTCTTTTCCAGGCATGTATGATGTTGATAACGTTCCTTCCCTACACGGTACGTCTCCTTCTCCGTTCTGTACAAAAACCCTGAAGGGGATTTTCATTTTATTTATTAAGAAAAAAATGTAAACATTCTCCTTATTTTAGTAGCGTACTACAGCTCTACAGAAATGCGAAATACACGCAAAATCGTTTTACTCCTTTTAGTTTTGACCATACCTCAAAGGATTGCTATCCATTACAGTTAACATGGTTGAGTTTGATGGGCTGGTCACTGGTCCAGTGGGATGCATATACTGCACTGCTGTGCCAGTGATACAGGGAAAAGTCAGCTTGTTGTCCAAGGGCGTAAATAATTGAATGCAGCCAATATAACCACCTGGATCTCCTTAAATGGGTGGAGACCTCAGCCCACCCAATGCTCAACCCTTGTTACTGCCCGCTTCCCCTTACAGTTTTCCCTAATTGCTGCCTTCCCAAATGACATCTTGGGATTAAACCTCTTCTGCGCCTGTGTCATGATGATTGGCCTGATGCAGGTAAGCTCTGAGTCACTGCATGATGGACGGTCAGTCGTCGGAGGTTCAGCGGCGTGTGACACAGCCACCTCTCCATGTGCAGGCCGCCATCATCCTCTACGGGTTCAGCCACCCACAGTTCCTGAACAAGACGCACACGCTTCACAAAAGGCACATTTTAAAAGTTATCCTGAGAGTACCGCTCCTGTGCCTCATCGCAGCCTCCGTCTCCTTTGTCTGCATCCCCCTGGTAAGCAGCATTCTTGTTCACATACATTTATGCATGTAATTGTTCAAACATGTCGCATTCATTTAATGGTATGTGTCAGCTGATATTACCACCCTTGTTTTATTGCAGTCATTTGTCACCATGGCCTTTGCTGTCTTCCTTCCCTACATCTCTCAATTTTTTAAACGGTGTTACAGAAAACTCACTGGTAAGAAAGTTATATTTTTATTTAGGTTACAATGGAATTCTCAGATATTTACCCAGCAGGATTCTACATCCTATGGGAGATGTAAGTTCCTGACAGGAATACAAGAGTCCTGGAAGTATTAAACCCTGGAGATGAGCAAATGAAGCTTCAGGAACCATTTGCTGTTTTTATTTGACTCCACTAGATGGTGCTCTCTGTTCATAAAAGGACTCAAAGCAAACCAAGAGCGCCATCTAGTGGGGTCAGAAAATACAGCAAATGGTTCACGGAGCTTCATTTGGCCATCACTATTAAACCTGATGCTCTTTTCACTATTTTTATTATTTTATTCAGACGAATCTATAGCTAGACTTTATTTAAATAATAATTAAATATGGCTGATTACATATAAAACTTAATCTTAGAATTAATCATAAAAAACTGCACTAATGCACTGTATGTTGTTGTCAGGTCTGCAGAATGTGCCCCCAGATGATGCTGTAGGGCGGTACTCTTACCACCCCGGGGAACCTCTTCCCAAAGAGCGCCTAGAAGGTTTCACTGATGGAGTCTATGCCATCGTAGCCACACTCCTCATTTTAGACATATGGTTAGTTTATTATTGGTATTGTCATACTTATCGTTTTGCACACCATGGTTTCCAAACGTTACAGCCCACAATCCTCAAAATAACAGTGCCAGAGAGATATGCGATCACTAGAGTTTGCCGATCGGGGTGGAACCCATGATCTACACACACACAGCCATAACGGCAGCTGATGATTAGCAGTAAATCAATACTGAATGAACTACTCCGTCACTCATCGGGCTGTACTGTCCTCTGTGACTTCCTGTGCTATTCCCCCTGTTGTCCCGCCTGTCATCCTCTAACCACACTTCTCTCTCCTGGATGTGGGGGCAGTGAAGACAACATCCCACAGCCCAGCGAGCTGAAGGACAGGTTCAATGGCAGCTTGACTGTAGCTCTGCTGGAGTACGGCCCCAACTTCCTGGCCTACTTTGGCTCTTTCGCCACAGTTGGCCTGCTCTGGTGTGTGCACCACTCCCTCTTCCTGCATGTGGTCAGGCCCACACGCACTATGGGGCTCCTCAACACCTTCTCCCTGGCTTTCGTCGGAGGCCTGCCCCTCTGCTACCAGCTGACCCACGAGCTGCCGCAGAGCTCGCTGAACGAGCGGGAGGCCGTGCAGATCAGCTGCGTCATCCTCTTCATGGCCGGCTTCTTCCAGCTTGCCATCTGGGTGGTGGCATTGGTGGCTCGGGGCGAGGACCTGCACGTCTATGTGCGTTACCGCGGACGCAACCATGCCTTCATGCTAGCTAAGCTGGCGCTGTACCCCTGCGCGGCCCTGGGCACCTTCTGCCTGGCTTCTGCTCCGGGCTGCTCCAGCGCCTTTGTCTTCCACCTGATGGGAGTCACTGTGCCCTTAGCTTTCCTGGTGCTGCGGTACACTGTACAAGCTTGGCTAGCTCTGCTAAGACTCCTGCGGTCCAAATGGGAGGGACCACTATGGGAAGGCCCCACCCCCTATCCCATCACTGGGGCAACCTAACAGGAAGCAGCCATATAAGGATACAATCACTCAGAAAAGGAGCAGTGAGGAGGTGGTTCTGTTGGACCTTTGCTCTGTGTTCAGGGTCACGTGACAATTAGCTGTATGTATTCATGATATGAGATCAGTGTTTCTCAACTGGTGGGTCACAGTGTGTGTGATTAAAAAAAAAAAAAAACAGGTTACTTTTACCACAGTCACCCCCTAGACTAACAACTTTTTTCAGTCACAATTTAACGATCATGGAAAAATATCAAATAGCAGGCCATATGTACAAAAGGTTGATTAAAAATGTAATAAATTGCAAAATACTTGGAACTGAATTTTATTGAACACTTTCTCAGTACAATCACCATATTTATCTGTGACATGTATTTTGTGTAAACGGTTTAAGATGGTTTAGCTAATTTTCATATTTGATCACTTTTATTCGTAATAAAAAAAATACGTGAAAGTTAAATCCATCCATCTTCACAACAAATAACCAATTATCCCGGACAAGCAAGGGGGGGTGGGGGGCGGCAGCCCATCTAAAACCCCAGGAAAGAAGACCGGGGCAGTGGGTGGGGTGCCAGTCCATTGCAGGGTGCACACGCTCACATCCTGTTTGCTGCTCCATCCGTCTCTGGACATTTATCACTCGGGTGGCTACACAGTCTGCACTCACGGAGAAAAACAACCCATTAGGAATGGAGGAACACTGCACATATGTGCGCTAATCCATAACATGGTGATGGCCGGTGGAGGGAAGGCAGACCCCGCTGAAGACATCACAGACCATCCTCTGAACTTTTCACAGCAGAAAACAGAATCTGACCCTCCATAAAGGTGCTCCTCATGACTGGGGCAGTGATTCCATAATGGCAGTTCAACGATCGCAGACAGAATCCCCGCATCTATAAGGCTGCCCCAGAACAGCCACACTCACCACACCCCATGCCCCAAGTAAAAAGTCGCCTCAGTCTTTGGGGAAGGCTGGTAGTTGCCTTACAAAAAAAAACGTCCTGGACACCAGCCTGACCTCCTCACGTAACGACCCTCCAGTAGCTGTACTCCACAGGCCAGATACCAGTCTGAGGTTGGAGGCGCTTCAGTACCCAGAACATAAGAACATAAGAACTATACAAAGGAGAGGAGGCCATTCGGCCCATCAAGCTCGCTCTAAGAACTCTAAGCTACTTTGCCTCACACTGGATCACTATTCCAGACTGAACGTGCAGCGTGTAATAAAGGATACTGAGAGTCTTGGAGATGAGCCGCTGCATCTCGGGCTGACTGAGAGCAAAAAGAACCTGTTAGCTGTCAAGTGGCACGAGATGGGCTGCATCTTCAGGTTTAGAGTGAAGATAAATATCCTACAGCTGATCTCAGTGAATGCTCTCCTCAGGCCATACAGGTAAACACTACAGAGACTCCAACAGACCAACTGACGACAGTCTAACTCAGATCAAACCTCACCTTTTTGAATAAAGGTCACAACGATGACCATGTAGGCATGTCAATTCTTCACGCTCTCAAAAGATTACCAGTCATACCAGTCAGGTGAGGAATTTAATCCTTCAAATTTACAAGGGATTATCAGTTATACTAGATCAGGGCGGAACTCAATTCCAAGGTCTTCCACAGTCATGAAGCTACCTCAGGAGGTATCTTAGGTATTCTTAGCTGATGACATCATCTTAATAGTCACATGTTAATTTTCCACACAGGACAGAATCTGTTTTAAATGGTGTCCAGGGACACCCAGTCAATAATATCAAAATAAAAGTTATCACAAAGAAATAATACAGCCTTTATTTTTTTTCTCCACTCTATACAGTCATATTCTGTAATGACAACAATAGTAGTAGTAATGATAATTAAATCTTTTTATAACGCAAACATTGCTACCCTTGCACTTGTGTGACAATTCTCCACTGTCCTGTGTTTTTTAACATAAACTATTAAATCAAACCACCTTCAAGCTACATAAGGTCTATATCATATAATCCTTTACATGGACTGTGAATAAAATTAAAAACAATAATCAAATTATTAAAACATTTTCCAAAAAAAATAAAAATAAAAATCAACACCTATCTGCCAATGCAGATAATTAAATTAAATTTTAGGCCATTCTTTGCAGCAGCAATTACACATGTAATAAACCAACGGTACCATAAAACAAAAAAATAACTTACTAACATGACACTGACCCCACTTTTTAATGTCGTACTTTACATGGTTCTGTTTTTCAGGTAAAAGTACATGACTAGTCAGTGGAAAGACCCCAGACTTAGTGTGAGCAGTTCATGCTATTGGACATTTAGCTGGTCCACAAATCCCACTAACTCTCTAAATATACTTCTGAGGAAAACTTATCAGAGGTGACACAACTGAAAGGAGATAAAGTGATAAGATGGGAAAAGAAACAGGACAAATATATAAGAGGAGAAAATCTATGTTAAAGACAACTCAATCCCATTCAAGTAGCGCCATTGCTAAAAGTAAACAATTACATCCTCGTAGCCGATCCAAACGTGCACGAGGCCTCTTGTTGCAGATCAAATGCACTGAACTGATGTTCTCATGGGGAACACATCATGTGATTCAACCACACTGCCTTGCTATAACTTTGTGTAACCCCCCCATGTAAATAAACATTAAAGCCCTCAGCGCTAAGGGTACGAAAAGGACTTTCACCAAGTTTCAATCTTAACCAGTTAAAAACAAAGTTAAACAGCTCATTGTATCACTCAAAAATTAAAAATGCTCATTTTCAAGCCAGAAGTGTCAGGAAGTGCAGAGCTAATAAACAGTAAGATGCAGACGTAAGGAGGGTCCAGACATTCGTAGCAGCACCGTAGCTCAGCCTCGCGAAACCAGTGCAACTCAGAGTGGCTGCAGTTTGAGCAAACAGCATCTCCGGCTAGCAAGCCACTCCGCCATAATGGGAGTCTATAAAACCTGAAGTAAGTTAGAGTCTAAACACTAACAAAAGAGATAATTTCTGCATAACATCTAACTCTTAAATAGGAGTCGAAAAGTCATATAGTATCAAGTTTTGTTTTTTTGTATATACGTGTGAAAGTATGTCTGTACATACTGTGCATTGTTATTATAGATCTGCATTAACGTGTTGCCATGCCAATGAGAGTCAATCCGGACATATGTGGGGGAAGGGAGGGGGGTCACAGCTTCTCAGAGACATCTGAGAGGTTTCAGTCCTCGAAAGAGACCAAGACCACAAAGACCTCAAAGATGAGCTGGCCTAGTGCAGTCTTTATTGGGACCATTTGAAAGTAGAGATTACATCCATGTTCCCCGAACATCCACAGTAATAGGGGCAAAGGCTGCACACCCCCTCCGTCTTAAAAGACCCATTAGTATCAGTGCAAGAAAATGAGCAGCCTCCTCAGCCCACTGCCACCTCTTCAAGTCGTCATGCAAACCCCATGGCAACCCGTTGCTGGGGTGACCGCTCGGCATTAATTGTCTGTAAAACTAGCATGTTTTTGGTAGGTATAGATGCTAAGATGCTCCAGGCGGCTCCACTGCGGGCTGGGCGGGGCCAGCAGTTCACCTCTGGCCTTCACTAGGTCTGGCTTCCAGTCGGGGGCAACATGCCCCTTTCCCGCAGGTGGGAGCGAAGCAGGTTGAAGATACTGCGCTGCTGCTCCGGCTGCAGGAGTAGCAGCTGTTGTAATACTTTGCTGGGGTTGGGCCCCCTGGAAAAGAGGCCGGAGGTTTACAAGTCAGACAGGTACAGGGTCACAAACACAGGGGCCACGAACATGGACCCAGAACAGTTACAGGGGCCACGAACACGCACACGGACCCAGAACACCCACAGGGCCCCAGGAATGAACCTGCAGACAAACCCCAGCCCTTGTCCCTTTAACAGCAGCCATAATGTGAAGACCTGTGTGTGTCTGTCTTTCTGTCTGGTGCCTGATTACCTGATAAAACTTGCTATGTAAACGTGAACAAACGTTGCCATCAGATACTGACAGTCGAAGCGGTCCATGATGCCACCGTGGCCCGGAATAGTGTCCGCGAAATCCTAGAGGGCAAACGAGAGTGTGGTGGGAGACAATCACAGACAATGGCGTGCGAGAAGCCAATTGGGTTCAGCTCGGCTCGGCACGCGGCCTCTTACTTTGATCTTGAAAGCTCTCTTGAATCCACTGGCAAAGAAGCCCCCAAATGGCCCTATGAGGGAGGCAAAGGTGGAGAGGGCGACGCTGTGGATCTGGAAGGGGAAGAGGGTCACCGTCTCCTGCGGGGGGGGGCAGGGCAGTCATTATAATGTACAACCTGGTTTCTCATCCCAGTCCTCGGGGACCCCCAGATGGTCCACGTTTTTGCTCCCTCCCAGGTCCCAGTAGGGAGCTGCAGTGTGTCACATGTGTCTAAGCAGTTAGATGCAGACAGGCCACAGCCTCGGAATCCCACCTGTCGCAGGAACTGCTGCAGCAGCTTGGGGGGGCGGTATTCATGTAGCAGGAAGAGCTCCGAGGGCTGGCAGTCCACTGCGAAGCGGTTTGTTTCACTGTTATACTCCACCGGGCAGACGAAGTACTGATAGTGAGCCAGGAGGTAGGCTAACTGCACATGGGGAGGGCAGAGACAAAGCGGTCACATGACCCGAAGCCAGGATGGGGCCGCCAGGGTCTCCAGACAAGAACAACAGCCACTTACAATGAATCCGAAGATCACCGTGGAGACAAACCCTCCGATGAAACCTTCCCACGTCTTCTTTGGAGACAGCTATGGGGTCATATGACAGCTTTGTGAATGAATGACTCTTCCTTTAACAGTTCTGGCTAAAGAGGGTGCGGGTTCAGCTGGACCAGTGAATGTCAGCACAGCCCTCGGGGACCTCCAGACAGTCTACAGTTTTGCTCCCTCCCAGCCGCCAAAACACCTGTCAGAGGTATTCTGGGTTTTTAAAGGCTTCATTCTTTGGTTATGGTGTCCTGGGAAATGCTTCAGAAAAACTCAGCTAGACTGATAACTGGTCAAGCAAGTTCTACCCCCCTAAACTCTTCAAACACACCTGTGACTCTAAACCTCCCATATATTGTTGTGCTGATTCTCACGGCCGTAATGTAGTTTGGAAGAAAGGAGTGGAAATCGGATACTCTCTCCATACCTTAATCAAAGGCGTCCTTCCAAAAAAGAATCCGAACAGATATGCAGTTATGTCATTACAGATCACGATGGATATGGGAACGATAAACCTATAAAGAAATGAGAAATGTACTAAATATTAACAATCAAACAGCCCTTAGAGCTTAATGTTGGTTATGATGATGTGATTGGACAGAATAATACAGATCTTCACTATTCAGAGAAGCCAATAAGGGTCCAACTAGAGGGAGATGGGCTGAGAATTGATCACATTTACTCTCTATAGGTATATTAATGAGCTTTCACTGCACTGTCATCCATTAGTTAATGGTCTCAACAGTCTGTACGGATCAGAACTGAACAGGAAAATAACAGAACGTGACAGAACCTTACTCAAAGGGCACGTTTTTCCACCATAATTTGCATGCAAACATGACATCCAAACATGCGATTTACACTCACAGCCAGTTTAATGGGCAGCTGTGATCCTGCTTACCAGATCATCCCTTCAAACAGATTCTGAATCACAAGGTGTGACTGGGTGACCACAATCAGTAGAGTTACATGGGTCCAAGCAAACTGAAATGGCAGAGACAAGCAGGAAGGCCTGTTAGCGGCCAGGACAGGAACAACGCACAGGCAAACACGCCACGAGCCTGCCCCACCCGAGGGCAGCCTAAGGGCAGCTTAACAATCCCAGACCTGTACGTTTTAAATTCCCCAAAACTGCAGGATGGCTGTACGTCCACCAGGGGTCTCCCTAAATGAGGACATGCTGTGAACTTAAAGCAATCCCACACGCCCACATCCGAGGGCCCAAGACCTACAAGTGCAATGTACGATATGTTACTCTCTCCATCTCAGGTGGAAAATGACAAATGTGTGACAAACATTCTGGAACATTCCTGAACCAATTTCTGCCTTTGGGACATTGGGGTGATTAGCTCTGGTCCTCTAATTGGTATGGGATCAGTACGCGCGGCTGAGCTTGAGTACAAACCATGTAAAACTGCAGCCGATAGTGCTTCTTCACTAAACTCAGGACAAACATGCAGAAACCTGCCAAAGAGAGAAAGATGCCATGAGAATTACTTACAAACACCGTGACAGACCCATCAAGACAGTTCCCTGAACTTCTGTCAGGTAAGACACAGCCTCAGTCATCTAGGCCAGACCAATGAACAGCAGGGGGCACTAGTGTTCCTCTGTAAATGCCCTGCTTTCCCCTGTTAGTGGAGCATTGCATCAATCTTGCGAAGGAGACTCATCTTTACTGCATGCTGTTCAATTTCTCTGTACACTTATCAAGCATCTTAAGTGGTGTTAAAATGAGGTTCTCTCTTCAGAGACACCACGTTACACAGCTGAATATGAAGTGATGCAAGCAGAGAACCTCCATAAAGAAGCCCCACAGAGTTCAACCCTCTGCTCTTCCTGTCTCAGTCTAGGGGCAAAGTTTAGTCTGATAAGTTTTATAGCACTTCAATACGCAAAGTGAGACTTCTCTGCCTACAATGAGGTATAGAACCTGTACGTGGTGATTTCCTATAAAGGTTGGTGTAAATTCCCTCACTGCATAATTGCAGCAGTCAGTTGACTGAACTAGACATTATTCTTCGAATCAGAAGCAACCGCTCTATCCCAGCTTTGACTGCAGGTCATGACAGTCGCACCTACTCACCTGTCAGGTAGAGTGTGAATGAAATGAAGCGGTGATATCGCACAAGGAACTGCAAAGGCTCCTCCTTTTGGACCAGGACGCCGAAATAGTCAGCCACTGTCTCCCCGTAGAAGAAGTAGTTTGCGCAAATCAGGAAGTACCTGCATAGCAGTGAGAATTGCTGCATCTACAGCTGCCTGAACACAACTCCCCATGTGGGAGCTTCAGGATCATACAGACAGACAGACAGACAGACAGACAGACACAGACAGACAGACAGCCAGCCAGCCAGCCAGCCAGCCTGGCCATAATTCCCACTGCTTCCCTACCTACCCCAGGTACACAAGATAAAACAACCAAGAGCTTTGCAACTTCATTATCCAAATTTCCAAGATTACGAGGAGCTTGGCAACAATATTAGTGCTTCCCAGAAAGTCACTGCTCAGTTTTTACATCACACCACAATGATTCTTACCAGCTGAGTGTCCTGAACCACGGCAGTTCATAGGAGTGGTAGACTCTGTACCCAATGGTTATGATTTCCTGGAAACACTTGATCTGAACCACCATGACCTGAGGTGATACGGAGACATTCAATAAGCCGGCTCAGCATAACAACAGTGTTTAATCACAGCTGTAAAAACTCCAGACTATTAATGCCGTTGTAGTATCGTGATGTGCAAACAGTTAGCACAAATAGATGTTATGAAAATATGATCCACTGGCAGCGTTGCATTTCTCTTAATATATGGGGTTGGCTCATATCACCTCCATATCAACTTCAGCAGAGCTGATTTAACCACCAGTGATCCACCAGAACCTTGTTCTTAAAACACAACAATTGTTTTTCCCAGTCTGGATGCTCACAGAGGTAATAATTTCAGATCCAGAAAGTACAAATCCAGACCAAGGTTTTGTTTCAGCCAACCAGTTGAGTTTAAAGAGTCACAGTCACAGAGTACTCAACGGGTCAGTTGAAACAAAACCTTGGCCATAACTTTCCACCTCTGGATGCTCTACACAGTTACCCATAAAACAATAAATTCAATCGATGCATTAAAAAGCTGTCTGAAGCCAACATATAGATGAGGAATATGAGGTGGGCTTCTGCTGGATCTCTGTGGGGTTTCTATTCAGAAGTTTAAACCCTGACGGAACTCACCCCAATTATTAACATGATAGGTCCCAGGTAGATGATCAGGAAGAACAGACAAATCATCGTCAATGATAAAATGCCCCTTATCCACCAGTTCCTCCATCTGTAAAGGTGAGGAACATGAAGATTTCAGCACTCATCGTCTCCCCTGTAGCAGCATGCATGCTTGGTGCTCTATGCAGGAATCAGCTGGTTGCTTGTCTAAAACAGCAAGCGTTACTGGTAAAGTGTCACTTGGCTGACCAACTTCTGCATAACCAGTCAAACTGCAACAAGAAATGTCACCAATTAGGGAAGGAAATAAATTTTTAAACGTCTGAAAATCTGGTCAGAGGGTTTGTTTAGAGACGTTACGATTATGATTCCCTGCCATTGACAAGACTACTGCAGCCTGAAGTTGAGCTCTGGAGCGAAGAGGCCACAGCTTCCTGTTAAATCACTTCCTGTCACAGTGAAACGATCACATTTAACAAGAACCGCTGGAAAGGTCAACAGGAGTAAGGTCAAGCCAACCGCCCTCAAGCTCACATTCTCACGATGCTATTTCACGGAAAACCTTCATCTCCACTTGTGCTCATATGGTCTCAGCATCACGTGCCCTCTGCATCTCCTTACTGCTCATTTAGGGAAGAAACAAACTAAACTAACAGTCTGTCCACAGGCTGCCAGGCATAGTCACCGGTGCCATGACATCATATCACATCCACCACGAGCTAACGGGCATCGTGCAGACACTGATCCATGACATCACATCCACCGCGAGCTAACGGGCATCCTGCAGACACTGATCCATGACATCACATCCACCGCGAGCTAACGGGCATCCTGCAGACACTGATCCATGACATCACAT
>JAODJX010000042.1:21805431-21829676 GCA_026776945.1 Isichthys henryi | reverse complement strand
CAGACAACATAGCTCCTGGGATCACTGTAACACGCAAACCCCTCCACCACGATAAGGTGTCGGCTCCAGGAGGGGACTTTAAAAATGCAAAAATGAAATCTTCTTAAAGCTTATTTCTGATTCTATTAATTTTACTGTATAAAGATGACTGTGATAATCAAATTAACGGTGTTCTCGTAGTCATACTATGCTGTAATTCATGTTTTATACAGTAGGTGGAGACAACGCATCAAGTTTTCAGCGTTGTTCATGCCTGCTATTTAAAGTGTATATAAATATTCATCCATGCTTCTTTCTTCACAAACATTTAATCAGCTTGGAGCTTATTCCAGGAAGTATAGGGCACGTGGCAAGAGAACACCCAGGATGATGTGCCAGTTCATCACAGGGCAAACGCATGTACACAATCATACGACTAATCACACACTATGGGCATTATGAGGCAGACTCACTCTGTGGAGCCACCATGTTACCTTGAGCAAATTATGGCACCGTTGTGAGGTTTCAGTGCAGCCGATTAAAAATGATTCACCTCCCAAAATAGCAGGTGCTCCGGTTGTTCCTGTATGACAGGCTGAGTCCACTTTATTGATGTCTTCCTCATCCTGTAGCTTCCTGTTTGGGCCCCTGGCGCTCACACTCTCACCAGAAAGCCACACTCATATTGCCTGAAACTACTGAATGAGCTCCTAGGCCACTGTCAAACTCTATTGGTTGTTCATTTTTTTGTGTGTCTTCAATTCCACATCATTATGCTTTATTTGTATGACCTGTGTGTGGCCCAGTGGGTTAAGCCTCTCTGCCTGTGATTGGAAGGTTGTTGATTCAAGCCTAGTCTCGGCACGTCTGTAGGTCCTTGAGCATGACCCTTAACCCCCACCTTCCTGGCCTCTGCTATGGTTGGCCATCCTTTGTGGTAGGTTTGCTCTCACCTACAGATGGGGGAGGTGTATAGAGAATTTTGCCATGAGGATCAATAAAGTATCACCATTAATCACAATAACCAGCCATTTCCTACCATTGTCTCGTTATAGCTTTCTATTTGTGCTCAGAGTGCTACTGATTTTTTGTTTCTTTCTTAATTATGCTTAAATAAAACTGACAAAACCTATTCTGACAGAAAAAGACCCAAAAGATACTATGTTCAGCAGAGGCCCCAGTTTTGTCCAGTGAATTACGAGTGGTGTTGTTCAATGGTGATTTAGATGTAGCACAAAATGAAATGTCCTTAAATCATTTATTCCAGCAGATAAGAGCATGAGTGGGGATTGACAGCTTCACGATGAGCATGTGCAAAAAATACATGAATGTACATTTTCGGCAACAAACTCTGACGCTATTGAACTGACTGTAACAGAAAGGAAAACGTACAACTTATAACCCTGTATCGTGGTCAGCGTTGTGTGCGGGAGGGGGGCTGGGGGGATGGGGGGGTGTAGGGGCTACACGAAATCATTCCACACACAGTGGGTGAATCAGTCTAAATGTGGAAGGAACCTCACACAGCACAAATAAGACCATGGAAGCTACACAGGGGTGAGATGTGAATTCCCAGCCCCGAAGTGTGAGGCAACAGCGCTAATCAGCAGCCAAAACAGTGATAACATTTCAAGTGCTGTCTGTTTACAGCCACTGTTTTCAATTTCCCCCCCCGGCATTAATTATTTCCTGCAGCAACATCTCCTTTGAAATGAGAGGAAGCCTAATCTGGGATCTCGCACACATTTGTCCTACAGATGCTCCTAAACCCACAGCGACCGTCTTTGCTCTGTCGGAAGGCAAACGAAAGCAGCATGTGCCCGAAAGCAGCCAGTCATTTCTTCATTCCCTGCTGTTTTCATTAGTTCTCCACTTATGGAGCCATGAATGTCACAAATACATATTTCTCAGTGATTGCAACATGCGACAGATTAATTTTCCCATTTTGTGGCCAAATATGCAGTGTGTCAGCAACTAAATACACATCGGTTAAAATGGAAGACTTTTCAGATACAAAGTACCGACTGTACAGTTCCAAAGAGCTGCTTTTAAATCGCTTCTGATCGGGCAGCTGCTGCATAAACTTGTGCTGCTACGTTCGTCCATTAATGATGGTGATTTTATTGTGGCCGCTGCTGCGGAGACAGTCTGTGAGAGCATGTCCAGCGATATGTGAAAAGCAGAAGGTCACGCGTTGCTCAAGCGCTACTGACTCTCAGGAAAACATGCAAGACTCACAGGGTCTTGGCGTGAGCAATCTCAGGCGAGCCTGTTTACTGAAGCTATCAACAAAGTATTAGCACAGATTCTTCCAGTAAAAAGTTGGAGAATGATTCTGATCACTAACATCACTTATCATGATTCCTGTCTCGAGTGCCAGGATCTAGTCTTTTCCCCACAAAACCTCTTGTTGCGAATTTGTTTCGGAGATGAAACACAGCAATAACCTCCCTACCAGTGAACTGTAAGCTGATACAATCACACTCACTATGCAATATAAAACCCTTAACCATCAAAATTAAAAAATCACGTCTATATTTATGACGACTATGGCTAATGAATGAATAGGATGGGTATCTAATGAACAGCTCCCTTAATGCCTCCTCTCAGCCCAGACAAATAGTAGAAGGTAACGATGCTGTCCGCCCCTTGCACAAACGGCCAGCCTAAAGCTGAGGGCAGCATTCCAGACAGTGGATGTAATGACACTTTCAGAGATGACCGTGTGACCGGCAGCTGAATCAGCCATGTCTGTTCCTGATTCTGCTTCAAAATAATCTCCCCTTTATTTGGAAAAACAGGTTTAAGACTAATTAAAGGAAGATCCCCAACCAGAATAGATATCACTGTCTGGGTTTCAATATATATGGACTCTTCCAGATTGTGTGTTTATAGAGAAACAGGAAGTGAAAGATGGTAATAGTATTGAAAGAGGCCCTTCAGATTGATTTGCTAAAACGGTACATTTTACTCGACCAATAGCATTATGGAGGTCAAAGGGTAATAGGTCTATGGAGAAAGACGGTGTCTGCTTATAACAGGCAGGAAAGGGTGAGAGCACATTCAGGAAAACTGAGAAGCGGTTACAGACCCTAGATGCTTGCTTGGATCGTTTATCGCATTACGGGTTCCTGGGGAATGCGCGTTGGTGTTTAGGGCTACTCTAATGCAACCGAACAGCTGATGGAGATCACAGTAACCTCTTTGTGAGTTAATCTCATTACTAACCACTTACCTTCCCCACTCATGCAGCCACATGACACTAGCGTTCTGCGCAGTTACAGCAATCATAATGTTACAGCACAGTGCTATTAATACAAAGGAAGTTTGTTGGGTAATAGATTGGTGTCTGTTTGCGTTAATATTACACAATGGAATAAATAAAGAAGCTGTACATTGACATGCCATCCATTATGAAGACCCGAAATTGAGGCATAGACTTCATTGACCTCAGAATTTAATTAGAAGGACAGTTGTCATTGAAAGATAATCACTCCTGCAATTAGGCCGTCCTCTTTGATAGGTAAAAATGGACAGGAATAGAAGAGTGATACTTTTTGGATCCCTGTGGGCAATTTGGCCTGTTGCCTACCCCATCTTGTTGCCCAGGAGACACACAAAGCAGTGACAGCAGGCTTGGGGGGCCGCAGCACAGATTTAACTGGTGTGCAGTGCCCCTGGATCAACTGGAGGTTAAGGATCTTGCTCAGGGGCTCAACTACAGCATCAGTCCACCAGCTCTGGGATTTGAAACAGCAGACTTCTGATCACAGCTACAAAGTCCTAACTTAGTCATACACTATTCCCCCCCCAATAAGTTCTGCTGAATTGGTCAGGAATCAAACCCAGATTACTTAACTGGCAGTTATGCTACCAGCTCTCCCACCGCTGCTCTGGGGGCCTTAGTGTCTATCAGTGTCTAGCTTTTCACTCTAAAGGCATCTCCAGTATAAAGTACATTTGAAGGATTTGTCAGTGTTGTCATATTTTCAGGCTGATCTAACACTGGCTGTTGCATACTGGTTAAAAATGCCATTCCTGCCTGTCAGTCCTCCACCCAAACACGTCACACACGGCTGTATAAATTTCACTGCAGCATGAAGTGACCTCTGTTTGTCACGCTGGCCTGACGCGAGGCATCTCAAGGCCCCCTGATCACTAGTTCTGCAGTTAAATTATTACACTGCCCATGACTGTCTCCAGGAACCGTCCAGATGCTGCTGCAGTGCTGTGGGACATGCAGTGGACCATGCTTCTCTCATATATTCCCTAGCTGTATTCTCAAACTCCGATCTGACACACCATTGGCAGTGGTGACACGTTCGCGCAGCTCATTTTGAAATGCGACTTTGAGATCTTGTGATGTAAAGGGCATTATAAATAAAATGTATTATTATAATTATTATTATTTATTAATTTAGAGGAAGGGCAAGTACAAAAAACCTGAACAATAGCCCACTGGCTAGTAAAAAAATATTTTTCCTGAACTAGCCCAGATGACTAGCAGCAAAAGTTTCACCCCTGCTGACAGGTATAACAGGTATTAATTGAGCACCTTCGAGGAATAAAGAATAATCCCCTCAGATTATCTCCTGGTGTCTTTTACACAGTGAATAAAAGGTTTCAGGAAAGTATAAGCAAGCATTTTAATAACAGTGCATATTTTTCATTGAGGGAGAAATTTCTATCGCTCTTTTGGGACTGTGCTATAACGGCTGATTACTGGAAGTCCTCTCGATGTGAAGAACTTGCTTCATTCACAGGATCATGGTCAGTCTTTGAATCATCTCACCAGCATAGAGCTGACATGCGCTGACAGGAGAGTTGGAGACAAAAGTTCCTCTTATGTGCTTCCTTTAAGTGACACACTTACAAGAACCAGTGGCTCAAGTGTCAGGGGGAGCATTCGAACTTATGTGGGTGAACTGAACATCTGGCAGCTAGATGGACCTCCAACCAGTAGGGGCAGCAGTTCAAAGCATGGCAGTTTTTAAATGACCTTCGACCTGATAGAAGATTCTGTACTTTGAGTCAGCTATCCACAAACCTCATACATCCTTAAGTACCGTGAGCTGCAAAAGTGAAACAAAAATTTGTGACTATATCTGACAGTGTGAAAAGCTCGACAACGAAGCCACCACTCTGACCAGGGACCATACAGAAGGAAGTCCTTATTTAAGTGACAGCATGCAATGCTGTGGCACCTTGAAAGCTGGGTAAGGCCTGAAACTCCCAGAACATCCAAAACACAGTTTGAACACCACCGCAGAAGTTAATAAATAAACAGAGGAAACAAATCACCATTAAGCACATGCTGAAGGAGGGAGAAAAATATTTTTAATCAGATGTACGGTGGAAAAAGGTGACAGGAAACCTCTGCACTTTCATTCAGTCCCTCAAAGGACACAACAGGGCTAGTGGTCACCCAAGAACAGTGGTTCTCAACTTTTTTTGCACCGCGACCAAATTTTTTTACCATGCTAGCTCAATCGTGACCCTATATCAAGAATAGGTTTAAATTAACGCTTTGGTCAAGTGCACAGTGCATTCTGCAATTTATGCCGGTCAATGCCTATCGCGCAAATCTGATTGGATGTGCCAGTGAATTTTAAATTAAGCATCCGTGGTTTGGCTTCTTGGATTGGTTGAGTGTTCGTTAGTTTTGCGCTAAGCATTTGCAGACCCAAGACCCATTTATACAGGTTAATTCTAGGATTGGGACTGGGAGATCTGATCAGCATAGGAACTTGCTAGTTTTAAAATGCTTACATCTCCATCTCTGCCTTGATACACTTTCAGAACTTGGGTTGCTGTCCTAGAATCATCAACCAGGATGATGTTTCCCTGACACTTCTCAGAAGCATTTTATTAACTTCAAACCAATACGGTTTTGTCAGACTGAAGGGAGAAGGACTCTCATAACTGTGAAAGTTCAGCAGAACACAGAAGTTAGTTTTTCTTGAAGAAGCTCCAAAAATCCCAAAACACAGCAGAGGGAAGCACATATCACCACACTGCAGTATCTCAAACCTTAGGCATTTATTAAAGGATCAGAGATCTAGTGGATAGAGGTAGTGAGTGATGACCAGCACAACAATGCTTAACAATGACTTATTCCACTATGACTCACAATTTTCATTTACTTCTTGCGGGTGATGTGAGCAGTCAGCTCATTCTCCGTCCCACCTCAGCAGCTCCCTCACACTCACCTCTCTTTGACTAACTTCTCCACCTTCAGTGCAGTGATGAACAACTGAGCTGAGGATCATCGCTACGTTGTTTGGCAAACGTGTTATTTTTTTCTGTGAAAACTTACCCACTGGCCACTCAGAGTCACAGGGTTCTGGTACGTCAGTTAGTTACACTAGTCAAGACTGGGTGCAGTCACGACTCACAAATATGCTATGTGCTTTCTAAAGAAATGTTATAAATTATTTAAATTATTATAGTGCACTGTATATTTATACTTTTATGACCAATTTTTGCAGGTTTTTAATGTACTGAATTAATGATATGAGAAACACAGAACTAGAAAACAGTTTTGACCAAAGGATGTGGCAGTTTGACTGGAAGTACTTGAAATCTCTGAAAATAAAGGCAAAGCTCAAAACACTGTGGTATCCTTCACTCGCATCAAGATGGGGAGCAGCAGTATGAGGAGGTAAAGAGGCTTGGGAGAGAATCAAGCAGGAGTTCTATCACGCTGAAGAAAGATCAGCTTCTGTTAGACCACTTCCTGTGTAATTTCTATAAATGAGTCTGTCTTCTGCTCTTCATGCTATGTGAGGACAGAAGGGGCTGGTCGAGGTCAGCGTGTGTCTGCCGTCCAGGCAGGAGATGCTAGGCTGCAAGTCAAAGTCAGCAGCTGTTTCTCCATATTTACTGGGTGCCAGAAAGGGAAGATGGACCCAGCTTCATCACCGGCGAAGCAGTTACTTCACTACAGTAAGAGTTTATTCATGATAAACAGGCTTTTCATTTTTTTTTACTTTTCATTCCCTTGCTGGTCTCTTATGTTGCCTGAATGCTTTCAGTGTTGCACTTGAGAAATGTGTAGCACTTGATCCAATGCCACTTACGCTTGGGACTCATTCACTGGAAGCTCAGCCTAGCTGCACTTATGCTCCATCAATACTCTGACTGCTGTATGCTTGTTGATGCACTGCTTGCCTTGTCATTTTGACCTAAAGGGGCTGCTAAATGAATAAATGTAGATCTGGCAGGAGGAGGAAGGCCTGGTGCTTTGTGTCTGTAGTTTGGTGACGTCTAATTCCTTTTGTTATTATAATTGTAACTCATGAGTGCGGGTATATTAGAGAAATTATGAAAATAAACCCAACACTGATTCTGCACCAGCAGGGTGACTCAAATCTTTAGTTCCTTCAGAATTAGCATGTGGCTTATAGTAAGTGCATCTTACTATTGTAAACTCGACATTATATCAAAAAATGAAGTAGGGTTAGGGTCCACAGACAAATTCAGGTAAATCAGAGTTTCTTTATAGCCAGTGACTGAAAGACAACGTCTTCATGCTTACAAAACATTTTCAGTGAAATCAGAATCATAAGCCAACAATTATAATTTCTTTTACACCAGGCACCATTGTCCAGTGGTCCACAAGTTTTTTTATGAATAGAAAATCTGTTTACAAAGAGCTGAGAGGCCTTCAAGGGGTTGAGCTAAATTAGAAAAAAGAAAACGAACAAACCAACCCTTCTTGCCAGCACGTTGCTCTCTCATCCAGAGTCATACACTTTTGGTTCCTCCATGCCAGCAGAAGTCTCAGGTGGTTATCTTAAGCAATGCCCAGTCTGCGTCACACAGGAGCACTGGCACATCTCCGCACGGCCTCCAGTCTCTCTGGACTGCAGCATTAGCAAAGCAGTGACATGGTATGAGCTGTTTTTAGAGCCACCACCCAGTTATGTAAAAGTTGAAATTGGTTTCAGCTGCATTCAAGGGAAGCTGGCATTCCTGACTATAGGATTTCTATCTTCTAAATCATGTCTTCACAGCAGGGGTGCCCTGACACACTAATGTCTTACTGGGTGTGGGAGGGGAGTGGGCTCAGCGTTTCCCCTTCCTCAACAAGTCCTGCGTTCCTCTGGCCCAGACCCTGTCCTTGGTTCAGGCCTTGGAATCATAAAGAGTTAAGGCCGGGCTGCTTGGCCCACCCTGGAATGTGAGTCCTGCTGGACTGGAGCATGACATCAGTGCGGTGCTTTCCAGGCAGTTCATTCTAAAAACAAGCCGCCTTCGTCCAGGAAATGGAACACTGAGTCCTCAAATGGCAAAATTTAATCTGTAAAGTGGAAACTTATTTTGGAAAGAAAAGAGGCACACACGGTCATCACTGGTCTGTTGTGAAACTGTAAACACTTCATCTGAGCTGGTAGAGAGCTGGTCTATGGCGAGGAAGACACAGTGATTAGTTTTAAATAACCTTCCAGAAACTTCCACTGTATTTCATATCCAAGCCAATGACGTGAGGGATCTTCAGAGGATGCAGTGTTATTAAACATACAAGAAACTTGTTATTCTCTCTGTAGTTACTTTGGTAGAATTCAGAAGTTGGCAAAAAAAAAAAAAAGTTCACACAATAATCCACCGTGATCAGTGGTGCAGTGACTCGGTCAGACAGGATCCCGCAGACAGTGCTGTTCTGTTCAAAATACACACGGCATCCTTACAGCACTACAGATGTTCCATCTGTGGCTCAGGAAGATCTCAGAAGTCATCATCCAACAGTCGCCAAAGAGTTTCTCAGGCCATAAAAGAGAAGGATAATCTTGGCAGGAGGGGATGGTTTCTGTCGCATCACTAAAGCAGAGATTCCCGATCCCACCTGTTTCTATCGTCTTCTGCTCCAGTCCTAAGCCGTGTCAAACTTCTGCAGGGTCTCTTGTAGCCTGCCAGTAACCTTCTGGAAGAAGAAGATCTGCTGCTGCAAGTAGTGCTGCATCTGATCCTTGAAGTCGCGGACACGGATCTGGTGGAAGTGCTGGATCTCGGCGAGCGTGGCGAAGGAGATGATGTTGCAGCGCTCATTGATTCCCTCCAGGGGTGAGCGGTCCATCTTGCTGTCGTCAATATGCTTCTGGCTCTCCTTCACCTTGGTCAGAGCTCCTGCGAAGATGGAACACGGAGTACAGATTAGTGTGGCACCAATATGGTCCTTTAACACCTTTTGTGAGGTTGTGCTAGATTTAAAACCAAATCAAGAGAAACTGGTCCATTTTTCTTAAGGGGTTAGAGAACAAATAAATAAATATATTTTAAAATTCTTCCTTAATTGCAGACAGAGAGCCAACTTTCTGGTGTCTCTGGCTGTCAGCAGCAAGAAGCTATTAAAAAGGTATTGCTTATTTGTAACAAGTTCTTGAAACTGAAATTAATTAAGCTAAAATGGCCTCAGACACAGTGTTGTCTAATTATTCAGAGAGTTCGATTATCTGACACATTTTCTGGGCTGACAACACAGCTGGCGCTATAAATGGAATTGTACTCTTGCTTTGTTTAATGGCTGTTTTAAAGCCCTGTGCTACCTATAATAGAGTTCAGGCTCATTGAGCAAGTGATTGTGGGAAAATGGATGAATGGATGGAAGGACAGAGGAACAGAGCAATGAGAGTCATTAGCAATAAATCTGTGGGGTGCACAGAGGCAGTGGAACTCGGGATAACTTTGTACACAGTGCATGGCTCACATGACCGGAACCTGAATAATTCAAGGCAGAGCATTTTTTTTCAACAGCTCACATTTTCCAGGAGAGTTTTGCCAACAGAGCTGCAATGTGAGGGCTGTGCTGGACCAGGCTGGGCTCCACTAGGGTCATTCGCACAACACTCACCCAATGACTCACATAAATCATCTCACATTGCAAATCCTTACACACTAGGACAAGAGGCATGCTGTTTGTTTTCTTTGCCATATCAGAGTAGAAGTGTCAAATGAGATTAGAACATGCTGGGCCGACAAGGTCAGAATTGGGTAATTCAGGTCCAGATTGTAAAAGTCCAAACCAAGATTTTATTTCAACCAACTAAGTACAAAGAGTGACAGTCACAGAGTACTCAACTGGTTGGTTGAAACAAAATCTTGGTCTGGACTTTTACTTTCTGAACCCGAATTACTGAACTCTGGACAAGGCAAAGAGGTATGGACCCTGACAAAAGCCGGTGGTTCTGCGTGAGGCCTATGCATCGATCTTCTCAGAACCCTAATCCTATGACAAATGCAGATCACATCCCCAGTCACTTGCCCCATACTTTTATGGAATCAACAACTTATGGGTCTCTTGGGATACATGTGAATCTCATCAGAGGTGATGCACGGCTACTGGCATCATGGATGGCAGTGATTTCAATCCATCTGGTCTCGAGTATCTTAACAAATATAGCGTCATGCTAGCAATGCAAAGGCTGTGGGTTCATATCCCAAGGTTCACACACAAGTTATCTAGTGTAAGTTGCTTTGAAGTGGAAATAGATTTATAGATTTATTGCTTTGAAATAGATTTATGCGAAATCTATTTTCTGTCCTCATAAACATGCAAAAGTGATGAAAAACTGAGAATACCACTTGGTTCAGATGCTACTAGACAAGCAGGTTTCAACATATGAATGCAGGAAATTCACAGACACTCATCCTAGTCAACATTGGTTCCCTTTCATTGCTCTAACAGTACGGGGCTTTGAACTAATTCAGTCTCATACAGTTAATAATCTGATGACGAGGAATTCTGCAATAACCTCGCTAACAGCAGTGCTGCAGCTGCACAGAAGGTAAACTGACCCAGACACACAGACAAAACACAACCAGCCAATCCGAAATACGAAAACAACATTGCGAGTCAAATTATATACCAAGGTTCGCTTTCCTAGCGAAACAATGTAACAGACATCTGTGCCAAAAAATAAGTCGGAAGTGCAGTTTAGGAAAACAACCGAAAATGCAAGTTAAAGAGTTTACTTATCCACTCTTAAAGTAAGTTTATCAGAACGTGAGAAACCACTGATTTCAGTTGTGTTTGACTGTGATGAAGTCTGTCATCCTGGGAGAGTCGGCCGTGCTGCATAGTAAGATCTATTCGACCTGCACTCCGAAAGCAGAAAAAGGGACCATTTAGTGTAGTGTAGCGTAATCATTCGGGAGTGTTCTTCGGCGTTAAGGGAACCGCGCGGAACAGAAATATATTTGGCAGACGACGCTAAACAGATTGCTAGTTACATCGAAAAAAAAGGTGTGAGATACCGAGGAAGCTGCAGCTTTACTAACCGCCGGTGAAATGCACGCTGCTTTTAAGGAGCAGCCCAAAACTGTCACGGGTTCATGAGCACAACCTGTCGCTTGTCGTTTCACATTAAACGTGTTGTATTCTGTAAGATCCGCCGTTGCGTTACGAAACGGCATTTCGTGCAGACTGCGTAACATCGAGACAGGGGGGCCCATCAATGCCAAAGGGTTCCGCCCCCTCTTGCCCTAACATCGGTTCGGTTTGCAGTTCCAAGCGCGCGTCATGCGACATCCCACAGTTTGTTACCCGGCTGAGGTATACCCCGCTTTAAATACTCCACACATGGACGTAAATTATGGGGGAATGGGGGGTTGCAACCCTCCCCCCAGCAATCAAACTCAGCCAATGCAACCCCCTGGACCCCCTTAAATGGGTGGAGACCTCAGCCCCCCGCCCCCTCCAATGCACAATCCAAAATTACTCCCTTGAGTTCCTCATACCCCTGTATCAATATCCTGAACTAAGAGGAACTGCAGACTAATTTTAAAAAGCTTACTACTAAACCATACTACTAAAAAGAAAGTGTTTCTTATGGGTGATGTGCGTGCCAATGTAATGCCTGGATCGAACCCATAATCCAATAAGGGAACATCAGTGCTGTAACATTAAATGAGGCTTGTCCCATATAAAACTGACAGTATCTCTTAGTAAGCAGTTATAAACACATATTCCCATCGTAACAGTATGAAATGTTCATTAACTACAAGATAATTGCAAAAGCCACTAGTTAGGCTGTCATAAAAAAATAATAATAATTTATTATTATTTTATTGTTATGCAGGCTAGCGAATATGTAGTTACATAATATGAGAACAGTCACACATGATAAAATACATGTTTTTTTTTGTTCACTTTAACTTTAATTTTCTCTGCCTTAGCAAACTTTACTCTCAGCACATTAGGCTGAATGAGCCGCGTCCTCCTAGGGCTGTATGAAAAGCAGAGAGGCTATACCTTACCTTTCTGAACGTGGATGATGTCAGGATAGTTCGACAGGTGTCCCTGGTAGACGGTTATCAGATCAATTATGGGGTCGAGGTCGTGTTTCGGTTGCTCGGCAAAATATTCTCCGATGGCCTCGTAGGTCTCGGCAGTGTAAGCGATGGCGTGGTTTAAACCAGCAGAGAAGGGCTGTTGGTCGATTTCAAAAGCCTGTGCGAGGGATTTGAACGACTGTCCTACTCTCAGGTACTCCTTCTTGAACCCCGTCACATGCTTCCTCGCAAATTCATTAATCGCACCGTTGACGTGCAGCAAACTTTCGTCCATCTTTTTCGTAAAAGCCTTGAAGCCCTCAATTTTCCCCTCCACCTCTTGCAGGTCGAGTGGGGCTATGGGGGTGCTGATCGTTAGGAAGAAACTAGCTCCCACCAGCTCGTCCTTCTCCGCTTTCCTTTTGCCCTGCTTCCAAGCCTTCTCATCGGAGCTGTCACAAGTGAGAAAGTGCTGGAAGACGTCGCATTTGGACAATATGGGGTGACTAGTCATATGGTTCATCCACCATACAAGTCCTTTTCTCCTTTTAGAAATAAAATCCTCTTCAAATCTCCCTGTGGCTTGTTTCTCGGGAATATGAGGGACTGAGATAACTGGGAATTTTTCCACTAACCTGGCATACAGCCAGTCAAAGTGTTTGTACCTCCTGTAGACTGGGTTCTGCGTGTTGGTAGGTGTAAGCTTGTATGAGATATAACTCTTAATCCCCTTGAATTTCGTTTGCTTGGTTGGATCATCAATAGCGCAGATAAACGGGTAAGGGTTCTCCTGCCATTCTGGACCGTACTGTCCCATTACGACACAGATCTTGTCCCCATCCTTTACAAAACCCGACGCCTCTCCCAGCACAAACGCTTCCCCACCAGATTTCACAAAGGTTGTGAACCTGTTGAGGTTCCTGCTTACTGTTCCAGAGCCCCTGGCTTGCTGGGCATTTGGACCCCGGCCCGCTGAAGTTGATAAACTGTATATTGAGGGTCCATTGCCGTCGCTGTGTCTTCCGACACCGGGAGCGCCTCCGCCGCCTGAGCTCTCATCCCAGTCATCATCCCAGTCGTCGTCGCTAGACTGATACTTCTGGTGAGATGAGGTGAGATGAGCAGGTGATTTGGGTGCCGTGGTTTTGGCGGGCTGATCGACTGGAGTCTGGCTGGTAGATGAAGGTCCGCAGCTTCCCGCTGCGAAGCCGCCGTGTGCCGCCCCCTGATTGTCGGAACCAGCGCTGGTCTTCAGGGTCTCCACATAAGAAGCGGGGAACAGTCCCCGTTCCCCTCTGGCGTTCGTACCCTCAAACCAGCCCTCTATGTCTCTTTCACTGTGTAAAGTCAGCTCTTCGTTTTTCTTCACGGAGATCTCCCCCGGGTTCTCGGAATCGAAGTCGTACAAAGCCTTCGCCCTCAGCGCCATCGTTTGGGGCAGCACCTCTCCGGGAGGACCTGTCTGGCCAACCGAGACAAGCTTCGCAATTCCTTCCGAAGTGATGTTTTCAGCTTTTTCCACAAGACTTCTTCCGGCGTTAGTAGGGCAGCTTCCTTAATTTGTCGTCCTCTGAGTTTGTAGATGCATCCAGACCTCAGCCCAATGCGCATTATACCGCTTCAGTTCCTGCCCGTCTCCTCCCGCAACCCACACTCATGTATGAGAAACCAACAGCGCCGCACATGCTCGGCTTGAAACTCGGGGAGGAGGAGCCCGTAGTGGCTGCCTGTCAAGCAGCGACGCGAGTCACTGTCGTTGCCCACTGCTCCCAGTTAGTACGTGCTGCTCCCGTTAGGTCCCACTCGTCCCAGTTAGTACCCCGTCAGTCACGGTTTTCATGTTTCTGGAAATATAACAGCCTTTTTAACCATAAATTCGGCAACGACGTAGGAGTGAGTTTTATTTATTTATTTGTTTGTTTGGGGGGGCATAAATAAAGCGAAAGTAGGACGGAGAGCAGGTTACATGCCCCCCGTTCCCCCCGAGTTCCTATGCTCCTGAATGACAGCAGGCCGTTTACCCATTAAGAATTGTACAACCACTAAATCTTTGAATTGAAATGCAATTATAAAGAAAAGCTGTTATTTAAATGATGGTTAGGGAAGCGTGCGTGTGATTGAAAGATTGTTGGTTCGAATCCCCGACCAGCGAAGTACCGCCCCTATGCACTGCTCCCCGGGCGCTAGACAATAGCTGTTCATTGGTAGATATATGTTACATATGGATTAAATGCGGGGGAGGCATGGTGGTGCAGTGGAGTTTGCATGTTTGCATGTGTGTGGAGTTTGCACGTCGTGGGGTTTCCTCCGGGTACTCCGGTTTCCCCCCACAGTCCAAAAACACGCAGAGGCTAATTGGAGTTGCTAAATTGCCCGTAGGTGTGCATGTGTGAGTGAATGGTGTGAAAGTGTGCCATGTGATGGGCTGCCCCCCCATCCTGGGTTATTCCCTGCCTCGTGCCCATAGGCTCCGGACCCCCCGCGACCCAGTAGGATAAGCGGTTTGGAAACTGGATGGATGGATTAAATGCAGAGGACACATTGCGCTGTTGGTCACTGTGGTGTGTCAACAATCGCTTTCACTTCACCTAATTAGGGAACACTAATTTAAATATTTATTTTTGCATTTATTTTGTCTCATAATGCTAAAGTAGCCTATAATTGGACTTAACTTTGCGAAAACGTTGCAAACTCAAAACATTTAACTAAAGACGCCCTAAACAAAACTGTTTGAAAGGCGATCTGGTTCTCATTGCGGTGTCCTGTTGTGCTATTCATAGACAAGCAATCATATGCCCGGAAAATAAAATGATCCTAAGACTCACAGTCATGAAGGTTTATTAAGTGCTCCATATAACTCTTTCGCCGTCAGACATTTCCGTTTTTAATTGTTAGTGTTAGGCCTACATTACATAAACAGCCTTTGTGATTCGGTTACCAGCCAGTGTGTAACTAGAGGTGTTCATGGGGAACTGGACCCGCAGCTTTTGGTTTCCACCACCAGGATCCCATCATGACACAGCATGGCTCTCAAGTCTTCTGGCCGGAGGTGCTCGGGAAGCCGGTACTGCCGAGTGAAGCTGCGAGAAACAAAGCCATGCTCGTCCATCCTGCGGCCGTGCTGGCCTTTGACAAGCAGCCAGCCTTCAAACACCTGGATAAGAATGTCCTCGGGGCGGAACTGAGCCACGTCCAGGAGCACTTGAAAGCCGATATCGGCTCCCTGTCTCTTTCTGCGGAGCGCCGTCCCGTCGCATTCACCCAGACCTGGAAAAGCAGGACCGGGAAGGGCGAAAAGGCTGTGGTCCTCTACGCAGTCCCTCGGTTTCACCCCCTCGAAGAAGAGCTGGTTCCGTACCGGGGTTCCGATCCAGTGATTAATAGTGACGCTTTCCATGGTTTGGGACCGATGCCTGGTGTGATGAGCTCGCGTAGAGTGATAAGCAGGGCTATAAAAAGATCAGGGTGTGATGGGGGTGGAGAGGTGGTGTTTTTTTTTTTTTTTTAAAGTTGTCCAATACGCTCAGACTGAAATAATCCCCGTATTTCCCTGGCACAATCTAACGTCAGAGTGAGAAAAAATGAGAACACCAAACGTTTACAATTGCTTTGATATGTAATTTTGTACTTCGCAATAACTTTCGACTTTTTGACAGGTGGTTTCATTGCATAAGAAAGTGTTTCTTATCGAACGTTATATCGCTAAACCATACCGCTAACCAACAAAGGCGGAACACTTTAGGTCCTCAGTAATCGCTTAATGCCGTTGCCTTACATTGTAAATACTTTTCTTGGTGGTGTTCGGGTTAAGACATTTGGACCGACCACAAGAGGTCGGTATACACAACGTTTAGATACTCGCTGCAGTTACTATTTCAAGACATTTACATAAAACAAACCAGATTAAAGTGAACTTCCTATCCCGACTCAAGCACCACGCAAATGAAAGACGGGAAAAACAGGATGACGCCAGGCCGGTAGCCTGTCACTGTACATATTCCCCAGTGACACACAGTTTTTAGGAAAATTTTTTATTATGTAAAATATACATTACATTGTACTGCAGCCCCCCCCCCATTACACACAACACAAATAACTAAAATAACATTTTTTTTCCTTACACACGGAGAGCACATAAAAATGCTGGAGTAGACAGTGGCATCCAAACAAAACCTTAACTGCTTCTCAGTTGTATCATGTACTGTACATGGGAACAGCATACAGATGCTGAGAAAATCATATCACCACACGGGGGCAGCATGGAGATCAGAGAGCTTCCAGTGACCTGAACTGAAGCTGAACCTGATCACCCAGGGCCTCATTCTCTCTGTAGATGTAGAGGGACTCTCTCCCCTCAGGGAGTTCCTCCGCTAGCAGGTCCCTGAGGGAGGCCACACAAGGGTCGTGCTCACGCAGGGCTGAGGGATATCGCCGGGCGGACCTCTCGATACGCACGGAGCGCCGTACCGGGGTGAAGAATCGCAGCTCCTGACCGTCCAAATGCATGGGCTCCTGCTGCTGACACTTTTGGGCTCTGGAGACCCAAAAATACAACACAGAGGTCAACCAGCTGAAGAAATCGAGATGTTCTTCTGAAACACGACCCATCATGGCCGAGCCGTCAACTACAAACCCTGGGGTGGCTGTGATCTTGTACTTCACCACAGAGGAGCCCCCTTTGGCCCCCTGAATAAGGACACTGGTGGCTCGAGGTGTGACAGGGACGGCTCCTGACATCTCCTGGGCCTCGTCCTGCAGATCTGTCTGTTCTCCAGTGTCTGCTTCTACAGCTGAGAGAGGGAATAACTGTGTAAGAATGTCCATTATGATGCTTAAAATGTTCTCCTAAAGTTCTCCCAAATAGGCAGCTAACAAATTACAGCACAGCGGGGTGTAAGAGAAGAAACTGCCAAGTGACTCACTCTGAACTTCTTTTTTCTTAAGTATCTCGAATATCATGGTGCGTAGCTGATCCACAGGCTGCATGCAGAGAGAGACGGGTCAGTGCAGTTTTACCAGCCCACGATCAGGGCACCCTTGACCTGCGGTGACCCCGGACGGGCCTGGTGCCTGTACCTCCAGCACCACGCGCACAGCCTCCTCGAACAGCGGCAGCACCTCCAGGTTCCCCTCCCGCTCAAGGATCCGTGCCTGGCACATCCAGTACTTGGTGAACTTGTGAGCCATTGGCAGTCGAGAGAGCAGCTCGGTCACACGCTCCGTGGGACAGCCCTGGGGGGAGACACAGCACACGTGCAGAGAGGAGCAGGACAGGGGCTCCAGCTTCATCTCCGCCTGCAGTCCTGCTTACCTCCTCCAGCAGCTGCATGCAGTCTGTCAGCGAGCTGTCGATGCTGGAGACAAGGCGGTGGACCTCATCCTCCTTCTCCATGGTGGGCCAGTAGCACGGAGGGTCGACCTCCTTCTTCCTGCAAGGCCTCATAGGCATGGGGGGGCGCTTATAAGAGATGCCCTTTGCCTCTCGCCACTCCTGAAGCTTTTGCCTGCAGCAGCCAGAAGAGAAGTGAGAAAATGTGATGGAAGTTACCACCTCATAATGGGGGGGGGGAAGCTAAAAGACAGTCATACACCAGAAAATTAACTGAAATTACAAGGTTTACACCAAACACATGAAGCTGACAAGGCAACTCACAGTCTCTCCTCCTGTGCTGCGTTCAGCTTTCTCCGGTCCTGCCATGGGGCAGCAGTGGCAGGCACTCGATCCGCTCTGCTTGCCGCCAGGGTTCCGTTTCTAGCACCATCGACAGGTGGGGGAACAACCCTGCAGCACACCTTCCTGTCCAGCCCAGCCACCGCCTGCTGCACCACTCTGAACAGAGCTGAGCGTGGCTTGGCCGGGCCGGACTGCCGTCCCCTTGCCAGTGGCGTGATTCTGGCCCTGGGACCTGTTTTGCCACCTGGACCTGATTCAGCTGGCTGCAGGACTCGCGGCAGAGCGGGTTTAGGTAAAGCCTTTCTGCCATTAAAAGGTCTCAACCTTGTCATGCCTAAAGCAAGGTCAGGTTCGCTTAGTTTGGAGCCAGGGACAGTAGGGCCCATAACTGTGGTGTTTGGCCGTCCAACTGCAGTATTTTGGGACCTTCTATCCAGGGGGGCCGTGCTCAGGCGCCCCGCTGGCTGCCGGGCCGTGCTCGGGCGCCCCGCTGGCTGCCGGGTGTCTCTAGCAGGACAGCTGATGTCAGGATTGGCGGTGGAGTTGCTAGCAGTCTTGGGGTGGGACGCAGTGGAACTTCTGACTGTGTGAGGATGAGTGGCGAGCTGATCGGCTGCACTATGCTGTGAGCGACGTGCTGTTGCGCATGTCCTGGTACTGGAGGCAGCGTAGGATGACCCAGCAGCCTGAAGCGAAGTCCTGCCGATTGTCCCAGCAGGCCGGGCTGAGGTCACAACTGGCTTCAGTCTGGGAGGGTCAGATTGGTTCTCCTTTCCCCTGATAGACTGGAATGTACAAAGAGTAGAAAATGCCTTTAAGAGGTACAACAGACACGGACAACATACCTGACAATGTACCCAACAGCACACAGGGTGTTCTGGAAATACTGGGGAATGTAAGCAAATGTGTATATTCCAAACAGAAACGTTCATCCCACCTCAGACAGCCAAAGACATTCACAGGCTGTCAAAAAAAGGCATTTCCAAAGTACTCACAGTGGGAGGCTTCACAAAAGTGTCAGTGAGCTTTTTAGAGTTAGTGGAGCTCTGCTGAAGGTGTGATCTGATGAGACACACAAATGATAAGTAGGTCAGCTACAGGCATATGTGGGAAACCGTCAGCCCCACGCAATGGACAACCCAAGAAGGGAAATTAATGTTAATTTACCTAGGATCAGGAGCCTTCTGCCTGCCCTTTCTGGCCAGATACTCCATCAGCTTCTGCTTGCGCGCTTCTGGAAAAACAAGGAGATCAGAGCTGCTTATACAGTCAACAAGAAATATCGGCACCCCCCTCAAGACAGTGAGTAAAAACATTCAGAATACTACTTATAATTTTATTTAAACTTGGTGAAACTGCTGACTATTCATGTAATAAAAACCTTTGCTGGAATTCTCTTCAGAGTCATTTATCCTGTCAAAAATATATGTGGCAAAATGACTGGCATTGTCTATGAGCTTTTCCTGTTTCACTGGGATATGAATGAGGCAACACGCAGATACAATCCTTTTTTTATCCATCAACTTAAGTAAAACCAAGAACTCTCAGTTCGAATGAGGAAAAGTAACTGTTGAGCTGCATAGATTGGGGAACGGCTACAAACAATTTAAAATGCAGGAAACTGTTGAAAATTTGCCAAGAGGCGCAAAGTGGAGCTCAAAGATCATAGTCTTCACAACTGCCAAGTTTACTCGAATCTTGGGGCTCACCAGGTACCGAACTTGAAGTCTCGCTAAAATATTCTTACTCTGTTATGGGGGGGGGACGACAAAACTTTAAAATATTCATTTTTATTCCTTTTATAGATTCTTGCGTTTTTTAAATCAGTTTAGAATTTTACCTTCGCTGCTTTTTCGCGTAGTCATAATCATTTCATCCTTGCCATTTAAAAATCACTCAAAGATGGGTTTGCTAGAAATGTATGAACTCCTTTACTGTTTTTTAAAATACCACAATTTTTATTACAAGTAATTGCATCATTAGGGCAGCACACCATATGCTATATTCAACAAAACATTTCTTTTCATTTTCATAACCAACCAACAAAGAAAGCCCCACTCCAAAGTACCTAAGAAGTACCACGGCTAGTTTGGAATTTTCGGTACTGGTACTCGAACTACGGAAAACAGTAGAATCAATGGAAAAGCGGAAGTACTGTACCAAACGTATCGACTTGGCGCGGTGGAAAAGCACCTCCAGACACAAATCTCAGCATCTGAAGCAACTTTATAGATAAAGTTGGACTTGTGTGTTGTCATTAGATGAGATTTGGCATCATGTTTGGTGAAAAAGGATTATAACAGTAAGCCATGGTGGCAGCTCTGAGATGTTTTGCTGCCAGTGGTCCAGGGGCTCTCGTTAAGCTGATCATTCTAAAAACAGCATTGAGAACTTTTTCATTCCAGCCCACAATGCTTCAACCTGACGTATTCATTATCTGCCTAGAAAGGACCACCCACGCCTGATTAAGGCACGGCTGGAGTGAAACGGGGGGGGGGGGGGACAGGAACAAGATTGAGAACCACCGCATTAAGGTCAGTGGCATAATGCATTCCATTCAATGCCAGAGGATTTTAGCCCAAAATCTGGTTGCCTCTACCAGAAGGCTGAACCTGAGTCAGGTCGTCCAACAAGAACATCACCTGAAGCACACATCAAAATCAACAGACCTGAACCCAGCTAAAAATCTATGGTGAGTCTATGGCCAGTTGTCAAATCCAATAATCTCAATGACTTGGAAGTGTTCTGCATGAAAGTGGTCCAAGATTCCTCCACGTGTTCTCCAATCCATGGACACTATAAAATTAGATCGAGTGCTGTCATTAAAGCTCCACCCAATACCGAAATTTGGGGTGCCAATATTTTTGGAATCTGTATTTTTATTAAAATAAATTACCACCAAAGGAAAACTCTCTTGTTCCAAAGATCTGTTTGAAAATATAACCATGTAGCTTTCCTATTCATTTAAGCCCAAATTATCACTCACCGCATGTGTGACTATATAATTCATTTCAGCCAACTTTCATGAAGGGTGCCAAAGGGCCGTTTGACATGCAGCTTTTCGTAACGCGTACAGGACCGATCGACTTTAGAGTTCGCTCACAACTGATCGGACGGTCATCCAAAAAAAAAAAAAAAAAAAAAACCTGCAAACACACCAGCCCTTTCTGGATAAGATTGCCCGCCCGTGTAGTACCATATGCAGTTAGTGTGTATTCCTTGGTAAAGGATGTTGTTTACCCAGTGGTCATTGTGCCATATGCTACACGTCGGCACATGTAGTAAAAAAAAGAAGAGAGAAATAAGAAAAACATTAATAAAAGAATAAAACCCAAAAATAATAAATCATTATCCCTTGTATGTGTGTTGCCGTGAGTCAGACCAATCATTGCTAGAACCATTGTAGTTCGAACTACAGTAGATAAAAACTAACGTGGTTCAAACTACGGTAGTACCACGGTTTTGGTAAACAGTCGTACTTCGGATGCTGGTTAGTTTGAACTACCACAATATGATGCATGGTGAATGCTAACTTCCGTCGCTGCTTGGGAAACGCACCCCCGAACGGCCTCGACTTATTATTAATTCAGTCAGTCGAGTTAAGAAACACTTAAGTTATAATACTCACATTTATAATGTATATCTATATAAATATAATAGCAACATCATTACGACCATCACAACAAAGCAGGTCAGCAGCGCGTCACCAATGTACAGGCTGAAATACCTCGTCCAGAAAGCTTAGTGGGAGCCTCATCTTTTTCCATCCTGCTCTTTACTGAACGGCAGCGACAGATGAAGGTAAAAGGTTTGCACTGAAACAAGTACGACTGTCAGTCCACTATTCAAGCGTGAATTGGAAGACAAGCTAAACTATGCTAACGCGCTACAGAAAATATTTACAACCAAATAATGCTCCCTGTCGCTCATTGGCTGCTTTAGACGTTTAAACTAGCCAATAAGAGGCCAGCTGCCGAGGGAACGCCCTTGGTAGGACCGCCTCTCATCGTTTTTCATTGGTTGTACGCCATTACGTGCAACACCCGGAAACACATTTTGCCGGGGCTTATATGTATTAAAACCGTCCGTTGCCATGGTCGGGACGTCTGTAACTTGCACACCTTGTAGTTTCACTAGGCCGATGCTTTTTCTCGCCTCTAGGTCTCCAGTAGAGTTGCCACCTGTCCGTTGTATTACGGGATCGTGTCGTACCGAAAATAAAATGCCGTACTTTGAACCGATTTGTACTGCATCGCTCGATGGACTGAAAACTGGTTAACAGACAGGAAACAGCGGGTAGTTATTAAAGGGTCACAGTGGGTCTGCGTTCATAGTGGGGTACCGCAGGATTCAATTTTAGGAGCACCATTGTTCCTAATTTACATTAATGATATTGACACCAATACATACAGTCAATTGGTTACATCTTTAGATGACACCAAGATGCGTGGCGTGGCAGATACTGAACTAGCAACAAAGAGGCTACAACGGGATCTTGATTTAATTAGCGACTGGACTGATACCTGGCAGATGAAATTTAATGTAGATAAATGTAAGGTAATCCATGCAGGGAGCAGAAATATAAAGTACAGATATTTTATGGGTTCCACTGAAATAAAGGTAGCTGATAATGAGTAAGATCTCAGTGTGTATGTTGATGCTTCCATGTCCCACTCTCGCCAGTGTGGGGAAACAATAAAAAAAGGCCAACAGGATGTTAAGTTACATCTCTAGGTGTGTGGAGTTTAAGTTAAGGGAGGTGATGCTACGAGTATATAATTCCTTGGTAAGACCTCACCTAGAACATTATGTGCAGGTTTGGTCATTATACCTTAAAAAGGACATTGCTGCCTTGGAAAGGGTTCAACGTAGGGCTACAAGAATGATTCCTGGTATTAGAGGAATGTCTTATGAGGAGAGGTTAGCTGAGCTGAATCTGTTCAACCTCACGCAGAGGAGATTAAGGGGGGACATGATCCAGGTATATAAGATTCTAACAGGTCTGGTTGCTGTTCAGCCACATAGTTACTTCAATATTAGTTTAAATACTAGAATTCATAGCCATAAGTGGAAATTAGTGGGGTAACATTTAACAATGGACAAACAGCATTTCTTCCTGTTAATGTAGCGTAAGCTAAAACCCTGGGTTCGTTTACATCAGAGCTAGATAAGATTTTAACAACTCTGAGTTATTGAGTTCTCCCCAAACGAGCTTGATGGGCTGAATGGCCTCCTATCGTTTGTAAATTTCTTATGTTCTTAATACATTTTTGTATACACATTTTCGTGCCCCCATCCAATCTATTCGTTGCCGCTAAGTCTGGTTGTATACCTTACATGGCTGTGATGAATCAGAAACCTGACACCACCAAGTGCCCAGTGAATAAAATTAATATCTTCATACAAGGAGTTATATTTTACTTAAACTGTTTATTTTTAATCTGAAGACAAAAACATTGCATAAATTTAGCTTACAATAAAATATCTAATCTTAAATACATGAATAAATTAAGCTTAAAAATAAATACCTGCATTCCTTATTTTTAAATAAATTCTAAAGAAAGTGTCATTTAAAGTGCTGTGTTTTGTCTACATCATGCTGTGTTGCCCTGACACACAGAGATGCTGTCCTCGGTGCACTCATATCTTTTTGACTATGAAATGTATGTTGTGGCCCTGGGCTGTAGCCTGGCACATTCCCACGGCCTTCCTGTCTGCTGAAGCTGTGCCGATGAACCATGTAGGAAATCTGACAGACTCGAAACTGGACATGGAGAGGCCGGTGTTCTTCTTGTAAAACAGGAAGCGCACATTGTCACCTTCTGCTTCAATCGTCGACAATACTGCCTTGTTTTTAACCACCTGAGAGAAAACAACCAAAATCTTCAGCTGTTGCAACTAAATTATCGTACATCACATCCTTAACCATTAAGTGAGTGTAAAATAACAATTTTATGTAAACAGTGAAGAAAGATTGTTCAATAACACAAACAGGTTCACTGGAACTGAGGCTCACTGGAAAGCACTGCAGTTTCGCCTCTGCAGGATTTAAGGTTTGAATCCCTCCTGTGTGTGTGGAGTTTACACATTGTCCCACCCCCACAGCCCCAAAACATGTGGTTAGTCAAACTGGTGTCTCTAAACTTCCCAGAGTGTATATTTGTGTGCCTTGTGATAGACTGGCGCCCCATCCAGGGTGTTCCTTGGGAAAAGAGTCAAATATACTGTAACTCTGTTCTTCATAAATCCATCCATCCATTTTCCAAACCGCTTATCCTTAGTGGGTCGCGGGGGGTCCGGAGCCTATCCCGGAAGCAATGGG
>JAODJX010000042.1:21759034-21792940 GCA_026776945.1 Isichthys henryi | reverse complement strand
TACAAATATTTGTGTGATGATGACAGTGTTTTGGCTTGGGAAAATTACAGTTAACATTCACTCTAATGTTTAATCCAAACGCACCATCATTACCCCACATTTTTGTCTCAGAAAGTAAGACGAAAAAATAAATAAAGTCTAACAATAACGGCAATTAGTAGGAAGTTAGTGCATGTGGCCATAATTGGACAAGGAGAGCAGACAGTGCATCATTGGGATAAACCGCCATCCCTTCCCAATCCCTGTGGATCCAACCACAGCACATGCTCGTGAGCACGAACACACACACACACACACACATACACAAACAGACAGACAGACACACACAGATACACAAACAGACAGACAGACAGACACACACACACATACACACACACAAACAGACAGACAGACAGACACACACACACATACACACACACAAAGTGCGCATAGACAGATACACAAACACATACGCACACATACACACAGACAGACAGACAGACACACACACACACACAGACCTACAACCTGATAGGACTCGCACATTTAACATCCACATTTATCACATTTAAGAAAATGATGCAATTAGCTGAAACTCAGCCTTCCCCCAGGGCTCTGAGGAATCTGTGCCCACAGACTGACACATGGTTGTCCATATGTGGCTGGGGGCCTCATGAGGAGGAGTATGGGAAGGCCTTAGGGACCCCCCCCCCCACTCAAATTATTGTTTAGGGACAGAAATGACAGAATAAGACCATGCAAACGCAGCCATGGGCAGTGACTGCACTGCTCACAGGCATCCTCCTAAACACAGCAACATTTTGAGGGCCAACAGGAAGCGTAGAGGGAGAAGAACTGGTGGGGGATCCCGTGTGTGTGTGTATGTGTGTGTGTGTGTGTGTGAGTACAGGATCCCGACTGGGCTCAGATGTTGGACCCTTGAGTCCTGGCTGCAACTATGGAAACAGTAACCAGGGGAACTGTTCCTAAGACACGATCTGCAGCAGGACTGACCTCACACATTAGTGTCTCACAGCACCCAGCATGCAGGCGGATGCAATAAACACCAGGCATTGTGGGAATGGCTGGGTGATTCTGGACCAAACCTGCTGCTATGGTTTTTATCCATCTCTGCCCCTAACCTCATTAACCTTTCTCCCATCATGCCTTGCATATGCCTTGACTCTCTGCTATCCGGCCCAGCCTGGGGGGGGGGGGGGGGGTGCAGAGTACCGGCAGGATGAGGGTGAAGTAGTCCACAGGCTTCCCACGCTGGTACAAGTAGTGATGGGGAGAACGCTTGTTGCTGTCATTGAACTTGATCTCCTGGATGACGTCGGGGTGCTTGAGGATACGCAGCAGGACTTTCTCGGTGATCTGTGACGGACTGAAGAGGATCACCTCTGCAGAGGGTTGGGGTTAAGGACAGCGAAGTGAGGCCAGGAGATGAACGAATGGGTCAAATGAGACACTGAGACATAGATGTACATAACGGGAGCGGCTGGCACACGACCCCCCACCTGTGGCCAGGAAGCGATGGGCGGCCAGAAGCAGCTGAGGGGAGATCTTCACCTTGGACTCGCTCTCGTGTTTGAACGCCGAAAAGTCACGCTTGTTCTTGTTGTGGGTCACCTTCTTCTTGTTACGGTTATCGGCTGAACGAGGGACATTGTGGCACTTAAATGATAGCTTTGCAACTCACGTGGAAATAGCAGGAATATCTGCCTGGGAAAAGCTGCGGAATCAGGGTCGCTCCTGGATCGCCCCCCGCCAGTAAGAATCTGCTGCTTTTTGCTTGGGGAAAACTGCTGCAGACCCCCCTCCCCCCCACACACACACACACACACACACACACACACACACACCCACACACACACACACACACACACACACACACACACACTCCCACCCTGTTATGTTACAAAGCTGAGTTTTGCGTAGTTAAACGAGCGCCCAGGTCCCCTGAGGAGACCACTGAGGAGTAGCGACCACCTGGGGGTCCTGGAGAAGGGAGCAGCATGCAGCACAAGCAGCAGGGCAACCCGCGCGTGGGGGAGGGAGACGGGGTGCTCACTGTAGAGGTCAGACTCGTCCAGGATCTCAGACTTGATGATCTCCTCGATGACGTCCTCCAGCGTGACCAGGCCCAGCACCTCGTAGAAAGGGTCGCCCTCACCCTCATTGTTCACCTTCTGCACGATGGCCAGGTGTGATTTACCTGAGACACACACACACACACAAACACCAATTAATCAATAGTAGTGGGAATTGGTAAAGACCTTCCAGTTTGATATTATATCAATATTTATTTGCTGATTCGATATCTATCGGCAGATCTAGTGAGGACAAGGGCAGTGATGGTACACATATTCATCTTTTTCAGGTCAGAATGCACAATGAAACTAATAAATACATTTCTTAACACACATGGAATCTAAATTCACAAGTGGATGTTCAACCTAAAAAAACATTATGCTGGCAGTGGGAGCTGGTTACGGCTAAAGATGGTTACAGTCAGTCATAGTCAGTGATTTGGGAACATTTTGGCTTCCCAATAAATTACACCAACATTGGACGGAGAGCAGTTAGTAAGACCAAGAATTTTGTCGGCTCTGCTATAACGCACTCGGATATGTTGCTGGAAACACACCCAACATGCTAACTCATTTGAGACGAGATCATCTGAGTGTGTACAGGACCGGATCACGGAAGAACACGGAGATTAGTCTCTCGGAGCCATTTAAGGCTCTTTTGTCAGGATATTCAGACCGGGCTAAAAAATTACGACAGCTAGGTGGACGCCTCAAGTTCAGAAAGCAGAAATCCTGACCAAGATTTAGTTTCAACCAACCAGTTGATTACTCTGACTGTGACTCTTTATATTCAACTGTTTGGTTGAAACAAAATCTTGGTCTGGATTTTTACTTTCTGAACTTGATGCGAAAATATTTGGAAGTAGGGAACCAGAGATTTTTTATAATTGTTATAATGCAGTCTTACTTTTCATCTCTTAATTTCACATATTTATTTTTAGTGTGCAAATGACATATTTTCAGATACATTGCTTTATTATTTAGTTACAGCTCTTCATTATTGTATTTGCAGCTTTAATAATAATAAATAAGTACTGAAAATGCACTTACACTTACACTAAATGCAATTATTACACCTCTAGCAAAAACTGCATCTTCTTACATTACAGAGCCTTTACTGAGCTACTATTTAAAGTCGTGTGAAGGGATTTTGTCTTGCACATGTTACTGCAAGTTTGTGGTCGTTCAACTCACTGTCAGGAAATATGAGCGTGAATGTTAGTGGTCTTACCGTAGTAAATCTTGCCTTATTCACATGCAGCTGTCTGTTCACGTTATAGTAAAGATGTGAATTACAGTCATTTCTAGTGCTCGAGTAGCCGACATGGAAAAAAACAAGTACTCGGGTATTGTGCAGCTAGTCTGGGAACATAGGGTACCCACCCCCAAATTTCTTACCCAATCAGAAAAACAAGTACATACAACTGTGCGGCAATATGACTAAGTTTTGATTTGCCCATTAAAAAATGTACCACATGCTGTACAAAACACACTGTATTCGGTTGCATGCTGATTTTGGCACGTATTAAAAGGGATTAAAATTGCGATCTACCAATATTCAAATACATCTGTCTTCAACCTTAAGCACTTTCGAATACTGAAGTACACTTTCAGGTACTTAAGTGCTCGAGTTCTTGTTCCTACTTCATAGAATCCAAAGTTTGCCCAAAAATTGGAATTAAATTGAAGCAGTTTTTGAAAAGTCTCTGCATGCTTTGCATATTCATGACAGCAACATACCAGACTTCTGCGTGTCAGTCCCTTAAAATCAGGCCTTAAGCAACTGGGCAAATATATCAGCAGTAGCAAGTGTGACCAGCATAGTTACAATATGTTTAAACTGATTTTTAAAAATTGATTTTCAACTCACGTGGCAACCTAAAGATGGCTATTTCTGAAGAATCGCATGAGAAATGATATCAGACACCAAGTCACAAACAGAATGACGGACACTAAGCCACACAAGTCATAAATACACAATCCCAGACACAGAATCATAAATACACAGAAACATGATCGGGGGGAAGCCTCTCACTATCGCATGACTGTGGTGAATTTCAGCAAACCAGTTCTGCTTAGTCACCTGCATCGTGGCCCAAACAACACGGACATGGCCGCCTACCACCTCTCTCCCGCTTCCCTCAGGGGCCACGTCCTTGCAGGTGAGAGACTAAAGATGTGAGCCCTTCACTTCCCATGACACACGGGCAACAACCGAGCTGCACAGATGGAAACGAAAGGCGAGAGCTGGAGGTCCCTTGTCTGGCCCCGGGGCTCCCTGAACCCGGCAAATCACATACGGGCATCAAGCTTAAGACAAGTGGTGCAGAACGTCCAGGGCCGCGACCCAACCGGGCTCAGGGTGGGGTCACGGCACACCACAAACTTATCAGGCCAAACGCCACAACTTCATACATTACGCGACCGCTGACAAATTCAAGAGGGGTCATGTGACCACCTCACCGGTAGCCAGCTCTGTCTGGATCCCCCCCTCCCCCATAGACTGAAAAAAACTGAAATTGGGAAGGGAAAGTGGAAGATTGGTGGAAAAGAAGGCAGAGTCAGCAGGAGGGACGCTCTGCACCACCAGCCGCAGGCATTGACACGGACAAACACATGAAGCGTCACGGGCCAAATCAGGCCACGCCCCCCTCCTCTGTAAACAGCATCTGTAACATTAGCGGAAGCCTGATGGGAACCGTAGGAGAACCTCTGCCAGGTGATAAACTGGGGTGTGGCTCCAGCATTACCTCACAGGGAGTAGGAATCTCAGGGTGGGCGTGTGTAAGGCATGATGGGACAGAAGGTCAAAGGTTAATGAGGCTGGGGGGAGAGATAGAAGGATAAAATCCATAGTGGCAGGAAAACAGACACAAACATGCTCACTGATAGAGAGAGATAAGAACATGAAACACACCAATACAGGCACATGGCTGAGACGGGACACACAAGCAGGCACAGTCTCATATAGACAGACTGTTCATTGTCACCTATCTAACTCACAGCTGTGTAAAGTCTGCTCAGTGTTTGCTGTGTTAAATGGTGGTTCCCTCTTACACACACAGGGACTACACTCAGCTCTGTGGGGTAATCTCTCACACACAGTAACTGTACTCAGTTCTGTGGGATAATCTCTCACATACAGTAACTGTACTCAGCTCTGCGGGGTAATCTCTCACACACAGTAACTGTACTCAGTTCTGTGGGATAATCTCTCACACACAGTAACTGTACTCAGCTCTGCGGGGTAATCGCTCTCAAACAGTGACTACAATCAGCTCTGTGGGATAATCTCTCACACAGTAACTGTACTCAGCTCTGTGGGGTAATCTCTCACACACAGTAACTGTACTCAGCTCTGTGGGGTAATCTCTCATACACAGTGACTACAATTAGCTCTGTGGGGTAATCTCTCATACACAGTGACTACAATCAGCTCTGTGGGGTAATCGCTCACACACAGGGACTACACTCAGCTCTGTGGGGTAATCGCTCACACACAGGGACTACACTCAGCTCTGTGGGGTAATCTCTCACACACAGTGACTACAATCAGCTCTGTGGGGTAATCTCTCATACACAGTAACTGTACTCAAATCTGGCCCAGTCCAGCTCGGAAGATATTACTCTTGGGTAATTACATTTTAATTCAACAACTGGCCTTTGCATAATCGTTTTTGGTTTCAATTAAATTTTGCATGTGAATCACAGATACCTTCTACAGCTCAGAAATGTTTTTTGTTATGTAATTTATAGAAATTCCCATTGAGACATACCACCCTGATCAGTGGAATGTTAGGACTTTATCCTGCAAGACAAAGGTGAAATTCTCTGAAAAATCTCCCAAAACACTTTCTACACTTCTGGCTACATTGCAGCTACACTTCAGGTACATCTTGGACAATTTTTATTAAATAAGTAGATTAAGAGAGAGTGAGATTAGTGTGTAGATTCAGTGATTGTTTTGTAAATTCAGAGGCTCCAAACTCCTACCCCGCTTTGAATAACAAGAATTTATAGTTTTCTCATGAAGAGGATCATATAACAGGTTTTATATACGAGTAGTAAACCGATGAATATATATTACATTATAAAAAAAAACTGTTGTTACTCCAAGCCCTTCGATTTTAATAAAAACACTAAGTAAAACAAGACGAAATTGAATTTGACTATGCCATGAAATTGACCCCAACATGAGAAAGTACTCTGAGCTTTCATAGGACCCACAGTTGAACCATGTAGCTGTATTGTGAAAAAGACATAACTCTTAAGAAAACACTCATTTTTAATAACTTTTTTGCTACCTATAGTGTACAATAGTGTACTATATCCCAAAGGGAATGTAATAACAATAAAAAAATAAGTGAAATAATGATGGGGAAATTGTCTTTACGCCTCCCTCAACTTGCTCTTTGTAGAGTAAGTTGCCCGCGAAGGGCAGCCACCTGCAGCGGTGCCCAAGAAGTTGGGGGTTAAGACCCGCAGACGTGCTGAGGCTGGGTTAGAAGCGGTGACCTGCTGATTACTGGCACGCAGGTTTAGCCCACTGAACCACACGCTGACCCCTGTAAATCAGGTGCCACATTCCATCAAAATCAAAAATGGCAAAGGTAAAACGCTTTTGGAAATTTGTTGCGTTACAATGGAATGATCCCCTCCTCCTTTCGAGAGGTCAAAGTAAATGCCCAACAGACTGTTCCGAATCATGAGGAACAGACTGGGGGGGGGGAGAGAGAGAGAGACTCTGCATTAACACAGACAGAGCAGGAAGTGGGTAAGGAGGGAGCAAGGAGGCGGGGCTGGGGTGGTTTGTGTGGATCACTGTAAGGCAGGACGCCTCACATGTCACACCAGACCAAACTGCTCATAAACGAGGCGAAGCAGCGACCACCGCAGCCAAGGCTGCTTAATTAGCCAATCAGGCCCAGCCGAGGCATGAAGGGAACTCTAATGGCATCCAGGCCACTTCCCGACCCTAAATAGTAATAATGAATTATTTAACTGCTAACTTTACCAAACTGCTGGCAACTGCTGCACTATTAATGAATGACGAATGGGCTCAAGCACAGATTCGTACCAACATCCCAGACACTCAGATTGAATTATGGGTAAAATCCAGCTTGTGTACACAAACAAACATCAGCGTGTGAAGCAGCGTCAAACCGCACCGGCTAACTGCCTAAACCGCGTTATTTAGGAGTGTGTAGCAGTGCCGGAGGATACGAGGCGTCCGTGTCACGTGGAAACCGTGACTGCCATGCCCCAGGGAATCCTTCTATGTATACAAACGCAGTCAGTCACAACATAGGTGTGATGCTTCAGAGCAGCCTGGGGTGGAGGAGCAAGCCTCGGTCACATGCCCTTTAACCTGAGAGAAGAAATGTACAAAGTCCCCCAAGCAACAGTGCCACACGGTAAATAATTCGTTAAGGAGGGAAAGGGAGAGCAGATCAGCTGAAGAGAGTGGGGGGTCAGATTCCAGCGGTGAGCGGGGTAGCTTTTCACCGACACCTGCCAGCTCCCGAGTGTGAGTGGTGGTGGGGAGGGTCGTCTACAGGGTTGGAAAAGAGGCCCGTGGATCTCCACCTGCTGGTCAAACTGGCTGTGAGGAACCGAGCCAGGCTGGGAGGGGCTCACACAGAGAGAGCAGCTGTCCTCTACGGAGATCTGACTGACAACCGGCCTAAAAAAAGCACGGCACCCAAACATACATTTGTTTATTTAGTGGTAATTACAGTCCACATTCAAAGGCCCAACCGGTGACATCACTCTGTCAGAGATGGGATTCAAACCAACAACCACCCACACAGAAGGCATAGATTCCTAACCCACAGAGCCACACATTGTGGCATCACCCTGCCTACTGAGAGTAAAGCACAAGATCTCACACCCACAGAATGAACAAAAAAAAGAATGACAGTCCACAAAAATAAAAACCTCGAACCATGAAGCTTCAGAAATGTGTGACATGTTCAACACACAGATTGAGTGACTTTGAGCACAGGGCTGCTTCAGAGAAAGGACAACGAGGTCCACCGGAAAAATTGTGGTATTTACAATGACCTTTAAAGCAATAGGCCATTGGTGTGAGAAGAACAGGAGGAGATGACCTGGAAACATGCTGTCTTCTCTGGTTTCAGAGGAAGCCAGAAAATGAGGTACCGATGGTTCTGAGTAGGTCACCCAGGGGCGATGTAGCCCCGTGGAAGGATCTGCTCATTTCAGGTATGCAGAATGTGCACAAACAGGACTGAACAAACAGGATTGCCCCCTCCTCACCATAAACCAAACGGGACACTTACCTTTCTTGAACTCCTCCAACATGGCATCTAGTTTAGTATCATGAAAAACAAAGTGCACCGGGTGATTGTAGAACTTGGTTATGGTCTTCAGGGTCGTGCAGTCATCGGGGTCAACGAAGGCCAAGTCCTTGACAAAGAGGATGTCCACGATGTTGGACCTCTCGTCCTCGAAGACTGGGATGCGGGTGTAGCCGCTCTCCATGATCTCAGACATGGTGTTGAAGTCCAGAACGGCATCACTGTGGATCATGAAGCAGTTGCTTAGCGGCGTCATAATGTCCTCCACGGTCTTGGTTCGCAGCTCCAGAGCGCCCTGGATCATGTTAAGTTCCTCTTTCACCAAGTCGTTGTATGGCTCCGTCACTTTCAACATCTCTACCAGCTTCTCCCGGTTGTACACGGTCCCGATCTCCTGACCTAGAGCATAATCCAGCAGTTTGCTGACGGGATAGGAGAGCGGGAAAGTGAGCAGCATGAACAGTTTCGTAACCAAGATGGTGTTGGCGCCCACAGCCAGGCCGTGGCGAGAGCAGAGGGCCTGGGGCACGATCTCGCCGAAGATGACAATGCCAATAGTGGAGGCCACCACAGCACCCAAGCCGGAGCCAATCAGGTCATCCAGCAGGATGGTGAGTGTAGTGTTCACCAGCACGTTCCCCAGTAGAAGAGAGCAGAGCAGGTAGTTTCCTTTCCTACGGATGGGCTCGATTTTACGAGCATATTTCTTCTCCTTTTCTGTACCGCAGTTCTGCACGATACGGAGCTCCATCGGGTCTAGGGCCATGAGCCCCAGGTTGAGACCACTGAACATGCCAGACAGCACCAGGAGGAAGGCGATGAGGATCACCTGGAACCACAAAGGCAGCAGTGACTTCTTCTCCTCCACCACCAGCAGCTTGCCGTCGTTCTCACCCAGCAGGGACCACCTGTCCTCCGTACCCTGCTTGACGCACAAAGCATACTCCTTCCTCGGCTCGCTTTTGCGGAGCGGCTTGATGACCATGTTCAGCACCCCCGAGGTGTCCAGATTGCTAACGTTCATAAACTTCTCGATGCTGAAGTCCTTGGTGAAGTCGGTACAGTTCCTGCCGGAGTCGCGCTCCAGCTCTCTGCCGTCTCCGCGCTCCGTAAACTTAATCTGCTCCCAGGTGTCGGAGTTCATATGCACCCCGTAAAACCTGAGCGTGACATTGCTCTCCTCGGTTACCTGGATGACCCCGTCGTCGGTAGTCAGCGCCGGCTTGTTGCTCCACTCCAGGCGCATACCAAGGATCCGGCTGCCGCTAACTCCGGCTGATGCCGTCTCGGCCAGTCCCGCTGCCACAGTCCAGAAAAACACCAATAAAGTTAGAATATACCCCTGAGCGATCCGGCCTGTCGCCATGTTTGTCACACTCTCTGCGAGCTGGGATCTGACGTCACCTATTCATTTCACACAATCCCGCCCCCTTATAGGCATAGCCACGCCCTTATAAACATCCACCGAATACGTCACTGACAGCCCGTTCGCCCCCTTTGCGGAGGATCAGGCGGGTGGTCGCTGTCTCCTGCTTGTAAATTAAAATTAATTCAGGTGAATTTAAGGCGAATAAACTTCACGGAAAGACGCCTCTCATTTTACTTTAACACATGCTGCTTTTTTCCGAAATAAATGTCACCGCCGAGGTGGGTGGGCCTGAAATCATCTACAAGTTGGTAAATAAATTCATACGGAAAATATTCTCAATACAAATGTGTATCTTTTTCTCGATCATAGCCTGTGGTCGTAGCCCACGCAGTTCTGGCTAACTGGGTCATTTCGTTGTTTAAATATTTAACACCATAAAAATGTTACTTAGCGCTTCTGATTTTCCTGCATTGTGTTTTCACTTGAAATGTCCCGTTTTTATAAACGCGGTGAATCCGACCCCTCAGCACAGATAAGTACTGCTATGCTGCCCCCGAACCCGGCTGTAAACATTACGTCATCTCCTATGGCAGCCGCTGATTGGCTCACGCTCTCGTACCTGTAGCCTTCTCCCTGGTCCGGTTATGGCTTTCTAGATTTCGTACTGAGCGGCACAGTGATTACTCCTATGGACCGGTCATTCAACTTAAGTCTGAGGGAAATTTTACTGTTGAACAGTGAGGTTTGGTAAAAATAGCAACCTGTTTATATATCTCCACACAAGCACATTTTATAACTTCCGTAAAAATAAAGCTGGTACTGAAACGGTTACTAATGGAAATTTGGACTATCCATACACGGCCCACCCGGTACAATCATCCGCAATCCGCGGTGTTCACCCTGCCCGTGCCCATGTCTGTCACTGATACGGATACAACCGCTCGGTACTGACCAAGCTGTAACAGCAAAGGTGTGCAAAGACACTGTTGTCAATCTTTGAGCAAGTATAAAGCTTCTTTTGACTTCGGTCTTATATGACACTTCTGAATAACTATTTATGAATACATTTTTGGTGTTAAATATTAAACCAAGGAAATGACCAATTTAGTTATTCTGTAATTATATTGTACTTCGTACGAAGAAGCATGCCTTCAAGAAAACGCTACCTTGCACCATTTTGGCGTTGTCGCAACGCCCCCTTGCGTGACAGTGTGGGACGTCACATCTGTTTGTTCTTCCATTCCACTTTTACGCTCACGTGCGTTACTCCACCTTTCTGAGTTATGTAGCACTTCCCTTAGCCTAACCTTAGTATTCCATACTCCAGCCTTGTGCCCGGTGTAAGCTCGAGGCCCCTGTCACCCTGACCAGGATAAGGGTTGTGGGAGTAAAATATAAATAGAATGATGTTAAAGTAGTAAAATATAAATATGATTTAAAAGTAGATGCAGTAAAGGATATTAGTAATATGCACTTTATAAAGATGCAGGGCTGACTCAAGGGTGTTGTACAAATTGTTTTAAAAGGAAAAGCATACAATTATATATATGGAAATATAAGGAAACATTTCCTGTTACTTATGAGTGCGTGTTTATTGTAATCTGTGATTTATAATATGAAATGTTTGTTTTACCTTAACTCAGTGTTTCTCAACCTGGTCCTCAGGGACCCCTATACAGTCCACATTTTTGCTCCCTCCTAGCTCTGTCAGACAGTCCATATTTTTTCTCCCTCCCAGCTCTGTCAGACAGGCCACATTTTTGCTCCCTCCTAGCTCTGTCAGACAGCCCACATTTTTGCTCCCTCCTAGCTCCGTCAGACAGTCCATATTTTTGCTCCCTCCTAGTTCTGTCAGACAGTCCACATTTTTGCTCCCTCCTAGCTCCGTCAGACAGTCCACATTTTTGCTCCCTCCTAGCTCTGTCAGACAGCCCACATTTTTACTCCCTCCAATCTCTGTCAGACAGCCCACATTTTTGCTCCCTCCCAGCTCCATCAGACAGTCCATATTTTTGCTCCCTCCTAGCTCTGTCAGACAGTCCACATTTTTGCTCCCTCCTAGCTCTGTCAGACAGGCCACATTTTTGCTCCCTCCTAGCTCCGTCAGACAGTCCATATTTTTCCTCCCTCCCAGCTCCTTGCCAGACAGTCTACATTTTTGCTCCCTCCTAGCTCCGTCAGACAGCCCACATTTTTGCTCCCTCCAAGCTTTGTCAGACAGCCCACATTTTTGCTCCCTCCTAGCTCCCTCAGACAGCCCACATTTTTGCTCCCTCCCAGCTCCCGATCTTACATGGTCTTAACTCGTTTTTGTGCAAAGAGGTTGTCTTAACGTAATCCAAAAGAACAAGGTCATGAGAAAATTGAAATGTTACTTTCACACACAAGGAATGTCAGAATGGTGTGTAACTAGCTAACAGAAATTAAGCAGAACAAGCAGGGAGGATTTTGGGGGACGTAACCAGCTCCTGGGGGACAGTAATTCCCAATGACTGCAGTATCAATTAATAAAGTAGAACCTCTTACCAGTTAAACACTCATGTCTTTAACTCTCACGTAGTTCCTGCAGTGTCCTTTGTTTTAGTCACATACATCTTTCAGTCTTTTATATTCTTAATGTTCAATCTGAATGGTTGCTTTGTCTGAGTTGCTTAAAATCAAATATGTGCATTTACACTGTACCTCATATTTAAGGGGAATGTGATTGTTTTGGACTAGGGAGTGGTGACTGGTTGTAACAGGCCTGGGGATTTGGAAACTGGTCAGGACTGGTCTGGGAATGTGGAGAAAGGCCTGAGGGTGTGAAGACTGGTCAGGAGCTGCATACCAAACATACGGCAGGAGCTGACAGGATACGCACACTAGTGACGACACAGACAAACACAGACACACACAGACATACACACATACACACACAGACACACACACACTCACACAGACAGTTTTTACGTGCTGTCTTGGGGGATCCCCATTTTCCTAGCTAATGGATTTTTTTTCAGTTTTCTACTAAACAAATATTGCACACTGATTAAAAAACATAGTCAGTGAATTTGAAAATCACGTTTTGCTAGGTTCCATTTGACTTCCAGCCCAGGTGGAAAAATTAATTTCATGAAATGTACAGCTGAAGAGGAAATACTGATTGACAGTGTGATGCCCCCTTGCCCTCGTTTCCTGTAACCAGGAATCTCACCATTACCACTGTGATTGATAAGATATTATCAGTCATATAAGTACAGGTGCACTAGAATTTCCAAGCTTGCAGACGGAGCACAGGCTCAGCCATTTATCCAGCACCCTTGGAGCAGTCTTTGTAGTTAAGGGCGATATACTTTCTCTACTATGAACACAGCCAAGCCGCGGAGCCTCATACTGCCCCACAAACCGCACCCTTGACTGTGGAGGAACCCTAGGAGACAGAGGTCCCATGCCCTGACGTCAGATCCCTTTGATAATCAACTGCATTCTGCCTTCACCAGCTATCACTATGCAAATAAAACATAATAAGAAAAATAATAAAAGTAGTTCACATTTTTGGCCACTGGATGGCAGCAGCTCCCAGGCTATGTACATCATTTCCAGTTGAGCATACCCCTCCTGTTCTTTGCTAGATTTCATTAAAGGGCTTGAGGCATAGTAGAACCAGGCCTATCCAGAATCAGTCTGTATACATGCAACAAATAAACAAACTACAATTTGCATCCAGAAAGGTAGCAAACAGCTAGCAAAGTTTTTTCTATAATCACTTGAACCCACTCCAATCTTACCAGACAGATGGTGTTTTGTATTTATGAACCAGATTCAGGTGTTCAGTACACAGAAAAGCGTGTGCATCCTGCAGTGTACACCGTTCTCATAATGTTTACGTTGTATGGACTGTGTAACAGTATTTATGTTTGTCTGCTTGTCTGTTTTGAGCAGAGTTGGGTAATTCAGGTCCAGAGAGTAGAAATCCAGACCAAGATTTTGTTTCAACCAACCAGTTGAGCATAAAGAGTCACAGTCACAGAGAACTTAACTGGTTTACCCAACTTTGACCATAGACAGACGAAGATGACTAAAGATGGTAAAGTGACCTGTACCTTTCTGCAGTTCCATTCGGCTCTGCTTTTGGGCTGCACCAGCAGGTGTGTGCAGAGGCTTGTAGACCAGGCAAACCCTGGTGTGACACCACCATGGAAGGTGGTGAAGATGAGTGAGGCCAAGAGGCACATGGGGGACACGTAGGCCTTCCTTTCCAGGAACGTCAGCAGCAAACACTTTTATTTGTGTTATATTTTATATTAACCTCTCTGGTCCAACGAAGGAACCATATGTGGACTTGCACAGCCCTCCCTCCAGGGGGTGCTACAGTCAGAGATCATCATATCATCAGAACCTGCTTAGAGTTCAAGATCGCTGAACTGCAGAGAGTACAACAGTGTCTCAGGCAGAGTTATTCTGTAATTTGTACTAAATTGTACTATATCGTTACAGGTGTTATTAAAAATATGTGAAGACTCATTTTCCTATCATGTCTTTGGAGACTGTAAGCTGTCAGGCACTGACATCTTGGCCATGTGACCAGCAAACAGCAAGATAACAGCAGAAGTGCTCATTAAATGTTACATCATTCAGACAGCATCCTCTCAGCTAACTCACATTACACCTCAAACTGCTTCATTAGCCAGTTACAGAGTCTATAATTTCATTAAGTTATCCTTAAAAATATATAAATGCTTCACAAAAAAGGGGATGTGAATAGCAAACACCTCTCCCTGGAGTCAAGGTGAGGACAAAGTCCATCAATCCATCCATTTGCTGTACCCGCTTGTCTTATTCAGGGTGGGTCACAGGGGGTCCGGAGCCTGTCCCGGAAGCTATGGGTGCAACGCAGAGAATAACCCAGGATGGGGGGTCAACCCATCGCAGGGCACAATCACCCAAGCTGAATACAAGATAATAGTCCACAGTCCCAGTCAGCCCACCTCAAAATGCACATCCATGACACACCGGCTGCTCACTTAAAGGACCGAGTCACTTATTAGTGGCCACAGACCGTGTGTGTACACTTACACGATTTGTACATTCGCCAGTATATATCTCTGAAAAAAATGAAGAGACCACTATATATATTTTTTTAAATCTGCATTTTGAAATCCTGGTTTAATCGTGGCTCTGCTGGCAGAAGCTACGCTGAGCAGCAGGTTGCTTTCAGGTTCACATTTTCTAAGACAGCGGTAAACAAGAATAAGATGAAGCAGGAGACACTAGGAACGACCAGAAACCAGGCAGGTAGAGGGCAGAAGCCACTTTCTAAAGCCAACTTATCCGGCAGTGCCTCATAAATCAGAGGATGACCTCAAATGACCTTCAAAAGGAATGGGAAACATTAAGTGGTGTAAAGAGCACTGCTAGGACAGTTCATAACAGGCTCCTAGAAGCACAAATGAAGGACCATAAAGTAAGCGATCAATGAGAAAGAGGGAAGAGCCAGGCTGGAGTTTGCAAAAAAAAAATGCATATTTTACACAGATGCACAACCATAAATTGAGAAATGAGTGAAACTGGAAATTATGCTCTGGTCTCTTCATTTTTTCCAGAGCTGTACCTTAGTTTCTTTATTATACTGAAACTTTCAAGTAAAATTACTTTTACAGTGCAGTATCTTTTACTACTGTATAATGGTTTACCAGTGCACCAGTGCCTGCAGAAGATCAGGCTACTGGTTGTCAGCAGCATTTAAGGTGGGCTATTGCTGTGCCAAAGTGTAGCTCTAGGAGGCTGCCAGGAGCTCAGACGAGCTCAGCTCATAGGCTCACAGCAGCGTCAGTCATCTCCATCCTCGTCCTGCTATTGGTTGTCTGCACACAGTTCCATCTTCAATCCAGCCCCACCTCTGCTTTTCTCAGGTCCCAATTGGCTGTTGGACAACAAGACGTCCACAGAGATGCTGACCCTCTTGGAATGGAACATGCTGTAGGTGTTGTCAAACTGCAGCACATCTAGAGAGGAAAGAGCCAATTTGGTTTGTGTGCAGGTTCCACTATACAATTTCTAAGAGTTTTCTGATTTTTTTATACAGTCAAACAATAACCAAGCCTGATAAAAGGTATGAAAGTCTCACAGACACCCGGATCGGCGCAGGTCAGTAAGCTGTCCTCAGGCACCAGGTGGGCGTTATACCGCTGACTTGGCAGTACCATCACCATCTCTGCCGCTGTCTGCCTCACCCCCAGCTTGGTCTTCATGAAGACCCCGAAGCCAATGTCTCCCCCGTCACTCGCAAACTGCCACCTGGGCAGAGGGCAGAGGAGAGAGGTGTGGCTGCAGACCCACCGCAGACCTGCTGGGCTCGCCGAGGTGGGAGTTTGACAGAAAGACCCTCACCGCAGCACGCAGCCTGGAAACAGAACCTCGTACTCCAGCTGGTAGCAGCATCCCCGCCGGATGGAGACTCTGTGCTCGTACTGCACCTTGACAGACTCCCGCACATAGTGAGTCCTGGGCACCTGGCCTCCACACTTCACCTGGCGCCAGAAAACGCATCCCACATGAGTCATGGTATCACGGTAAGAGGGAAAAATGTTAGCATCTAAATCCAGTGACAGTCACAACACTATGAATGTTCCTTCAGCTAAACTATGGAGGCTGGGACACTTACCACATCCATCACTGCTGTGGAAAATCATGTATTTTGAATCATTTTCAAAGCTTGGTAAATGATCTGAGGTGTCAGACCTGCAGATTCGTAATCTGTTAGTAGAAAGTGTCTGAACTGGCCACAGATGTTTGTTGTGACAAGTTTTCATGGATTGCTTGTCTTACGCATCATATCATGTTTTGATTAATGCTCAAAGGGGAGGATTGTGGGAAATCACATTTTTAATCATATAGTCTTACCAATATGTTTCTACACTACTTTTACACATACTTTACACATACTACATTAGCAATACTCCTCATTAGATCCTCAAAGCAAGCAGAGACATCCACAGCATCCCAAAAGACCAAGATGAGAGTGTGATACACACATGTACTCAAAAGACTAAGGACACACCTTCATTGGACATGACATTTCTTTTTCTGTGACATCATCTTTGTGAGACACAGGTACAGGGTCTCAGAGCTGGTGGGTTTTGACTTTCGTGTGAGATGTTTCAGAACCACCAGTTACAATGCAGTAGGTGACAATTGGTGCAGTTTAAAAAGCACTGCGACAGTCCTCTGCATGTGGTGTGAAAACTGAGCAGTTTTGCTGCACAAGTCCACAGGCCAGTGAAATCTGCTTCATTTATTTGCGTGCAACCAAGAGTTTCCCATGGTACACCACAGTTACAAAGAGAGTGAGAGAGGGGAAGGGGGAGTGGGGGCTTGGTTCTCGCAATCAGACAGCAGACGACACGCACAGACACACACAACGTCTCACACATCTGTTCATTACTGGAAACAAGAATATGGGACTCAGAGTTAACGCTTGGCCCTCCTTTGTGGAACCTTCTGAGTCAGACCTGACACTCCAGAGGTTTGGGCTGGACACGCATGACGCAAATGAGCAGATTTCACGACCACTTCAGCTGGACTGTCCTTCGGATGCAACCTGACTAGTTTATAGCCAATAATGAGGACACTACACTCCAAGCAAGCCGCTAACTGCGGACGTCCATTTCCAGAACGCAAAGCTGATCTAGGACAGCATGTGCATGACTACACTATGACAGCACGTCTTATAAATGCTTCACATGAAACGATTAAAACATCAGAAAACCTCAAGCTGCCTGACACACTGTCAGGGAAATGGGGTCCATTTTTTAACCACTGGGGAAAGAAGTTCAATTTCTGTCCATAGCTGAGTCCTCCGAGAAGGTAGCTCCTCAAAGTGTCCCATAAGGGATCCCTCCTGCCACAGCATGACAGAGTAATCCTCTGGTACAGGCGAGCCCTTTATCTGTGCATCTATGGGTACAAGGAGTCACATCACGCCCAGTCAGGCAGCTACCAGACCATTAACCAGCATGCTTTGCACCTCACAGCCAGAACAGAGTCAGAGATAAAATAAATTAACTGGAAAATTTGGAGGACTTCTTCAGTTAAAATACAAAAGTTGGCTGTAAGATACAGAGAACTGTATATCTCATATATTTACAACCTGTAAAGCCACAGTCTGGATGGATGGATGGATGGATGAACTACAGTGCTTAGCTTATTAAATTATACACAAGTACAAAAAAAATGCTATTGGACACTGCAGAACACTGCAGGACACTGGCAGACAGTGCAAAATACTACAGGAGACTGCCAGACAGTGCGGAATGCTACAGCAGACTGATTCTGCTTTGCAGATGGTGCAGAGACTGGAGAGAGCAGCTTCACGGAGGTCAAGGAGACAATTAGGGGAAGATGGTGGTGCAGGAGGTAGTGCTATCGTTCGGCAACCGGAGAGTTGCAAGTTCGAGCCTTAGTTCCCCCTGACCCCATCAAAGTGTCCTTCAGCAAGACACTGAAAATTGCTCACAGTGTATGGACTGTGTAACAGTCATGAAAGCATGAAATGTAAAGTGCTTTGAGTACTCGTAGGAGTATAAATGCTTTATATAAATGCAGTCCATTTACCATTTACAAGAACCGCTAAGTCCTATGAGGTCTGAGACAGTAACAGTCAGCTTTCACACAGGCTACATTAATCTCATGTGTTACATACCATCTGGTGTCTGCGTGTGTGTGTGAGCGGGTATGACACAATGTCCCCACAAGTGATGAATGTCTTTTTTTTTTTAACTCAATGTAATAAAAATCTGTGGCTGCAATGAAAAAAACTCAAAATGCAAAAACTCTTGTATTTTGTTTGGTTACTTATGGTTAGGGCTGGGTCGGGTTACGGTTGTCATAGTTAGCGTTAGCATTTTTCCCCATAGAAATTAATGAGCGGTCCCCAAAAAATATATTTACCCGACATGTGTGTGTTTAAGTTTATATGGGATATGAGCACAGTGACATTAAATGAGCCCCAGAGGCATCAGCAGCTTAGACCCAGAGACTCCTGAGATACTGAGGGAGGGGGGTTCGCTCAGCCGCCAGATGCATGTGGCCACTGCTGGCACCTTCACTCACTGTGAGGGTTTATCAGCCTATGCTGTGACAGACAGCCAGCCTGCTTAACTACCAACAGGGGGCGCAAACGGGCCTTCTATCAGGACACATAGTATAAAGAATACCATGTGAAGGCCTGTAGGAGAGGACCAGCTGGGCTGGAGATGCTGGGGATGGCTACAGTCATGGCACAACCCCCTCCCCCCCGGCCCGCTTCAACTCACCCTGGTCCTGCAACGCGGGTCCCCATCGGGGTCTGTGAGGGTGCCACCGTACACGACGGGGAGCTGCTCGGGCTCAATGTACTTCTGCAGCACTTCCTGCCAGTTAGCTATGGAGAAGAGGGACAGGAGGACGTGAGATCCATCATCCATCATCAGGAGCGACCGTGCCCGATAGATCAGAGGGGCTGCCTCGCCTCACCCCCCATGACCACGATCTTGCTCCGGGTTTCCTCGCTCAGGAAGTGCTTGACGAGGTTGTAGGCCACAGGGAACATCTTGGGGGCTGCAAAGGCACCATGCAGGGGGAGTTAATCGGACCCCACCCCTTTCCCACAGGACCAATTACAGGCTTCCAAACACAAGGTTATACTGCACATTACAAGGAGACACCTGCCTTTGATGACAAACAGCCTCTTCAGGCCTTCAGGGTAGTTCTCCTCAAACATGGTGAGTACCTACAGGGACAGAGCCCAGGCAGTGTTTAAGTGACCAGCTGCACTTTGGATCCTCTGCGGTTCTGAGGGAAGGGGGGGGTGGTGCCCCTACACGGCAAGGACGGCTTTTCGTCATGGGGACGCCTCACCTCTCCGTAAGTCTCGATGGCTGGCTTCCACAGGTGCTTCATGCCCAGGCCCTCACAGTCGTAGATCATGGTGATGGAGTCCACTACCTTCCCGAGCTGAATGACAGGAAGTGACATCGTTGCCGAGGTAGTGCATTAAGGGCCGGGCACTGCGTCGCACGTTTGGCCGCGTACCTTCTGCGATTGTGCGTCACACTCCTCCCGCAGCAGCTCGCAGTCCCGCACCTTGGTCTTGATGAAGTCCTGCTTGGAGGCGGACAGGAGCAGGCCTTTGGGGTCCACGGGGCCGATGACGTCATACCAGATGGGGCTGCCGTCGCGGTCATAGCCACACATGCCCCCGGGCAGGTACATCTCAATCACCTGCACATGCATTGGACGCCGAATCAAAAGTGACACCATGAATACAGTACATGCAACACCATGTAGGCTGAGCTACAAACACCTCCTATGGATGGACCCTCTCATCTGGCCCAAATGCTACTCAGAGACAGACCAGCCGCCTCAGTCCTCCACACCTCTGGGGGCCGCCACTCCGTGGTTATCGTGTCGGTTTTCATCTGTCTCCGGAACTCCAAATGCTGAGAACAAATGATAGTTAGGGTTCGTTAGCATAGTTAGCATATGAACGCTGTTAAACAATAACTGAGGCACTGAAGGCTGACTAGTTAACAGCTAATGTCCAGTTTTCATGTGTTGACAGGTGGTCTGTCCTAAAAACTGTAGCAGTTTCACACAGGCTTTGAGGAAGACGGCTCAGGGGCCTTCCTCATTTCTTTCTTTCACCGGCGCAGCAGCAGTAGCTCATGGTAAGCACTCATGAAGACAGAGGATCTGATCTCTCACAGCACACAGCCATTAGCCATCTCCGGCTTTGCCTAGAGATCTAACCCATGTTCGATGAAACGATTCCCAGACCTGGTGGGTCCTAAGATCCGGGCCCGTGTCCCCTTTGAACATGTCTGAAATCGTGTCGTATAGCAGGGTTAATACAGCAGAGAATAAAGAGAATGAAGAATAATGAAAATTAAAGTTGGATTCGGCAATTTTAAAGGCAGCACAATGACCTTTGGAGTCTGGTGCTGCTCCAGTCAGAAGGGACATTATTCACATAATGGGGGGCTGTTTAAACAGGAGTCCAGCCCGAGCAGGCATCTCACACAGTGAAGTGCCTGTGTGCTGTATTTTTACGAAAGAATGGAGAGCCTTTATGACAGGCTTATACAAAGGACCGTTTCACAGTAGCAATGTGTTCACAGCCACACATTTCCCATTGAACTGAAGGGACACTGTCGAAGGGCACGACAGCAGTTTGCGGCCTTAGGGTTAGTTAGCATACTAAGGTGGAAGTGAGAGGAAGACGACGGTACCTTCCGGAGCATGACTTCCGCTTTTTGCACGTTGAAGTTTCTGGCTGAAATCAGACAGAGAGTTAAACTCAACGAAGCAGCCCTGACCTTGGACCGGAGTCAGTGGCACAACAAAGAATGTAGCTCTAATTAGTAAAATCTTGGGACTGATAAACGAGAATAGCACAAACATAACATTCCCGTCTGTGAAGACCATGGACACTGATCCGCTCCAGCCTGATGGCTTAAAACTCCCCAGCATTCAGCCATGTGTATCACACGCTCTCCTTAGACACGGTGAGACACTCCAGGTGGACATCCGCTGCCAAGTCCTGTTGGATCCGTCCCGCTCGCTGCCGATAATCCTATTAGACGGCTCAGAAGGACAGCCTGTGACCTATTTTACATGACATTAATCTGTCACCCTCACAGAAAGGCTTCACACAAGACTTTACCAGCCTCCAAATTTATTTAAATATCGCCACTGAAGAAATTTGTCTTACATTTCAGGTGTCTAATACAATCCTGCCAAAAATTTTAATTAGGAAAACATCTGTACGCTGTTCAGTATCTACATTGTGTCCACAGACCTGCTGTTAGATCAGTCAGGCTCAGCTTCAGTCAAGCAGGAATCAAATCACGCTTATCTGACTATAAAAGGTGGCGCGTGTGTGATTGCACAGGATTCTAGCCTGCAGTCTCAACTTTTCTGAGTTCTGCTTTCCTGTGTACCAGACATTCCTGTGTACCAGACAGACAACATAAACGTGTAAGTTGGTCTGAACTTCCTTCATATGCTCAGGTCACTTTCAGCAGTACTCAGCATACCTCTCAATCTGTCTCTCTGTCCAACCTGTAGGAGCAACCACTCAGATGCAGCCCCCACCCCCATAGAAAGTATGTCACACCACCATTCTGCTCCAGTCCATCCAAAACCCCAACCAAACACCCTTTCTGGGACTTGAACCAACAACTTTCCGGTCATCACTCCACATCATCTATCCCCAGGCTTTATATCTGACCAGAATCAACTCAAACAGACAGCAGTAGATGAAGTCTCCACAGCAGGGGTTTTCAACATCTCATAAAACAGAGGACGTCAATGTATTTAAGCTATTCAATTAATGTATTTATGTAGCAGATGTTTATATGCAAAGTGACATACTGTCGAGAAAATTACCTACGATAGGATTTAAACCAGCAACTTTCTGATCACAACCACAATATCTGAACCCAGGGAGTCACATAAATGTAAACAGATATTAATACTGGCATTTTATCAAATTACAGAACATGGCTTTGCAAACCTCAGGAACTGCTCCATAGACCCCAGGCTGAAGGCCCAGCCCTATAGGGTCCTGTAATAATCTAAGCCACACTCGTGTAGGTGGTCATCACTAGCCTACAATGTACCACATGAGGAACACACATCATCCGCTCCCTGTCAGAACCTCGCATAGCCACAGGGACCCTCCGAAGCAGGCGTGCAGACACTGAATACTGCGCTACGCCTTTAACAAGATTATTCCAAGGATTACAGTGAGTCATAGAGACTGAGCTGTGCATCAGTCTAGACCAGTGGTTCTCAAACTCAGTCCTCGTGACCCACTGTCCTGCTTGTTTTCCAGCTATCCCTGCCCCACACACAAGTCCCAGCTGTCTTTCAGCTTCTGATTGACTGAACACACCTGATCCAGGTAATCAGAAGTGTGTGGGGCAGGGATAGCTGGAGAACAAGCAGGGCAGTGGTGCCTGAGGACCGAGTTTGAGAACCACTGGTCTAGAGGCAGCTTCCTTTAACCTGCCAGCTAATACGCAGGTGCAGGGTGTTTATTTACACTTCTCACAGACACACACACACACACACCCTGCGCCTGTGATGTTAGCTCAGAAGTAAATACAAGTACAAAACCATTAAGATACTTTATAATGATCACAGATCACACATAAAATTTGTCCATCCAGACACACAGTATATACAGATGAGGTGCCTCAGTGGTTATTAAAGTGATGCACTGTTGTCCGATTGTGCTCTGCATGTGTGGGTTTGAATCCCCTCCTCATCATGTTCCCTCTCTCATGAATTTCCCCTTGGCATCAATACAGTTTATCTTAAAGTATAAACTATACAATCAGGCAAATATGCTGTGATTATAAGGTGCCTGTTGCCTGACATCTTTACACTCAGTTTCCATGATTAACAGGAGAACACTAAGATAAGCAGAATATTCCTGCTGTCTGTGAAAATGAGAAATGCCAGCCCTACAGAACAGACCGTGGGCCTCCAAATGATTTCTGTCCTCACCTCGGAGCCAGCGAAGCAGGAAGTGGTCGTGTTGGGCTGGCAGTTGAGCAAGAACATCCTGAAGTCTCTCTCGAAGCTGGAAGGGACACAGTGGAGCAAAGAGATCAAGCCCCAAGTCCGACGAAAAGGCATTTTAAAGAAAGACAACAACGTGAAAGGTACTTTAAAAGCAGTCAGGCAAAGTTATTAGAGAAACATTGCATGAGACAAATGGCAGGTGGGCTTTAAAAAGAGCGAAAGAAGGAATGAATGTAAGCTCTGGAGACTGACGGCCCACTGCAGATTCACAGAAACTGTCATCATATTGAGGATAACTGTACAGCTTCCATTTCTCAGTGTATTGACAAGGAAGAAACAACACTCACGAAAGAGCACGACCGCAAACTTTAAAACATAATGAATCAGCATCTTGCAGATTATCTCTTTAGTAAACTGTTTTTTTCAATAAGTGCGTGTGGTTTGTTACATTTCTGCAGATTTAATCTGATCATTTTAGAAGCTGCTCGTCAGAGATGGTGCCCAACATTGAGGTGCCGAAACGCCGAACACACGTCCGCTGAATAGGTGCATGTCCACAGGGGAGATACCACTAAACCTTACGCACCGGTCCTGCCGGTGCTGGGAGCAGCGGGCTCTGCTGCGGCGGCTCTAGGCGCTCATGTGACAGTTAAGCGAAAAGCAGGGAAACTGCGCAGCAGGGATGCGATAAGCAGGGCGAATTGCTATCAGCACCTGGGATTAACTTCGTACAAGGGCTCAAACGACAGCAAAACGAAGACATGAATCAGCACCAAGCAATATGCGCGAATAATAAAGCGCTTTCCTTTGAAAACTGCGCATTCAGCCGTGGTTACCCACGAAACCAGTTCGCTTCCACAAAGCAGATTATTTGCACGAATAGGAAGGGCAGCGATCAGAGCGGCTCGGCGTGATTATCAGGAGCAGCGGCAGCTGGAGCCGGAGCGCCGGGCTTTACCTGTGCCAGCGCTTCGGCTTGCTTCGGGCTCAGATCGCCGACTCGTCCGCTCATCCTGAACACGCAGCCTTGAAAACCTAGCCCCGAATGCCTCCACCACCTCTTCCTTATTTTCTCCTCCTCTTCTCCGACCGGTCTGATCTTGACAAATGGTGGCGCTGTTTCTCCGAGCAGCCTTAGATAAAACTCTGTCCCCTGTCATTTGGCTGGCAAATAGGCAGCTCATGTACTGTGTATCCTGAAGGCAGCAGCAGAAGAGGCGGGGACGAAAGGGCATCTGCCCCCTGGCCCATCACAGCAGGGGGGGCGGCAAATTTGACTGAGTGCCCATTTTTATAACAGACCATTACAGCGGACTTACTTCTCTTTCCAGCCTTTAGCGTAACTACGGCGTAGCATGATGTGCACATCACCAAAAATGCAATTACTCGTCCCCACGACGCTAATCGCTACACTTCTGATTGGTCCTATTGGTAAAAAGGGGAAGAAACATTGACATGTTTCCACAGACATTTGCATACAAAATCAGAGATTGACGAAACCACAAATTTTTCTTTTCGGTCCAAGGTTGGAATCGTCCACGCCATTCTCGATATCCAGTGCTGACCCAACCCTGACGATAAAACTTAAGGCGGGGGATGTAGCTCATGTCCTACTTCATTTAATAACGGACACACATTCAGATTGGAAGAATCGATATTTGTGTATCGATCCGCACATCCCTATGTACTATGTTACCAGGGTACAATTGCACCCCTTACTGCTCAGATGAAATGTTATTGAATATTAAGTTAGCTAAAATCAAATTACAGTACTCTGTAAAGTTATATTTGAACATTTGGCTTATGATAGTCATATCGATGTGTAATAATGAATTTTAAATGTATTTACCTTTAATTAACAAATCTATCTGGATGAATGACTGATTTAGGCTCTCTCACCTTACACCCCCTGGGAGAAATGTCTAGACGCGCCTGTAGAACGGATGTGGGGACGGATACTGAAATATCGATTATTTAGATCTGAAGTACATATGGCACTATTCTGACTACATATAAATCCTAATGCTGAAATATTTGCATTATTATTATAGGGCTACCGCAGCGGCATGGGTGGGCATATGTTGTGGGCTTTCAGGTCCACCGTAGTTACGGGAGTGGCCCTGATTTTCTGATCGCTAGGCCTTGAGTCGTGTGAACTTAAAAAGATAGATTGTTTCAGTAAGATCAATATATTTGAATGTATGCTACCTTTTACATAAGTACTTTTAAAACCAGGTATTTTTTTACTTTGAGTAGCATTTTGGTGTGGTATCTGTACTTTTACTGCGTATGAAAATTAAATGGACTTTTCCCACCACTTATTTTTTCTCAATACTTAAACTACCGCACAGTAACTTTCTACCTATGCTGCTTACCTCAGGACACCGCAATGATTGCCATCTATTAGTGTAGGACAGCTTTTTTTGGCTCTTAGCATAATGAAGTGGTCTACCTAGTAATCCATGTAAAAGTATCCTTGGGCTGTACTCTAGTATTGGACTGAGATTCATTGTTTTTCAGGTCCCATATATGTCATATGACTGATAGCTGGGATGAGGTCTTCAATAAGTTACACTAAGACATTTAATTCTGTCTTAGGAAGTAAAACTTAGCAAATATTGCAGTTTCAATGGTTAGCAAGTATACACTCCGCATGGTTAATTTATTTTGTAACACCTTGCTAGTACTGGGTAGGACCCCTTTTTTGCATTCAGAACTGCCTTAATTCTTCATTGCATATATCCAACAAAGTGCTTAAAACATCCCTGACTTTGGTCCATGTTGGTCATATTGCTAAGCCCAAATTCTATCACATCCCAAAGGTGCTCTATTGAATTGAGATTGGTGGAGACTGTGGAGCCCATTTGAGTGCAGTGAACTCACCTCAAGAAACCAGGTTACAAATAGATATGCTTTGTGACATGGCATGTTTTCCTGCTGGAAGTAGCCATTAGAAGCTGGGTACATTGTGGTAAAAAAAAAAGGATGGACATGGTCAGCAACAATACTCAGGTAGGCTGTGGCATTTAAACTATGCTTAATTGCTACCAAGGGGCCCAAAGTGTGCCAAGAAAATATTCCCCATAGCATTACACCAGCAGCAGCAGCCTGAACTGTTGATACAAGTCAGGATGGATCCATTTATGAGCTCTGCTCAAGTTATTCATGCAATATATACCGTCTGAACATCACATCAAAAATTGAGTCTCATCTGACCACGTGATGTCTATTGTTTAAGTTGGGGGAGCCTGTGCCCCCTGTAGCCTCACTTTCTTGTTCATAGCTGACAGAGGTGGCACCCAGTGTGATCTTCTGCCCACCTGCTTCCAGCTTCTGCTTCAAAGTTGTGTTACACATTCAGAGATGCTTTACCGCATACCTTGGTAGTAATTAGTGGTTATTTGAGTTACTGTCACCTTTTCCATCAGCTTGATCCATTGCCACCAACATGGGTAAATGCATGTTTTTTTCCTTTTCCGGCCCATTCTCTGTATACCCCGGAGATGGTTGTATGTGAAAATCCCAGGATGTCAACAGTTCCTGAAATACTCATACGGTCCATCTGCCACCAAACAATCCCCCCACTGTCAAAGTCACATAAATTGACTTTTTTTTTCCCCCATTGCAGTGTTTGCTGTGAACATTAATTGAACCTCCTAATCTGTGTGATTTTATACACTGTGCTGCTGACATATGATTGGCTGATTGGATATCTGCTTCAAGAATTAATTAAACAGGTGGAACCTAATCAAGTGGCTTTGAGTGTATGATTAAAAATCAGTCCAAAGGTTAGTACCCCTGCTTTTATGTAAGCACTGCTGTGCTCTCCAAGTCCATTTATAATAATTTTTGTCCTTGATGAGTGACGTATGGTGCTTTTGTGAGAAACTGTACAAAAATGAGTGAGGTGGAGGAAAGGGAAGAACTGGTATAACTACAACAAAAACGAGGGCCTTGTCAGCGCTGCTTTGTTTCTGTCAGCACAACTCGCGGCAACACCAAGTAATTTGACACTCTGCTGATATTAAATAAGGTTTGCTGGCAAAAGGCGCGGAGGTATCAAGTGGTTTAAACGGCGTAGCCTACAATGCAGGCTATGTAGATATGGCTACGGCACAGACCCGACGCACGGAACTAGCCGTAAGGGTTGGGGCTGGGAGCTGCCCCCGTTACAGTATATTATGGTTTTATGGCATGAGAACAGTCCAACACACGCATTTAGTATTACATATGAGGAACATGAAACCACTTCGCTGGCGGCATAATATTTTCATTATACCAATGAAAATGGTTTATTGTGTTAAAGTTTTCGTGACCCGAATACCGCACCGGAAACTGGATCGCAAATAAATATAAAAAACACCTGCGCTCATACTGGGATGAATCATGGTTGGTTTTTAAAATAGCCGCTGGCAAGCGTATAGTGTCATCTGGAATGATTGTCTAGACATTTCTGGCTTTGAGCTGTTTTAATTATAACATGTTATCTTCTTAAATATGATTCAGGTTTGTTGCATTCCGGCTGCTCACTGGCCGGCATGAATACAGGATGGATGTAACACATGCACCACGTTTGCTGACCGTTTTTATGGAAGCTGCCCCCCGTAGTCTCCCCAAGCGCTCGCTAGATGGCAGTCTCGCTTCCTCCGTGTCTGTTCCGGGGCGCCCGGGAAGCGATTCTAATGTTTACATGGTGCAGCTGAGCTGGCCGGGCACCGCCGGCACACGGGAGAGCTCATCGATCGCCTGTTGTTAGACCATGGCAGCGGACGGCTGTCACCGTGTTGTCCTGCTGCCGGTTGTGCTCTCCTCGCTGTGGCCGTGCATAATGGTGTCCGCCCAAAGCTTAGCCTCCGTGGAGGTGTTTTTTAAGGATCGCCGGGTTGTATCCAGCCTTTTGCAAGGAGAGGTCATCGAAGGCAGCTGGGCTGATCATCCCCAACGGGACGGTGATCCGAGAGGTGCTGAGCTTCGGCCCGGGAGTGTGGAAGGGAACCTGCGCGTAGTGAGTACCGCTTTTACGCCGTCCGGTCCCTCACGTTCCTCCGTGTCCCATCCCTTTATCATTCCCATACACTGCCCCGTATCCCGTCCCTTTCTCGGTTCCGTTCACTGCTCCCTGCCCCATCCCTTACTCGGTTCTGCACGTTTATATAAATATTATAAGGAAGGCGACATAGGCGGCTCACTAGGGGTGTGTGTGTGTGTTTGTGTAAGGGAGGGGAGTGCGCCCAGAGTTTAGATAGCGACCCATACTGGGTTGTTCCCTGCCTCTGGGATAGGCTCCAGTCCCCCTGCGACTCTGAAAAGTCACAAGTGGTCACGGAGGGTAGATAGATCGAAGTCATTATTAAAAATAATTTTCTCCACTGCCATAACAACAGAAACCTGATCAGTATGCAAACCCGTGACATACGTAGTGCTAGTGCTGAACATTTACTACACACCTCAGTAACATTTTTGTCAAATATAATCTTATAGTATTCCTGTGATGTCCTAAAGGTGCAGGATGACAGTGTCGATCTCCAAGACCAATCCGAAGCCAGTGAGCCCTGGATAGGTGTGGTTCCGGTCCAGATTGGAGAGAGTGAAGTTTCAAATGGGAACCAGGAGTCCTTCGCGGCTGCCGTCGTGAACAAGGTCAGCTTAAAGATGGATGAGTTAAACCCATTTCCGAGCTTAAAAGAATGTGGAGCAGCTGAACTCTGCCCTACAGACTGACCAGTACTATGTTCATTGATAATTAAGGAACGTTTCATGTTTGCATGAAATCCTGCTGGTGGTAACAGAAGATCATAGTGAGCTTGGTGCTCTCACTGTCACCTGCAGATGAAGCGGGCCTTGGTCCTTGGAGCATCTGCCCTGCTGATCCTGGCCTTCAACCAGAACACTCTGAGAGAGGTATGTCCAACTCGCTCCTCTGCACACCACAGTGGTGTCCTGGGCTCGGTATCTCCCCCAGCGGAGGGACCTGCCATCATGTCGTGTTGCCTGTTACAGATGGACCTCTCCCAGGTACTCTCCAAGCCAGTGGTGGTGATCCAGACGTCGGAGAATGTCACCAAACTGCTCGGCGCTCTCCTCAGGTACGGCGATGCATTTGGTAACGGCCACGCGCACCCCCTTTCGACACGGCGGTCGGTGACAGGTGCGACGCTGTTCTTCACAGGGGTCTTCGTGCCACAGCTAAAATCACATACAGGACCCTGGTGCAGGAGAACCTGGTACGAGGCATCCGCTCGCTAGATTAGGCTTGCGGTCATTAAGAAGGTGTTGATGGGGTGAATCTATGGATGGTGAGCTGTGCTTCTCCGTAGGGGGCCACTTTGACGCTGTGGTCAAGTTGTGGACGGTCCCGAGGAGGCCTCTATGGAGAGTGGCAGGGAGTCATCTGCACTGGGGAGTCCAACTCCCAGGTCCAGGTAGGCCTCCCTGAACCCGACGGCCCCGAAAAAGACGCCACTAGTCCTGGAGGCCCCTCAAGGTGACCGTCTTACTATCTAAAAACATGTGCTTTGCTGCCCTACTTTGCGTTGACAGAAGTACCTGCAGCAGCTATGGGACACAGTGCTCCTGGTTGCCACAATCCTGTGCACGGGAGTCATCGTCCAGGCGCACTGGCAGTATCGCGGCCAGCAGGGCGGTGACAACCTGGAGGTGCGGCACGTACTTGGGCCCCGTCTCCCGCGGACACATCTGAGGAGGCTGTCTCCGCGTATCTGTGAGCCAAATGGCCACTTACACCTCTGCCCTTTACAGTTGCTTCCAAAGCAGGATGTCTTGAAGAGGCTGGCAGCCCTAAAGACAAGGAAGTACCGCCCACCGCGGCAACGGCGCGACGGCGGCCAGGGAACGGAGACGGAGGACTGTGCCGTCTGCCTGGAGCAGTTCTACAACAACCAGGTGTGTGGTCTGCGTCAGAGGCCGCCTCTCTGAAGGATAGCCGTAGATACCTGATCACGTATTTAATTACCAAAGCAATTACCCACTTAAATACCAGTATAACCCAGGGGTTAGTAAAATACACAGGCTTATGGATGATGCACCGACCTGTGCTGCGCGTTTCCACGCAGTGCCTGCGGGTGCTGCCCTGCCTGCACGAGTTCCATAGGGACTGCGTGGACACCTGGCTGCTCCTGCAGCACACCTGCCCACTGTGCAAGCGCAGCATCTTGGGTGAGTGGCGCCACTGGGTGTGGATGTTCAGAACTGCAAGGATTCTTCCTGCTTAAATTGTTAGCATGGCTACCCTCCACAATGTCTCTGTTTCTCATCCTTTTAGGTAACTTTTGTAAGGACAGCTAATGGCTTTTGCCTGGGATGTGACTGGACTTGCAACGGGATTGAGCTCTGAACCCCACCCAGCTTAGCCGCCGGTGCTCTAAACCTTGCTGGCCTCTGGCCATTCCTGAGCCTCCACCCCCCACCCCGGATGAGAGCATCTGTGTGGTGTGTGTGCATGTCCACCCGCCCTGGCACTGTCAGGGTAGTCTGTAGGCCATGAGACTGGCTCCCCCGTTTTGTCGTACATCCTCTTTGTCATGGCAGATGATTAACACTTGTCTGAAGTCACAGGTCCTGGCAAACCGTGTGCCTGTACGCAAGCTGAGAAGCCACACTGGGCTACACGTTTTTGATAATATTTAATACTATTCAGTATATTTTATAATCTATATTGAGATTTTGCATGGTAACATGATGCTGCGGCCGTTTTGGGCTGCGAACATCACAGAAAGGAAGAGGTGTAAGCAAACCTCGCTGGTAACTAAGTGGTGGACAGACACCCAGCTGTCAGTCTTCACTAGGACTGCATGATATCAGATTTCAATTTCCTCGCGATTATACGGCAAATGCACAATAATCAGCAGGGGTTTAATGACAGGAGAAACACTTGGCCAGACGCCTGTTTTTCGGTACTGTACAGATGCGCAGTTAGTAATCAGATCGGTAGTATACCTAAAATATTAGTTATCTGTATAAATTCACCACATCTTTATGTTTAATAAACATGAGGGACTTTAAACTGCAAAAAGTGCTGCCATAACGCTCTCAAATCTCCCCCTTCCAAAGATGTGGGGGCTGCTGAGCTGTTTCTTCCAGTTCAGTGCTTATAAATTGCTTCTATGCTTTTACCAAAACAGTAGTGCAGGGCACTCTGCTAACCGAGTTTAATAGGCATAAGGATACGCAGAATTTACAGATTACTAACTTCGGGGCATCAAAAATATGCATCTCATTAATATTATAAGCATACTACTAATCTGCTGACCAAATCGTGGGCGAAAATAAACGTCTGTATAGTACAAAAAGCCGGCAACCGGACAAATGTTTTGCCTGCCACCTAAAGCCCTGGTGATTATTGTGCATGTGCCATATATTGGCCAGGAAATCGAGATCTGATATCATGCAGCCCTAGTCTACCCACCTCTGCTTCTGGCTGTTTACCAATGTGATGTAAAACTGCACTCCTGGGCCCCGAGACAGTGAGGCGCTCCCCGCTCCTGGAGCAGCGCTATTACCGCCCCCAACTGACAAAATCCAGTACAGCGTCAGGAAGCGCACAATTTATTGTACCCACAGATACCCACTGGAAATACCTCCCATGTAATGAAGAACAGTCTCTGACAGGCTCATCCGACTCAGAAGGCCGTGTCCATGTTTCACAGTGTGCGTGTCACACGGGGCTCTGACCCCATCCCTAACTGATGTACCTTCTGTCCATTAAACGCCACAGGGAATCTGTTTAATGTCAATCTAAGTGTTTACATCTCTCTGGTGTTTAATAAATGGATCTGTTACAAACTTTACATTGTGTGTCTGTTAGTCACTTCCCTTTAAGGGACAATCGCCCCAAAGCTTAAATCTCTCCCCTGATTTAACGATATCATCCCGCCGTTATGGTGGCTAGGGGAGGGGCTGCACCTCAGGAGGGGATCATGCCTTTGCTCCTTTTGCGCTCGGCCATCGCCCTGCGGTTGTGGTTGGCTCCTCGGCTCTTGCTGGCTTCCTTCCTACGTCGCTCGTGGACGGTCTCCTGGGTCTGACCTTGACCTTTCGCTCGACCTACAACATGGCTGCCCGGTTCTGGTCTGAAACTGGAGCCGATGACACCAGTGAGGACGGCGTCTAGCAGGAGGAGGCTCAAAACTACAATTTGGCAACTACAATTGCCTAAACTTGTATTTTGTTTTGGTTACTTATGGTTATGGCTGGGACTGGGCACCGTTATCATACTTAGGATTATGGTTATGCCCACATGGAGTCCCCACAATGATAGGAATATATAAACTGTGCGTTTGTGTGGACTCACCCTCTCTTGCTCTGCATCGCCGCCCTCCTGGCCTCCGCACGCTCCCTCAGCACTGCGGGGTCCTCCACAAAGTGGTCCTTTTTCACCCTGTCCTTCTGTGGAGGACAAACACAGCAGCTGTGAGGACAGTATGTCCCCCACGCCAGCACTGCCTGAACCCGAAGGCCAAACCGCACCTCCTCTTCCTCCTCTTCCTCCTCCTCTTCCTCAGCCTGGCCTTGCTTCCCAGATCGCAGGATCTGAGGAATGGTAAAGGGCCTGGGGAATGGAGGAGGATCCTCAGATCATCTGCCATAACATCGTTCCTCACAGGGAGGTAAGGGGGAGGTGGGGGGGTCTGTGTGTGTGGGGGGGGGTCCTACCTGCGGTTCAGCACGTCCCCGTCTCCATCCAAATCATTGGCCCCTACTTGGTTCACATCATAGGTGTCGTCATACTCGTCGTCGTACTCGTCTTCCTGGCCGCCTCCGGAAGCTTCTGCGCTCACCGGCACCTCGTCCACCACGGTCTCGTAGGCCTGGTAGCGCTGCCGCTGCTCCCGAACGTGCTGCTTGTCATTCAGGAAGGCGTGGGTGCTCACCCCCTGCCTGCAGAAATGTGCAACGGCAAAGGAACCGGGGCGGGGGTTGGGGTATGACTTTCCCTGCTACAGCCTCTGATGGTCTCGTCATGCAGACAAATCACGGGCCAGGAAGGAAGTGAGGGGCATTTAATGTCAATTCCGTGGCTTAAGAAAAAAAAAAAGTAAATTCTGACGAATTCTGTCACCTCCTGCCCTTCCAGACACGGGACATGTCCAGCTGATCCCGGCTGAAGATGTCAAATTCGTCATCGTCAAACGCGTTGGACCTGCTGCTCAGGACGGGGGGTGGCTCCTCTTTCATGGGTCTGTGAGATGGAGACCCAGGCGTGCACGCATGGGGATACACACATGTCGAGACACACATGCAGACAGTGTCACTGTGCCAGTCTTCTGCAGCTGAGGTTAAGGCATGGACCGTGAAATTCGTTTGAACAAGTGAAGCGTACGGTCATGCACTCTCATTTGTGTGCTTTTGAAGAAGTCACACACAACCTTTTCCGCCTCTATTTCTTGCCCTGAATTGTAGAAGCCTGTTGGCTTCACGATGCACCTTGGGATATGCTTACTGCTACCGATGATGGAACTTTAAACATAGAGTGCAAAATTTCAGCCGATTGGTAGACGTCAGGGGCGGCATGGTGGTGCAGTGGTTAGCACTGTTGCCTCACACCTCTGGGACCCAGGTTCGAGTCTCCGCCTGGGTT
>JAODJX010000042.1:21697747-21720803 GCA_026776945.1 Isichthys henryi | reverse complement strand
CTTCCCCACACTGGCGAGAATGGGACATGGAAGCATCAACATACACACCAAGGTCTTTTTCATGATCAGCTACCTTTCATATCCTTTGACAGTAAAACTTTCCTCCTGAGGTCATTCATGTCCACATGATGGGATGCGGCCGACCTTCAGGGTAGCGGCCGACCTTCAGGGTAGCAGCCGACCTTCAGGGTAGCAGCCGACCTTCAGGGTAGCGGCCGACCTTCAGGGAAGCGGCCGACCTTCAGGGAATCGGCTGACCTTCAGGGTAGCAGCCCAGCTGCTCTCTGCATAGCCTGGACACTCTGTGTGGCCATGCCACCTTGTCTCTCACCTCATCGTCTCCGTCCTCCCCTCCTCTGACTTTCTTCTTGCTCCTCTCATTCTTCTCCTTCTCGGGCAGCAAGTCATCCAGCCAGGCCAGGTCGTGCTGAGAAAACACCATGTCCAGCATCTTCCTCACCACCATCAGGCCCAGGATCTGCCGGCGGGTCATGGTCAGATGGTTAGACTTCCACGTACGAGCATCAGTGCTGCTGTGAAGCAGGGATAGACGAAACTGAAGTGCTGAGTTTTTCATGTTCATACCATGACTGGGAAGATGATGGCCAGCGCTGTGGACTTCAGAATCCAGAGCACAGACAGACAGATGATTTGCACCAGGGTGAAGAGATGGACTCGGCGCAGGGGGACGTGACGCAGGAATGACAAGTCAGGCTGGTGCTTGGATGGCATCAGGAAGAGCTTAATCCTGTCCCAGAACTGTGGAGACAGAAGCGGACACGTCGTGCTACATCACACACCTCTAAGAAGTGATTATGTTCTCTGGCACATTCTGCCACCACATTCAGCTTTTGGGTATAAAAGTTGTCTTTTGGGTATAAATTCACTCCAGATTGAGACAGATGGCCCTTGTATTGTGGATGTGACGTCATTGGGAGAAGTGCAAAGATAGACACACCTGGATGCCACTGAGAGAAGCCACGCCCATGTAGAGGAAGACCCCATAAAGCACAGGCATGGGAATGAACTGCAGAAACATGGGAGATTCCTTCACTATCACACGCTTCCCTTAGTGGGATCAACCACCTTCATTTCTCATGTTTTATTCCTGTCACTCTGTCCTCACCTGCAGTATGGGGGCAAGGAAGATGGAGACTCCAGTCAGGACAAACACCAGGATCCCTGTCACCCTCTGTTCCCTGGATATTCCACATGAAGCGGGTCAGAACCTCATCTATCATGCCCCCTTTTCCCACACCTGGACACATGGGCCCCACACCTGCTCACCGGACTCCCAGGAACTGCGGCTGCTCGCCAGGGGCGCTGCACTCGCTCTCCATCTTGAGCGAGTCGATGTGGGCAATGGAGATGACGGTGGCAGCCACGTACCACGGGAGCCCCATGAGGGAGCAGGTGGCCATGAGGATGCCCACCCAGAAGAGGTCCAGGTGGTACCCGCAGCCTTTCTGCACACAAAGCCAGAGAGATGCTGCACTGTGTGGCAAGTAGAGACTCATTGAGCTTTAAGAGGCACAATTACATATCCAGGGCAGAACAGTCAGAGGCACTTTCATGGGAAAAATAAACACACTGAATTGATGGAAGCTCTACGCTATGAAAATGGGGTGTCGATAACACCACACAAACAGGTGAGGTTCTCCACCTTTAACTTGTTCTCTTTGCGGTTGACTATGACAGCAGTGATCTGCTGGTCCATGAAGATGAGGATAGTGACCAGAAGAGCAGGGATAAAGCTGGCCAGGTACATCCACCAGGGGTTCTTCCCAAACGGCATCACCATCCAGCCACGATCAGGGCGAGTCGGCTATGGGAACATTGCAAAGAAGCCCGAACATCAACCATGGTTGGCGATGTGTCATTAGATGAGCAAGGACTAGCAGACAACGGACCTTAAACTCCGTCGGAACAATGAGCTTCGGGGTCTTCAGCCCGATGAACATATCAAGTGCCACAAAAGTCAGGATTGACAAGAAGATGGCAAAGTCACTGATGAGCTTCCGGAGCTGAAACAATGACAGATTAGAGGGATGCTGAGGGTTAATAGGATGAGGTTAGGCTTAGCACACAGGACCACTATATGGCCAAAAGTATGTGGATACCAGCTTTTGTAACATCTCATTCAGAAACGCAAAGTATTAAGAAGAAGTTGGTTGACCCATTGTTGCTATAATAGTCAACTTTTCTGGGAAAGTTTTTTAATAGATGTTGGAACATTACTGTGGGATTTGCTTCCATTCAGGTTGGTTATGGATACTGGGTCATTGGGTCCCTTTCTGGTAGCTTGTGTGGCTGCCACATCAGAACTTGCTCCCAGATATTTTGACCTTCACGATCACTTGTGGTTGATCAGGATAGCACCAGCAGGTGCCGAAATATGGCTAAATGATTTGGTTTTCTGTGATGGTGGAATGTCGTTTACCTATTCTGAACAACCACCTATTCTGCTGCTAAATTTTGTTGTAGGATTCAGTGTGACTGTGTGCTTATCAATACACCCCTGTCAGTATTGGGTTTGGCTTAATTAGGCAGTTACACGAATTAATAGGGGTGTCCACATACTTTTGGCCATGTAGTGCATGAAAGAGATTAAAAACAGATGTTATCGAGTTAGAGCAGAATCATTAATTTAGAGTATTGTTAATAAAAGCTGAATGAACATTGGCGTATATTCTATACATGACCTCAGCTGTAAATCGTGCTTTGACTCTTAATTGTGCTGAGCGGTTTCTCATTTGTATTTTTGATACTGCAGGTGATCATATAGGCCCCATGGAGAAATTAGACGTCAACAGAAAGAATGATAATGACTCTGGACTCTCCAATGGTTTACTGAATAATTGTTGACTATTCAGTTAACCTGCTGTTTCATGCATAAATCAGCCACTACTAAAAATTACTCTAGAATTTCACAAGACCTAAGTTTGTACGCCATTTATATGCTAAAACCCAACCATATTGAGGAGTCAACCGCCCTAGTTCCCTGTCAATACTTCTTTCAGTTCTGCTGAATACAGTTTGTTTAGCAGGATGTCAATTTCTAAACCTGGTCCTGATACTTCCAACTCTCCTCTCTCTAACTCAGACTCTATTATCTTCCTGTCCCCCCTCCTCTGAAATCACCTTTGTGGGGAAGTAGCGGCTAAACTTGAACTTCTTGAGTGAGACCGTCATGGAGTAGGTGCCGAAGAAGAGGATGAAGGACATGAGTGCCAGGTCAGGGACGAACTTGCAGGAGCTGCCCATCAGAGAGCCTCCGTACTTCAGACACTCCACCTTACTAAGCTGGCTCCAGTCCAGGGCTGCCACATTGAGCTGGCATCACGCACCAGAGACAGGGTAGCACAATGGTTCAGATGAAGGTTGAAGTTAGTTAGAAGAGGGACCAGTGAGAAAAAGAGAAGGTGAACGAGGGGTGAGAGGATGGGAGGATAGAGTATAGCTGAGAATGAGGTAGGAAACAACAATCCAGACCCTGAGGTCAACATGTGGAACTTCAAATGGTGTTTTTACCAAGAGTTGTTCGTCTACTATATACAAGGTGTCACCAATAAATATGGGTAATGATGACATCACAATTCTTTAAGCCCCAGAGCCCATACGAAGTTCGCTAGCTGTTTGCATCCGAGTTAGGGAACTGTCCCGAACACAGTACAGGCGGCACTTACCACAGATAGGTCAGTGGTGTTTTCTGGCACTAGCAGAGCTGAGATATTGAAAATGATTGGAACCACTGCAGGCACAGGAATGGAGAAGATGTTCACATCAGGCCATTATCACAGTGCGTTTCTAAGAAATGCATCGGTATGAATGAATGAGGCTCATTCAGGAATGGATACTCACTTGGACCAGTCAGCAGGCCATTGGTATTTGTCAGGCAAAATCAAACATAATACAAATCAGTTACGATAATCAAATAAAAGAACACACACTCCCTGAGTTGAATTAATCATGTATGGGCTTCTAGCATGGACGTCAGACAGGAAGATAAGTATAAAGTATGTGTTCTACAGGAAAAAAAAAACAGACAGGTTATAGGGCAATATAGGGCGATGCTGGCCAAACCTCACCACAACCCTGTACCCTTACAACCACATTATCCTAATCAGCCTGCAGAAGTTCTGACGAATCACTTAACACTTGCCACTACCAGACTCAGTTAAATAGGAAATTGAGCGATGGCCTCACTATCTTCTATCCTAGGGTTTGTCAGATGAGCTCACCTTGGTCAGGGGCCATGCACTCACACCTGTACATGGTGATGAGATCAGGCTCGAAGCCCATGTTGATGGGGTAGTAGCTAAAAGAGTCCATCATCTTCTTGATGGCATCTGAGATGAATATGAAGGAGATGAGACTGGAGAACCCTTCCTCTGTGAAGCGGGTGATGTACTTGATGATGTAGCTGGCGTCCGTAGCGACCAGCAGAAAGCACTGGAGACATGAGTGAAGTCCAATCCATAGACGCAGCTCCATGTAGTCAATGCTGTTGCTCCTGAGAGAGGCGGGTGTCATTATGTGGAAAAATAAGTGGAGAATGTGATAGTATGGACAAGACCGGTGTTTCCCAATCCGATCGTCGGGGACCCAAAGACAGTCCACATTTTTGCTCCCTCCAAGCTCTCTGCCAGACAGTTCATATTTTTGCTCCCTCTGTGGATCCCCGAGGAATGGATTGAGGAAACCCTGGACAAGACTAATAGATTTGGTTTTACTTTTTCTGCCTGGTTCTGTGATTGAATTTGTATAGTTGCAGATTTCAGTGTGGCTAAGATCCTGAGAACTCACTTGCTGAAATCGAAGAGGAGCTTCTCAAAGATCAGAATGGGCCCCGTGGAGCTGAGGATGATGAGTGGCTGCCCTCCAAAGAGGCAGAACACGGTACCTGCCAGGGATGTGCCAAGGAAGCTCTCCATCACTCCCTGAACCAGACAGGGAAAATGAAAATGTCCTACTTTAGAATATCACATTCTTCAATACACAAGCGAGGCTTGATAATTCTATTCCTGATAATGCCTGTTCGAAGTTAGCACCATTGGACTGGAGTGGACCAACCTGGTAGTTGTCAGTGGCATCACCCAGCAGCCCGCCGAAGGTGATGGCATTGGTGATGCAGCCCAAGTAGATGAAGAGCACAGCAGAGATGGACTGGATGTGGAAACCTTCATAGAAGTCGCTGGGAAGCCAGGGCAGCTTTCGCTTGATATCCAAGAGAAGACCACCACAGAACCTGAATCACAGAGCATTGCACATCATGTGACAAGGTGTCCTCTCTCTGTATCTTACATCACTTCCTGAAAAGGGGTGTGGCCTTTCATGATGCTGCAACAGAATCTGTCTCCGCATTTAGCCCCAGTTCCAGTTGAGCTCCCACCTTCCCGTGAACACCAGCTCCTCTCCAACTTCATGTGCAGTAGGCATCTCCTCATCCTCACTCATGCCCCCGCTACCTCCTGCAGTCCCGTTAATCTGCCCCAGCTCATTTAAAGAGTAGACAGACTTCCTGCAGAACATGGGTTGAAGACAACTGATTGCAGCAGTGGGGAAAGTGGTTCTGATCTTCACAGTCAGTTCTTAGATGAGCTGACATTCCTTCATACCTCTTTTCTGCGGAAGGTACCTTCTTGGGGGGCTCAATGCGGATTTTGGGGTCCCACTCTCCTGGTGGAAGCACGATAACCTCATCGAGGAACTCATCAATGCCGGCGATAAGGTCCTCCCGGTCCCTGGCCTTGTAGGCCACGCTGCTGAAAAGCTGAGGCAGGAGACCGTTAAGCAACACAGTGAGATTAAACACGAGGTCCACAGAGGTCCACAAGGGCAACTCACGTCATCCACCATGAGAGTGGCAATGGCACGGCCGATTTCATTATAGGACTTAGATTTGCCAGGAGGACCCAGCAGGATAAATAGGAACCTGCAGTGAACAGAGTTCAGGGATGATGAAACATGTATGAAAAGTGCCACACGGGCAGGAAGATATGCCTCACCTAGTTGGCACGGGGACCTCAGTCAAGCCTCCCAGTGTGGTGGCCTGAGCCAGACGCACAAAGGCAACAAAGGGCTTCTCCAGGAAGTCCACCTCCCCCACCAGGATGTTGGAAGCCTCTGCATCTCGAGGGATCTTCTTCATGAACTTGTTTTTCAGCTGGTGAGGCGGAGGCAGAGAAAGATGGAGAGAAGGTGAGGAAAGGAGTCTGTACATCTGCCTTTCCCATTTCCGCTGCATTTAGCTAGAAAGAGCCCAACCAATAAACCGAATTAACGCTTGGAAAGCATGTTTACGCAGATGTTTAAAGGCACAAAACTTAATAACCGAGGCCAATGTTCTTGAAATTATGTACACAATGGAAACAGTAAATTGCCTATGAGCTATTTTAATAGAGGACAGAGAGGAGCAGGCATGAAGAGGAAATCATATGGCCTGCAGCCTGATTCCCATCCCCCGCTGCTTCATGTCCACATGCATCTCCACGTATGCCAGCCACGGAGGGCTGCCTTCGGCAATCTGAGAACCGCACAGAGCTACATTAACAGCCGCACTTTGTGTCGCAAGTCACAGAATTCATTAAAGAAGCTCATCTTGATTTGATTCTGCTGATCAGTTTTAAATTGGCCACTTTGTCAGTTGGCTCACAAAGCAGCTAATCTGTTCAAGGGCTACATTTTAGTCACCCCCATATCCACCCTCTACATCCTTCTGAATTCCTCTGAGAAACACAGAATGTTGTGGTGCTGAGCACAGTGGCAGGTGGGTAAACTCAGTGATGAGGGCTGAACCCCTCAGAGGGAGTGTTTCAGTATATCCAGGCATTGCTGGGAGTAAACCAACCAGAACCAGCAACAAATGGGCTTAAGCAGTAATCCAGAACCTCCCCGCTCCCATGATGACCTAAAGGCTCATCGGTTAGTCAGACGCCGATAGGTGGAATGTGTCTGTCCCTGCGTCTGGCCTGGGTCGACTTACCTGGTCTGTGCTAGGTGTGTCTGAGATGTCATTCATGCTGCGACTCTGGGTGTGTCCTGAAACACAAGAACATGGCTGCCTACCGGGTTCATGCCGGGAACCACACCAAGTTTTCAAAGGAGAAAAGCTGGTCAGAGGTCAGCTTGAGTAAAAGTGAACAAACTTTTACTACCTAACAGAAGAAGGTACATGAGGTGTTACCCATCCCTTAACTGTTTAAAGTGAATCAGAGGAGATGGGGTGGAGAGGGATGTGACAGAGGGATGTGACAGAGGGACTCTCACGCAGACGGCCGTAGCTCCCTGTTTGTTTCAGTTGCAGATCCTCCGTGGAGCAAGTGAAACCTGGACCTGCTCCAGGGCTTCGACTTGGACTGCGGCCTTCGCCAGCGCAGTGCATGATGGGAACAGGAAGTTAGAATGCAGAACGATCATGTGATACAGCTCACAGTGCACAGGTATCTGCCAATCCAATAACTATGTGGCAGCAGTGAGTAGTGGGCAGCGGCTCACCAGTGGAGCTCGTCTTCCTGATGTCGGCCAGTGAGCGGTGAATGGGCTTTTTGGTCTGATGCCGGTGCCTCCTCAGCAGGACGAAAGCGATCCTGTCCTTCAGCTCGGCCCCTAGCAGACCTTCCTCTATCTGCCGCCCGATAATGTCATCTGTATCAGGAGTGAGTAGGTGCGTTCTATCACGTGACAGCTACAGGGCCCCGGCAGAAAGCATAGAACCACCACACATTCTCTCTCCCTCCCACTGACCCAAAACCACATAGATGAGACCCACCTACGATCTGGGGCAGGCAGTAACCCTCAAGGTTGAGCAAGACGGTGCCAGTCTGCAGACAGGTTCGCAGCTCAAACAGGCTGTGCAGGGACAGTGTGGACACGTGTGGCTTGCTCCACCGCTCCCCACCCTCTTCCACCTTCTCCTCAAACTTCACCCACCTGTGAAAAGACAAAGGAGGCCAGGGTGATAGATGGCAGAGAGCAGAGGACAGGAGGGCACTGCAGGCCATCTGCCTGTGTGTGCATGCGTGCGGGTACGTGTGTGTGTGTGTGTGTGTGTACCTGGCAGACTCCTTCCACTCCAGCTCACCACCGTCATGCTGAAGGGTGTCCATCTCAGTGAAGAGTATGGGTATGGGCAGATCATCGTCATCACCCAGGATGTAGCGTAGGTGCTCTGCTGCTGGAGAAACTGGCAGAGAGATAAGGGCCGGGGGCTTCAGCCTTGTGCAAGCTCTCAGGAGGCTCTATAGCCTCAGCATGTACTTCTCCTCTAGTATGGACTCCAGAACCTCACAATGTGTACCTACGCTGGTACCTTCTGATATGGATTCTTGAATCCCACAACTAGCGTTCCCCTTAATCAGCGCCAAATCTGTGCGTGAAGGCATACAGGGTGACTCACTGGTCCTGTTGACCTCCACAGGCAGGCTCTCTTCATGTCCATGTGGATCCAGACCCCCTTCCTCCACGTCAAATCTCCCCTGCTCCTCTTGGGCATGGTGCTTGTGTCTGTGTAGCTGATCTCGTCTCTCTTGGTCGTTGTGGTTGTGGTCCTTGTAGTCTCGGCTGGATGCAGATCGCCGGCGCCTCCGTTTACGCCTGGTCCCCCGCGTCGCAGGAATACCGATGTAGATGGACTGATGATCTTTGGAATAAAACATGCTGATCACCTATCTGCCCAAGAAGTGTTTCAGTCTCTCACAGACATTGAAAAACAGGCTCCAGTATTACAGTGAAGCAGGTTCAGGAGAGTTTGACTGGGGTGAAGGAAGTGTGATTTGGGTAGGACAGTTATAGGAGAAGCCTGCTGTAGACTGAAGGTCACCTTCTAGAGCTACATGGTGGTGCAAAACACAAGGCCAGGTTACAGAGGACAGTGAAAGACAGATAACCCACTCATATCTCGAAAGACTTGCTGCTCTGTACAACATGAAAGTCTAACATGAATTAGACATTATAGGATATTAAAGGATATAATAGGATAATTAAGAAGATGATATGATATTAATAGGCTAATTAATAAGATAATAGGATATTGCAGTGCCAAGAGGGTGTGAAGTTAGTTAGCTCATAAGATTTCACTCAGAACAGAACCTGTTACTGATGCTGAATATTCGTGAGGCAGTAAAAGTCAATGAGTACTGTATTGATACTGTTAAGTGCTGCTAACACATGTATGCTTATGGCCTATTTACCTCTCCTTCCCAAATCCCTTTTCATTTACTCACCCTCATCATCCTCATAGCAGTAGTGTCCACTGCCCACTCCCTGGTCCACCAGCAGCTCGCGGTCCATTGTGAGGGTCGTGGGGACACTGAATGGGCTGATCGAGATGAATAGCAAGTAAGTTCAGTCATTTACAGCTGGTTTACTTTCATTTGCTTTCCAGTTGCATTCTCAGCAGCTGGACTCACAAAGTCACAGCTTCCTGTGTGGCCTGAGTGCGTCAGGGAGCAGAGAGACCTGCCAGACAGCCCAGCATAGCAGATGTCATTGGGTTACGCTGGTTCGGGGAAGAAGAGGACAGCTACCACAACTGGAGCGGACACAACAGTGATGCTGGAAGCCACAAGCTGCGGATTGACATGGATTGCTTCCAACAATCAATAGCAAGATAATTAGATTGGAGGACAGAGTGAAGGGAAAACTGCAGACTCCAACCAGCACAATCCTAACCCTAATAAGCACCATCCTACCCTTAACCAGCACCACCCTAACCCTAATCACACCATCCTACCCCTTATTAGCACCACCTTTCCGAATTCAGCACCATCCTATCCATAACCAGCACCACCCTACCCATAGCCCATGTCAGAGTACAGCACACTAATTACTTTAACCACCAGGTTAGGTGACCATTTGAAACCCCGAGAAAAGGTCATTCAGCTCTCGGTTTCCCTGGGATGGCACTGTGGTGTCCTCGTCCCCGTACTGGTGTGAGACACCATGGTAACATGCAGTCAGGGAACACGGCCATAACGGGGCAGCTGCTGAGCTGTGACTCGCCGGCATGTTTCCTCTGGGGGCCACAGCTGTCACACTGATGCTCTTCACAGGCAATGATCAGGCGGTGAGGAGCCGCAGGCCAGCGGGGGCCAGCAGCGAATCGATGGGCTGCAGAGGGTAACGCACCACGGCCGACTGATTTAACTAACCCTGACTAAAGCACACACACAAAGACAAGAATGAGCATGGAAGTGGTGAGAAAGGCAGCTTTCCTGTTCCTCATCTGAAAATACACACATGCACATGCACTCACACGGAGGAGTAATGTTGCCAAATGTATGCAAACACATACAAAACACACACACACGTACGCACGCATGCACACACGCAAAACACACACAGATTTACACGTTTAATTCCTGCATCGCTCAGACCATATTCGTTCTCATAGTAAATGGTTAAACTAACAACAGTAACTGGTAACTCTGTATGACTTTTTTCTGTGGGAATATGAACAAATTAGCACAGCGTATGTCACAGTATTCATTTCTGAAAAATAACTCTAGCGAGGTAAAGCAGCATATTGAGTGTGTCCTTGTTCTGCCTTAAAAGATCCTTTAGATATCCTGCATTCCGCAATATGCTATGTACTGAGGTATGTCATGTCAAAGTTGTCTCCTTCTAAAACATGTACACATGTACAGTATAAGTCTTACACTGTCCTTCAGGGTGAGGAGTCGGCAAACGTATTCAGCCCCAAGCCACAGTAGACGAGTCAGCATAAGACAGAGCCGTTAGCCCACAAATCCTTCCCAGTGACCTTGTCTAACGTTCACGACAGAGGTCCAACACTCTAGCACCTAGAGATGGAGGTTCCTTACCTCCTCAAAGATCTGCGAAGGTTCAGACGTTCCTTACCTCCTCAAAGATCTGCGAAGGTTCAGAGGTTCCTTACCTCCTCAAAGATCTGCGAAGGTTCAGAGGTTCCTTACCTCCTCAAAGATCTGCGAAGGTTCAGGCACGCAGGAGCCGACACGGCAAAACCATTGACTGGGTCCCGGGGGTGGGTGAGTCCGGTCAGTGAACCCACGGGCCACCCCCAGCCCCCGTCCCTCTGTGCTCAGTGTTCGCAGATGCTCTTACTACAAGAAAGTATGACCATAGAGCTGGACCCTCTCCCATTTATCTGAAGGTTTCTGGAGACTTTCTCCTGTCAGCTCACCAAACCACAAGCTATAATCTATGCTGGCACATAATCACAGACATCTCACATCCCAGCACACCCATGTAAAATCCAGAAGATATCGAGTCGCCATTGACACCTTCTAGGTCAAAGACTGATCAATGGAATACAGGGCAGCTCTAGATATATATTGGGAGGGTTGGGCTTTGTGAGAATGAATGAACAACAACCTTGATTAGATGGAGCAGGTCAATCGGTACTTAAAATTGATGGTGGAATCAAAATAGATCAACACAGCAAAGAAGCAAACAGAGTCAGTATTGATGGCTCAGTCCTGAGCGTCGGGAGAGGAGCCACCTGGCTCTGTTGTGCTTATTTTTCATGTACTGCAGTGTTTACAGGTATGTGTCAGACATGTGACATATTTAATCCAGTTAAATGTTTTCTGTTATGCAGCAGGCCTAAGAGGCAGCTACCATGCCCTACCTGTTAATTAATAGAACATCCTCCTTTTCAGGCTCTAAGTGGACATGATTGTATTGATCCTGCGCTTTGACTGATTCTACTTGGATTTTCCTAGATGGTTCATGCAGTCTGATTAGCTCCCCCTAGAGGCAGGCAGGGAAACATACCGCACAGTATACGCGAGTAGTATATGCTCTCAGTGCTGTCTAGCCGGGTGATCGCTGGTCAGAGGCGACGTCCTGCATCCATCAGTGACGATCGCACACGACACATAGGACAAAGGATTAAAAATAACTGGAAAAGGACTGATGCTTTTGCAGACCCGAGCACCTGCAGCTTACAGTGTGTGATTCCGGAATGACCTTCCCATCACTGCCCTGCTCAGTAAATAAATGGGCATTTCAGACGGATTAATGAACAAGCAACAGACCACATAAATCCTCCCTCTGGTCATGAAACATCTCGATGTTGTTTCCATTAGTAACAAACATCCTTCACTAATCAAAAACCTAATTGAATTCCCATGACATAATTAATGACAAACAATGCTTATCTTTAATGTATTGTTTTGCCAAATTAGGGTGATAAACGGTGGATGTATAATGATAAAACCTGTTGCTTTTCAGTATAAATGAGATTTATCTTCTGCTATGTTACAGGGAAGCGTGCTCATACTTTATTTATAAAGATATTTTTGTTTCGTCCAAACACTGAGTAGCACACCATGATCCCCAACGATTAGCCTCAGTAGATGTGATGTCTGATGGCTGCTGTAGATTGTTAGATGTGACGTCTGATGACTGCTGAAGATTGGTAGATGATGTCTGCAGATGGTTCTTCTTGTCCCTCAGCTGATATACCCTGAAGGTCCCTGGGGCACCCAACACAGTTACACCCTTCCCGTGCCTTCCTTTGGCAGTGAGGTGCTGCTGCATCCCTGCCTGGGATAGGCTCCAGGCCACCTCACAACCCTGAACACTTGGAAGATGGACAGATGAATGACTCACCTCAAAAATGCTCCTGGAGATGAAACACATAAGTAACCATATAATAGTACAGAAATTTGGAAAGAAAATTACGGAACTTTATTTAATAATTGCATTGCTCTGCCACCCCCGCCTGGATGAGAGGAACAGAAAACAGGGATGGGTGAGTGAAGCAGCGTTATACCACACTTCTCCATTAGATGACCTCAGTGAGCCATCATAAATCACCCTCTTTTAGCTAGTTGAATACATCAGTCCGTCTTTCTTAACTGCTTTGCAGTGAGCCTGGAGCCTGTCCCAGGAAGCGCAGTGCACGTCCTGAATGGTGTCCCAGTCCATCTCAGGGCACACACATTCCCACAGGGTGGAGCTGGGAATCGATTCCCCACCTTTGAGAGGCAAGAGCACAACTGCCCACTGATCTCCGTCACCTGCTTGAAAGTGCACTGGCGTCCTCCAGCAGGTCACTACATTAAAATTCATCATAAAATAACTGCAACAAAGAGAATATTTAAAAATGCATAATGAATATTTCACAGTAAGCGGGCAGAGCGTGCTGGCTCCCTTGACACCCCACAGTTCCACACCCCCCATGGCCTGTTCTGATCCTTTTGCTCTTCTCTGGGTTCTGATGGGTTTCTCTAGCCTTACGTCCCATATTTGCCTACTTTAAATTAAGGGTTAATTCGGCATAAAATATAGAAAATTAAGGGCAAGAACATTTGCTCATGATGTCTTGTTCTGTAAAATATAAATGATGAAACACATAAATTATCCCCATCTGTAAATAATTAAAATCATAATTTTAATATAAGGAATTATTGTATTACTAAGAGGACTGTAATTTAATTGTATCGTGACCCGTAGATAACGGTTGCTGAGTGGTTGTGATTTTCAGTGCTGTTCTTTCAGTCCTTCTCGACAGTAATATATGCATCAATCTGCATCTTACCTGCCTTTCCGGGAGCTGTGTGCGGGCCCCCCCAGCCTGCGTAGCCCGCAGTTCTTTAAACTATTCCTGTCCTCATCTCCGCTCCCATTTCTGAAAGCAGAAATGCATTTAAGGGCCATTCTCTTCTGAAATGGTCACTGTTTTTGAAATAAGCAGAAATTGTATGAAATGAGATGATTACTTACACGAGCAGAGCTGTAATTTTCGTCCCGCGACACTCATGACAGGCGGGAGATTCTTCACTGGTGCTTTACATCCCCCGTCATCACACTCGGTGTTTTCTGCACATTCACACTAGTTAACATGCAGCAGAATTACTTAACCGTTTTCCCCATTTGCCACTCTGTGTGTGGTCACCTGATTCCTTCAGCTTTTGCTCAGGGGTCTGACATATGAGGAAATTTCTATGGGAAGAACCCTCATCCCAACTACGAGAACCTCAACCTTACCAAGCCCGAAATTTACCCTAAGTAACCAAACAAAAAAATGACTTTTTTGATTATATTCAAAGATTTTTATAAAATTGAGGTTTATATTGTTAGGACCAGAAAAATGTCCCCACAAGATAAAAAGTAACAGACTTTATCATATTGTGGGGATATATGCTTCCCATAATGTGGTAAATGCAACCACCACACTACACGCACACACACACACACACACACACACAGCCGGTTGCAGGCACTAATCTCAGCCTCTCCATTAAGGAAAGCAGTTCGCTGGTCATTCCTCTGCCGTCTTGCGTAATATTTACTCAGCCCTCATCTGCCATGGGAAACCACCAACAAAAGTAAATATTATGGTCCTTCTTAAAGCACTAAGGGCAGGCAAGCCCAAGCATTCACTTACAGTCAGGAGTCAGAGGTCAGGTTAGGGCAATGGCCACGTTCAGTAATGGGGCTAATATTGATGAAGGTTAGGGCGACAAGTCATTGAACTGGCTGGGGAGAGGCAAATTGTACTGCAATTAGTCAGAGTATGTCTAGGAACTCTGAACTTTAAATAAAACTGAGGGAGGGGCAACCCCATACAATCATACAGTCAGAAAAAAATGTAAAGCAAACAACAGCAGCAGACTGTCATGTGCTTGATTTGTAGAAAGAGGCCTCCCATTCTCAAACCACAAGGCAGAGAGAAAGAGTCGATAAGCCAAAAGCCAGAGGGTAAGAGAGTCTATAAGCCAAAAGCCAGAGGGTAAGAGAGTCTATAAGCCAAAAGCCAGATGGTAAGAGAGTCTATAAGCCAAAAGCCAAAAGAGTCTATAAGCCAAAAGCCAGAGGGTAAGAGAGTCTATAAGCTAAAAGCATCTATAAGCCAAAAGCCAGAGGGTAAGAGAGTCTATAAGCTAAAAGCATCTATAAGCCAAAAGCCAGAGGGTAAGAGAGTCTATAAGCCAAAAGCCAGAGGGTAAGAGAGTCTATAACAAGGGTGATATAGAGAAGGTCTGTAAGGTATAAGCTGAAGTTCCAGTTTCTTCTGGTTGATTGAGGACCACATCATCCCCAACCACCCACCCAGGAGTCTGAACTGTGAAATGATTTACATAAACAGGGTTTCCAGGCTGGAGCTGTGACCACAGATATAGACAGAGGGGTATAATCAGTGCCAGATATACCTGCTGACCTTCCGATGTCAGCCTGCTGCCAAACCTCAGGGAGGAGCTCAGGGGTCTGACTCACAGGGCTCCAGCTTCTTAGTCAGCAGTTTTGATTGATTGATATATTTAATTCATAGAAAACTTGTGGTTTAGTAGTTAAAGACCTAGAAAGTACATCAAGACCTGCTGTGTCACCAGCAGCTCCTGCCATAGCAGGAGACGCAGAAACTGTGAAATGACTTCTTGCGGCTTGACGTTGAGGCGTCTGAGGAATGCAGAGCCCTTCCTCCCTCTTAAACAGTAGGGGGAAAGTTCATGGTTTAGAAGGACTCTTATTGTGAAGGGGGGAAAGCAGCCCTTAGGGTTTAAAAGTCTCTGTTTTAAGCAAGATTACAGGCCAGGGGGCTGAGATGTCACAGAAGGGTGATGGCCCAGCTGTGAGGGATTTCATGCACCTCCAATTTTCTCCAGGTGCGGTCTCTGTAAGCAACTAAACCGGGAGTGAAACACAGAGGTACACAAGTGGACAGAGACCCACGCACGCACGCAAAGACACGCTCCAAGCTGCAAAGCTGAGCCCAGGAAGAACAGAAGATTGAGTCATGTCACCATGGGCGACCCAGCTGCCATGAACAGGATGTCAGACAGAAGCCATGCTGTAAGCTGGAACCTGGCTCAGCTTCAGGCCACACAGGTCAGGACCACATAACCAACATGCAACTGAATGCATTTTATTGGGAATGACCAGCGTGCAAATCCAGCTCTATGACTCCCAGCACAAACCATACGGGGCTAAGCGATACCAGAACACTCCCACCCTCCAACATCCCCTTACAAAACAAATCTCATTCTCTACTTGTTTAATCCCTAACAAAAGCAGCTTTGTAACAGTCATAGCCTAATAAAAGCAAAGTGAACAGTGTTAGCATTCATGTTTCATAAAATAAATGTTGATTGACCCACAAAGTATTTGTTTTTTCAACTATGTGGGAATCGATGCACTGAGAAAATCGGTCCCACCAGATACGGATCCTGGGGTCGACTCAGGCCCAAAATGACAGCATTCTCACGTAAAACGAAGGCAGGTTCTAGTCCTGTTCCTTAAAATCCCCTTTAACATAACCTGAGCTTGGAAAAATTTGTAGTAGCGAGTTGTGAGTCCATTTATCAACTGTTTGAAGTTAAGACCAAACTAAGACAAATAACATTACAATACAAACGGTTAAAAAAGTATAAAAAACACAAGATAATATCAAAATGCTTTTTCTTCGTATTGTCCCAACCCGCAAACCTGACCAGACTTTCCTTCTTCATGTTTTTTAGGTACCATATTTAGTGCAATAACATTTCCCAGTCAATACGACTTAAAAATAAAACAAAGAAAGGGTCCATTTCTATAGCTGATTGTCTACTTCATCGACTGCAGACTGCAGCCTACACTCATCCGGTTCTGTTCCAAGCTCGTCCAGCTCTGTTCCAGCAGGGGGGAGAGCTTCCTGCGACCCGGTGGGCTCCTGGACCCAGGTCTCAGGCTCAGAGGCAGGAACAGGCAGGTAGCCTCCATCCCGAGGCAGACAGAGGCACCAGCCAGCGCCGGACAGGTCCAGCTCACTGTACTCAAACCCAGCCTTTTTCAGCAAGCGGAAGTCCACCATGTCAGCAGACTCACTCATCTCCACCAAAAGGTTCCAGAAGAGGCAGCTCAGGATGATACCTAGGAACTGTGTGCAGGAAAGAGGACAAAACACTGCGGTCAGCACAGGGGTGTCAGAGGGGTATGGATACCTGGCAGATTCACGGGGCCCAGCACCATAAGGGCCCTTGAATATGCCAAATTATAACATATATGCTTGGAGAACATTATACACTGAATGGGAAATTATACCGTGGGGGACTCCCTCCCCCCGACCAGAAAATTTTGCACTTTTATGGGGGAGGTGTGACAGAGTGGGGTCCTGCTCAATGGCTCCGTATTTTACTGAAAAGATAAACACAGCTTAGCACAACCCTGCATTGGATAAGTGATCAGGAAGATGGACAGACGGATAAACGTGTGAAGACATGTCTATTCATTGAATTCCCCCTCTTTTCCAGCTCTGCAGACACCCAGTGAAACAAGAAAAATAAAATATCCACAATTAACTTACTGAGATTGACAATACGTAGGTCAGCATGGCAGGTCTAGTAATGTGATCATCCTGGCACTCCACTGAGCGTGTGATTAAAAATGGCCGATTTCCCTCCATAAGCAGCAGAACACACTCACTGCTTGGTGCTTTGAGCAAACGGCCTACTGGGCTCTGATCACATTACTACAAATGGCCTGTCAGCAGCCACACCACCTGCAGTTCAGACTACTCAATCCATCTGAAGCTAACCAGGTCTAGGTCTGGCCTGTACTTGGATGGGAGACCAACTAGGAAAGCTGGATTGCTGATGGAAGAGGTGCTGGTGTGGCCATTAGGGGGAGCCCATCCTGTTGTCTGTGTGGATCCTGGTGCACTGTGCTGTAAGAATGGGGGTGTCTTTCAGTAAAATCAAGATTCTGATTCTTTGAAGTCATAAAGGATGCCTGGGTACCCGTCGAAAGAATAGGGGCGGTATCACCGTGTCCTGGCTAAAACTGCCCGCTATAGCCCTCCTATTCATCCCCTGTATCTAAGTGGTGAAGTCTTTCCTGCCCCTTCCCCACCTTATCTACTATGGGGTGAGTGTACTGGTGCAGAATGGCTGCCCTTGCTTCATCCAGGTGGGGGCTACACAGTGGTGGTGGTTGAAGTGGCTCCCCATTGCTTCTGTAAAGCACTTTGAATGTCTTGAAAAGGGCTATACAAATGCAACATTCATTCTTTGCCGTGAGGGAGTGTTGGCCCTTGGTTAGTACATTCCCAGCCCCTTTTCTCTCCTGGTACCTCCAGTGAGACTAAACTGACCCTCTTTTCCTCTCATCTCCCACCTCCTCTCCATCCTCGCCCCTCCCATCCAGACTGAGAATGAAAGGAGGTGACTTCCTCACCTCACCCTACGCCCCCCACTTCCATCCTTACCTGCTGGCTTTAATAAATGAAAAGAACTCACTCTTGGCAAAAGCGATTTCTTAATGATCATCCAATTAGAACCAGGTAACCCGGGGGGGTACCTCTGAGATTAAGCACTGTAACCACGGCAGCGTAACCAGGCGATGGGGGTGCGGCTGTGGGTGTTGTCATGCCAACTGCTAGGAGGAGACGTGGGACTGTGATAGCTGTGCTTTAGGACTGCTGATGGTGGGGGGGGGGGGGGGTGAATGAGCTCACTAACCTGAGGGAGCCCCACAGCGAAACACAGTCCCACGGTGACACCCACGTTGTCTCCCATCCATAAGTTGACGGCGTGGATGCAGCCTCGCACATGGATCACCCCATCAAGCTCCACGCGCTGCAGAGAGTGGGAGCGAGACAGATGAAGAGACAAGGTGTGTGACGGAAGGCAGGATGGGGGCCGCCCAGGGAAAAAGAGAGACTGACAGGGGGAGGGGCCATAGGTGGGTCACATGCTCACTCAAAGCCCCACCGCAATGGTCATAAACGATCAAATCGCTACCTGCGCCTTTTCCGTTTCCATGACAACAGTAAAAGCACTGGATGATGTGTTTAGTGCAAATTGTTGAATCAGTGCCAGAAACAGCTGGATCCATGTGATGGATCCTGGAGCCCTGTGTAGTCCTGTATGGTACATCATTTCAGAGAGAGGCGCGGGGTCTCACACCTCCAACTCTCTTTGTGTGTAGTACCTGCTGGCACCCTTCCGCTATGAAGGGGCCTCAACTGTCATGCTTAATAAGATTTTAACCCCTCCTTTTATCAGCCAACTCATCTCAGAAAATAATAGGGGGGCCTGTGAGTGTGTGCTCTGGAAAGGACTGCCCTCATATGCAGGGCGCAGCTGCTCCACGCCCTGAGATGAACGGCAAAGACCTCGTCTCACTGCAAATCCTCACATCTCAGGCTCCCATATCCACAGAGCAATTTCAAATGAGGCTACAGAAAGATGTCGCTCTGGCTATGTAACTAGCCTAACCAGCAAGTGTGAACTGAGGGAACTGGCCTCCTGGAGAGAGACGTAGGGACCAGGTCAACAGCTGTGAGGGGTGAGTCTGATGAGCTTACCTCTTGGTTTAGGGTTCTGTACCCACACAGTGTATTGACGACACCCCCTACAACCTGAAAGACGTGCACAGAAAGAGAACAATGGAAAGGATGGCAGAGCAGCACTGAAAGGCGTTCATTAGGTCCATCATTAAAAAGAGCTGTACTTCACGTCTACAGCCAACGCAAACATCTCAATCTCCACCCAGACCTACAATGGGCTTCACCAGCACATTAAGGACCAATTAAGTCCAGGTCCTCCCACGGCTTAGGGACAGTGAGAGAAAGCTAAAGGGACAGTCCTTTCCTAAGAGTGGGAGGTAATTAAATACTGAGCTCATGAATCCATTTATAGGGCTGATGATTCACTGGCTACACCCCTTTGCCTGGAACACCAGAGGGCACCTTGGCTGCCCGTGTTTCGGGGATACAGCTCACCTTGTGACGCACGCAGCAGGTGTATGGCACCCCGCAGGCGAGGGGTCCACTGCCATTGCAGTAGTGGTACTGGTTAACCTCCCAGTCTTTGTACTCATCCCCACCACAGCAGGAGAACTGGGGAGAGGAGGCTGATCAGTCACACCCCCAATGTCCCGCACACAGCCCAGCACGCTGCCCTCCCACCAAGAAGCATAACACAATTCCTCATCTCACCCCCCCCCCCCAGTCTTCATTTTGTGATTTGGTGAGGATACCTCCAGAGAGACCCACACAGAGACACGCAGACACCTGCTTTCCGATTTCGCTGTTTGTCCTTACGCCTCCCCTCTATTAATACTTTACCTTCTGTTTAGTGACACATCTGTCCTCCAATCACTGTCCCTCCCACACATCCAATAGGTAAATGAGACAGTATAATTGGCTCTGTATTAGAAACATCAGCTAAGCAATTAGGAGTAAACAAGTTTGGCTCCCGACAGAACCCTGAAATGGAGAACATCAATGAATCCTTCATTAGGATAGTGCCAGACACTGCACAATCCATTCCACATATGTATCAGACAGGACCCCAGTCCCAGAGCACAGGCCACACCCACCCACCTTCTCTTGCACGTAGTCCAGGATGTTCTTGAAGTCCAGGTCATCGTAGTAGTGCTTAATGCCCTCACGTATGGTGCTATGGAACAGGCCGGATGTCTGCACAGAGAGAGCGGGACAGTCACAACGTTCAACGATGCCACCCAAGACTGAGTCACTGGCGGTCTACAGCAGCAGTGCCCAATGAAGACCTAACCTTTTTCTCACAGATGAGGGCGATGATGAGTGCAAGAGCTTGGAGAGCCAGCAGGACACAGAGCACGCAGAGGAACTGCAGAGGAGAGGTTAGGGTTATGGTTAGGGTTCGTGACAGGGCACATACATGAAGACACAGGAACACACAGACAGATACATGAACACAGAACCGCACACAGACAGATACAGGAACACAGAACCACACACAGACAGATATAGGAACACAGAACCGCACACAGACAGATATAGGAACACAGAACCACACACAGACAGATACAGGAACACAGAACCGCACACAGACAGATACAGGAACACAGAACCGCACACAGACAGATACAGGAACACAGGACCGCACACAGACAGATACAGGAACACACGACCGCACACAGACAGATACAGGAACACAGAACCGCACACAGACAGATATAGGAACACACAACCGCACACAGACAGATATAGGAACACACAACCGCACACAGACAGATATAGGAACACACAACCGCACACAGACAGATATAGGAACACATAGGAAGACACAAGAACACACAGATAGATATAGGAACACACAGGCAGATGCAAGAACAAACAGGCAGACGCAGGCAGACAAGTACACACAGATATGTTGTTTCTCAATAGCAAGAATGCAAAGAACAAAGAGCATTCTTGCTAACTTGCCTCCCAAGAATGATCTTGGGGCACAATGAATCATAGGATTGTTCTTGTTGGATGAGATTTTTACTTCTGTTATTAGTATTGGAACGACGTAAAACAGATACATGGCAACACAAGTTCGGTCAATTGTGCATATCGAGAAACATCTAAAGATACAGGAAAAAGAGATAGAGGCACAAACAGGCAGACACGAGAACACACAGGCAGTCAGTTTGACAGGCAGACAGTGAGAACAGTCAGTTTGTAATCTCATTGTGGTGTGAAAGGTGTGCACCACCCGACAGTTACACAGTACCGTGAAGCTGATACCCGCCCCCTCCCCATGGTCCTCACCATGTGCAGCAGAATCTTGTTGTCCCGTAGTGAACCCACCATGCCCACCAGCGACACTGTGAACATCACCAGGCCTAGCAAGATCAGCACTACGGCAGGGGCCAGGAATATCCCCTCTAGGGTCCGGTTCTTTTGACGCTCCACCTCTGCATACAGACCCACGCAGAGCACGCACAGGCCCAGGAGCTGCAGGGCAATGGCAGATTAACACAGGGAGAAACAGGGTACATTTATTACAGGGTAACACAGGAAAACACAGGGTGGATTAACACAGAGAAAAGCAGAGGGAGACAAGATGGATTAATTAAGGACTCAGTAGTTGAGTTAACATTAACACACATGCAGCTTCCCTCACTTGGAAAAAAATGAAGATGAAATGCCTCCATTCATAATCCTGTCAAAGGAGAATCTATTTACTTTGAGTCAAACAAAGCTTGTGACAAAGAAACTTCAGGAACAAGTATGACCCTGCAAGGGAACCAATGTGGGGGGCCACTGAAATGATGGATGAAGTTTAACACCTTTCATGATATCTTCACAACAAACAGGTGTCTGACTTTGGCTGCGGACAGTGGGAGGATTAACAGGAAGATCATTCTCTGGAGTCAAAGCAAAAACAGAACCGAATGTCGGTGTTTGTGGGTTTTGGGTCCCGACTGACAGAGCAGCATGTTTAAGCTTCATTAGTGTGTGAATAACCTTCGACCTCTGACACAGCATCCCAGCACTGCCTCTCTGACAGGGACAAAGACACACACACATTCAAAATTATTATTCAGCAGCAGCAATTCTTCAGGAAACTCCTCTCCCCCACCCTGTGCCATACGCTCCCCAGCTTCTGCGTGGACTGATCTCCTGCTAAAGTGCTCTGAACTCGTCGGACTGCCAGAGTGACCCCACCCGCCCGTAAGGTCACTTCCTGTCCTACGAGTATGACTCTGGTCCTGCCACAGCTCACAGCTGGTGGACAAAGCCAGACCACAATGAGGGAGAATAAAGAAAACATTCTTCGGATATGTGGCAATCCAGACTGTCCTTGGAAAGTCATTAGTACGTTCCAGGAAGTGGACGAACACTGCCTGCCTTCCACTTCCTGTTTGATTACCATTAAAAGACAAACTATCCTCCCTAAAGGAAAAAAATTAAAAGCTGACATCTGACAGGCAGCTTTTGATTCTGGCATTACATTTAAGGACCATCTCCCTCAGAGGAGAAGCTCTTATTTCTGCCACAGTCCTAATACCAGCATCCATCAGGAAACAGGGTAATCTAACAACCAATGTGGCTACAGCTAGAACCATAAGATGGGGAAAGAGGAGAAGAAGGCAGAGCAGCTGCCAGAGACTGTCAGGACCAGTGAGCAGCCTCTGAAAACAGTTTGACTGCACATAGCACATCTGAAGGAAATGGACACCGCATTCATACTTCATGGCACTATTTAGAAAACCTAAGTGAAAAAAGCATGATGCATTTATTTCCACCATTACCAATGTGAGTGGACAAATGATGACAGAACTGGGGGGGGGGGGGGGGCAGGGCCATGCATGGAGAAGCCAGTGGAGTCGG
>JAODJX010000042.1:21676190-21697737 GCA_026776945.1 Isichthys henryi | reverse complement strand
CCCCCCCCCCCCCCCCCCCCCCCCCCCCCCCCCCCCCCCCCCCCCCCCCCCCCCCCCCGCCCCCCCCCCCCCGGGACATGCATGGAGAAGCCAGTGGAGTCGGTGTGGCAACGTGGAGCTTCTAGGCTATTCAGTTTTGTTTCGTTCCTTCAAATGTGGACAAAGTTATCATTTTAAAGCGAAATGTCAAAGCCAGTTTGTGTGACGCTCTACGCATGAGCCTCAAAGCTAACAGCCTCTTCCAAATAATGAAAAGGGGGGAATGGATGAAATAGAAGGAAAGAAAAAGAGAAGAGGAGGATGTAAAACGACTGACTGTTTCTCAGAGGTCACATATGAGAAGGAGCCACAAAGTGGAGAGCGGGAGAGACGGAGGCACAGGGACAGCACAAATTGAACAGTAAAATGGCTGTAATTTCCCGTGAGGTGAAAAGCAGAGATGGGACAGTGCAGGCGAACAGGAGAGACTCATTATTTCTGCTGATTGATTCTGGGACAAAATGTTCATCAAAAAAAACCACACACACAAGAGGGATGGGAGAGACGAGAGCAGTATAAAATCAGACGAACAAAACAGGCAACAGGAGAGCGAGAGAGCGCCCAGACAACAGGCCAGAGCCAGGACCATTAAGGTCCTTCTAAAACAGAGTAGGACTTTCAACCTGCAGCCTGAAAAGAAGCAGAAAGATCCATCCCTTTGTGACACACACACACACACACAGACAGAGACTCACACCTGTTCAGTATGTTCTTCTGTGTTCTCCAACCCCTGCACTTACAAGCTTAAAAACCGACACATCCCTGATTACCATCTGACAATTCTACACTTGTAAACCCAGTGTGACAACAGTGTCTCCCAGCGCAGGGCATTGGTCAAGAAGGAGAGGCAACCACTGCACTTTAACCCCCAGGATGTGATTATGAATGTTTATATCCTGTTCAGTATCTCATTCCATATATACCCTTCCCAACAAAACTTCTGCTTCAGAAAATGTGTGAAACAACACAGGCCAGGGGAACACTCATCTCCCAAGCATCGCTCATTCCTACCAATAACTGCTCCCAGTCTAATGAAAGCACAAAGCACACCTGGAAATTTAGGGAACTTTATGATCTCACAAAGCACGTCCCAAACAGAGGAGGACGGAAAACGGAGGAAAACCGCAATGCAGCAAGTGGCCCCCAGATCAGTTCTGCTGATTCCACAGTATTCCAGGCGGCTCATTTATCATGTCCCACCCACAGACAGTAATATAATTAAGCACTCATTTGGAGGTCTATGAATTTAATGTCTTTACACATCCTAGAACAGACTGGAGTTCACCACAGTTAGCAGTGATGGAAAGTGCCCCATCCTGTTTTAATGTGCCTAAATGATACACGTCACTACTACATTTTAAAATAAGTTTCTCGGGTGGATTTTATCAGCAAACTGAAGCCTCCACCTGTAATCACAGACGGACAAGCTGATAGGGGGAAAGGAAGTTCGAGAGGCTGACGGGCTGACATCCTGACAGGCAGATAGACAGCAACAGACAAAGAGCGAAACACCCATGCTGACACGAGCACTCAGACGGATTAACAAACTGGAGTCCATTTAGGTTTAATGGTACAATAATAATAATAATAACTACACAGTGATAAGTCGTTCACGTCAAACGTAACAAATTAAAAGCAACAGGAGATACACTGTAACGATGCACATACTAACACCGGGAGGAAGTGGGCGAAAGCTCGCCCTAGCTAACCGGGAGCGGGGCGCTTACCGAGAACAGCATGGAGTAAACGTTGAGCGTGAATTTAATGCAGTAATAGTACCGGGTGCTGCTTCTCCATTCATAACACGGCGGCATTTCGGTGCCGGTGACAAAATAAAAGTACAAGTAGACAGCCACGGAACGGACTTCCACATCCCTCCCCGGGGATATCGCCTATCTGCCGCTTAGCCTGTTAGCGTGCTAGCCTATTACAGTACTAGCGGGTTAGCTTGCTAGCGCGTTAGCCTCTCTCTGCTTCCCAGAGCTAATGGCCAAAGCGCCTGAATTAAACTATCCGTCGAATTAAAACTCTGTCGCATCTCTTCGGTTTCCATTCATGTTGTCTCGAAGGGTTGCTTTATAATGTTTTTTCTTTTAATTAAACCCTGTCAGCGGCGTGGGGACATGAGACCGCTATTGTTACGATCTGCGTCCAGCTATCCAGAAAAGCCTAGTGCCAGAGTTCTGCTGCAATATTTTAAATACTACAATATAGCAATAAACGACATAAAACTAACTGCGGTTGAGTGTGACTGTTTAGCTAATCTGGTATCTAGAAAAAGATACGAAATAGGAGCCAAATATGTGCCCCATACACAGGGGGAGACAAAGAGAAATGAGCTGAGGTCAGCCGCTTTCCTAATGCATGAGTGTGTGGTCAGTAGGGACAATCAAATTACCGAAATGCATGTCCCTGTACTGCACTCTGTAAGTTACCCTGAGTACCCAGAAGAAACTGACGCAACATGCAAACTACACACACACACACACACACCGAACGGAGGTGTGAATGGAACCCCCAAACCGAGCAGCCGTGTAACCTTCCCGTGAAGTGCAATCCACTATAATGTGAAAATATGCAGTAATTTTACATTCTCGTCTTTAAATTTCTCCGTTACCTTCTTATGCATTAAAATAATTATAATTCAAATAAGGAATACTATTAAACAATAAGTAGTAATGTTTTATAGACATAGATCTCTTAGAAATCATTGGTCCCCTTCTGCCTACACATATGTGAGACAAAATACATAAACACATTTTTTGGGGGGGGGGGGATCCCTCAGACACCTCTCATTTACAGAACCTTCCATCATTCGTGATAGGCAGTTAAATTGCTACTTTGTCAGGGTTTAATTACTTGATTTGAGGACAAATTGAGATTGGTGCAGTCTCACAGAATCTGTTAGAAAAACTCAGCGAAATCCTTTGTTCAGATCGTCATGAATGACAGGAAACTCCTTAAAAACTGTCAAGGTGATCATTATGTGGCAAAAGGTTTACATCTAAATTGCAAAATAATGCACTGATGTACATTTCTGTAGTTCAAACTTCTGGGTAAATAACTGCACTCTCAGAAAAAAATGTAAAAATTAGTACCTTTGCGTGATACTAGAGCTGAACTCCAGAGATGGACTCTGAGGAACATCCCAAAGGTAGAAACAGCATTTATGTACCATCAATGGCACAGAAACGTTCCTCAGAATCCATTTCTCTACCTTCAAATGTTACCCTTTTTTTCTGAGAGTGGGCGTGGTTAGAAATGGTTAAACTCATATTTAATAACGTCTGTCATTCTGGAGAGCTTCTCATTTTTCGGGGCCCAAACAGCGACAGCTGCTGAATCGCTGTTGTTTTTTATACTAATTATTATATTTTTAATTGTCTTAATTTCTAATGAGGGCTGTGAATTTGGCAGACTGAGCTACACTGTCAGAAAAAGAGTACCGATTTTCTGACAGTGCAGGAAATGTTGTCAAGCAGGTATCTACTGCTACTCCATTTTACATTTACTGTAAATACATGTAGTGCATCTATCCATCTTCTAACCACTTCTCCTGGGTAGGTTTTTTTGAGGGGGCTGGGGGTCTGGAGCCTGTGGCAGGCGGCATAAGGCAAATGGCAGAGGTACACAGACACTGTACACCACGGGACATTTAGAGATACTGAATTACTTGTCTTTGGAGCGCAATGCCTTCAGCAGCCCACACAGAGCGAAGCCAGAGCTTCAGATGGGAGGATTTTATCTTCAATTAAAGATGGCAGCCTGGAAGCGTGCAGCAGTCACTAGGTTCACCAGACTGTGCTAGGTTTTGTTTGTTTTTTTCGTTTTGTCTTGGGATGACCTCATTTTATTGCGCAAGAGCACAGTGACAATAAAGTTGACTTTGACTTTTGAGCTCACCTCGCTTTGTATAAGATTATACGTGTAAACATATCCTGGATTTCTGAAGTGCCATAATATTCAATAATGCATCACCATGAATAATGGATTTTTTTTTTAGCCTCAGCATGTTTTTGGACTGTGGGGGGAAACCGGAGTATCCAGAGGAAACCCCACGACGACATGGGGAGAACATGCAAACCCGGGTCCCAGAGGTGTGAGGCGACAGTGCTAACCACTGCACCACCATGCCGCCCCACATGAATACAACACTGCTAAAAAACGTCATGAATGCAGTGATTTAGGCCTTTTTCTGTGAGCATCAGTTTGAAGAATAAATTTCAATGTGAGTGATGGGGGCTTCACAGCTCGTGTCTGCTTCAGTCATGTCTGTTTGCCTTGGGACCATGATGTTCTGGGTTTTTTCCACACTTCTCAGTCTCTTCGCATGCCTGATTCTGTTTTTGTCCACATCTTTTTGTGTACGTGGCTTCAGTTTTGCTCGGTATCTCTGACCTTTCCCCAGCTGGACTGCACTGACGTTGATGCCTGTCATCATGAATTTGCTCCTCTTCCTTCTGCTCTGTATGCAGCAATATTGACAATTTATTCCCCTGAATAGCGAGGAACTCATCACATATTGAAACTGGACAAAATAATTACAAAAGCCCAAATAATTTATTGCCCAACTGATTGTTGTCGCCAGCAACATCTGAAGCCATCATTTTCAAGCTGTTGATTCAGTTCCATATACAGCTTGATCTTCAGCTTTGAAACTTGACTAACATACCACCTTCTTCAGTTTGGATGTGTTTATCATTCCTGCAGCCTGTTCAGTGTCTGTGTTAGAAGAGCGCAGTGACAGGGCTGTTTCTGAGGAACCATTGCTGAGTGAAAATTTAATCAAAAACATCATGACATTAGGCTGGAAAATTCCGCTAATTTGTCTCTTCGTGTCTGGGGCCACATTTATCCAGCACTTTGGCAATAACACAGTGATGTTTTACAGTTGTATAATGATTCACTTGGAATGCGTGGAGTGCCGGGATCTACTTTTCAGAGATGGCATGTGTTGATTCCTCCTGCAAGATGAAAGTTCATTTTAATAACCGATTAGTGTCTATCTTTAATCTATGTACACTGAACGGCAGACTGAACACTTAGGGTTTAGGTGACGGCATCTGTGAGACGATTAGTGAAGAGATAGCAGTACAACCAGATCCTCAGACTGGCAAAATTTACGTAAGGCCGCTAACAATGGGCTCCATGAGATGGTGCACCGAGCACAGACGGGGATCGGAGAAGATTCTGCTGTGGCTCTGCTGAAATCAGGCCCGATCTGCAGGTGTGCCCCCCAAGGACAGTGATCCTCATCTAAAAGCTCTCAGAGAAAACGAGGCACATGCAGGAATGAGTACCACACAAGCTTTTCACCTGATTCTCACCACAGGACCAAGGAAGGAGAGGCACTGAGACCAGTAGCCTCCTGATGTAAGTAAGGGGAGCCACTGATCATTTCTCAGCAGCAACATAATCAGTAACCATTAACTTTGGGCATGTTTCACAGCCTGAGATGGACAGGTAATCAGCATGATCAGAATGCACAGCATCCCAGCTGGGCAAGGAGCCCAAATCCCACTTAACATCATGCCTGAGAGCGGCCTTAGGTCCAGTCCTGCTGCGGTCATGCACGGCCTCACAGGATGTGCCGGCCTGCTTAACAAGGAAGCTATTTAAAATCTTTAAGGACGACATCATTGTTCAGCCCTAAGTGTGCAGAATGCAAAAACCAAGCAAATGTAAGCAAGCCTGCTGCCCGCGGCCCATTCTACAGCTGGAAGCATTCAAGATAATCTTTCACTTTACCCTAGCTAAGGGCTACAAGGGCAGGGGGCCTGCAGGACGTGGATATCCTGAACCAACCTGCTGACCAGCACAGCTGACCTGTCTATCATGAGTAAGCAGAAACACCATGGAATAAATTCACAAGCACATCAACGGGAATCACTTTATGTGAGTAAATACAGCTCACAGATCTTCATAGGGCTTTACAGGCTCCAAAAGCAGTCGCATATCTGTAATTTATTTATTAAATCCCTCTGTTGCTGAATTGAGATCAAGCTATCATCCAGGCGTCTGAGGATTTGGCTGATGGGCCGATGCCGGCTCCCCCTTCCTCCTCAGTCCTGTGGCAGATTGTGTTTCAGCTGGGGGACAACATTTGATGTGTGAAATTGGATTTTTGGCTCCACGCTGTCCACTCTGGGCTCCTGCTCCAGTTGTGGGGCTACGGTGACTGTGCGGAATGCACATATTTTCAGACCGTCAGAGGCCTGCATATCTCGTCAGCAGTGAAACTGAAGGCCTCCTTGTAAGCAAATCCATTCATTTTCCTTCAGTAATAATAAATATTTCAAATATAACGGACATATTTTCCCTCAGTTGAAATAATTCAGTTTCCTCTGTAGAAAAGTCAGTGGAGTGTTGCTGATATGTACTGAATGGAAGGCGGCTTCATCCTGTATCGCACTGGGGAATATCAGTTTGTATTACCCCAATGTTTAAAACAGATTTGTGGTGTCTATGACTGGCGTGACGTCTTCCATACCTGACATTGTTTAGAGAGTCTCAGATTTATGTTATCAGATTGCCTGGGTCCTTGGGCTTCAGACTACAGCTGCCCAACATGCTCTGAGGCCTGTGCTTGCTGGGTAAGCCTTCTTCCACCAGGCAACAGGTCAAAGAGGAGGCCTGCTCTGCAGGGCTGGCTCCTGTGTGCACTTCCACCCAGAGCCCCAGTTATGGGCACAGGGCACTGGGCAGCCTGCCTCAGCCAGACCCATGAGCGGGGGAATGTTTCGAAAGGGTATATGCTGATCTATCCAAGTAACGATGGAAAAAGAAACATTTAACATAAATAGAGTGATTTTGGTTTAGGATGGAATTCCTCCCCATAGCATATATCAGTGTTCAAACCTTAATTAGAGGGGAGAACTGGGAGGGAGGGGAAACTAATGTACACAGGAAGAAGGTGGTCAGGGAAGCAAATGATGAGCAACCAGGAGGAGTGGCAGTAACGCTGTGGTCGTCTCCCCCACACAGGTTATGTGTGACTCACTTTCGAGCGGAAATGGTGAGGTTTTCACCGAGAGCAGCCATGTCTGCGGGGCTGGGGAAGGCAGCCGCTTAATTACAGCCCGGCAAGAGCACAGCGCCTGTGTAACACAAGGAGGAGGTTTGTTTTTACTGGTCAGACAGAGAAACCTGCACGTCTCCACAGCCACGCGAGACCTCGATGGAATGTAACTCATGGGCTCCTCCACCCATGCCAGACATGCTCAGTTTAGAATTCTATACAAAAACAACAGTCAAAATTATGTATCTGAATTAAGGCTGTGAATCGATTTTTTAAAGATTAACTAATTAATTGCACAGTTTTCTGTGATTAATTGTGACATTAATAATCATAACCATTTATAAACTGAAACCCCCAAATTAATGTAGAATTAACATAAAGGGAGTATATGGGTTATTGTCATGAACTCATTGCTGACTTGATGACCCATATTTCTACATTTGTTTAACTTAAACTTGTGATGTACAGATTATTCATTTTCTGCAAAAATTCTACTGTAAGCTGAATTTCAGTGCTTTCAGAAGAGCTCAATGAACAGATGGCAACTAGAAAAGAGAGGGCATTGTATTGTAAGTAGGAATTAGAATTTTTTTTGTTTTTAAATCACACAACTTCGCAAATAATGAAGCAATAGCACATGTACATACGCGGCCTGGCCAAAAGAAAGTCACACGTTTTAATATTTCGTTGGACCACCTTTAGCTTTCATTATAATACACATTCATCTTGGTACGATCTTGTATTGATGATAGGTGAGTTGAATCACTCTGTAAAGTCGTCTTCAGCACATCTCAGAAACTTTCGTTAGTGTTAAGGTCCAGACTCTGTGGTGGCCAATTCATGTGTGAAAATGATTCCTCATGCTCCCAGAACCACTCTTTGACAAGCTGACCTCAATGAATCTTGGCATTATTGTCCCGGAATATGCCCACGGCATTCAGAAAGTAAAAGCCATTGATGGGATAACCTTTGTCCATTCAGTAGATTCATGTTACTGAGCTGTATGTTGTGGAGTGGCATGGTGCAGGAGGGAAAAAGGAGGTGGAGAAGCAGTTCGTGGCTCTAAGACAACAAGGGTTTATTCAACTAACAAAATACATTGGGGAAAAAACACCCAATAAACAACAAGGACCACAAGGGGTCAAAAGTAAACATAAGGAAGAAAACAAAAGAACGATAAAGTTAAATACAAAGGGGAACTAGGCAACAAAGGGAACACAAAGCAACAAAACACAATGACTGACTGGGGAACAGAACAAAATAGTGAAGGGACGCGCAGTACCAGGACTTTGGAGCTTTGTCAAAGTGAAGCCCAGTGACTTGAAGCTGGGAGGCGGGGCTTGCTTCGTTTATGCAGTATCATGTGACTGATGACGTCGTACTTGTCCTGAGGTGTCAGAGGTTTTGAATCCTGTCAGCTCTTCGAAGCTTTTATAAAATTGAGATGAAACCTTTGGGCGTCGTGGGGTTCTTTTGTGTTTGGAAAGATTGGTTGGTGTACAGGTTGTATTACATGCAACACCTTTTGATTCATTATGAAAAGTGGCTCTGGAACTGGAAAGAAGCAGTCCTCAAATGTTTGGAGATAGTTTGTCTCCATGTAAGGTGACTGAATATTGATATGGCAAGATAGGAAGTTAGTTATTATTATAATAATAATAATAATAATAATAATGAGTTCCTTTGCTTGTTCAGTGGACCATTTCTCGCTGACATGGGGGAGGTTGGGTTTCCATTCGCTTGTTGTGAATTGATTTGGATAAAAGTTTCTGCCAAATGAATTCATGTGAATTATTACATTTGTATTCTTTCTCTCCCCTGTCCCTCATCTCCCCAGTTTAAAAACTCCCCTCTAGCCCCAAAAAGTTAAAATAGTCACAGGTATTGCAGCATTGACAACAGTTTGACAATTAGTGAGTTCATCCCAGATCACAGTATTTTACTATAAGTTCAAATTGATTGAAAATACATAAAAGTAAACTGAAAGAAACATGGTATAACATAGATTATATTCAGCATAACACAATCAGACCCAGCCGTCATACCAACCACATTATTCATTCAGTGCAGACGCATATAGACTCCATTCTCAGATTGTTCGAAGTCTTGCTGAAACCCACTATGGGTTTCTTTATGTTTGAAAATAGGTTCGAAGTTTCATAACATGTTCCGGCACTTTCTGGGGAACAGTTGAAAGCCTCTTGGAGCTTCACTGGCCCATCATTAGAACATACGCAGGCACTCGAATACACCAATAACAAGGACTATAACAAGGGGCAGGTGTGGCTACACAGAACTAGGGGCAACAAAGAACAGGTGAGGACAGTCAAATGAACTGATCATTAAGGGCAGAGAAGCAAGGCACAGGTGGGGTAATACAATTAACCGGTACAGAAACTATGAAACCTTAAACACTAAGAGCTAGCACTAGGAAAGACTATGAATATAAATACAAGAACAGAATTAAACCAGGGAGCAGACACAAGGAGCTGTAACTGGAATGTATACACTTATTAACCAGGAGATCATAAAATAATGAATAACAGAATAACGGAAAAAAACAACAAAAAGTTGGTAACAATAGGCAACCACATAGCTCATTTAGCCACACAGCGGCCTGGAGAGGAAACACACCAGGGACTAAGGGGCTACTAGACAGAGGAGCAAACAGAATGACCAGCACCACCTCCTGGCCAAACAGGGTCAAGACACATGGAACAGGACCAGACGGGCACCAATCCTGACACTGTGATAATGATCTAATCATTGGCTCTTAGGTATTTGCCGATTTAAATTCGAACAGTGAATTTTTTGACCAGGCAGTATATAATGTCCAGCATGTACTCAACACGCAGATCGAAACTCCATTTAATCCATACTGCGTGATCGATCTAAAATCTTACACCTAATTGGCAAATGGCTTTAAAAACAGAAGCCTGACAATAATTAAAAGTACACTTTATAACATGAAAGATCTTAAAATTCTGCTACTGCTATGAAGAAATTTAAGCCTTCAATAAAATAAAGCAAATATTGCAAATTACAGTATTTTTATCCTATGTATGCCTCTATCTATTTTTAAAAACAAAATGAATCAGGCAATATCAGCTTCACTGTGAGACACTAACTGAATGTTTTAATTTTAACTATGAATTCTGAGATTCTGTGCAACATGAGAACCTAAAGTTTCACACTATTTTCAACCAGGAAGGAATATTACAGGTCTCTATAAGAATTCTCACATGATTCTCTATTTGGGTAACAAAATACTGTATGTGTTAATGTAATTAAAGAAATAATAATAATGCGTTTATAACTTAAAAATGAAACTTAAAATCATAGCAACATGTAAACATTATAAATTTCCCAGCCCTAATCAGAATACGTGATGTAAGAATACTGACTCTCTTACTTCAGTCTTTATCTCTGCACATGACTGGGCATGAAAGCCCATCGCAGGGCACACTCACTCACACGCCGTTCACTCTCACATGCACTCCTACGGGCAATTTAGTAACTCCAGTTAGCCTCAGCATGTCTTTGGACTGAGGGGGGAAACCGGAGTACCCGGAGGAAACCCCACGACGACATGGGGGGAACATGCAAACTCCACACACATGTAACCCAGGCAGAGACTCGAACCCGGGTCTCAGAGGTGTGAGGTAACAGTGCTAACCACTGTACCACCGTGCCGCCCCTGTCTGTATATCATACTGTAAAAATCTCCACTGAATGTGTCTGAATCTACACTTACTTTCACATACTACAGTTCCTCAGGCGCTTAACTACTTTTTTCAGAACAATAACCACATTCTCAAATCAGCCAATGCAGCCTGCATAGCACTAACAAATCTGGCAGAACTCACCATTTTCCCTGCAAAACTCTCTACGTGAATCAAAACACTAAATAGCTATTGCAAAATTGCATCACTCACTCAAACAGTAACACGCATCAGTCAAACAGCAGACACATACAATCAATCAGTGAACTCTCAGACAAAATACTCACTCACTGCAGTAAAATCAGTCCACACACAGAGGGAGCAACAACGATGGTGGAAAGGCTGACAATGTTGATTCCTACAAAGTTTGTGTTGTCTTCCATAACTCATTGCTGTATTTCTCACAGTCTAATGGTTTTGTTTTGACAGACCATGTCAACTATAATGGCTCCTTGCTGCTGAGTGAACATGTCCTTCCACCCTCGTGTGGCAGTCTTGCAATTCTACAAAAAGGAAATGTGCAGTTATGAAAATATTCTTGCAGTACAGTACAAATACTGATGGACTTTCCTCCCAGTCTACTGAAGCATCTGTAAACAGTGTACTGTGAACTTTCAATGTACCTGAGAATCTGCTGATATTGGGTTTCCTCTTCATCCTGCTTCCTTCATTGTCATTCCATGCACAGGAACATGATCTACAACAGTAGCTTGAATTTCACCAGAAATTACTACTCTTTGTGTTTCTCTCCCTCAGTCCCCGCTTACTCCTTCTTGCCCCCTTCCTCTTCCTCCTCATACCCTGCCCCTTACATGCACTCGTCCTCTGCATCTCCGATAGTTTCTGTCCATTGTTGATATGAACCTTCAACAACCTGTGTGCACTCTGAACTGGTTTGTATTGGTTGGGTCACATCATTTGAAACAAGTGTGATCAATTTTGAGTCATAGTCTTTAATTTATGACAGCTGTCATTATTTGAGGTTACCTTTTGCCACTTCAGGTCACCATTATGCATCACAAGTGCAATGTAGTGAAAAATGTTTTTTATTGCATGGGAATGTGTTTAGAGTTTTGCAAATTGTGTTTCACTAGGTGAACATTGTTTATGGTTCTGCCAAAAGATTGAATGATTTAATGAATGAGTTTAGGCCACTGAGCTTTTGGCTCAGAGAACAGGTTTTAGTGTTTTAGCTATTCAGAAATACTGTAGTATAGTCTTGTGGTTTCCAATTTTGCAGCTCAATATGCGAAAAAACGCATCGTAAGCGTTTCTCTACATGCCAGCAACAGTTTTGACTGGTAGTTTTTCAGTTTCTTGCTATAGTGTGTAATGACTGCTCAGTAATGTTTATCTAACTGACTGGTTTGATGTGCGATCTGAAAGCACGGTTTGCTTTTGAGCAGAGATAATATAGTTTTGAGAAAATTGATTTTGCAAAACTTGTCAATGGTTTTGTGAGCGTAGCTTGAATTTTAAGTTTTGTGCTTTAGTGCTTTGAGAAAAGTAGAGGAGATTTCAGGAAATGTGTTTTAGAAATTCAGAAAAACTGTTAACAGGGGCCTATACCTGTATTTATTTAACAGGGACCCAACGAGGGTTTTTAATTAAAGTAAACTGAGCCAGAGTTTTCACACAGATGACAGGACCCCTTAGAAATGGAGGACTGGGAGATAATGGGAACCTATTCTGTGCATGAGAGAGAAGGAGTGAGAGAGAGAGAGAGAGAGGGATGAGGTGAGAGAGGGAGAAACAGACAGAGGGGTTGTGGGGCGGTGAAAGGTGGGGCAGACAGCAGCAGTGGGTGTGGGAGGCAGTGACACTATAAGGTTGTGAGCTGAGCAGCCCAGCTTATTGTCTGGGGTAAATCAATAGTGAGTTGCAGTTCTGTACTAACAGTAATGGGTGACATTCAGGGGACGCGTCTGCTAATGAATTACACTTAAGAGAGACAGAAGGGCAGTGCAGGGCAGTAAGGGAGGAAGACGACATGAAGGAGGGTGAGGAGGGACGGAGGGCAAGCTGGAGGCCGGCCTCATGGTCTCACTCATCGCCAGTAAGTCGATCACAGGCTTCACTTCCTTTTAAGAGGAGCCACAGCCGGTAAGGCTAAAGCTTCCCACTGTCGCTAGTCTGTCCATCCTGAAGTGCTGGTCTGGTCTTTACAGTGGTCTGTTAACAGGACATAGTCATGTGACATCGAACACCTGATTTCATCTATTTCATAAGATACTAAAATGCTGAATAGAGATTCCGGGTCTTTCCCTCAGGCCCTGGTGCTCCCCAACGTGCTTCATGTCGGCTGTATGCCGGCTCTCCCACCCAAAAACAGCCGGGTGTCAGAGGCAAGGCAAAGTGCTCACGGGGAGGTAATTACCGACCATCACGGGTCCCTGCTCTGGCTCTGCTCCAGTCCCTCAGTAGCCTGCAGCCAAATTTGCACATGTCATGTCCTTGGTTTATCTAAGCTTTCCTTTATTTTTGAATCTCATTTTCAGCCCAGATGCTAATAAGAAGATATCAGCAGTGGTGAAGGAAAAACTCCTCAAACCAGAATCACTTTAACCAACTTAGGTTACACCGACCCGAGTGAACGAATTACCGTGAGCACAGCAGTGACTACTGACAGACTAGAGATTTTATTTACAGCTCAGCGAATAAATTAGGCAGCGCAGACCTTTATCTAACACTTTATGAATTTATGTTAATCCATCCATCCAAGCATTCATTTTTTAATAACCACCCATCAAACGGGACCATAAAGAGATATCTCGCCTTTACATAATGTAAAATATATCTTTCTGTATCCCATAATGCCTATGGAATAAATTCAAGATTTGTAATCAGAAAATGAATTTAACCTTAGCCAAGAGGCAATATCTGAAAGAGCATTTTCATGTCTCGTAGTTCTGGTGACCAGACTCGTCCTGGGTATCGGGGTATTGACAGAAATATACTTTTATTCATGACGAGGAAAACAGAGGAACCCATAAGCACACACATGTGATGAATGCTTTTAGCACAATGCATCATGGAGATCATTTCCTGCAAGTGATATTCCAGTTCTCCGCTGTCTGAGGGCTGCTGCGAATATTCATAAGCAGGGGCATGAGTGACAGTTGGCGCCTCTCTGCGGCAGACATGATCGTTAACTTTCGATCACCAGCTAGTCCAGAGGTGCTCTGGAGACAGATAAAACCCCAGCTGGCTAAAGCCATCATTTTGCTTTTTGATTTCGTGCTTGGAAATGACAGATTCGTCCCGGGTTTAATAGATTAGCTGCTTGCAAATCTCAGGCCACTAACAGACACAGAGGGTCACTAGCTGATCAAGTGATAAGGTGAAATCATTCTGTTAGTCACAAATAGAGCCAATCACATGTAGAACCACAATGACCCATGCACTAGGCGGATGGATGTGACAACGCTGGGTCCTCAAACTATGAACCCACTGATATTCAGCTGGGCCAGTTTCTGGGTTTGGATTCTGTGCCCATGCTCAGCAGGTTGTAAATTCAACTCCTGTGGTGAGCAGAGTGATATTACCATTGCTCCCCCAGCGCAAGGCCCTTAACTTCAATTGCTCCCGGAACTAGCTGACCCTGGTTTCTCAATTGGATGTTACTTTAGATAAAAAATAATATGTTAAATAAATGTATTTGTGATTCTTTGAGATGCTGGGTAGCAGTTATGGTGCAGACAAGTCTAAAGAAGCTGAGGATGTTTTTGGGCTCTGAGGGAATGCCTGTGTCCCTGTACGTGGGTGACGGGAGTGTTTGATCAGTGCCTCATTACTATGCTCCCTGACACACTCTGGAGAGCAGATCTTTTCGTATAAAAAAGTCTCAACGACAGAAAGGAACATGAGAAACCTTTGATGGATCAACTGTAATGCAAATAGTGAATAACCAATCCCCACTCAACATTTTGGCAACATTGGGACTTTTGTATAAATCTGACTTAAGCAAAGTGTGTTTGTGCACGAGCCGTTGGATGGTATTCAGAAATCATCCGCATTTCTCTAGTTGAAGAGCGCCTCCATGATGATGACGGTGCTATTTTATAAGTCTCCACTAGAGGAAGTAAGTGGGTTTCACGTTTGATAAGGAGTCGTTCATTCGGGGATTATTCCCCTTATTTATTCGGATCTGTACCCGCACCACATTTCCTTTTGACAAAGACCACGAATGTGCCCTTTAATCCGTCTTTCTGCTTTTACTTCTTAAAATCCAAATAGCAGGTTTATTCGCTTTTAATGTGTGTGCCAAATGAGTTTATTTGTGTAACTTCTGCATTCGCCTTGGAGGTAGCAATGTGTAAACCTGAAGAGCGGGCACCTGGATCATAGGCGGAATGTAATAAGAAGTAGTTTAAGCAGACTTGAAAATGCGTACGAAGACCACATCCTGACCCAAACGAAAAACAATATTTAAAAAAATCTAAGGTGAAAAAAATGAAAACCTGCTGGAATAATCAAAACATCTTTGCAAAATTTTAGTGGGTTTCACCTCAAGGCTGCTATATCGATTAAAGGGTGAGGTCACATTCTGCTCCATTCCGTTCATGTTACCATGCGTCCGTCTTCTCTTGATGTCACTTGTCATTTAATTGCTTTCGCCTTTCCTGTTGCTTCAGCCCGGAAACATCATCCCTAGTTTAATTAATGAATAAATAAGCCTAGTAGCGATATCGGCGCGCAGGAAACGCTCAGTGAAGGTTTCTCTCTGTTGTAAATAGCATCACGCTCTAAAGTGAGATCGTTTAGGACTGACTGTCTAATAAGAAGTACACAGAAAGATATGCACAAATGTAACACACACACGCACACACACACACATACACACACATACACAGGGACGGCTGTAAAACTCAAAGGAGGCTGTAAGACACATATGAGATTGTAACATACTCAGAAGTACTCACAAAGGAGTATGTTACATGCACGCAGTACACACAAAAGGCTGTAATTCTCTCTCTCTCTTTCACACACACACACACACACGCACACACACACACACACACACACACAAATACACAGGGACGGCTGTAAAACTCAAAGAAGGCTGTAACACACATATGAGGTTGTAGCATACTCAGAAGTACTCACAAAGGAGTATGTTACATGCACACAATACGCACAAAAGGCTGTAATTCACTCTCTCTTTCACACACACACACACACACACACACACACACACATTCGCACACACAACTACATACAGGAGGTTGTAACACACATATGAGGTTGTAACACACTCAGAAATACACATACAAAACGCTGGAACACACAGAAGTACCTACAAAGGAGTCTGTTAGATGGACGCAATACACACAAAAGGCTGTAACTCTCTCTCTCTCTCTCTCACACACACACACACACACACACACAACTACATACAGGAGGCTGTAACACATATACACAGACGCGCACACACACATACAGATATATACACACACAGACGCAAGTACTCACACACGGGTCTATAAGGCGCTGAAGGCTGCATCTGTGTTTCTGCGGGAATCACGCGTGTATACACGCAAACTGACACTGTGTCTTACGCCCCCCATTCATAATTAGGCTACTCATTGATCCAATGAAGGAGACGGGGACCCGTGGGGGACAGAGATGGGGGAGACGGGGGAAGTGAAATAAGGGGATGGGGGTGTGGTTGGCAAGCTGTTTATGCTAAATAACGGGAGTGACTCTTATTTTACAGCGAAGGTCTGAAATTCTTACATTTAAACAATGGAAACTCGGGCGCCTACAACGACATATATTTTACTCCAGATTAAAGGTAAACGGTACGACTTGGTAAATCGGACATAGATTTTCCTCACAAGGCTTTAAGAAGAGAATCACCTCAGTGCAGTCCGGTCCAGTTTTAGCTTTCCGGTCGCTGCGCAAAGCTCCAGGGTCCTCCTCTTTACTAATGTGACAGGGGCAGAAACCCTCCACCATCCACAGATTCACCCAGAAAACGGCCAGAGACCGACTGGCTGGACCGGGCACCCGCACCGGGAGGACACTGAGCACCCGTACACCTGGACACATGCACGTTTTTCTCTGTCGCTTTTAATGTGTTTTCACAACTTAAACCTTCCCATAAACATTAGGCATCTTCAGATATTAATGTTCTTAAAAGCTACTGTTTTATTGACCGAAACACCAGAGTTTTTAAGTAAAAGTTTGAAATTTGCCGACGCAAATTAACCACATAAAGCATACGGTAAATGGATCCCATGTTCCCCACGACGGACCCTCCAGGCAACTGGAGCAACATGTCCGGTCTGAACGGCACCGACGAATACTGGAACCAGTTCGTCCAGCCGGCGTGGAGGATAGTGCTGTGGGCGATCGCGTACAGCAGCATCGTCATCGTGTCCGTGGTGGGCAACGTGGTGGTGATATGGATCATCTTGGCGCACAAACGCATGCGGACGGTGACCAACTATTTTCTTGTTAACCTGGCTTTCGCCGAAGCGTCCATGTCCGCCTTTAACACCGTGATCAACTTCACCTATGCCGTGCACAACGAGTGGTACTTTGGGCTGGTGTACTGCCGCTTCCACAACTTCTTCCCCATCGCAGCTGTCTTCGCCAGCATCTACTCAATGACGGCTATAGCGCTGGACAGGTGACCATCTCTGCACGTTTCTGCTCGTTCCCATGCATGTCTCTGCCGGGCTGACGTCCCTGCTGTCCGTGTGGTGTGGGTTCCGTGTGCCGGGGCTCCGTGCTGCTACCCCCTCCATGCGTGGGCACGGAGCGGTCTGCCCTCTCCTCTGCGCACATTCGCTCATTTATGTGCTCATGAAAAGGTTACGATTTAACGGTGTTATCGTGTTTTCTTCTGCATTCTATAATAAATGATAAATCTAATAATACATTTCTTACTTACCGATAATCTCACCAATTGAAACATAATGTACTTCATTGTCCATCGTGTTAATTTCCAAATTTACAGACCCGTACAGGAAATTAATATTTCTAGAAACCAAACACATAATCCAAATATAATAAGTAACTCAGAAAACTAAATGCATATTAAGAAGTTGGGATTGTTGGTTTTTCTTAATGTTTTGCAGTCTTCTCCAAAAAATAGACCGTGATGCGGGTAAAATGTGAAGTTCTTCGCCATGAAACTCGTTTGATGAGACAGAAGCGTTTGTAATGATTCTTCCACTCCACTATTACGAGTTGCTGTAAAAAGCTCAAGTATAGCGGTACATAGACTAAAGAATTATAATGGTGAATAAAAAATAGACTGTTTAACACCTCTTATGCATCAGGTAGAATGAAGTAAAATATCAAATAGGGTGTTTGCCCAGTAGGGATTTGGGCAGCCCATTGTTATATATGTTAATATCAATGACTCAAAGGTGAATCTGTACTGGTTTAATATGCATTTTAAGAGACGTATTCGGGCAGGATGTTTCTTTGCTAATGATAATTTTGTATGAACTAGTCGGAAGGACCAGTAATGCAGCGTTTTTTATAAATGCAATGATGGCTGTTCTGAGCAAATTAGTCTGCCGTTATCTGTTTCTGCGTGTTTGTGTGGATGCGTGTGTTCGCGAGCGTGTACGCGTGCGTGCCTGTGAGTTTATTTTGACGCACGGCACACGCTCTGCTAAAGTCAGAGTAAAACCCTAAATTCGGGTAACAATCAATGCAAGTCGTTGTGGAAAGTTTATTACGTTTATCACGGTTTAAAGGAGACTGTAGGTTGCGAAAGACAGGAATAAACTTGTAAACAGAACTAAACAGAATCAGCACACTAGTGCGTTTATGTTTAATCTTAGAGCCTGCAATATATAACAATAACTGAAATGCTAATCATTCCTTCTGTACATTTACTACCTACTCGCTACTAGATAAATAATTTAAAACAAGTACATTGTTTCCCCAACCATAACCGACAAAAGAAGGCTTTATGCTCACAAAGGAAACACGATAAGAATGGAAAGTGTTTTTGTTCATTGCTGATTTCTAATCACAGACATGACCTTCAAAGTATTACAGTTTAAAAGAGTTAAGAAGAGTGAAAATAATTATGAAGGTCCAACACTAGCGATGGTCCTGGGTTCGACGTGCTCATCTCCGCGTCCTGTCGCTGTCCATAAAAATGCAAGGGCCCCCAGGGCGGCTGTCGGTGGCCTTTAAATAGTCACCTGAGTAGAACAGTGGGGGTGGAGTGAGACTGCAGCCATTAAGGCGGATGGGGGGATATGAGCTGGGGAGGGCTGGGTGGGTCTCGAAGGGGCTTCAGCAGCCTTTACCTTAAGCTTTCTGCTCTTGCCACAGAGGCCTTCATGCCGCACACTCTGCGCTATGAATACGCGCGAGAATGTCGAGCCGCCAGCCCCGAGAGGCCTCCAGCTGTTCTCAGATCAGCCGCACCTTACACCCGGAGGCGGCGCATGGCGGCGTCTGCATGCCTCAGAGCTCCAGGGAAGCAGTTTGTCACATGACCCCCTGTCGCTGTCATGGCCGCATGGTCCGGACCCCATCCGTCCGCCTCATCCCTGGCGTTGCTCCCTCTCTCTGCGTTATGCTGCCCCTCTGGGCAGTCACCTGTGCCCCCATGACTTCATATTTATGAGCCAGAAATGAAAATGCCTGTCTCACAGCTGCAAGGGCGTAACTTTGGCTATGGGGGGGAGGGACATGTATTGTGGGAGTACCGTGTATGTTCAGGGGGCACGGGATTCGGGGGTGATTTGGTCCTGGCTAACATTGAAACCAAACCTGTGTTCTTGCTCATCTCTGCCGCAGGCGGAGTCTTTCACTGTTTTCCCTATACAGATATGTTCCGACGGTGTCTGTTTGTCTCTGATTGATGGGTTTTGCTGCGAGGTCAATGTGCTGGGGTCCGGCAGCATCTCTCCATCTAATTGGTCTCTTCAATGGAGCAATGAAATCTTAGCCCTCACTCACACACTCTCCGTGCTTCCTACCTCTTACTGCATGGCAATGGCTGTCCGTGGTTCTGCTGGACTCCCTGACTCACGCTGTGGAGGCCCTCATCTCTGATTCATGGACTGCAGACCCTTATCCACACCACAGGATCTGCAGATTCTCATTCATAGCATGATAGATGCCCTTTAAGCACACGGAGTGAAGGAGATTCATTGCACGTCGGACCCGTGGTTGGTTCTGTCTTTACTGATGCCTCCACATGGACATCAAGGCTCAGGAGTAGCCAGTCTGTGTCGCAGTTAATTAGAAGAAGCTCATTTGCTGAGAAGCAGGTATGTCAGAGTTTGGATCTGAATGGGTCTTTGTGAGATTTGAAGGATTTTCCCTGTGCTCTGCGCCATGGAGCTCGTCGGGTCATTACGCCCAAGCGCAGTGATCCATCCCAGTGGGATGGATCGTGTGATGAGCACGTGGGGGGTTGCAATAGGCCAACGGGTAAAGACCCACCTAAAACCTTCGTACACTAATACATCCACTTAATTAGTGTCTCATGTTTAAAAACTATGCACAGTTCAGTAATGTAATATCACTGTGACCTATTCAGTAAAATCTCTGCGATTTAGACGCTTCCAGACTCCAATTAATGCCCTGTTTTGCCCTGGAGAGGGTACTTAAATGTAACCTAATAAAACCTCGATGAGTTAATATGCTCCAGTATGAAATATTCTGAGACAGATGCAGCACTTCCTGCATGTCGCAGGCCTGGAGATTCCCCATAGCTGGCATGTGAAGTTTCTGACCGGCCAAACGTCCTGCCGCTGGCAGATCAGCTTCCCGGCATGTGAACCCTTCGCGCCGAGAGTCTGTGCATCGTGCGGGCATGTTAAAGGGCACTTCACTCGCTCATGTGAAAATGCAAGGGTCTCGCCCCACCTACCACAGCCGTGTTATGTGACTGATTTAGAACAGAAGAGAATTGTGATACATTATCACTCCCCATGCAACATTGTTTTTTCACCAATCCTTTCTTGCTCTCCATGAGACACACAGACACATATATAGGAGGTATATTTGGGCTAAGTCTGTGTGTCTGTAATCAGAAAGTTGCTGGTTTTAACCCAGCCTCAGCATGTCTGCAGGTTCTTCAGCAAGGCCCTTAACTCCCTGGGCACCCAAAGAGGTGACTGCCCTTCACGGAGAACTTACTCTACAAAGAGCAAGTTGAGGGAGAGATAAAGATCAATAAAGTTTCAGTTGTTATATAAATAACCACAAGCTCTTCTGGGGGTGAGATCACTCTCTGCTCATGTTTGGAGAGACAAGTGGGGAAAGCAGGCTGCCATGTCCACACTGACCCATGCCACCCCCAAACCTGGTGTCTGTCCCCAGGTATGTGGCCATCATACACCCCCTGCAGCAGCGCATGTCGTCCACGGAGACCAAGCTGGTGGTGGGGGTGATCTGGATCCTGGCACTGCTCCTGGCCTTCCCCCAGTATTACTACTCCAGCACGGCCCAGCTCCCCGGACGCGTCGTCTGCTACATTGACTGGCCAGAGTATGTCGTCTGGAACTTCAAGAAGATGTGAGTTTCTCTCACGGCCATCCTGAGACCTGTATCATCGAGCAGGGTTTCCTTGCTTAGCCAGATAATGTGTCGGATATAAAGTCCCGCAGTTTAAATGGCTTTTATGTTTATTTACTTACATTTAGCTATAGGTGTTACTGATTTGGTGGGGGGGGGGGGGGGGGGGTTCAAATCCCACCCAATATTAAAAAAATTGCTATTTTTCAAACCCAAAATTTTCCAAAATTTTAATTTTAAAAAATTAATAAATTAAGGATATTTT
>JAODJX010000042.1:21642317-21653164 GCA_026776945.1 Isichthys henryi | reverse complement strand
CCGCACCTCCACAAAAGGGCAGAAAATGGCCTGTGGGCTGTCGTCTGTATTTGGGGGCCTGCTGTTCATCTCAGTGGCACACAGAGCCTGCGGGGGGCGTGACACAGCGAGCCTGAAATGGCTCCTGTAATCTGGAAGGCGCTGATGGGATCTAATGTCCCAGGCTTCAGAGGACGGCCTCCATGCTGCGGGCAACACAAGATTAAACATGGATAAATTAAAGAGCGACACCATTTTGCTGCGTGGCCAAGCGGGTGTGAGTGTGGATGGGATGGCAAAAGCACAGGCGCATGCACGCCCTCGGTAACACCCTCCCCCCCCGACTGGGCACCACTGCTCATAAGGATTCTACGTAACATATATCACGTCTGAGATGTTTTACCTTCTGGCTGACCTGCACCAAGTGTCAGGTCATCACAAAATACCTTCCTGAATTGCTTTAATGATGCTGTGTAGCTACCTTTCAGCCATCTCATTAATCACTGGCGTTAATCATCACTCCCCCTGCCTGACTCTTGTGCCCGTCTTCCCTGGGTCCCATGCTGCTATGCATCTCCTAGCTCAGCTCTTGAATTTACATCCCCCACTCAACCTATACCCTCCACTTGACCTACACCCCCGACTCGACCAACACCCCCACTCAGTCTGTACCCCACACTCAGCCTATACCCCCACTCGACCTGCAATCCCCATTCAGTCTGCACCCCACACTCAGCCTATACCCCCACTCGACTTACACCTCCACTCAGACTGCACCCCCCACTTGGCCTACATCGCCCACTCAACCTATACCCACCACTCTGTCTACACTTGCGTTATGTGTATCCCTTCTGCTTGTTCTATACCCTCCGCTCAGCCTATACCCATGCTCTACATACACCCTTCGGCCAGCCAGCCAATACCCTCTGCTTGGCGTACACGCTCTGTTCACATCCTGTCCAAAAACTCTCCCAGGGCTGTGACGTCACTGATTACAATAATCTGAATGTGCTGCAGATTGGTGTGGTGTGGTAGCTATGTGGCACCGGTCCAGGATGGACATCTGCATCACTCCTAAGTGAGCACCACTCCAGAATACAAATAGGCATGCCACGGTGGGGATACGCTCAGCAAGCAGACCCTGTTGTACATTATGAATGCATCACAAATTATGAAGTAGGTTCTGGATTTCTGAGGTGCTCCCAGGACTCACGGTGTGTTTCCCCTGTCAGGCCCACCAACTCCGTAATTAATCAGGCTTGATTGGGTTCGTAAAACTCTCATCTACATAATGACTCATTGATGGTTGCAACTCACCCGATCTACATTAAGAGACATAAGTTTCCATTGCATGTAGATTATGTTTATTATGCTTAAATGGGTGTATTTGTATCCTTCAAACCAAACAATTCTAATGACAGTCAAGATGCTTACCGCTATTTTCATGCTAATTAGCAATTAGCAGCTGTTCAGTAAATTACCAGAAAGTTTATCAATGATTTACTCATTAAGCAGCAGAACTACAAGAAAATAGCACAAGCTGTTCACCTGTCAAACACCATGGGAACCAAGGCTACACGCCTGAAATTTTGTAATGGTACCATGGCACAGCAGTAAGAATGTATTCACACTCACAGCCAATCAGATGTGTGTATTTAGCCACCACAGAGGTCACTGCTCACCTGGCCAGAACGGTGCCACCTTCAGAGCTGGCTGGTACAGACAAGGGAATGTTCCCGCTGGGCTGCAATGCCAGCAGTACCATCTGGTCCCTGTCACTCTCCGTGCTCATTCTGAAGGCCTGACCAGCGTGCATAGACTTATAACATCCCACAGCCGGTCTGAGTGAGCAATCGGGATGGGCCAAATTCTTCTGCTCCCAGACACTGGAGCAAAGGTAAGATGTTAGTGTTTCATTTGGCCGTGTCCCAGTGTATCCCAGTGGAGCGATGGTGGTGGCCAGTCAGTCCGACAAGTTAGGAAGCCACCCAGCACTGGGCAGGCAGGATACCCTGGCCTGCAATTCCTTCCATTCTGCACAAATCGATTCCAATTTCCTTCTGAGAGCTTCGGGGCCCAATCGTCTCCCAGACACGATGCCATGCTCACCTGGGATGCGGTCTGTGCAGTTTCACTCTGACCCCAGAGAGATGTGTACCGGCGACAAAAAACACACAGACTCCCAGATGCTCTATCAAGCCCAAATTTCCACAGCTAGCAGGACGGAAGATGTGAGAGTTGCCGTGAGAGGCAGGTGCTGTTAGAAAAGATGATGTTCCTGGGGAAAGGGTACCGAGATGGAGCACTCGGTTCCGTGCCTTGGGGACACATGTCCTCCTGCCTTCGCTGGCCTTCACGGTCAGAGAGACGCTGCAGGCCTTCAAGGTCAGAGAGACGCTGCAGGCCTTCACGGTCAGAGAGACGCTGCAGGCCTTCACGGTCAGAGAGACGCTGCAGGCTGTCAGCTTGAGTTGCTTACTGTAATATGCTGGCGCCTGCAAAAAGAAACACGGGGTCTCAAATAAAAGCTGATTGGCCCACAGGTAGCCCACTCGCCTGTCACTCACTGAATAAAAACATATTATTGGCTGCTGATAAGACTTGCCCCACTGTATGAATTATGACCCGTCTTATGCTGCCTAGCTTTTTAAAAAATCCTAAAATGGCCCCTATCCGCAGTGCCACCAACTCCCCAGAAAAGGCAGAAACAGACTATAGTGTTCAGTGATGGAAGCTCTCTGAACAGGAACACGACCTCACACCTCAGGAAGCTGCTCAAGCATTCGGTGTTCAGGGGATATGTTTACCCTGTTTTCCCTACGAAGACTAAGGCACCATTTGGCACCATTCTGAGAAAGAAGGAGCGTGAAGGCAGCCCTAGTCAGGCGGGGCTCACCCATACTCCAGTCCTGCTGCCGGAGACGTCATTGACAAACTTTCCTCACACTTCCCATCAGGGATGTGAGAGTGAGAGCTTCAGCAAGACGTGAGGCGTGAGGAAGGACAAGTGCTAACAAAGCCCAAAAATGAAACCTGCGAAAATATTTATTTCTGTCATTAATTAAGCGAGAGGAGATTTCACCCACAGCCCATGACTGTAAATCCGGGGTCCAGTGGGGTGCACTCACTACCTAGTGGGGACCCTTTATTCCCAATGTATTATTGAAAAGAATCTTATAAAATGAGCAGCATTATTGTTTAACAGGAAACCTATGCATGTTACTCGGTGTTATTTGGTTGTTTCGGCTCCAGTAAAGTCTTCCTTCTCCTAGTCACTCACACTCACATTCTGCACCCCCCCCACCCAACCTCAATGATTGTTCGGTGTTTCCGGGAAGTCCAACGCTTCCACCGTCTCCATGAGATACCCTGAGCTGCATACAGATCTTCTCTTTGTGCATAACAGCTACCATATGAGCTCACGCTGCATGAAGCATCGTTCCCTTGGGCAGATGGTGGACCTTCCCGCTCGCTCCCCACCCCACCCCCAAAAGAAGGTAATTTGTTTCAGCTGACAGTGCCTCTGTCAGCTGCTTCGACCTTCTGGAGGAGAGGGGTCTGATTGGCCCCCTGGAACTCTGATGCTGTTCCATATCGGAGGAAGGGGGACCCCCCGCCTCCTCAACGATCAGCGCTGATGACAGGGATGTCAGGGAGATCAGGAAAAAGAGGAGAAATCTCTGCCACGGAACAATGTAACTGTACAACGATGAGAGGTGTTTGTGTTCATTCCAGACAAGGAGGGGATCAGCTGACACTGACTTAGACCAGAAAACAAAGACCCATGACTGCGACACTGGCAACTGGAGGGTATAAGAAGCTTATCTCCAACAAATACATTGGAAAGCTCAATCGGTTGGGAATCGCGCTGTGGTGTTAAAGGGGCAAGGAGCCAGTTTCAAGTCTGTGCCGGTTCTGTAATTTGAAGACGAGATATAACCTTATGGGTTAAGACTAAGCTCATGATTGGAAGGTCACTAGTTCACATTCTGTGGCAGATGGAGTGATTTCACTGTTGGGCTCATAAGCGAAGCCCTTAACCCCAATTACTGCAGGGACTGACTGACCCTGCTTTCTCAACTGTATGTCACATTGGATATAAGTGACTGCAAATGAATGTAAGATGTAGGAAAAACCTGCGGTTGTAAATAGTCTAGTGATCGCAGCTGAAAGTCTACAAATAAACGAAAGCACAACACGTAAGTAAACTTTATTTATTAAGTGCCTTTCTCAAACAAAAGTCACAAAGGGCTGTTCAAAACTAAAATGGAAAAAAACATAGTACAATACACAGAAAATGTATAAAACTATGAAAAATAGACAATACATAGCAAAACACGATTTCACAGGATCACTTACCATGCTCCAAACATCCATCCTTCCATTTTCTGTACCCACTTGCCATAATTAGGGATGTATGCGGTCTGGAGCCTTTCCTGGAAGCTACAGGTGCAAATACACTAAACAGCACATATAAATGGGGGGAGCGCCGCCATAGCCGGACACAGAAAGAGCAACAGACAGCTGAATGCAGGCCAGCCAGAGGAATGCATCATTTTCACTGTGATCAACAGGCTCCTATCATTGCTGTCTTTTATTCTTCAGTTCTATCACTAATGTCTGACTATGTCCTGGACACCAGATTAGCAGGAACTTGGGGACAATCTGTTAATGGCACACTTCAAACGGATGGTCAAAATCAATGCATCTATGTGTGTAAGCACGCTTCTCAGCTGGCCAAGTGGGTGGGGACATGTCCTCTCTCTCAAACCTTGAATAAACATTGATTAAATATCTTGACAATCAGTTCTGGCAACTGTTTGTTACTCTGTGGGATAGGACTCATTTTGCAAAACAAAGGAGCTATTTGATGTGACAGGTGGAAACATGACTGGGAAAGCAGAGAGATTCCTCCACCTGGAAAATAGAATTCACTGACAGGATAATTTAATCACGCAGAGATCATCTCTCTGATTGGCCTTATCAGTAAAGGTGAGTAGTCCAACTACAGAAAGGACTGTCAACCGATGTCACGGTGTGGTTTTTACATCCCCCATTCTGTCTGGTGTGGCTTTAAACCATCACACTCTAAGCGGAGATTACGGAGAAGTGAGTGATGTGTGGAGAAGATCATTGGCTGTCAGCTTCCCCTTCATGAAGCCCTAAACTCAAAAAGGATAAGGAACAGAGGGTGGAAGATACTTTCAGACGCGTCGCACCCGAGTCTCCTCCTCTTCCCACGTGTCCCCTCTCTGGAAAACTGAGAGTAAGAGCCCGGAGCACAAGGACCAATTACCTCGTAAGCAGCTTCTTCCTCCAGGCCATTGCCCTCTTAAATAAGTACCCGTGAGAAGCACACTGCTTCATAACCAGTCACCCACTGTACGAGTTTCATACTCATAGTCCGCACCACACATTTGGTTGTACCACTGCATTTATTTGCCCCTTATTATTTATATTTTATTTATTGTTTTTGTATTTTTTTGTCTTCATTATATGTTTAGTTGTACGTTCAATTGTTTAGGTCATGCCACCAACTGCACCAAAAATATACCCCTTTAATAAAGTTCTGCAAAGAAAACAGTATGGTGCAAAGGTTTACCACATGTCTATATTATACTATTAAAAACTTAAATTTACTTACAAATCCTACATACTATTTACAACGCAATAAAACTGTTACGTGCATGTGCGTGCAGACTGGTCACGTACTGAAAATCTCACTCCTGCCAGCTGACCAAAATTGGAATTGGCAACCCTGTGACTGACTTCGACCATATATTTGAAATAGTGCTGCCACCTACTGGGAAACTGTAATAATTGCGCCTCCTTCCTTGACACATTTGATTTGGATTTTATAAATCCTGCATCCTTCACCAAAATTTCAAAATGCAACTATAAACTGACACATATTCAATAAAAAAAAGATAACGGTATTCACCAAGAGGAACCTTTAAAAGAACTCAAACCGAGAAAACGGATACATTGGAAAACAGCGCGTCGTGCAATTTAATGACACGAGAACCGTCGTGCGTAGCGTGATGACGCATTGCAACGTCCTGCGTCACATGCGTAAACCGTTCGGCGCAAATTTTCAAATGGTGGTGAGCGTGAAGAGAAGCAGTCATTATATCTGATATATGAGAAGGTTTATGGTTTGACTGCCCGTCCAGAAGACCGTAAGTATATTCAGAATAGTGGCCTTCTGGTTATTTGACGAGAATCGTGGTGCTGTACGGTGCGAACTGTTTAGACAATTTCCGTACGGATGTTTTCCTGCAGCAGATCCTTGTATGAAATAGCTGTAAACAAACGCTTGCTAATGCAGGATTGTGTTGTCTGTCTGCTTAACGCTTTTCCGTGTCTAGAAAAACGCCAACTTGATTATCGGGACTTTTATGTTTTCATATGTGGGTATTTGGCTGTACAAGGCGCTTACTCACCCAGTCTGAATGCGAGCAAAGACGCTGCTGTATAATTTCTTTAATTTGCTTTTTAAATTTACTATGTGAATATTTAAAGCTGTCGCCTCATCCTTCCAGTCTGTCTCCATAACCACTGCGCCACCTGCTGTTTATAAGGTTGCTGGTTTAACCACAGCATCACACTGCATTGGTGTACATCTGGGATATAATCACTCAGACTACCATGTGTGTGTCACCACTGAGGTAGCAGACCTGTGTTGTCACCGCAGGCAGTGATGAGTACCACGTCCACCCCTCAATCGCACCACCACCAGTGGGCCTCGCCGTCCTTGTCGCTGAAGGGCTCAGCTGCCGCCACCAGCACCCCCATCCTGGCTGCCTTCCCCGGCAACGATGATGAGAAGGAGCGGCGCCAAAGGCGGAGGTCCAGAGTCATGGACCTCCATACGGCGTCGGACGTCTCAGTTTCTGAGTCCCCCATGCACAGGTTGGAGAAATGCATCCACAGTATGATTGACTGTGGCTACAGCACCCTTTGCTAACACCTTCTTGTATTCTCAGTGCCACAGGGACCCCTGCGGCTGTACCCAAGCTATCCAGCGCTCAGATTTCAGAGCACTACTCTACCTGCATCAAGCTGTCCACTGAGAATGTGAGTATGGTTGGAGGCTCCCTCGGTCTCTCTTGAAATCTACTTATCTGAATTTTGTAAGTTTAACGTATAATTTTATTATTTTTCTAAAGACTTCTATAGATTATGTTTGCTTTCTTCGTTTTTTTTGTTGATTTCTGGTTGCCAATACTGTAATCATATCCGTCTACCAATTACACTCTAGTGTTTGCGTACTCCTTCTGTTTAGAAAATTACCACCAAGAATGCCTTTGGTCTTCACCTGATCGATTACATGGCTGACATCCTTAAGCAGAAGGACTCAGAGCTGACCAACTTCAAGGTGTGTTTACACTTTACTTCACCGTGACAGTGTTTAATGTCCCACTTGGCTTTGGTTGGCTTGGTAGCAGTTAGTTGCTGAATTTTTAAAGATAATGAAAAGAGATCATGGGGAATCGGGGATCCAGCGCAGACTGACAAGGACTCCTGTGGCTTGGGTCAAGGGCGTGTGCTTCTATAACTCTGCTGATACTGGTTGCGACTCACGACCAGGTGGCTGCTGGAACCCTGGATGCCAGCACCAAAATCTACGCAGTCAGGGTGGATGCAGTCCATGCGGACGCCTACAGAGTGCTGGGTGGTCTAGGCTCAGAAACCAAGCCTGGAGAAGGTGAGCACTGGGGGTCGTCCGCGTGTCGGTCACAGCGAACTGAGTGTGGTGTAACAGCCACCCTCACTTTTTCCTCAAAGAGAGGGACGCGGAGGAAGCAGATGGGGAGGCTAACGACGCTGCTCGAGAGACGGAGGTGAAGCAGGTGGTGAAGAAGAAGAGGGCGCCGAAGAGAACCGTGGAGGCGAACCTGGGCAACATCAACAGCTCCGAGTCTGAAAGGAAGTGTGAGGTATGAGCGGGGGCACGGTGTGGGTGCTTTACCTACCTTTAGAAGAACATGGAATAAAACTCCCATACCTGGTTAATCTATGGATGCCTTCATTTAATTATTGTCTAGTGGAAGTGTTTCGTGATGATGAGCCCGGAGGACCCTCACAGGTTTCAATGGCCTGCCCCCCCTTTCTCCAGGTGGATCCCATGTTCCAACGCATGGCTGCCTCCTTCGACGAGAGCAGCACGGCTGGTGTCTTCCTGTCTGTCCTCTTCAGCGAGGACAGCCGCTGTGAGCTGCTGTTCCCCTCTCACCTGAAGCTCCTGCGCTCTGAGCCCCCCTACCCTGCCCCACCCCTGATGCACGTCCCAGCACAGCCCTTTAAAGGTGAGCCTGCCCCCGTCCACTGTGCCTCCCACCTGCGCTGCGTTCCTGCTTTGTTCCTCCTTGCCACCCGTGCATAATGTGTCCACAGGCAGTCTTCAGCAGGCGCAGGAACGGAGCTCCATCTGCCCATCGCTGAAGGACTTCTCCTTCACTAGGTGGAATCCCGACCAGGTCAGTCTCCTGCATGTCCCCTGGTTATGTGGCTGACTGATGTGGCGCAGTTCCTCATCCTGTCTTGTTTCTACTTCCCTGCAAATGAATTCACACTGATTCAGTTGACACGGCTCATCGCATTAAATGCTCAATCAAAGCAGAGTTGAACCAGACCCCGGTGGTCTCACGTGCTCCCTCTCTCTGGCGGGTTAGACGATGAACCAGCTGCTGGAGAAGATGAAGCAGGGAGAGCACGTATTTGACTTGAATGAGGAGGTGGAGCCAGAGGATGAGCGCTGCCACGACTTTGGGGATGACTTTGACGGGGACGACTGCGATGGGGGCCAGGGTGAGGAGGAGCCCAGAGAGCACAAGGCGACCTGCGCCATGACGCCACTGCGACGGGGACGGTGAGGGACCGGAAACGAGCAGCTCTACCTGATGAGGGGAGGGATTGCGACTAGAGGGTAGCAGCGAGGGTCTCGGTGCTCCGGTCTGAGTGTCACCACTCTGCCCCCAGGGACGTGATTGAGATCAGCAAGGGAGACATCAACACCATGTGCCTTCAGTTGTCCTCCCAGCCCAGGGAATACTCCTACTTCAGCCCCAGGACCATGGCCACGTGGGCCGGGCCGGGCTTCTGGCGCTTCAAACCTCGCCACAAGCGTGAGTGTGTGCTCTATCGGGCCGTTTCCCTTCAAGACTTTTAAAAATGCCTCATCAGTTAAATCTCTGCATCTCGAGGTCTTACCTGAGCCTACGCTGGTCTCCGTGTGTGATTTAGAGGATCACAACCCTGACAAGGACACCCAGAAACGTAAACCCAAGAAGATCTTCGAGCTTAACTTCAGCGACGACATCAACTTCGACACCTACTTCCGCACCACGAGAGTAAGCGCTGGTTCTTTTGTGAAACCGATGGACTTTCCTGAAGTATTTGTCTAGCGGTGCAGGTTTAAGTATTGACCCATGCTCACTGTCCCTTTGTCCGGATCTCCAGGCAGCCACCACAAACAACAAGTCCACCCTACACACCAGCAATAAGAAGACCACCCTGCCGGCAGACTTCCACTACCCCCCCAATAAACTCTCCCAGCTCAGCCTCAAGCCCTCCAGCTCAGTAAGTTCCACGGCGCCCCCTATCACGGACAGAAGGTGATGCCTGTGTTGCAATGACAGCCTTGTCGTTCTTGTGTGTTGCAGCTGTGTAAGCAGGGTCCGAAGATGGTCTCTGGAGCGCTTGGTGAGGACATCGGGGACTACGACTACGACAACGCCAATGACACGGCCAACTTCTGTCCGGTCCCTCAGGTATGGACAGCATTTCTCCCCAACGCATAGATGAGCATTTCCCTCAGTGAGCAGTGTCACTGTCAGGCAGCTATGGCTTTGGAGCATCTCACCATGACATGCATCTGCAGGGTGGCTCAAGCGACGACGAGGCCGACTGCTTTGGAGGGCCGGATGACGGCGAGGTCTCGTTTAACGCTGGTATTGAAGGCTTTCCTGGAGCATCTCAAGACGATAACATCTCCACTTACGGGGGAGACAACTTGGTGCCAGAGCCTCAGAGGGTAGGGGACACTCGAAAGTCTGGCCCATGGCGAGATGGACGGGAGCCGCCCTTCTGTTACTGCAAGTACTCCAACCGACATGATTGCAAGCCTTCAGTGCTTTTGTCGGGATTCTGTTCCAGGTGAATAAAATCGAGATAAACTATGCCAAGACAGCGAAGAAGATGGACATGAAGAAGCTGAAGACTACTATGTGGAGCCTCCTGACCAACTGTCAGAAGGATCCACAGAAGCTGGTCAAGGTCAGCTTTGCCTCACATGGCATTTCTCTTTCCGTATCTCCTCACTTTCCCTATTCCTGCTACTGGCCCACCTCCACTTTGATTCTCTCTGCCACCAGCTCATCATAATCTTTCCCCAGCAGGAATCAGAGAATGTGAAGGAGGTGGTATTTGGGGAGAAGGCTTTCAGCGAGACCACGAAGACCCTCCTTCAAAGGTACCCAATGCTGTCTGTTTAGGGGTCCGTTTCATATGTGATTCATCGTTGATCTTTTCTCAGAGCATGTTTCTCTGTGGACTATAGTACCTTTGTACTCCCAAATCATCACCTCCATGAAGACCCAGATCTGCTCTGTCTCTCTACAGGCTGCCCTCCACCATGGCTCAGAACCTCTCAGTCCCGCTGGCGTTTGTGGCCCTGTTGCACTTAGCCAATGAGAAGGTGGGTTGGGGTTTGGGTTCTGGGTAAGGCCGGGCGATATCATATCGATATTTATATTGTGCATGTGGAATAATCACCAGGGCTTCAGATGACGGGTGAAACATTTGGCCAAACGCCAGCTTTTCGGTACTATACGGACGTTTATTTACGTCCACAATTTGTTAAGGAG
>JAODJX010000042.1:21622588-21642031 GCA_026776945.1 Isichthys henryi | reverse complement strand
ATGCCAAAACAGCATGATGTGGCGTGCTCCGCTAACCAAATTTAATAAAGATGACTAAGTTTTGGCCTGTCACAAAATGTATATCTTTAAAATTTTAGCTGTACTACTAATCTACTTGCCAAATATTGGGCGTAAATGAATGCCTGTATAGTATCGCAAAGCTGGCGTCGGCCCAAATGCTTTGCCTTTGATCTGAAGCCCTGGTAATTGTTGTGCATGCACCATATAATATCGATATATCGCCCCGCCATGGTTCTAGGAATGCTTAGGATTTGCAGGTGCTTGCTTTTATAGTATCAGCTCTCACATATCCTAGAGACCAGACATGTCAGCTACTGGCTTCCAGGAACCGGTCAGGCTAGATGGACATTCCGTCCATAATCCACTGCATCAGCAGTTGAGGGACACATGCCAGCAGCTTCTAGAATGGCCTGAGCAGATGGCCATTGTGCCCCACACTGGGCTGCCTGCTATGTCAGGGTTTTGGAAGTGGAATGGACAGTCCTGCCTGCCCCCTGCTGGCTCAGGTGTCCTGTGGGTGAATGTGCCCTCTGCGATATTTGATGTCTGGCCTCTTCCTGTTTCAGAACCTGGAGCTCCTCAAAGTGGATGACATGTCAGATATTATCATCAAGCAAGGTTCCTGAGGTCCTGCCTTTTACAGGGTGTAACACACTGGTATTGTGCTGTTAGAACATCGTGTTTTTATGATCGCTTCTTAAAATTTTTATTTAAACTCTTGTGTTTCAATTAGTTCGCTCATTTTAATTCCTTTACAGTCACGCTCCTCTGGTTACTTCTGTATATCTTCTCTGGTTCAGTCTGTCTTGTTCTACATGTTTTCTGCCCTTTCCCCATCTCATCACTCTGTACATATGAAATAAAGCATATGTTTGTTTTTTTTTTTTAAATGTCCTGCTTGCTTTAATGTATCTTTGGGGGGGGGAGTGATTGTATCCGGCTCTCATGAGCTGGGTGTTCTCCTGACGTCTGGCTTGGCTGAGAAGTCAGACTGGTTTGGAGGTGTTAACGTGGCCTGGTATGGCTGGGTGGAGTGGAACAGAGAATGGAGACTACGTCAATTACCTCAATCCTGGCTCAAGATGTGGACCTCTGACACACCCTCTCCAGCTGTGATTTCAGTCGTGTGTGATTGCCTGTTAGGCCCAGAGAATGATGTTCTTATGTACCGAGTCTGTCAAACTTAAACTAAATGCAGTCTAGAAGGAACACCATGTCACTGAAAACTTTAAATCACTGGAAAAAGTTATTGCTTTCAGAGGTAATAGCACTCTGAGACCTCTGACTCTAAACTCAAGTTGTGCCCCTTTGATGAATTTGTCGTGTAACTTAAGACATATAACAAGGAATTTAGTTTACATTGGTAAGTTATTTTTAGCAACATTGCGTCAGTTCCCATCAGCCACGTAAGAAATGCAGATGGGAAGCAAACTTCCTGGTCGCTTAAACAGCTGCAGGGTCATCCTCCATCCGACGCATGTCGTATGCTGGGTCAGTCTGCGCAAACGCGCAGATATTAATGCAGCACTAATAATGAATAATTCCAAAATCACGGTGATCGTATAGCTTGTCGCACCTCTATTTCACCTGTTCCCAGGTGAGCAAGCCTCGTGGCGAGCTGCCCCCGTGTGGACGCAGGAGGTGGCGACACCCGGCAGAGGCGGGCCGGAGCGAAGGAATTCACTTAGAAATAAAAGCAGGAAGCGGAGAAAAAGACACACGGACGTCGGCCGGACAAGTTGCCGACGATCTTTCTTGTTTCGGCTTGTTCGGTGCTAGTGGTTGTTTCCCGATTTGGCTTTTCTGACGGATTTGTTGTAACTTTTGGATTTAAAAACATGGAGTCTAACATGGTAAGTGGCACGATCACCGTCTGCGTCCCCCTGCAGTGCTCGGAAACTAAACCACAATCGCCTTGCTTGTTTCTCGGTCTCATTTGATGATTTACTTGTTTGGCCTGTTATGCGAAATTGTGTATAACAAAATTCCACCGGGAGTCAGCTGTTACGGACTGCCCGATTTCAGCGTCTCTAAAGCGAAAGAAATGGGCGATGAAGGACGGAGCAGGAGCCACAGGTTGTTTTTCCAAACCTGCATTACTCGCAGACATTGCCGGTCATTTTGAGCAGATCCGTGTAGAAATGACAGAGAGAGATAACTGAAAGTATGTTTTGTGTAAATACGGCACTTTTCACTGCACCGGCATACCGGAAAAGCCGTTTAAGTCCATTAATCGGTCTCCATCCAGCACGAACAAACACCACCGAAGAGAATCGGACTTCAAGTCACTTTTCCGCTCTCGGAGGTTTTACTCAATAGACGGTTTAGCAGCGGAATTTCCTCATAACTCAGCTTCCCCTGTCCGAGCCCGCGGGTCATTTCTGCACACATCCCCATGTATCTGTACAGCCCCTGCTTTTGGCCCAGATGAGACCCCCCCGGGTTCGGGAGGGTGGAGGGGCAGAAGTCCGGCTGCTTCAGTCCTGACCCCAAAACCCGTCGAGTGGTCTGACCCTGATCTCACAGCAATGGGCGCTTATTATTATTATTATTATTATTGTTATTAAACATCACAAGGAGTATTTACATTTACTGACATCAGCTCTATTCAAACAACAAAGTTGCCCAGCGGTTATGACAAATGTCCAGACGGCTGGTTGAGGGTTACCAACTGGTCAGCTGACTGGCATGAGACAAGTCTGCACACACACACACACACACACACACATTTATGTGTAACAGTTTTATTACCTTGTAAATAGTTTGTAGAGTTTGTAAACTACCCCAAGGCTTTTGATGTGTCTAATTGTAGCTTTATAATGGAATAATTGAGATTTCCCGTGAGATTTCTTGCCTGAGTCAGTCTGGAAGCCTGAGTGTCACGCCCGGTGTGTTTGTTAATATTTGGGTACAAGAAGATCAGAGCAGGCAGAAAGTACTGCAAGGGGCGGCTCTTTGATCTTGACTAACAAAATGAAAATCGATCCCTCAGCAGGATTTTCAGTGTGAATCTAGCTGTAAACTCCTGCTTTCCAGCTCTTTGATGTTGCGGAGAGCGTTTTCTACTAAATGACCTAAAACCTCAATCTCTTTACCTCCGCGGTGCGTGTGATAGAGCTTGGCCATTAATCTCTTCAGAGTCTCCCAATCTGTACTGTCAGGAAAGCTCAGGAAAAGGTACAACTCTACCAAAAATAATTAACAGGCCCTTCATGATGTAATTACTATAACTGTGGTGTATATGAGCTTACAGCGGTCTTTACTCGCTGGTTTGGGTGACTGTGGTACCCTGGAACCAGTACGACATGAACTGACAGTTCCAGTTTGGGCAGATAACCAACTTGCTGGCTTGTCTGCTGGCTCTGCTGTGTGTGTGTGTCATGGCTCTTACTGAACATGGAGATGCCGCTCTTGTTGGTTGCCTTGGCGCAGGTTGTCACCTGACGTCCGTCAGCCATTTGCCAGAGCTGGAAAAGTCGGGGGTGGGGCCCACTGCTAGCAGCAGTGACGCAGCACCTCTCCGTTTCCTAGTAACCGAGAGTGTCACCTCACTGGAGCTGGGTGCGCCCTCCTTACCTGCACACGCACACAAACGCATCATTGATTCCTCACATTGTTTCTCAAAGTACCTGGGAGAGATGGAGACTGATTGTATGAGAAGTAGATCTTCATTTTGTGATTCTCTCCTATCTGCGATCCATCTATGAGTGTTTTGCCCTAGTGTGATGTCAGTAGACTGCTTCATCCAGCTAAACGGCCCTTCGGCGTGGCAGTGAAACGCAGTGAAACCAACCTAAACTTGGCCGGCTGAGACAGTGAGGCGTCGATGCCGCAAAAAACTCTCTTCGCACCATCAGGCCTCTAGGGAGATTTTTTTTTTTATGGCTGAAGTGTTATTTCACACTTTTTTTTTTTTTTGAAAAGCCTCTGTCTTCCAACACATTTTAAATGTGGGCTTCAGACTCTATGCTTGGGCTGATGGTGAAGTGTTTGGTGAATGGAAATTAAACTTGTTTTTCAGCCTCAGGAAAGACTGATTCTGACTGCACATGCATAGTTACACCAGTCGCTCTCGATTCTGTTCCTGGCGCGCCCCCCTCCGGCAGAATATTTTCATTCCAGTCCTGCCTTAATCAGGCTTTCATGGTCCTTAATAGGCTAATAAAGAATGTGGCAGGTTGAAAGTGGGGTGGGCTGGAATGAAAACATTCTGGGGGGGGCAGGATTGAGAACCTCAGTGGCACTCTGAGGAAGCCTCAACTATCTGTGTTTGTGGTTAATTGCATAATACATCCCCCATATTTCCTGATCCAAAGTGTGTCAGCGATTTAAGCTGTTTGCTAGTTGAACACGTTTCACGTTTTCTGGTATCATTCATCAACTGCTACCACAGCAACGATGTGCTGTATCGCCTGCGCGCCGTGTCGGCCAAGATCTGCTATTTCCCAGAGGTCAGTGTTACAAATGAAAGCACTACTGGGCTTTTTTCCCTTCGTCTGTGCCCCAGTTGGTTGGTCGCTCTTGTCCGTCGCTGCCAGACCACGGCAGAGTGGGTTGTGTGGTCCTGTCGGAGGCTCATTCTCCATTCGAGCCGCTCGTGCTGAAATCTCTCCATCTTTCTCCATCCACAGGAGCAAGGTGAAACAGCTGTGCAGCAGGACCGTGTCCAAACCCTGCAGTCTCAGGTGGAAGGGGTCAAAGACATCATGACCCAGAACGTGGACCGCATCCTGGCCCGGGGAGAGCGACTGGACGACCTGATGGGCAAGACTGAGGACCTGCAGGCTGGGGTCCGTTAGCTCGCCCTTCTCTGCTCTTCCCCCTTCTGGAAAATTCTGGTGCCACCTGTAGATCAGTGCATGTTTGGATGACATTTAAATGATGCCAAGGAGGCAAATGTATGCAGTACTGTGCAAAAGTCTTAGACAGTCAAAAGAAACGTTTAAAGCTATTTTTCTGGGTTGTAATGCACTTTTGCTCAGAGCAAAAACCCACAATTTAGCATTAGAACATGTGCAAATTAAGAATAACACAAAAAAAACTAGTAAGAATCTCTTCTGTCCTCCAAAAAATTACTTCAGTTCCTAAACCTCTACTCAGGGGCATCCCAGCCATTCCATGTACTTGTTACATTTCACTACCAGCTCAATTAATTAGTTAAATTGGCTATTCCGTATCCCCATAATTTTGTGAGGTGTGCTAGTGGTCAGCACTTCCTCTAACCCCGTCCCTGACCTCTCTCCAGGCGCAGAACTTCAAACACACGTCACAGAAGGTGGCGCGATCCTACTGGTGGAAGAACGTGAAGTTGGGGGTGCTGATCGCGGTCATCGTGGTCATCATCATCCTCATCATCGTACTACTGGCCACCGGGGTTATCCCAACAAGCAGCACCAAACCCTAACTGCTCCCACACACCAGAGCTTACAAAGAAAGGCCTACTCTCTCTCCCTCTCCCTCTCTATCACACACACACACACACACGTGTACATTACATCGGTGTGGCCCTGAATCTCAAGGTCTGCTAGTTAGATTTAAGCATTTCAGACCGGTCAAAGCTGGCTGCCGCCCACCTCAAATACCTTAATAAAAGCAGGACTGAGTGCCGGAACCTTCTTCCCCATCTCCCCGTTTCCAGGCCTCATTCATTGATGGAGTGAATGAGGTCTGAGGTTCTGTGATCTGTACTGTGTGCTGGAGGCTGTAATTGTTCACATGAATATACATTATAAGAAGAGAGGGGATTTAAACTAGTACTGCAAGGCTCGGATAAGCTGTTATTGCTGTAATGTGTAAATTATTGTCACCTTGGTATATCTCTTATTTGTATGTTTTTATAGCGCAGATAATCTCTTTATTCATGAGTTGTGAGAATTATTTTCCCTGTTCATTCTGAGACGTTCCATGGGGAGAAAGACATTTTTACGCTTATCCTTAAAATTGGTGCCATCCTTTAGGTCTTAAGCGAATTCTGGACTAACGGGTGTCTCTGGGCTGCTACCAGAGGGCCAAGTTTGATAATGGGACACAAACCGGGTCTTGGGGATAATGTAGCTTGTCTCAGCTTGTTTATTTGTGGGGACCAAACCCCCCACCCCCAGCATGTCCGCGCAGTTCCCGTCAATCTGTCTGCCGCATTTGCTCGGTCATTCCATCCGACGACTAAAGAGTGTCACCAGTGTACAGAACCTGGACTACACTGTGTAAACCAGTTAAATATATTAATTTTCTAAATTTAGAAAAATGGCTTTATGTTGATCAAATAAATTAACTTGTTTCCTGCTGACCAGTCCATAATATGTGTAAACATTTTAAATTTTACCTTAGGAGCCCTGATATATGTATATTCTGTAGGGGTGTGTGTGTGTGTGTGTGTGTGTGAGTGTGTGTGTGTGTGTGTGAGTATGTATTACATGCAGACTAATGTTAAACATAATGAGGTTAAAAGTGATATTTTCCTAAAAATGTATAGCATATGTAAATGTACTTTTATTGGGTCTTTATGGATTAATTTCATAAACATTGGATTATAAATACCCTACTTAACCTATACTTATATATAGTGTAGTCATTTTGGTGACTTTTATTACATTCTCAGGTGCAGATGTATGTATAGCCCTGTAATACAGCCCTGCTGCGGAAAGCTTTTGAACTGGAACATAGCGCACCCTGTAGGCAGGGAGGATAGATACATTGATTGTTTTGAGATACTCTTTCCTTTGCTGGTGGGGGGACAGCAGCCTTGGTCTTGCTTGTTAGTTGTATGATCCACCAGCACTGGGGCTGTGTACAGCTACCATACAGCCTTATGGGACAGGAAGGCAGGAGGACCTTCTCTGTGACCCTCTGCTCTTACTAAGCTTCACCGTCATGTTGTATATATGCTTACGTTTGTAACATTTGTAAACAGACAACCGCTGAGTTCTTTCTCATCGTGTTCATATGTAATGCCATTGTTACAGAACCCTTAATTATTGTTCTCCAGGACAGATGCCCTCAGCCTCTCCCTGCAGTGAAGAAGCAGGGCGTTCCGAGGTTTGTTGGGCTGTCCCGTACTTTCCGTTACACAGTCCTGCAGTCAGGACTCGTACTTAACCACCCATAAAACATTTAAAGTGCTACATACTTGTGATTTTCTGCATCTGTTCTGCCCTTGAAGATCATGCTTTCCCCTCCCAATGGGGACTTTGCCTTTTCCTTCCCAATGGGGACTTTGCTTTTCCCTTCCCAATGGGGACTTTGCCTTTTCCTTCCCAATGGGGACTTTGCTTTTCCCCTCCCAATGGGGACTTTGCCTTTCCCTTCCCAATGGGGACCGTACTCTGACAGCTGTCGCTCAGCCCCCGCCTGCAAGCAGGTTTCAGCAAAACGGGGGGCGAACTTTGTGGACCGTGGGAAGCTCAGCATTTTGGATGTGGCTACTTCTGGGATATCGGGCCAGTTGATTTACGTATGTATGTTATGTTGCTTATAGAGCACGTGAATGGAAATGGCTGATATTATCTCCTATGTTACAATAAACAGCTCCTGCTAATTCAACCAGCAACTTCTGAAATGTCCTCTGTATTACTATAAATAAACGTCCCATAGGGGGCGATAAACAGCCTATATGGATAAAATGAGCCGATATGCATCGGCATCCAGCAGAGGGTGATATTGGGCCTTTATGGAAAAAACTGGGTCCAGGTACTGGGGCAATATTGGATCAGTCACAGATGATATTTAAAGATTCACATGAGTGCTGTCAACTGTATATTTGGTACTAAGTTGAGTCTCTAATTCAATAGTAATTAGTATTGTTTTATTTTTTCTAAGTTTATTTTACATGCCACCCTAGCATAGCATTTCCTCATATGGGGCTTATCACTGAACCTATGTATAAAGGAAACATATGGGCTATTACACTAACCTTCCCCTCCTGCTGGAGACCTTGGCCCATACATGTATCTGCAGAAAGAATCTGGCCCCATAACTGCCAGATCGCAAATACTTAAAGTAACAGAGCTAACTTTCCTATGTCTGCCTGCTCATGGCCACGGCCTTTCCCCTCCCAAAAGGTTGTCAGTGTTGTACTAATGACAGAACGCCAGTACACAGAAGACACTATTCATATCGCAGACATTACAGCAGATGGAGATAAAGGGGGTGCAGTCAATAGTGCCACGAACGATGCCACCCAAAATTAGTGATGTCACAGGCGGACGCCCATACACACTCAGGCTAAATGGATTTACGAGAATATGAATCAACACTACTTCCAGGAAACAAGTTTTCTTTGTGCTAGTGCAGCCCTTCTGAAAAGTGACTCTGAATGCTGATGGGGGTCACATGCTCTCTTTGGCAGCCCTTTATGGGAGAGAGGGACAGAGCTGGGCAGAGCCATGACCATGCAGCAGGACCACAGGGAAAAAGCTCTTGAAGATACCGTATGGGAAGAGCTCTGCTGACTCTGGGCTCTGACGAGGAGAGCTGAGGTCGCGGGGCCCGGCCCTGTGCCACCCCACTTGGAGAAGCTACACTCCGAGAATCACGCAGCCGTCTGGCCGGATCTGCAGGGGAACTTCTTGCGTGGACGCATCGTGACACAGGTTCCTCAGCTCTCCAGTTTTTGGGATTAGGGGAGACTATCAACAAAGGACCAGTAACAGTGAGGAAGGATTTACTCCCCTTTGAAATATTCACTTCTGTATCAGACAGTCGCCAATAATGCCAGCCATGTCAGGTTCAGCTGAAGTATTGAGGCGAGGGAGTTTCCTGGACAACCCATAAATCGGAGCCAAGATTCCAGTCCTGGAGGGTCGGCCTGCTCAGACACATTTTATTCAGCTCACTAGCTAAATGCCAGGTTTAGTAGGTGTGTTTGAGCAGGGAAATTTGCAAACCTGCCATAAACATTTAGACAAAAATAAGGGTACATCGGAAACAAAATTAATCAATGCCACTCCTTTAACCTACTTAACTTGCTGTATAAATGGGCATCATTTTTAATCACTGCAGATCAAGATCCTTATTTTCCTTTTGTACATCAGTACATAGGAAATCTTACTCCTACCATCCAGTCAGTTACGTATATCACATAACAGAATTAGACAGCGCAAAACAAAGGCACTCACAGGCCATCAAAGTAACTGCAGAAGTGCATTTTTATGAAATAAATGTAAAACTTGTAAAAGAAATGGCTGAAATAGGAAATATGGTACAATGTGTATCACTGTGTCCAAGGAAATGCACTGTGTTGGGGTATCATTGCTCTGTATTGAGTTGCTGAATGGATTCATGTAAACATCCCAGATTTCCAGTTTTCACAAAAAATGTCCTGGCCAGGGCAGGATTTTCAAACTGCCCAGGTCAAAAGTGGTAAGTGGTAAGTCCTTATCTACTGGTGTGGTACCTTCTGATTGGAAGCGTGCTAATATAACACCCATATTCAAAAAAGGGGATGGAAGTAATCCAGCAAACTATAGGCCAATCAGTTTAACTAGCATTACTGGAAAAATAATGGAAGCTATAATCCAAGTGAAAATGGTAGATTACCTTGATTCAAATAACATTCTAAGGATAGCCAACATGGATAAGATTTTAACAACTTTGACCTATTAGGTAAGTTCTCCCCAAATGAGCTTGATGGTGCACAATCATTAAGCAATCAGAAACTAAGTCGCTTTTCTCTCTTCAGCGACAACAGAAATAAGAATAGTTTTAGTTATTCAGTCTATTTAAGGAATAACAATCAGCCATTCTATGCAGTCCAGTTTACGAAATTTAAGGGACACTGTCCTGCGTGAATGTCACGGGAAGGGGCACTGTCCTGCGTGAATGTCACGGGAAGGGGCACTGTCCAGCGTGAATGTCACGGGAAGGGGCACTGTCCTGCGTGAATGTCACGGGAAGGTGCACTGTCCTGCGTGAATGTCACGGAAAGGGACACTGTCCTGCGTGAATGTCACGGGAAGGTGCACTGTCCTGCGTGAATGTCACGGGAAGGGACACTGTCCTGCGTGAATGTCACGGGAAGGTGCACTGTCCTGCGTGAATGTCATGGGAAGGGACACTGTCCTCCAAGAATATTGTAACCTTTTTGAAAGCTGCTGACTTCTTGTACCAGTGTTTGAAGAACATATCTCCTAGTATTTGGCAGCAGATCATTTAGCTAAATTTTTACACCATCTGCATGTTGGAAAGTTCAGCACTAACAATTGCAGCCCATATCACTCCTTAACCACGTTTTAGCACTTAAAGACTCCATCAAGAGTCACTCGTCTTGAGATGTGTCTGTGTTTCATTCTTGATGGTTTAGCTTGTGTGCCTTATTGAGTGGAGGTTGTGTGTCAGTCTTTGTGACCTTAGTAATGTCACATAGCACACTGCACCTAGGACTTCCAGGGATTCCGTTCAAGATTGCAGTTTTGAAACATGGTAGCATTTAATTCTAATGAGCTTCTGGAAGTCTCCCCTTTAATGTGACATATTTGTTTGGCAGTCAGTTTGGGTCTTCTCTCCACATGCAACATTCATTTTCTTGGCTGTTGGTCATGCAACACTCATGTTGTATGGTGATCACATTATAAGTTTGGCATTTTTCAATTATTTTACATCCCTCACTTTACTATTTTGTTTTTTTTCACTTTGTAAGACCCTTTTTGGCCCATTTAAATAGCAACCATAATGTTTAATTATTCTGCACATGAATATATCTATCGTTTCATGTTTTACTCCAAATAGAAAGTACTCAGACCAAATAGTGGACATGCTCTATTTTTAAACATCCGATTCTTAATTGCAGATTAATCTGGACTGAAACTAGTGGGCAGAAATATAATACAGTTATGACAAGGCATGGTGAAGGACGGAAAATAGGGACGATGTACGCAGCAGCCATAAAAACAGAGTTTAGTAATCAAAACCGAACACAAAGTGGAAAACCACAAGATACAGGGACAACGAGGGGTTAAGAACGAAACAGAACAAATATGAATTAACTAAACAAACTACAAAGCAAGACTAGGAAACAGGGCAAGGGAACAAGACTGGAAAGCAACTACTGCTGCTACTGTACAACACACAGTACCATCTACAATGACTGACCGAGGAATAGAACAAAGACAGACACTTAAGTACATAGATGCCATAGACTAACAAGGGGCAGCTGTGGGCTATAAAGAAGTAAGGGCAACGAGGAGCAGTTGAGGTCAATTAACGGGAGCGACAGGTTCAAACACTAAGGGAACAAAACAAGGAAAACAGAATATAATAAAGCAGGGAACAAAGACAAATAAACCAAGAGAACATAACACAAAAAATGTTAAACAACAACAAAAAAAAAAAACAACTAGTTGAGACTGACCTCTGGCCACCCTCAAGCCCAGAATCAAATGGTGGTTTAGAACAGTGGCTGACAGTTTCGCCTGTTAACCCACAAGGTGGCCCAGCAAGTCGGCAAACACAGTACGCTAAGGGCCACAAGACAAATGGGGGAACAGGATGGTCTGCGACACCTGCTGGCCAAACAAGGGCAAGACACATGGGACCGGGCGAGATGTGTACCAATCCTGATCAACGGATAGAAGCAAAATGCATACTTGCCTAATAATTCTTCATGCCGTGTACACTGTAAATTATGATTTTTTTAAAACTCTTTCTGAATGCAGCAAAAAGTCTGGAAAACAATTTCAGTCACAACAAATGCAGAAAAAATACTGAGGGCACGACGTTGCTGTTCCCAATGGTACTGTAGATACAAGCATGTTCTTGGTCTGGTATGCTGCGGGATGGCACTGTGATTGGTGCTGGTGTTATACATATCAAGGTTGCATTCTTGTTTTTTAAATGCAAGGCACATTTGAGTTGTGGGTTCTGTTTTTTGTTTTTAGTTACAGGGGATTTCTTAGTTGGTTTTTCATTTGGTTTCATTTTCATTTACTTTTGAAGAGCTTCGTCCAGACTTTCTGGCAGACTTTCATCATACAGCCTGCCCAGCGTCATTGCAATCGTGGGAAGCACAGCCTCAAAAGGCACTTTAAATGAATAAGAGTAATCCCCAAATTTCCACATATCGTACTCTTAGCACGTATACCACAATCATACGGAAAGAAAGAGCAGAAGCTGACTGAAGTAAGCGGGTGGATTTTAAGAGGTCCGCTGCTCAAACCGCATCTCGGTACGTTTCCTTTTCTTAGTTTCATTTCCGCTGCGTGTTTTGCCTGCTTTTAATCTATGCGCCTAATGCAATATTTAAAGAGGCATTTACGAAACAGGCCGCCGCAATAAAAACAATCAACATTTATACACGAATACAAAGTAAACGATCATTCATCTATAGAAGATTTTCAGTGTTCACTAGGAATCAACGGCAAAGTGCATACTGTAATTAATCAAGGAGGAATTAATCAGACTAAGAAGTCAGCGATAGAAATTTATACTAATATAAAGAGCAAACCTTGTCTTAAAGTAATGCTATTGCATTTTTAGTTATTGATTTATAAAAATTAATTTTAAGTAACAAAAGTATATATGTAGCTGAAAGTAAATGCGTTTGTACTGCACGAATAAGAAAATGAGTAAACCGTGTGGAAGTGGAAACATTTTCATAACTATATATAGTAATCAGGGTTGGTTTAAAAAGGAAAAGGAGTGGGCACATTTATTCTATTAGAAAATTGTAGATAGTAGGCTTCAAGTAGTGCCAGGTCCTATAAATAAAGTGTAACTTGAGATAAAATGTTTTTTGCGCACATATCTCTCCTTCGTCACGTCCTCCGTTGTGTCTGCTAGCAATCACTCCGAGATAAACTGAGTGGGTGGTTTAAGGAGTCCGGTCGGAGCAACTTTTAAACAGGGGGAGTGACAGGCGGCAGACACAGCTGCCACAGCGGCGGTGGAGGCGCGGCTTCTGACTCCGGCAGACAGCGGCTCATGTCGAGCTGCGCCCTCGGATGACAGCTCAGAACGGACAGTGACGCCGGCTGGTTCCAAAAAATGGTGAGTAGGCAAACACGGTTGCTTGTATTTTGTTTTTAAAACTCTTCCACTTCCCAGAGTCACACCGTTAGAGCCTGAACACTGATGTTAGTTATGTAAGTATACCTCACCATTAACAGTCAGTGTATTTGATGTAAAAATACGCGTGGTTAATCAATTTAGTTACTTTCGATTGCCTCGTGCCTTTTCCTTACCGTGGAGATATTCTTGATCATTCCCTTTGTTGTAATTAGCATGAACATTCAAGTTTCACAATACACGCTAGACTGAGATAAGTGTTTAAAGACTTTTAGGGGCATCAGCCCACGGCTGACAGTGAGATGAAACTCTACATGTGCAGGATGTAAACTGTTCTGCTGTTTAAGGCGCAGCTGCTCAGTTTGTAATTTGCTACCATCTGGACGTTTATCCTTGGGGAAAGCGAGACTTGCACTGCCGGAGTTTCCTCTTGGCGTCAGAGGCACCCAGCTGACAGGCGCATCCTCTGCCCTGGAGTGAGCACTGCTTAGCTGGCAGGAAACACCAGGTACAAACAGGCAGGGATGAGGCATGGAGGTCGAGAAAGAAGGAAGCTAGAAAGGAAGCAAAGGAAAAGCGAAGTGTTGCGCTTCCTGAGTCCACGGCGTCTCACTGCTCGACCCAGGGTGGAACAACACGCAGATTTACAGCAGGGTCACTGAGGTGGTCTATTATCTGGTGTCACGTGACTCGGAAGCTGGGAGGATTTAGTCTTTAAATTTCCAGGCAGGTCCAGAAAATGCATAGCACACTGACAACCACGTGAAAGCAAGGGGTCTTCCATGTGAGGAGACAGGACAAAAGCTCCCTTACTTGGAGAGCGGCAGCCAGACAGGAGCTGTTCAAGAAAGCTATCAGGCATGATTAGGGTGTTCATTGGTTAACGACATCGGTTCATTGGTTAATGTTTCCTGCCAGTGAATAGCCCCATTGTCTATAAATTTGTTACCAAAATGAGTGCTGCTCTACTCAGCTCAGTCACTGGTTCTGTAATTTCCCGCCATGTTTACTGTGGACATTTCCCTTCTCCTCTGGAGTATTAACACTTAAGTTTGTGTCAGAGAAATATTTGGAGCTTTCCTGCATCAGAGAGCTACAGAAACACACTATTTAGAGTAGATGTAAAGGTATCTATTGTTCCCGGTTCCAGATTAAAGTATGATTTACAAATCAGCTAATGGCTCAACTAATACAAAATGATACAGAGCATCTTTCTGTCTTCATTCTTGCCGTGTTACATTTGCACCTTTTTACAATAATATCAGCAATGTTATTTGGATTGTAGTCTGCACCTCACAATGAAGACCGGACCAGGTCTTCTTTCCCGGATGGTTCCTATAATACAGTGTGTCTCAACCTGGTCCTCGGGAACCACCAAACAGTCTACATTTTTGTTTGAGAAACACTGTTAAAATGTATGAACATGAATACAATAATGTCAATGTTTGAATGATCAATAATTACTCCACGGTACTGCTGGCCAGGGATATGTCAGGCACGGCGGGGAGAGGAGGTGGAGGAGACAGAAAGGACCCCAGTAGCATTTCCCAGTAGGAGCTTGTGAATAAAGGTGCTCGAAGATGAAGGGTTGTTGACAGAGTGTTGATTAACAGCTTCGTATCAGTGGTTTCATTAGAGTTGGCCTCATTGATTAGTTTGTTGAAGTATCTGGAAATGATCCAGATCTCAGACAATTGCACTGAACTAACTGACATGTAACCATAGTCTCTGGCTGTTGTGAAAAGTAGACATTGGACAGGAGATGCAGAGTGCAGGCTATGTATTTGAAGTGTTAAAGTCTCCCACCCCTGCTCTTTTCTCTTTGTGGGTTTGCATGTTCTGGCTGTTTTCTCTGGGTTTTCCTCCAGTTACTCTGGTTTCTGCCTACAATCAGTTGCGTGCAATTAGGCTGCATGGTGTCTCTACATTACACAGTGTGTGAATGTGTACTCTGTGATGAGCTGGCATGCCCGATGCATCATGGGGTAGACTCTATGCCCCCCACACCCCAGTACTGACAGGGGCTCTAAAAATTTTGGAACAGAATTGGATTGGTCTGAGTTGAGGGAACTGTATGATATGCTTTCATGGGCCCCAAAATCTCTTGGGGCACCCCTGAATAGATGGTCTGTGTTCTGACTAGGCTGAAGTGCTGGAGATACCCCTTGTTCTGACTGTGAGCAGCACGCTAGCTGAAGTGCTGGAGATACCCCATGTTCTGACTGTGAGCAGCACGCTAGCTGAAGTGCTGGAGAAACCCCTTGTTTTGACTGTGAGCAGCACGCTAGCTGAAGTGCTGGAGATACCCCATGTGCTGACTGTGAGCAGCACGCTAGCTGAAGTGCTGACAATGCCCCATATTCTGACTATCTCAAACTTCAGAACGCAATTTGTGAGTGTGTAATTAAGCCTGAATGTATTTTGCTACTGATTTCTCTTTCCTGGAAAGCCACGAGTCTGTGCTTATAAAGGCGAAACCCACATTTTCTGTTGATTATTTTTCTTTCTGTGCAACTCTCGAATACAAAATTCCTATTTGCATGTTTAAGTCTTGTGCAGTCTATCCTGTACTCTGCCTCCAGTTGAAATGCAAAGCTCCTGGAGACGCATTCCCTGAAGTTATGGTAAACAAATTGTAAAACTTGTTTGGCTGATAGGGTGGGAAGGGACAGTCAAAATGTTAAAAGTCCAGTTTGATCCCTGCCTTCTTCAGTCCATCATATAAAAATGATGTATTTATTGAAGTTAATTGTTCCTCATGTGAAAATATCAGCAAGTGTTTTCAGGACAGCCATTTGTTTATCCTTAGAACATGCATTCTAGAGTATTCCCTGAATATTGTCTCTGTTACTGTACAATTGAAGTTGAAAGATCTCTATAAAACCAGCTTCAGAGTAAGATTCAGAGTTTGCTGTACCGACTCAGTTCATGGTCGTTATTTAGCCTCAGTCATACATGCTTCATGGACATCGTGCTGTTGCTGTTATGGATGTAAATTATGGGGGGGGGGGGGGTTTGTAATCGCCCAATAATCAAAACCAGTCAATACAACCCACTGGACTCCAGCCCTCCAGTGCTCAACCCAACGCTCAACCCTATGCTCTACGTTGCCATGCATCGCTGATGTTGCTCAAATGATCTATGCCCCATCTAGCCATGGCCTTGTTGAGAAATCGAGTCCCATCCAAGACTTCACAGCTTTAGCTCAGTCTCCCTGACACCCGCTGGATCTCATGACCGGTATCTTCACATCTGCTCCCTCTAGGAGAATGGCAAGAGCCGCCTGCAGCAGGTTCAGGATGACGCAGAGGAGGTGAAGGGCATCATGCTGGAAAACCTGCAGAAGGTCGAGGACAGGTCGGGCAAACTGGGGGAGCTCGAGGATCGGGCCGACCAGTTGCTGGTGCAGGTGAGGTGCACACAACAAAAGGCCTCTTCCGAAAACACAACCATCATTAGCATGTCTCCTGGTGCGACAGCAATGGAGTTCTGCCAGGGTCTATCCCAAGGCCCTCATAGTGGCAGCTATTAATACACCATGGGTGGGGTGGAGGTAAAAAAGAATGTACGATTTACATCCTGATTGTAGTTTATGTAAGTATTTTTAGAAAGGTATTTCCTTTTTCGCTAGATGAATGAGCTGAAGGCAAGTTTCTCTGTCTCTGAATGTCAAACTGACCTGGCGTATATATCTGCACAGCTGCGGCCATGTCGCAGTGCATGAGGAACACATCAATGAAAATACGTCCATTCTGGGATCTGTCCACGTGCTCACACAGTTCCTCTGTATTAGCACAAGGCTTCCTGACTTCCCAAAGTCATAAGCTTGTGGCTTGAATGGCCCATTGTCACAAGAAAACCGAGAAAAACCTGTATCATCACAGGAAGAATTTCAGACTAGACATGTGCACATAACGTTAGTGATGTTTCCTTACTCACCTGATTATAAATCAAATGAAACTGACTGGCCGAGACAGTATCAGGAAATATTAGTCACAGCTAAGCCTATAGATCAGCCTTTGCTCCGGAAATAATGGTCTTGTATGTCGGCTACTCGTTAAGTGTCTTTTGCAGTGTCTCTCAGCTGATTATGTTCGGTTTGTGCCTTTCCAGAGCAAGGCCTTCCAGAAGACCACAGCAACCGTGAAGCGGCGGACCTGGTTGCAGGCCATGAAGATGAAGCTGCTGTTAGGGGGCCTCGTGGCAGTGCTTCTGGTGGTCATCATTGTGGTCATCATTATATTTACAGTACCCAGCAGTAAGACAAACAACACCAACCTAACAAATGACGGGAGGAGATAGACAGGAACTGATACAAACTGTATGATATGCCTTTAGGAATGTGAGGTTTGGATGGACGCTTCTTTCAATGCCCAGATTAGTGTTTTTGTCACATGCAGACTTGCAGGATCCTGACAGCCCAGTGTGTGGACCATTGGACATAATGGAACACTGGCTTCAGCTGTTGCTTTTGTCCATATCCCAAAAGAAAAGCCGACCTTGTGTGAATCATTGTACCATTTCGAAAGAATGCAGCAATTCCCTGTACTCAGAAGGCGTCCGGTCTCAAACATCTGGCCATATTTGTCCTCAACAGAGTGAAGAACAAACATTGATATCTAGCATATTTGTTTATTTTTCTGTAATCTTGATCATAAATTGTTTATGGAACTGCAATATGCATAGAATATTTAATTAAACTTATTCAATAAAAATTCTATAGTCTTATACAGGAATCTGCAGCACTGGTTTAAGTGATGATGTAAACTTTTGTATGGGAAACGGTATCAGATATGATCATATGGACAATATTAGCTGTAAGAAGGTCAGAAATGTTTGCTACTCTGTAAATATTAGTGGTCAGATTTGACTGTTTGCGAAAGTAATTAAACAATAATACCAATGTGTAAGAACATGTGGTTTAATGCATCATGGTACAGGTAAGATGTACAGTGATCTGTGACATGCTAATGTCAAGTTCAGGAGAGAAAAAATAATACCCACACACCGGTAAAGCTTTGGTTTTCGGGGAAATAGAGTATTATACATTTATAGAGTATTATCTCATTTGCTTAAGAATTTTGTCTCTTAAAAAGTCTATTTCAATATGATGTACACACAATATTTTGCTGGCCAAAATTATACATTTTCTTTGAGAATGTTTTAACCATCACAAAACATAATGTTTTACACAGTCATCCGATGTTTTTTTACTTTTTTTTTTTTTTTTTTACTTTTTTCCCTCTGTACTAACTGCTTTGAAATTGTATGGAAAAATAAGCAAAAGGACAGAGAAAGTATTCATGTATTTACTGGAGAAGATCTCTGTTGCACTAAAAATGAGAGAGTGAAGATTAAGTGGATCTTACTTTAATTAGCTGTGTTTTAGCAGTGAAAGGAAGAAGCCAGGAGGCAGGATGGAAGGCATAGCAGAAGGAGTGGGGAGAGTGAGTGAGGAAGTTACAGAAGTAACAGAGGAAGTTAATTGCAGAAATAACAGCATTTAGTAAAGATGAAACGCAAGATGAAAGCAGCTTAGAGGAACCGAATCTGTGGAGTCCAAGGTGGGGCGACGTGAGAAACTACTGAAGGCGTACAGGAGTGTTTTTTTTTTTAAATGAGACTAGGGTCATGTGTGAAAATGCATCTGCAAATGTCTGCATCACACTAAAATGGTACAATAAAAAAAACATAATTGACAGTTTGGCGAATGACAAATATGACTTTCACAAACTGAAAACTGTCAGGCAGTGCAGCTAAAAATATTTTTTTTCCAAATGACAGCCCCCTGACAGTAACAATTTAAATGTCTACAATGCATTAAACATAGTTAATTCCTATTTATTTTTTGCATTTATGATTAGTAGTAATATTAATAGCTGTTGTGCCACCTTCATTTTCAAGCTTTTTCAAATTAGACAGTGTGTTTGGACACCTGAACAAACTTTTGATATCAGGTTTATGCACAGTTTTAAAAACAAATCAAGACTTAGAATAAGGATTAAGCGGGAGAATAAGAATAAAATCACAAGAATAAAAATCACTTGGGTTCGTCTTTATGATGTAACATCTGGACCCTTGTTTTATAAAATGACATTTAAATAAAAAGCCCTTTTCCCAGTTGTGCCGCCTGACATTTGACGTAATGTGAATTTGCCGACATCTTTTTCAGATATCGTAATGGTTTTAAAAACACAGTTGTTTTGCAACTTTTTAAAGGTTTCATCCCTAGAATTATGCCTAATTATTACATTTTTAAATTACCGAAATACCAATTTTCATTGTTCTCTTACGCCATACATTTGTTCTGACAGTTGCACCACTTGACATTTTTGGACGTTGAGATATAAAAGAGGGGCGGCATGGTGGTGCAGTGGTTAGCACTGTCGCCTCACACCTCTGGGACCCGGGTTCGAATCCCCGCCT
>JAODJX010000042.1:21606328-21617902 GCA_026776945.1 Isichthys henryi | reverse complement strand
CCAGCCTGCCCCCCCCCCCAAACAGCAGCTGTCAAAAGTGCTGCTAGTTCGTATCCATGTGACTGCTGCTGATTTAAAAAATGCAGTTTAATGCTGCTGAAAGATTGTGACTCCACTGTTAGCACTTTGATTCGCCTGATACTGTAATTCTATACTGTGTTTATTATTTTGTATTTTATTTTCATGTTCATTTTTTATTTTGTTTTATTTTATCATATTTTATTTATCCTTTATGGCTTTGGTGAGAAGCACGCAATGTTTCATTGTATATGGAAAAGATCTTCTATTCTATTCTAATTTAAAGTGAATTAGTGCTGTAATAATAAATATTGACCCAGACAGTATGATAATGTGCTCAATGGAGCGGCATAGCTGCATGGTAAGTGCATAAACAGGTGCTGAGATATGTTAGAAAAGACAAATGCAGTATGTGCATGTATGCACAGTACAATGAGCACTGTGTTCTGCAGAGCATAGTAAGAGTTAGGAGAAGTTCATCTGCTAGATTACCCTGGGGAGAAACTGTCTGTATACGCTTAGTGGTACAGGCCAGGAGACAGAAATCTGTGTCTGGGGACTTAACGTCTCACTATAAACGTTCAACGCTCTTTATGTTTAATGAAAATTTTGCCTACTTCACAGTTGACTCCATAGATCTGACTCCCTGTTGACTCTGCTGACTCTCATTGCTGACTAGACTTAACGTGTGTAAGACAGGGGTCTAAGTTAGGGTTTGTTTCCATACTATGTTTTGCATTGTGAAGTTTAGGTACCTCAACATGCACACATACTCAACATAAAGAAAAAATTCTGTATGAAAGGTCTTGTGAGGTCTTATGACGTGCAAAAAGTTGTTGCTTCACAAAACCAGTGTGGTCCTTCTTCAACCATGCAGCTGTCCAAGCAGGTTGAGTCTCTTTGGGTAAGGGGTTCAGCACAGTCCAGGCGTCCCAGCACTATGCTTGTAGATTTCTGCCACAATGGGGCTGAATAGCAAAGTGATGCTATAATTTTCATTACTGAAACCACTTAATTGTACGTGACATGCTTATGATTCATAATGACACATGATTAATTTTAGAGAGAACAGATTCCTGCAAGGTTGAGATACAGAGTTGAATTAGCCGAGCGACAAAGGGACACACCCAAGAATGGACACATCACAAAGAACCTGGTAAATGTCTAAGGCAGTGTTTCCCAATCTGGTCCTTGAGAAACTCCCTACAGAGCAAAAATGTAGACTGTTTGGCAGGGAGCTGAAGAAACAAAAACACGGACCAACTGTGGGTCCCTGAGGACTGGATTGGGAAACACTGGTCTTGGACGCTGGTAAATATCTGGCATATCACATAAAATCAGCGTCAAAAGACAGTTGTCTTCAAGTTTGCTTTATTTTTGGCAGGTAGTTAAACTATAGTACATCCTGAAATATTATATATATCAGCAAGTGAGACATATATACTGACTGCTCTAATCTGTTCTCTGAAGGTTCATCTAACAGGTTCAATGACGGCAGAAGGAAAGGAATAGAAGGCCTAACTAAACTCTAATTCTGGTCCAGTGAAAGCATCCAGGGACACTGTCACTGATGGAGACATTCCTGTTATATATCGTGCCATTTCTTATACACTCATACACTGCTTACAAGTACAATTTTTACACATTTTCTGGTCTCCTGTGAGGAGGAAATAGAAGCAGATAACTCTTGTGTTTTTTGACTCAAGTTTTCAAATCACTTCCTCATATAATGACAAATGAAAGGAAAAAACACCAACGAGCAAAGGTGTGTACAGCAGTGATGTTTCCTTCCATATGTAGCTAATCTTTTCCTCTGGTTAACAGTGATTTATTTTGAGTACTAGACTGTATCATGATCAAATTTCTGGCTCAAGTTAAAATAGCCTTATGAACAAACACTGAACTTCAGGAGAGAAAACCACATGGACACAAGGAGAAGTTGTGAGCAGCATTTGAACCTGTGCTACCTGATTTACATCAGATTGTATTCAGACATCTGTAACGTGAAACACCATCTGAGAATATTCAAAGAAAAATAGCACACTTTTCATTTGCAGTCACCATACACAAAACCCTTCACAAGCTGGCTGCCTTAAATGACTCTCAGACAGTCTTCGCCCCTGAGGGGAGGGTGAGCTAACAACACTGTTTCAGTGCTCTGCTCATCAGCAAGAGCACTCTTCTCAGTGCAGGCACCTGCCACATCATCACAAATCCCCATTGTTGCCAGGTTTCTGCTACTGGAGCAGAAAAAATGATAAACTGGAAACACAAGGTAGATATTAACATTATATACAACAGCACATCACAATCTATGAACTATTCTTAATGTGACATGGAATGTAGGGGATCCCCATCCTGGCTGTGTAAGTTTTACTCACCCACCTCCTCTACTATCTGACTTTTTATACATTTAACACATCCACATTGCATATAACAGCCAGATTGGATTTCACCATTGTCTTGTCTTGCCTTAACTGTGCATGTATCTGCTGTATGGGACCTGCTGACATCTGGAGACAAATTCCCTGTATATGTGAACATACTTGGCCAAATAAACTTGATTCTGGTTCTGATTACCTAAGTCCTCATATGATTATTTACAAGAGGCTTGAAAATATAGGCTTTTTGGTAGAGTGTTTCAGCAGGCCCAGCCTCTGTATAGCAGGGTGAATGGAAAGGTCCAGACTGCTGAACCCTGTCAAGACCCAAAACACCCTACATGCCCAGTACTTTGCTAGCAATGCCTTTTAACCCTCTTTGGCGCTTTGGCGCCTCAGCCAATCATTCAACGTAGTTCTACAGTGCCAGTTGCACAGTTTCATATTTTGTTGGAACGCCTTTGACCTTGATTGTGGTGCACATTCGTTAATGCATCGCTTATGTAGCATCTCAACATTTTTTTTTTCATCCAGACTTGCATTAATTTCCCATCAAGATCTTATATTGAACAAATTGAAAATTGAACCACTCTGTAAAGTCGTCTTCAGCACATCTCAGAGACTTTCAATGGGGTTAAGGTCAAAACTCTGTGCCACCCAATTCATGTGTGAAAATGATTCCTTGCACTCCCTAAATCACTCTTTGACAGTACGTGCCCTATGAATCTAAGCCCTAAGAAAAAAATCCATTGATGAGATAACCTGGCCACCGAGTAGTTTTGGGTATTCAGTTAACTTCACCTTATTGCTGCATAACGTTGCTAAGCCTTAATAAAGATGCTATCTTTGGCTTTTAAGTACCTGCTCATTTAAACTCAAGCAGTGACTTTTTTTTGGCCAGGCAGTGTATATTTGTATGCAAAATGCCACGAGCAGTCATTGGTTGTCTTAGTGTAACGTGTAATAATAATACTTCATCTGCGTATTATTTTATGATATTGTAGCGCCCTCTGCAGTTCAGAGCTACAATTATAAATAACACAGAGCAGCCTCATCACATTCTCTCACATTTAATTGTGACTCTCAAATTACCAGTACCTTGTGCCCCCTGCTGTGAGTCTGGCTTTCTGAACTTCTGGATTATTACGTTGTGGGAGAAGTCTGAGATGAATTGCATGAAATCAGGTTTTCACAGGCTATACGTTTATACGTTTTTGTATCTGGAATTCTTTTTTGTGCTAAAATGTACAACACCTGGTATTTGCGATTTGTAGTTTTCAAGAATAGTTATGTTGGTGGCGATTATTTTGGGAGCACAATGTCACCGAAATGTTTTATAATGTATACAATCGACACTATAATTAATAAGATTACACCACAATTTGAATTATTACTACTCAACTAAGAATTAAGAAAAATATTTGAAAGTGACATGATAAGTATGAAAATTAAGCAGGTAAACAATGATTAGAAATCCTGATGTCCTGTTTGGAACGAGCTCAGAGCCAACTAAGGCTAAACAAGTCGCATTGTGTGTCTCCAGGTCACGTTTTAATAATAAAGCAAGATTATTCCCACAATAGCGTGGTGGACTGTGTGTTGATATTATTCCCTTGGTAGTGGAGCGGAATGTGGTTTGACCTTATTTCCATGGTCATTAAGTGGAATGTGGGTTGATATGACTTCCATGCTAATAAACTGGCCGGTTGCCTGATGTTATTCTCACGGAGCATACGAGGAGCGTGGATTATGTTATTTATATGTTTATATAAGAGACTTTTATAAACGAAGACGGAAAAACTGACCATCAGAGCGCCGCTGGTGTAGTGGTATCATGCAAGATTCCCATTCTTGCGACCCGGGTTCGATTCCCGGGCGGCGCACGCGTTTTAAACTGATAAACTAAGATCGAGGTCTTTACTTAACCGGAATATCAAAGACGGGAATGTCCAAAACTGGTTTCTCAATCAGAACTGATTTCGTAAGTGCAAGTACGTTCGACAGATGAAATTTTCCTCAGTTATTTTAAGAGCAGGGCCAAGCTGAAGCCCTGCAAACTCAGCTGTTCTGATGTAAAATTATTTAACCTCAATCAGCTCCGTTTTAAAGCGTGTTAAACCAAGCGCCGTAGAGGCGAGCGGAGCTCTTTCTGCGCACGCGTACGGGTTCGCCGCCATCTTCTGTTGCTTCCCTTTTGTCCGTGACCGGGGGAGAGGAGCCAGGCGGCTGCATATTATTCACCGAATTGCGTCCGGAGGAATATAGCGAAGCCTAAATACTGCGACACTGCACCACAGCACAACACTCCCCGGGTGTTTCCCTCCTCTCGGGGCTCGGTATTTGAAAAGCACGACAATGGACGACGAGCAGCCCAAGACGCTGTAAGTAACCGGCTGGCTAAGCGGCTTTAGCTAGCCGGGCGGCCGCCGGCTCGGCAATCCCACAGGAGGCCGCCGGCCAGGCTGCTGACCCTTCAGGGTGCCCGGGGTCCCTCGGCACATCCGAAAGGCTCCCCGCCACCTGAGCTCCAGCTCCATGAAAACGACGTGTGTGTTTACGTGGCGATTCGTGTAAAATGGAGAATGAACCCGGCTGTGCTGTTAGCGAAGCCGTGGTAGAAAAGAGGCGATCTTGAGTAAGATTGCTGATTAAATGCGGATCTGCAGCATTTAAACCGTCGAGTGACAAAGTGTACTTATCTTTGGATAAGGATTACGAAATAAACCAGTGGGGGCATGTGACTATGCTGGGGCGGTGTGCTACTGTGATGTTATGCTATTAATCTCTTACACAGTGTGGTCTTTAAACACGCCTTTTGTGTGTGAAAGTGATGGCTTGTTAACCAGTCTCCATCTGTCTTCATTCCAGTACGGCATATTTTCTGTTTTAAAAAAAATCCAGATAGGTCATGATGTACTTCCTGTGTTCAGTTTCAGGCCTGTTACTCGCAATTTAAGTGTTTGCCCTCGTTTTGGTCTGCATTAGTCATTGTTTGACTCTTCCTCATGTGTGACAGTGCAGTCTTGATGTCGTCAAGTATTCTAAGCAGTGTGAGATGCTTTGGGGTTGAATGGTGAACGTGGAAGAACACTGGAGCTTCCCTTTGAGTCTGACCTCCCTGTGCCACAGGTATGTTGGGAACCTGTCCCGGGATGTGACTGAGGCACTGATCCTGCAGCTCTTCAGCCAGATCGGACCCTGCAAGAGCTGCAAAATGATATCAGATGTGAGTGGCATGAATGCTGATACCCGCTGGAGCGGTGGGTGGGTGTGTGGCCGCTGCTGGGATTGGTATTCAGTTACCAAACAGCAGCTTGGAGAGTTTGGTTTCTGCTTCATTTATACACAGTTAAGTGTCACGTATAAAGCTGGTCACTCTAGAAGAGAACAGCTCCTTAAGCACTGTGGTGCCCCCTACAGTCTTAAATGAGCTCTACAGTAACTGTTCCGTTCCCTTCCTCCAGACAGCAGGCAACGATCCTTACTGTTTTGTGGAGCTCTATGAGCACAGACACGCCGCTGCCGCCCTGGCTGCCATGAACGGCCGTAAGATAATGGGTAAGGTAAGCTATCGTATCTCTTGGGTGAGTTGGGGAAACGTGGGGGCAGGCCTTTGTCGCCATGGCAGCGGGAGTGGAGCTTTTCCAATTGACCTCTCTTTGCTTAAAGCTTACAGTCGGCAGTAATGTGTCTTCAGATGCGTTTAGATCTGAATGTGGGTTGTGCCTTCTATAGACATACTGTTATTCCTTATTTGCCCGAGCCATATTGCTGTGGGCTTAATAGTTTAACCAGTGATGCTAATAGGTAAGTTACTTTTACTTGATAGTGTTATTCTGTTGTTTTTAACTTCAAAATTCATGGAATGCTAGTCCAGACTGTATCATCCTCATCATAGGCATCAGGTAATATGCTCTCACATTTAATTGTAACTCTTAAATCACCTCTACCTTGTGGCTGCTGCTGGGAGTTTCTGAACTTCTGGATTTTTACATTGTGGAAGAAGTAGTCTGAGATGAGCTGGATGAAATCAGGTTTTCTCAGGCTCGATATGATTTTGTATGTAGAATTTTTTTTTTTGTACTAAAATATACTTTGCATTTGCTATTTGTAGTTTTCAAGAATAGTTCTGTTTGCAAGCTTTCTTTCTTGATCAAAATGCGTAGAATTACTCTGCCGGAGTGCACCTGACAGACACGATTTTTCTGGAACGTGTATGTTCTCTTTGCCATTATTTAAAATGAGGTTTATTAATAATGACAGGTCCGGTGACTAAAGAGGTGTTTTCACTGTCCCTCTGTACCATTAGCAGCTTCTCTCTTACCTGTTGCTGAAGGACACTTTGCTGATGAGCCAATCAGGCGCCCCAAGACTAAACAGGTGGTTTTGGGTGCAGAGCCCACTTCTCCATGGTTTTCCTCTGTAACCATGGGTGTTGTGGTTCTAGACCTGTGTCCTAAGCGTCATGACCTGTGCTCCTAATGTCACACATGCATTTACTATTTCTGACATGGGCCTTAGGGCGTCGTTAGTCCCCAGTAGTGCTAGCAGTGCTTTTGTCCATCCAGAGAGCACATCCAATGGAGGTTTGGAGGCCGTCAGACCTCTTTGGGGAAATTTCATACGTGGAGAAGCGGTTACTTAGTGGGAGTGGTGTCCCCGTTGAATTAAATGGCAGGTTTCATTTAAGTTTAGTTGATGGCTCATTGGTTTATACACCTTGTTTTGTGTAAAACTTTTATAGAAAAGCATGAAGTTGTTAGTCTTTGGCGATATGCACTTCTAACGTTACTATTGATGTTACTGGAACTGAGGAAGTCATCTTGACCTGTTCTCTATACTTATCTTGTTCTTTCTTAGCGTTTCTGCGTCACTTTACCCTCAGTACAAATCTATTCAGTGTAAATATTTTATCCTCAACAGGTATTGAAGGACCATTTGAGGAGTAATACAAGTTCATAATTTCACTCGTTTGTAAGTTCCTTGTTATTTAGACCTTTTTACTTATTAGATTTTTTAAAATTCTCTACATTTTTACATTTTTAAACAGTTGAGTGTGATCAGGTTTGTCCCTCTTTGTTTTGTTGTTCTTTTTTCCTCCCTCCTCATCCTCGTCACTGAACCCAGACACCGCCCTCTGTGTCACGCGGTTTCGCTTTACAAAACCATAGATGGCAGTGTGTCCTCCTGCGCTTCGAAGGTTTCATTTGGCTGCCTTGTTGTGTCTCCCTTTTTCTCTAGGAAGTCAAAGTTAACTGGGCCACGACTCCGAGCAATCAGAAAAAAGACACGAGCAGTAAGTGTGTTTCGACTCCCCCGTAGCTGGTGATGCCGGTGGCGATGGTGTGTATGATAGGATCTCAGGAAATCTGTGCCCCCTCCCCTCATTCTAGATCACTTCCACGTCTTTGTTGGAGACCTCAGCCCTGAAATCACCACAGAGGACCTAAAGGCAGCCTTTGCACCCTTTGGGAGAACATCGTAAGTGTTCCGTGTTCTGTATACGCATAACATACCTACTAAGTCATCTGGGGTTGTAGACGTCAGATGTGATGGCACCACGTCTTCAGGGGTGCCCAAGAACAGCCAACATTCAAATTAAGCGTTATTGCTTTATTTTAAATGGGACCCTTGGATCTTACTGGTTCCCTGTTGTATTTTCATAGCTCATGATCAGGTGGCTGTAACACACAGCTCACTCTGCAGGTTCATGTGACCTACAAAACGCATCCGTGTGCTTTAAACTGAGTAGCGTGCCATGTGAGGGGTTGCCATTGATGACCGTCATTGTGTTCAGCTTCAGTACCTTTCAGGCTTGTTCTGACCCACTTTTCTAAGACTGATTAAAGTACAACCCATAATCAGGCTGCACGTAGCTCTCCAGAATCCCTGCCTCATGGGCTGAATGCTTCAGATGGCTTACGGGAGTGTTTTCTCGGCACGGGTTTGCCTGGGTCAGCGATGCCTGTGGAATTTACCTGCTCTCTCTGCCTTTCTCCACAGCGATGCACGTGTGGTGAAAGACCCAGCAACTGGAAAATCCAAGGGTTACGGCTTTGTGTCTTTCTTCAACAAGTGGGTATGTGTCTGAGGTGGTGTCCTGTCTCCGCTCGGCTCAGCAGCCATGGGAAGCTCAACGCGTTTAAGGAGTCGGGCGGGATAATGCTGAATCCGACATCTCTGTAGGTCTTTGGTGTTTGTCCAGTTCAGCAGAACTGTTGGTTTATTTTTACAGTGTTTGGAATAACTGCAATTTTGAAGGTGCAGTTGGCCTCAGAAACAACCTTACCAGAATGCGTAGCAATGACAGGGACCCCTGCAGATGTTCTGGTGTTAGGATGTAGGCCACCAGTTGTGGTCGCTATGTGAGCTGGAACCTCATCGCTATGTTACAGGATGCTGAGAACGCCATCCAGCAGATGGGTGGCCAGTGGTTGGGTGGCAGGCAGATCCGGACCAACTGGGCCACGAGAAAGCCCCCAGTTCCCAAGAGTGGCCATGAAGGTATGTTATACGTAGTGTCGCCCCCCTATGGCCTAACGTGTCCCTGCCGATCTTGGCAGATATTTGCACTTTGAGCAGTAGAACAGCTTATGTCAGACTTAAACGTCAAGGTGCCGTTATCCTGCCTGCTCTTGCTAGCATCACGAGCCGTTAGGCTGCTGTGGGCCAGTCGTCGTTTTTTGAGCTCTTGACACCTTCTCCCGAAGGTTTTTATGATGCACACGTATCCCACAGCTTTCTGGAGCTTCTGCTCCAGGTGCAGACACTGTTTAAGTTGGGCCCTTTTCCACAGCAAACACCAAGCAGCTGTCCTTCGACGATGTGCTGAACCAGTCCAGTCCCAGTAACTGCACGGTGTACTGTGGTGGGGTCTCCTCTGGGCTTACAGGTGGGCTCTATCTTGCTGTCTATGGCCTGTTTCACTAATAATAATAATGACATTTTTCCTCACTGCACATAGCTGCATGCTACCCCCTCCAGTGTCCTCCAGTGACTTCCCTGACCTTTTTTTTGGCTTTCTTTCTTTTAGAACAACTGATGAGGCAGACATTCTCCCCTTTTGGTCAAGTCCTGGAGATCCGAGTTTTCCCAGACAAAGGCTATTCTTTTGTGAGGTACGCTTTGGTTCTGCTGCTTTCACTGTGTGTGTTTCAAAGGTCCCTTTTACTCTGGGGGAGCCTCAGTTGTTATAAAAATCTAACTAATCTTATTGGTCCAGTGATACAAAGGAGCTGATCTGCATTGGTGAGCTGCATACACTGTATCCTTCTAGCTCACTTCTTTTATACCGACCCACATTGCGGGGCTCTCGTCAAATTAAGATTAAAAGTTCAGCAGAACATTCTAGAGAACATAGAAGGAAATCATTTAATGCCCCTTTGTAGCAATAAATTGGTCTTTGGGATAAATGAGAAGAGTTGTTGGGCTCAGCTGTCAAACGTAAATGGTCGTTAAGGTTGTCTGTCTCAGACTGTGGGCTCACCTCAGGGTCAGCTTGCACTAGGACAGGCAAAGACAGATTTGTTCTTCACTACTTCATGTTTAGGTTCAACTCCCACGAGGCGGCGGCACACGCCATCGTGTCTGTCAACGGGACCTGTGTAGAGAACCACGTGGTGAAGTGCTCCTGGGGGAAGGAGACCCCAGACACGGCCAGTCCCCTGCACCAGGTCCCCGTGCCCCCGGTAGGGAGCAGCTTCATTCTGTTTAACTACATAAAATGCCTATTTTTTTGCTGGTATTGTCCAGGTGTTTTCACTGTCCCTCTGACACGCGTGTCCTTGTACCATTAGCAGCTTCACACTTACCTGTCAGAGGGAGGTGGGTCTCACCCAAAGCCTGTTTGCTCACCTTGTGTCTCTGTGTCATGGCAGAACAAGGTGGGCTTTGCCGCCCAGCCCTACGGCCACTGGGGTCAGTGGTACAGTGGCACCCAGCAGATCGGGCAGTATGTGTCCAGCAGCTGGCCGGTACCCGCCTACGGGGTGTATGGACAGGCGTGGAACCAGCAGGGCTTCAAGTGAGTGCTGTGTGACCTCAGCGTAGGTGGGAGGGGCTTCTGCATGCCATTGTTGGGACTTCTGGGGTATGTTTGTCTGCTTGGGCTTCTCCAGCCCCCTGCCTCTGACATTCAACTCCCTCTTTCTCTCTTACCACCCCCCCCCCCCCCTCGTAGTCACCTGCAAGCAGGGGCTGGCTGGACAGGCATGGGCACGGCGGTCAACAATGGTGGGATGGTGGAGCCCACCGCCGCTATGAATGGAAGCATGCTCCCTAACCAGCTGAGCCTGGGGGCGGGCGGGTACCCCACCCACTGATGGCTGTCTGCGAGGCCGTGGGTTGCCACTCAAACTTGTATATATCCTTTTCGATCTGTAACAATTAAAGGACTGGTGAGGAGCTCAAATCAGTTGTGAACCTGAATTTTTCATGACGCTTGGATTGGGTGCTGTTGCCAGATGTTTTTTTTTTTTTTGGCCTTTTGAGGACTGGAGTCCAGGGATTGGCTCACAAGATGTTTGACCTGGTGTCAGACCAGCTGTACAGGGAGGGGGGGCTGTGCCATTTTTAATTCGCTGCTTAATTAAGGGCAGCTGGCTTCTAGAGTAGTTCTTTTCATGGTGATTTGTTCAGTGACGTTTTTAAACACCCGCTCTTTTACCGAGTGAGTCTGAGCTGGTTGTAGGTGTCTGACATACGACACCAGCCGGGTCCGAAGTCCGAATGTGGTCAGACTGCGTGGGGCACAGTGCTGCCACCTTTCTTCAAGGCTGATAAATGTTGCAGTTAAAATGTTCCGCAGTGTTCTGGCTGGAAGACTGAGTTCAGTGCATAAATAACCCAGCATTGCCTCTTACATCTATGGCTGTAAAAATTATGGTGAACATGCGCACCTCATGAAAGCTTGCTTTGAGTCATTAGCTTAATATATGCTGTAATTAGCAACACTGCTATATGCTGATCCTTTTAGAGTTAAGGACAGTACCACCTGCAGTTTCGGGGGGTGGGGGGTGCTTACATTGCTACGCGGTGCTATATACTCAGACAGGAAAGCAGGTTGAATCATCTAAATCATTCTTTGTTACTGAAGTAGCATTATTTAGTGTTTTGTAAAATCCCTGAATTGTTTAAAACTACAGTGTTGCCCCTTCATCGTTTTGTGGGGGGGGGG
>JAODJX010000042.1:21565458-21577736 GCA_026776945.1 Isichthys henryi | reverse complement strand
CTGTGTCACCCCCACTCTGTCTCCCTCTCCCCGTGTCTCCCTCTCTCTGTATCACCCCCACTCTGTCTCCCTCTCCCCGTGTTACCCTCTGTCTGTGTCACCCCCACTCTGTCTCCCTCTCCCCATGTCACCCCCACTGTGTCTCCCTCTCCCCATATCAACCTCTCCCCGTGTCACCCTCTCTCTGTGTCACCCCCACTCTCTCTCCCTCTCCCCATGTCACCCCCACTGTGTCTCCCTCTCCCCATATCACCCTCTCCCCGTGTCACCCTCTCTCTGTGTCACCCTCTCCCCGAGTCTCCCTCTTGTAGGCCTCACCCATACTGTGCTGAGCTGCGGACTCTCAGGGTCGAGCGCTGCTCCATGTGGCACCTCCTCAGTGCTCCCCCCAGTTCTCCCATGGAGGAGGCTCCCATCCAGGCCATTCACATCGCAGAGGCGTGCGGTGGCCGGTGCGTCGTTGGGGGGTGTCCCCGACAGCCTGCCACACTCACTGACAGGAAATAAACATGCTGCAGTAATTAACCTTGACAGGCTCAATGTGTTGCCAGCAGCGAAAAATGTGTTAACGACACAATTAATCCATAATTAAGACACGCTGTCTTGGCATAAAGACATGCTGCTCTTGTCTGTCCTGAGCGAGGGTGGGGTGTGTGAATGTGGAGGTGGGTGTGTTGGTCTGTGTGTGTATGTGTGTGGGGGGGTGGTGGTTATGTATATATTACATTGCGGAGATCCTTCATAGAAGGATCATGGGGACATTTTTTTGGTCCCCACAAGGGAAAACTCAATTATACAAAAATCTGTGACTGCAATTGGAAAACAAAAATGCAAAAAGTCTTGTATTTTGTTTTGTTAAGGTTAAGGGTGAGTGGGGCTTTAGGTTTGTAGGGTTGTGATCAGGGTTTTTCTCACAGGAACAGGGACTGGACGGTCTCTACATGTATTTGAATACAAACGTGTGTGTGTGTGTGTCTGTGTATGTGGATTAGGTTTAGTTTACATTGTGGGGACCAAATGTTACCCACAATGAAATAAAAACTTATTTTGATATTGTGGGGACCATTTTCAGGTCCCCACCAAGATTTGTGAATGCGATCAAAAAAGTAAAAATGTCAAAAGTTTCATATTTTGTTGGGTTACTTATACTTAAGCTTAGGGCTGGGTAGGGGTTACGATTGCCATGTTGGGGTTAGAGTTTTCCCCATAGGAATGAATGGAGAGTCCCCACAAAGATATAATTACCAACCTGCAAGATATAACTGTAAACGGCATTTTATATTTTTGGCATGCATTTACCTGTTTTAACTTCTAAAATAAAAATGAAACCATTCAGACTATTAAAGCCATTTCAGAAAGACCATTTCAGAAAGCCTTAATGAATCATTAATTCCTCGTTAAGGTTTCGGTTACCGTAAGGCATCCGACAGACATGTTTCCAGAGTCCCTAACAACCCCTGTAAAGACATGGCTGAATCCTCTGTCCACCTGCTGGTAGAGCTAGGTACTGCAATACACCGGAGCCCACATTTGCGCAGCAGCTGTGTGGTTGCAGTATGATCTGTAGGCTGTGGCCCCTCACTGCACCTCCTCTGTCACTGTGCATCTCCCAGAGGAGATGGACATGCACACCGGTCCGTCATCACTGTTCAGAAGCTGGCTGGTGGATACGGGGTCCATGGCACGGCTCCCCAGAGGGTTTCTTCGAGCGACCCTGCTCCCCGGTCTCACATCAGGCGTATTTTAACAAGAATGTCCCAAAGCTCATCTGCCTGCTCACCATGGGGGGAGACTTCACCTCTCTGGGGGCCCAGATGGCCGTGGACAACCAGCGGCTGATCCCCCAACCCTTCCCCAGTGGCCTGGATCCCCATGGCTTGCGCTCCTTCTCTTAGCAAGTCCACGATCACCAACGCCCTAGCAGACCTCTAGATCCAGCCTTCAGACAAGGTGCCATCTGCTGGACCCTGTCCACCCCCAAGAAGCATCTCCCACCCACCCCACCACACACCCAGACCCAGCATATAACCTCCCCTGTCACACTGTCCCGAAACAGCCAAGAATAAATGATCCTGTCTGTGCCTCATAGTCCTTCCCGTTTATGGAATGACCCCATTTGTCTGGAGTTCAGTACCAGCTGCAGATCAGTAGACAGCTGTGGTACTGGTGTGTGTGCTTCTACATTGGGGACGTCCTGCTGTCTTTGCGAGCCTGTCTATCCTCAAACAAGCTAAGAATCAAAACACACACACATATATACAAACACATATGCACACACACACATGCAAACACAAGCAGAGTGCAAGACAAATGTTCCATCTGTTCTGGTTAAACCGCAAGGAACCAAAAATGAATTGAGTTTTGGCGAAGATGTCAGCTGGACCTCTGACTGACCCACTGGGATGTTCCGGGCTTTCAGGACCCTGTCCTACCTAACACACCCTCGAAAGAGTGAAATTACTCCGGACAGAAGAGGCACAGTGCCTCTGTTCCACAGAAAAAGAGACGTACAAACCAGCTCCAGAAAATCCCTCAAGATATTTTTGCCCGGATTTCATGAGCGGGTTTCCCTGACAAGCTGATGAGAGCTTTAAGGTGGCAGTAGACTGCCACTGAGGACACGCAGGGGGGCTGACAGGCGATGACAACGCCACAGCGATTCCCAGAAAAGCTAAACATATAGAGCTGGGCCTGCCACAGCCGGGTGGGGGTGGGGAGGCTGAAAGAGGGAGCCCTCAGCATTGTGGGAAGGGCTTTGGCCCCCTCATGGGGATGCTGTGTCGAACCTGGCCTGCTCACGGACGCACTCCGGTCTGACGCTGCTCCCTCATATTTGTCACTCCTCATTATACTCATTGCGACTGCAGGGGGACACATTCGCAGAGGTTCAGGCAGCGAGCATGCAGTGTTCTCGGCACCCCCCTGCAGTCAGGCACCTGCAGTCTTCCAGCAGTGGGATCAGAGCTTCCAGGCTCTATCTCCTGTGGAGCTCGCAGGGTGCAGGGTGAGATGGGAATTATTACCGAATACAATGAAACACAGTAACGTTTGACTGTCCCATGGAGAGTAGGAGGGAATGGGAGGGAGGGCAGGGCAGAGAGAGCGGGAGCACTGGGTAAGCAGAGCTGTCACCTGCAGGGCTCAGCTGACGTGACAACCCCTCTCAGAGAAAGCCCAGCGACATGGTGAGGAGGGATTTCTCACTCCTACTGCCCCCTGCGGATTTTTCCGATCACGTCTTCATATGAGTGGCTAAAAAGTCTGGTCTAAAAACTTGATTGACAAACTTATTTACTTTTACTAAATCTCTACTTTCCCTCCTCTCTCTTCCTCATCACTTCATCTCCCACACACCACCAATTCTCTTCTCTCTTCCTCCTCAACTTCTCTCCCCTTCTCCACCCTGCCTCCTCTCCTTTCTTCCTCCTTACTTTCTCTCCCCTTCACCACCCTGCCACCTCTGTCTTCCTCCTCAGCTTCTCTCCCCTTCTCCACCCTCTCCTCCTCTCCTCTCCTCTCCTCTCCTCCTCTTCCCGTATTATATTGGCAGTGGTTTGCCTGTTCCTGAAGTATAGGGATGCAGATCAAAGTTACATCATCTGTATGTCAGTGCTTTAACTTGGGGTGGATACCTGATACTCGCTGTGACTTCAGTCAACCTGGAGCAAACATTCGCTTCTGAACTCACACTGCTGTCATGCCTGTCTTTTTTATTTAGGCCTATGTTTCTGGTAGTTGAACAGAAATTAAAAGTGACTTTAATCCAGCTGGTTGATTACTGCATCATTCCAAGTCAGTCACCCCAGCATGGTGATACAGCTGCTCCCTTGTGGGAGGGGTTTATGTGACACTTTGGTCTATTGTTTTTTTTAATCATCCACAATATATGTGCCCCTCATTGTTTTGCCATCTGCAGGCTCTACAGGTCGCTGGCTGGGAGGTCATGTGACTCACCTGAGTTACAAGCTACATTATGTGCGTTCACTGTTACACTCGGTCAGTGACTGACAGGTCATGTGACTAACCTGGGTTACAGGCCATTGTGTGTGTTCACTGTTATACTCGGTCAGTGGCTGGCAGGTCATGTGACTCACCTGAGTTACAGGCCATTGTGTATGTTCACTGTTATACTCGGTCAGTGGCTGGCAGGTCATGTGACTCAGCTGAGTTACAAGCTACATTATGTGCGTTCACTGTTACACTCGGTCAGTGACTGACAGGTCATGTGACTAACCTGGGTTACAGGCCATTGTGTGTGTTCACTGTTACACTCGGTCAGTGGCTGGCAGGTCATGTGACTCACCTGGGTTACAGGCCATTGTGTGTGTTCACTGTTACACTCGGTCAGTGCTTGGCAGGTCATGTGACTCACCTGAGTTACAGGCCAATGTGTGTGTTCACTGTTATACTCGGTCAGTGGCTGGCAGGTCATGTGACTCACCTGAGTTACAGGCTACATTGTGTGTGTTCACTGTTATACTTGGTCAGTGGCTGGCAGGTCATGTGACTCACCTGGGTTACAGGCCATTGTGTGCGTTCACTGTTACACTCGGTCAGTGGCTGGCAGGTCATGTGACTCAGCTGGGTTACAGGCCATTGTGTGCGTTCACTTTTACACTCGGTCAGTGGCTGACAGGTCATGTGACTCAGCTGAGTTACAGGCCATAGTGTGTGTTCACTGTTACACTCGGTCAGTGGCTGGCAGGTCATGTGACTCAGCTGGGTTACAGGCCATTGTGTGCGTTCACTGTTATACTCGGTCAGTGGCTGGCAGGTCATGTGACTCAGCTAGGTTACAGGCCATAGTGTGTGTTCACTGTTATACTCAGTCAGTGGTTGGCAGGTCATGTGACTCACCTGAGTTACAGGCCATTGTGTGAGTTCACTGTTATACTCGGTCAGTGGCTGACAGGTCATGTGACTCACCTGAGTTACAGGCCATTGTGTGAGTTCACTGTTATACTCGGTCAGTGGCTGACAGGTCATGTGACTCACCTGAGTTACAGGCCATTGTGTGAGTTCACTGTTATACTCGGTCAGTGACTGACAGGTCATGTGACTCACCTGGGTTACAGGCCATCGTGTGCGTTCACTGTTACACTCGGTCAGTGGCTGACAGGTCATGTGACTCAGGTGGGTTACAGGCCATTGTGTGTGTTCACTGTTACACTCGGTCAGTGGCTGACAGGTCATGTGACTCAGCTGGGTTACAGGCTACATTGTGTGTTCACCCATGCAACCATCACACAACAGAGACTCCTGGGACGAAATACCAGTTTCCAAGCCCCAGATCCCTGCAGACACAAAGGATTCTGACTAATAGGCCTTGGTTGGACATACCTTCACCTGGGCTTTAATGCTTAGTGACAATTGTAAATGTCATTATCTGTACCTGGCCTCAAGTGACTATTAGGCAAGCTGGTCGCCTGCCTGATGGCGACAGCACTGTTCACATTTCTTGCTGCTATAATTCACATACAGATGAGTGGATGGGTTAATTAATCAGTTATTCTCGAAAGTCTGTTAAAAGTCAAGCGGATATGACAGGGTGCCTGGGAGGTTTTAGTACATATAGCTGGTCTGACAATGATATGAGGCTGAGATCTGATTTGGGGTCAGTGCACCTGCTGGTTTCAGCTATAGCAGATACAATGATGATAAAGAACTCACTGACGTTTTAAGACTGGTTCTAATCTAATCAGCCTGAGGCATAATACCCACTCTCCCTCTGCCATGGGGTGCCTCTGAGGTTTCTCCACAGCACCCCCTAGTGGAGTCACTCCATACTTCAGCTGAATCCCCACAGCCCACTTTGTGCTCTTCCTGAATATAATCTCCATTTTATTTCTGTTTTTCCTCTTTGTCTGAAGCCCCTGTTCTCACCTGCATCTCTGGTCTGAAGGGACAGGTGGGCTGGGTGATAGAGGTGCCTGGCATCTCAGAGATGATGGGATTTGGCTCCGCGGGTGACGAATGACAAGGCGACCTCGGTCTAACATCTACGTTGCTGCCTGATTAATGGCTGTGGTTTACATCAATGATTCATTCGTTAAAAACAGGTTGGGATGGGGGGGGGGTGAAGGTACAAAACTGGAGAGATGGAGCGAGGGATGGAGTGATAAGGACAGGTTGACATTTCAGAAAAGGAATGACAGACAGAGACATGGAGACGAATGAGGCCCCAGTGATAAAATGGTGATGGTAAGAGGAAACGTCCATTTTTTGTCCACTCTCCCTCTCCTCTGTTGACTTACGATTTGTTCTATATTTCATTATTTAGTTATACGACAGATTTTCTTTACTTACACAGCATACAGTTTTACTGGTCATATATCACATTACACAGCTACTGAGCCAATTCAGGTCCCTACTGTCTTTCAAAGGTCCAACAGAACATCCCTCCCAGGGCGTCTGTACCTGTCTGCTTCATCAGCGACGACAAAGGCACATCTGGGAAATCTGAGCTATGTCCCCTATATACATGTAAGTCGGCCACGGCTGGGCGCTCGCCGCATGTCCTTACTGTCACCGCGTGAGAGAGGAGCACCTGCATCTGTCAGGAACGACCCATCAGCCGAATCTGGAAATAGCTGGATAGTCCCGACAGAGCGAAGAGGAGGCTCCCGTCGGCGCGGAGGCGAGACGGCCCTCGCAGATGGCCAGCCGGGTGCGTCCCCTGCCAGCTGTCACAGATGCCCGTCACCCGTCTGCTGGGAGGTAATGAGAAAGCGAAGCCCTACAGAGGTGATTATGAAGCATTTCAGGTGGACGGATGGTAGCGGCTCTCAGAAGCACATCGATTATGGCAGCCGGGAGAGAGGAGGCGGGTGAGAGCCGCTGCTGTCATGGGGTCACGCTGGCTCGGTGAGGCCGCACAGGCTCCCCGGCCTGCCCCCCTTCCCCCCAGTGGAGCCAAGAGTCAGCAGCCCCCGGTTAGGTCTCGGCTCTGACAGCTCTGCACTCGTGGTCCAGCAAGTTGACTGACACAGAGGGTGCCGTTTCATTCCAGAGGGCTCCACACACACCTACGGCCTAAGGAAATGTGTTCCAGTCATGCTAATGGATAATGATGGGGGGGAGGCTGGGGGCCCTTTTGCGGCTCACCTAGCCCTCCTAAACTTCCTCCCGTTTACCTGACACCAGTCACCATGGTGCTATAAAAGGACAGGCGGCTCTCGCGATAGCCTGAAGTTACTCTTTAGCCATGTGGAAGGTGATCTCAACAAGCAGAGTACAGCTAACAGTGCAAAGGCTGCGAACTCATGCATAGATTGTTACCCTTCAGTGTACTGTGAGTCCCTTTGGATAGCAGCGTCAGATAAAACAAGTAAATATGAAACAAAACGATCTGGGTATGTTTCCCAAGAGCTCCCATTACTAACCTACATAACTGAAATGGATCCGTTGAATGGTTTCAACTATGTAACTTGTTAGCAACTATGCTTTTGGGAAAGGTACCTCTGGTCAGGTAGGAGATGAGGCCCCAGTTATGGCTTATGGACCAGCCCAGCTCTGCTGGAGACTGAACGCTTTCAGCTGTGTGGTTCTGTTCCTGGATTGGCTGACTATTCCCTGGACAAATGTCCGCCTTCTGGGCTTTCATTAACCTTGCCTGGCTTTGGTACAGCGGCGCATTGGATGACTCTTCCCCACCGCTCATATGTCAGTTACAGTCCAAAGGATGATCTCTGTGGGAAATGCCAGAAATGTAATTGTGCCATTTAGATTAAATGCCCAATGGATAAGCCAAGTTGGGAATGAAATACAGCCCTAAAATTCCTGTACACCTTTTCCGCTGCAAATTTTTCCCTTTAGAAAATAATTTGTCCCTGTGTGATTTAATTCCCTTAAGCGTTTCATTTTTATGAGTGAAGGAGGGATTTTCATAGCATAAGCGATGTGTTTAATTCCTAATTCCAGATTTAGGGAGGCAGTCCTCGAGCAAAGTGTGCTGTTTTGTCTACAGAGGACGGCCGACACTGTTGGTTAAATTTAACGGGGGTGACAGTGAGAAAAATCGTGCTGTGTTAATGAGATTCAGACACACGCAGTTCCTAACTTTGAACTCCAGAGGGGGCAGCAGCAGCACTGTGTAGAGGGACAGTTTGTGGGCAGACTGGTGAAAGGACTGAAGGGTGTCCCCGAGGTGGGGAGCTCTGAAAGTGACTGGGGCTCGGGGCTGGCACGCGCTGCGTGTCAGTGTGTGTGTAGGAGCTGTGTAGCTGTGCTGTATGTCAGTGTATCTCACATTGACAGGCAGGGAGATTAATGACTGAAAGGTCAGAGAGGAGCTATGCTATATTCAGCAGAAAGAAACACAGCGAGAGGCACAGACACTGACAAATGGAGATGGAAACTCAGACACTGGGATTGAGAGACAGGCAAACTGGGCAGGTGCTATATCAATGCAATCAGAATGAGGCTGGCTAAAGGCTGACTGGGTAAATGATGGATAAGAGCTGGGTAAGGGCTGGCTGGCTAAGAGCTGGCTAACAGCTAGGTGGCTAAAGGCTAACTAGTGGCTGGTTAGCTAAGAGCTGGGTAAGGTCTGGTCAATAGCTAGTTGGCTAAAGGCTAGCTAATGACTGGCTGGCTAAGAGCTGGGTAAGGGCTGGCTAGCGAAGAGCTGGTCAAAAGCTGGCTAAGAGTGGCAGGCTAAGTGCTGGCTAACGGTTAGCTGGCTAAAGGCTAGCTAATGGCTGGCTGGCTAAGTGCTGGCTAAGAGCTGGGTAAGGGCTGGCTAGCGAAGAGCTGGTCAAAAGCTGGCTAAGAGTGACAGGCTAAGCGCTGGCTAAAGGCTAGCTAATGGCTGGCTGGCTGACCAGGGCTCAGTGTTCACCACAGCCCATTTTACTGCCCTCACCTGGTGGAACATCAGCAGGAAGTGAGCAGCACCGTGTTTCCTGTGGGCATCCTTAATCCCTCCAGATGCTACCCGAGGCTCAGTGAGGATCCAGCAGGGACTGAACCACCAGGGAGGCAGCAGAGGTAGGGGCAGCTTCATGGAGTTTGGTCCAGGTGCCTCATGATGTTGTAAAAAGGGGGGGGTCAGACATGCAGATTCAATTCCCCCCCCCCCCCCCCCCCCAGACCAGCTTCATTAAAAAAAAACCTCCCCGTATTAGTCAGCACCTCACTTGATCTCCATGGACAAGCAGGGGTTGCAAGCTCCAAACCACTACCCCGCCCCCCCACAGGTAGCAAATGTTTCCTCCCATACCTAGGGGGGGCGACTCCCTGGACCCACAGATGAAGGGGGTGGGCTGGTGTTCATCTGCTGCCGGATGTTGTTCTTACCTTCTGAATATTATCATGACTTTCCCGGCAAACAGGGCCCAGTGGACCATGGGGTTGGGTTGGGGGGGGATGCATTGCTCTTTTCACACATCTCCTGCCGGAGAACTTGGGGAAACTTTGTGACATCGCCCTTATTAATTACAAAGCGGCCGACCGTCTTTATTACATTTGCATAATTAGTGTGACTGCTGATAAGCAGCATATCAAGGCTAATGCAGTGGCTTTAATTAAAAAACAGCCATTTGGACGAGTCTCTTCATTAAAGGGACAGATGGCGTTCATTAACCAACTTCTTGTCACTCCTCTTTTTTTTAAAACACAGCCCCACTGTGTGTGGGGAGGGGGGCTCCTGTATCTCTGTTGTGATATGGTGTCTGCTTACAGGAACCATTTTTATACCCTTTGTGTTCCTGCTTCCTCCTGTCACTGGCAGTCGTGGGTGAAAGTCTTCCTGCAGGACGGCATCGGAGGCGTCCGACTCGAAGCCGTGGGATCCGCGGAACCGGCCTCCAATATTCCCGTCAGGCAGCAGGTGGTGCAGCAGTTAAGTGCAAACTCTCAGGCCTTACTTTGAGCAATGCTGATGAAGAGGATACAGCTCGTGAAGTTCATGGAGTATATTCATAGCAATAATCCACTATATAGTCCGTTTTAAGCAAGCAGACAGAATTCCACCGAGGGCAAACTGATGCAGCTCACAGTCAAGATGTGCGAAATATAGCCAGCTCACCAGTGGTTGCATTTCCACTGGAGCCCCCTGTTTGAGATTCACCCACACTGCAGGTGAGAAGGCCAGCCTTGTTAGGGTTTTTATATTACATCATCATTGTGCCTCACCCTGTCTGATCTGTCTGTCCATTCAGCTCCATCCCAGGTTTGTGCAGATGACTCGCACGTGTCCAGCAGATGAATTACATGTATGTGTGACCCCCCCAGAAAACTCCCCGCGTCCTGCAGTACGAGCCAGCAATCCCCAGGATGAGCCTCAATTAAGGACCCCTCATTCTGCTCGCTGTGTCCTGTCAGGACTAATCACTGAGTCATCACCTCCCGCTCCGCCGACGCTCCTGTCACGGGGACTCAGGAAAGGTCAGCGCCTCACAGTTAAAGCTCCCTGTGTTGGCACAAGGGAGGAGGAGGGAGGTGGAGAGAAAGTACCTGATGGCTTAACTAGCACTTCCTGTTCTGTTTTACCTAGCACACCTATGCTAATTTAACTATGATCCCTACCCCTGCTTAAGTATAACCCCCTATTTGGTTTAACTATGGTCCTGTTCTCCAGTTTAAATGTGATCTCCTACTCTGGTTTAACCCCAACCCGCCACCTCCAGGTTAATTACGATCTCCTATTCCAGTTTGACTATGATCCCCGCCTGCAGGTTGACTATCACCAGCATCCCTTGCTGTGCTTTCATTACTGGCCTCTTCCTCCTCCACCTGTCCTGTACTCCGGATTTGCCAGCGCCCCCCCTGCTGTGCCTTCATTACTGGACTCTTCCTCCTGCGCCTGTCCGCCAGCCCAGCATCTCCTCCCAAGCTCCTGTCCTCCTCTTCCTCCTCCGCTACTCTCCCTCTCATTTGTCTCCGCCTCCCATTCCACAGCCAGTCCATCCGTATCTCTCCGTTCAGGCCCCCCTTCCCTGGCTGCTCTTCTCCTTCTCCCTCGGCACCTCGACCTTGTCACCCCCCCACCTCCCCCAGCTCGCTCTGTCTCTTTCTTTCCTGTGAACTACTGCCCAGCCAGACTAATCTGAACCATCACCCCCCCCCACCAATCCATCAGGCTCCTCACATTGTTTTGACGTCTCCTTAATGCCCAGCTGATGATTTATCAAATTCTTATTACAGCCCCTTGAAAGGTTCATTTATTGTCTTGATGTACGGTAATGATAGCTCCGGTGTAGCTGCCTGAATTTTAACTAACTTGTCTTTTTCTTCTCCTCCATCTCTCTCTCTCTCTCTCTCTCTCTCTCTCTATCTATCTATCTATCTATCTTTTTTCCCTTCTAACCACCCATGTATTTTTTGCATTGCCAATATATCGATGTTTCCCCTCCCTCATTCCCTCTTTATGTTCCCTTTCAAATATCTTTTTCATCACTTTACTTCTTGCTCTCTCACCTGTATTTGTCAGAGAAGCATAAGAAGGCAGCAGGACATGTTGTCTGGGCCCTTATTTAACGGACCGTATGGATACATGTCTAGTACCCATGTCAGTCACATGTGCCTTATCAGGGCCTGTCCACCCTGGCTGGAGCCTTTAGATTGAGGTTCCCAGTTGTCACCGGCTTGGATTCTGTCGTCTGCACTCGTGGGTGTCTGTTATTTGGCTGCATGCCATGTTCCCACTCAGGGTGCTGCCTGCCCTCCACACGTCCCCCCATCCTACGGCCAGAGGCGCGTTGATGTGGCCGGTACCACCACACGTCAGGCACTGTCTTGTTAAACACCCTCCCATGTCACCTGTCTAGTGGCACGCTATAAGTGGACCTACATTTCCATGGCGATACCTATATCGGGTTTGCAATAATCTATATAAGACCAGTACATTAAGTAGGGTTCTGGGCAAACTGACTGACCCCTTGGTGTGGTAGTTTTTAGATAGTCCCTTCAAGAACAGGCATGCAGGACCACAGCGGATAGCATGTGTGACATGTGTGATGTCACTGCTGGGTGATAAAAGACCGCCAGGTCTCTTCAGCTGAACCGCTGGTCGTCTGCAGCATGTCTGATATTAATTCATACTTACAGGGTGACAGCGAGCCCCCGGAAGAAGGCAGCCATGTCTCGGCCTAACAAAACCTGTCATAGTTCCGGGTTAAGTCCGGAACCCAGCGTGAAGATCTCTGTGACTCACGGTGATTTACGCTTAACCAGGCGCCGTGCTGTGTGTCGTCTACCTGGGTCCGGCACTGACGAGCTGGGGGGGGGGGGGGTGGCAAAGAGACTTGACATTGTGCTCGGGGCATTTCCGAAAGATG
>JAODJX010000042.1:21480913-21492842 GCA_026776945.1 Isichthys henryi | reverse complement strand
AGCCTCAGCATGTTTTTGGACTGTGGGGGGAAACCGGAGTACCCGGAGGAAACCCCACGACGACATGGGGAGAACATCCAAACTCCACACACATGTGACCCAGGCGGAGACTCAAACCCGGGTCCCAGAGGTGTGAGGCAACAGTGCTAACCAGTGCACCACCATGCCACCCCCTACTTCCGACTAAATAATAATAATTTTCTTACGGTTTTTCCATGATATATTACCTCTTAGCATATTGTAATGCCGGCAATTTATAACATGTTTTCTTTAATGTACTGTTTGTGAAGCTGTAGTGATGGAGAATCAGGGGATCCTTGTCATTGAACTTAACTTAACGGACCAGTTGAATGTTGGGTCTCATTGGAGAACCGGGCCCTGAACCCAGTGGGAACTGGTTCAGTTGACGCAGGCATTCATTTGTTTCTGTGGGATTCTGAAAAGTTCCAAAATAATTTCAATAAATAATTGAGCACCCCTGGACTGAAGGGTACCTGTTGGTTCACGAGGCTGCTGGTGAATTTGTTGACTGACATCAATTTTACTGTTAATGTCACACTCATACTCATCAAGCCTAAAAGCTGCAACAGGTTTGAATCTTGAACCAAGGAATAAGACCCAGAAGTTACACAGAATTCCAGCACTCTGAAGATCCTGCCAGCAATTTTTTAAAACTGCAAGCGTATGTGCGGGGATCTGAGAACAATGATTTGCTGCGAATGATCAGTCTGTGCGAATCAGGAACTGATCCTGGCACCATCATGGCTTCATGCGTTTACCTAGACGGAATGGAGACATTATTTCTAAATATGGACTTAAGGACGGCCATAAGAAAGACAGACACAAAGAAAATGGACATAAAGAATGAGGATGTAAGAAAGACAGCCTGTGAGGTGAAAACTGGCACCCGTGTGGAAGTGCTGAGGAAGAGAATTCTGGGAAACGGGTAATGGAGGCAGACATAAGGTGAAGTCAGCACTCCACCCAAGCCATGGAGGATGGAATTCAGCGCAGCAGGGCAGCCCTTTCTTTTCATCCTTTTGCTCAAGACCCTGGCATCTGCTGATTCAGAAAGCGGCGATGAAGCCCCGCCATGGCACACGCGCGTGAAACCAGGGGCAGGGGAACACAGGCAATCAGAGAACTTTCCCGAAGCATCGGAGGGCAGCGCAGCCATCCAGCCCTTCACAAAGAAAACATTAATCTCGTTTCCAGTTCTACCCCGGGTCAGTGCCAGTGCCCGTTAAGGTCGGATTCTTCCGAAAATAGCGGATGACCTTAGGAGTGAGGAAGGGGTGCACAGGTTCGTAGAGGAGGAAATGGAACGTGGGGAAACGTGGTCACAGGCAGCTGGGTGACAACCTGCAGACATCGTGAAGAAGCACGATAGAGCTGAGGAATCCCAGCTTCGCCCTCTGCACGCCATCAATCATTAGCCAATTCAGACTAAAGCGTGACGAAACCTCATGCTTGAACTTCCGGCTACCCATGGGTTAAGAGCTGCAGAAATGTTATATGGGAACGTCTGTTTTTTTACAGATTACCAGCGGCACGCACATTTTACAGCGTTCAGGAACTAACGCCTTGCAATCACACCAGCATTACTGGTAGGCAAATAACGATGCAAATGTCTATGAATTAGTTAACACCAGCTATGAAAGACTTATGTACATTACATGTGTGTCACATTAACTAAAGAAAAATGTACAATTTAAAATGTTATGTTTTAAATTCGAATAGTTCTAATTAATCAGACTATCACGCAACCCTGAGCACGATAAGCTGGAAGATGGATGGAAGGATGCAACATCAGCAAAAAATTAAAAAACAAAAATAAGTCACGAAATCTGCCAATGAACAGTCAAAATGAAATGCATGCTTTGGAAACATGCAAATGTTATTTTGGTGAATAAAGTTAATGTATTTCAACAGATGGTAACGAATGGTAACTGTGAAAAGTGCTCCGTGCTGAATAAACTGCACAATGAAGTAACTGGCAGAATAAAAAATATCAGGCCTAACGAATAGGCGAATATTAATGCGCAAAGGTGTCAAGAATGACAGCAGCGACCAGCATGATAATAATTTCTATGAAACTTATTAATAATTTTTAAGTCAACCATCACTAACGGCAATAACATTTTACATTAAAACTATAAATATAGGGCACCATTTAGACGTGACGTTGCGGGGGAAGCGAGCTTTGAAATTTCGCCTATTGGTCATGAGTGATAAGGGATTTTAAAAATAATTCGCCCACAACTCAAGCATTTTCAGCATCAAAGCTGTTCCGACTCCAAGCTGTTTCTAATAACTTCCGCCAGCCGTGATTTTTATGAGATTTACCTATTTCGTTGTATAATTAGGTTAAGCAAACTTACCACATTGTACAATCTGGCAAGAATAATGTAATAAAATTGTTAACAATCCCGAATCATTGAGTAGGCGGGGTCATACTCTTTCCCCGGAATCTCTTGGTTTATTTACTCGCAAATCATTTTAATCGAAAAAGATTTCCCAGCTGACAGATAACCTGCTGATTTAGGGATAAATGTAAAGAATAAAAAAATATATATTTTCTGGAAGCTACAAAACGGGACTGGTGAAACTGGAGAGCAAAATTAATGCGTACAGTTTTGAAAGTTACTAAAGAAAGCTGGTTATTATAGAAGTTGTTAAATATTGCAAATAAGACATTGCCACGTCAAACTTTCATGTGTTAAGGGAAGATAGCAGAGACAATTAAATAAGGTCATGAAAGTGAAATGCATTTCAAGGTGACTCCGTTTATAAATTATGTGGTAGGGGGTACACAGATGGCGCACTTGACAGTGCTTGATGAATAGCGAGAGGAGTATTTTTTAACGTTACCACAGAGGTCAAGGTACTTCAATAATAAATGAAAGTCTAGATATTTTAAGTTGTAAGAATTGAGAAGAGGGAAACCAGATGTCCCGGTGTCTGTTATCCTCTGCTGACACCCTACTTTCCCCCTTCCGAGCTAAATTCACTTCTTCTTCGCTCTTACGCTGCGGTTCAGCAGCCTCCGACCCAAGCCCGAGATGCTGACTTAGGCCAAACACAGATGTTTTCTTGTGTGAACAACTGTCCTCATGTATAAATGAAAATCTGAAATGTAGAGCAGGCCTTCCGGAAATTACAGATGTTGAGGACAAGAGGGTCAAAACAGCTGAAAGAATATCATGGGAGAGAGAGAGAGAGAGAGAGAGAGAGAGAGAGAGAGAGAGAGAGAGAGAGAGAGAGAGAGAGAGAATAATAGTTGGCCCCGCCCCGCAGGAGCAGCAGCGACCCTCTCATTACCGATGCCGCTCCTGCGATTGGACGGCGGCTGCTGGCTTTGAAGTCCCCCTTCAGATCTCCGATATTTGAAGTGTTCATGGTAGAAGGGACGTGTGTTGAGAGAGAGTCCGCAGGAGCAAAGGGGACATCCGCGTTTGGGATTTCTTTCGCTTTCCATTTCCTTTCCCGTCTTTCTCCTTTTTTTTCTGTTTTTTGGATTTTCTTTTTTTCCCGCTGTCAAGCGAGGACGGGCGCTTTTCATTACGGGGAAGACGGATTGGGACACGCAACCATGAATTTGTTTTTTTCTTTAGGGTAAAAATACACAGTCATCTGCCTTTATTCGGCTGGGACCGCGCTAAGAGAGCCCCGGGGATGCTTGGATTATAAAATACGATCTGCCAGGAAGGTTATTGTGCCCGGTTAATTATGATTCGATAAATGCATCCTAGATCACACCCTGCCGCTTCGCCCTGCTCCAAATGAACGATCCTCCTGGTCCATCTGAAGGCAGACAGACAACCCAGCGCACCGGCAGCGACGGCCACTGGAGCAGCGGCGTTTGCTCCGCAGTCAAAAGCTCTTCACCCCCTTTACTGTGTCCCTCGGATCCTGTGCGTCAAGCCAAGCGGCTGCCAGTGCGGATCCTCAAGATGCTGACCGCCCACACCGGCCACTTGCTGCACCCAGAGTATCTCCAGCCCCTGACCTCTGCTCCGCTCAGCATCGAGGTAATGGTCCCGGTCCGATTCCGCCGCGTCCCTCGCCGATACTCCCGCCCTCAGTGCCGCACACTTTCACTCCTACGCCCCTGTTTTCTGCAGTAACTTTCCCCATCAAACTGTTTTTTTTCCCCCGGTCGTTTCGCTGAAATCAGGAGTGGCTGTCCGGAACCACGTAATCCTTTCCGCCGCATTTTCTTGGGCTTTATCAGTGTTCATTTACCCACCTCTAGATGTTGTGCATGGCTATTTATTCACATTACCGACAAAATTGTTTTAATTTAAGCGATCGATTAATTCCCAACACAATTCCGCGCACTTTTGCTTACGTTTGCTGTTTTTACCTTTTAAACGCCTTTCCTGTTATGCGCCCTGTATATATGTACTACAGAAATGGTCACTGTCCCTTTTTAATCCATTTTGTTGTTATTATATAGAAACGCTTTCTATCCGCAGAGCGAGCGCGGTTTTTCTGCGGAAAAGCTAAAGAAAGTTGGGCAGTGAGGTCATTATAATGGGCGCATTGAGTGCCGCACCAAACGGGATGGGCAGTCAGCCTTAGGATGTTTGTACCTCTGCTCTGTCCCGTGGTGTTAATGACCGCCCACACCTCTCCTATGCGCACGCCATGCGTTTGTGCTCTGGCGCAGCCCTATGGGGAGAAAGGGCGACTTGCACAAGGAAATCCAGAGAAGAAAGGCCAGCTCGCCCTTTCCCTGATTTATGTGCTTCCCGAAAGCGCTGCCAGTAACAGCCTGACGTAATTTAATGCTTGCGAGAACAACTGCGCCTAATGAATACTCTGCAGCTCGCCCGGTGTCCGCGATCGGTGGCTTTTAACCGCTTCCGTCCTCAAGACGTCCTTGGTTGTTGTTAATAAGAAATGGAGTTTGGTATTTACCAGGGTCATTAAGTAAACAGCCTTCTACTACCTCTTTGCAGCTAGATGCCAAGAAGAGCCCCCTGGCCTTGTTGGCACAGACTTGCTCGCAGATAGGCAAGCCGGACCCACCTCCCTCAGCCAAGCTGAGCTCTCTCACATCGGGCAGCCTGGGTGACAAGGAGCCAGTCAGCCGTTCTTCCACCTCCGCCCTCAAGGTGACGGAGCAGCACCAGCCCCTGGACGACAAGTCCAGCTTCAAGCCTTATTCCAAGGTGAGCGGGGAGTGTCGCAAGGACCCTGGGGGCACCGGCAGCGGCACGGAAAAGGGTGGCTTTCGGATCCCGAGCACCACCGGATCCGGCCCCGTTTCTGCTCCACCCTTCGCCCCCCACACCCTCTCGCCGAACAGTCGGGTGGGCTCGCCCCCCCAGCAGTCCCAGTCGCAGACCCCCCCGTCCCAGCAAACGCAGCATCCACAGGCCCTGCATTTGGATTCCAAGCCGCCAGGGGCAGAACCGAGCAATTCAGAGAGCAGTGGCGGCGTGAAAAAAGAGGCGGAGTCCTGCAAGTCCAATCTGGAGGGCGCCCAGCTCGCCAACTCCAGCACCACCCGCGCTAGCATCAACGGTAGCAGCGGCAGCTCGGCAGGCAGCCCGCACCACGAGGGCAAGGCAGACGTGCACGCCCCGCCGTCTGGCCTGAGTTCCGGACATGTGGCTCCTGTCTCCCCCTTCAAACCAGGCCATTCAGTCTTCCCCCTGCCACCCTCCAGTATGGGCTACCACGGCTCCATAGTGGGCGCTTATGCAGGCTACCCTTCTCAGTTTGTGTCTGGGTTGGACCATACCAAGTCTAGCTTGGTGGGAGGGGGGATCGGCGTCCCGGGAAAACACCCCAGCTCTAGCCCCCTCACTGGGGCTTCGCCCCCATCCTTCATGCAAGGCCTGTGCCGAGACCCCTACTGTCTTGCCTATCCCAATGCCCCCCACCTAGGAGGCAGCAGCTGCTCGTCTTGCGTCCATGATCCCTCTGCACTCAAGTCCCAGGGCTTACACACCCAAGGATTTCCTTTGGTTTATCCGAGCCACCCACTGCATCCCCTGCACCCCAGCTCGCTGTCATCGAGCGGGACGCCCTCACTCTCCCACCCGCTCTACAGCTACGGCTTTATGCTGCCCAATGAGCCCCTCCCCCACGCCTGTAACTGGGTGTCGGCAGGAGGCCCGTGTGACAAGCGCTTCTCCACGTCCGACGAGCTGCTGACCCACCTGCGCACGCACACCGCGCTCCCCGGCATCGACGGCAAGCTGCTCTCCGCCTACCCCTCCTCAGTCTCCTCTGCCAGCTCCTGCCATCTGCACCTGCCCCCCCCCAGCAGCCCCGGCTCTCTTCCCGGCTCCTTCTCGCTGCGAGCCCCACCCAGCCTGGGCCTGTCCCGCTACCACCCATACAGCAAGGCCCACCTGCCTGTGTCCGCCTCGCTGCCTGTGCACTCGCTGCCCGCTGCCGCTGCCCCCTATTACTCTCCCTACGCCCTCTACAGCCAGAGACTGGGCTCTGCATCTGCCCTGGGCTATCAGTGACACATGCCGGACTCCCTTTGCAATTTTCTGCAGGAGCGCCCCAGGTCCCATGCCCGCACGCTGTGCTGGGGCGCCCCCCGGTGGTCCCGGGAGGAAATGGATGCAGGCGGGCCTGACTCGAGGCGTGTGAGATTAGCTTTGTCTGTTTTTATTTTATTTTATTTTTTACATGTATTTATTTTTTACTCAGCGCTTGGATTTTAAGGTGGGAAATTTATTATCCAAAACAATCCTAAAATTCTTATGATGATGGTTATGATAGATATTATAATGATACCCTTTTATAAATAAAGTCCAATGGTATGCAACACGGTGACCCTGCGCTCTGGTTCCTTGAATCCCAATCTTACTTTCCACTTAAACACCGTCTTCTGATTTCCTTTTCAATTTTGTTCTGTCTCTGTGATACAGGTAGTGTGCATGACCTCACTGATGTCACACGCTCACCTCCGGATTCTTAAAAATGCCATTTATTTTTGATTTGTACAGGACAATATAGGGGGAAAAAAAAGATGTAATATTTTTTTGTAACTGTAATGGAGAGAAGTCCGGGTCGACTCGTGGAGGGAGTCAGATAAACTCTGAAGCGATGAAGATGCTGTCCGCTTGCTGGGGAAGGTCTTATTTTGTTTAATAAATGATTCCTGATTATATTTAATAGGTGTTGTTTGGATTTTGTTCCCGGGTTCTGTTACGTGTAGAGAAATCCGTATGTGCTCCCAGCTCATGTGTCGCAGCCGATCTTGGTTCAGGAATTCTCACAGTCTGAAGTGGGCAGGCCAGAACGGCACAAATGCCCCCCCATTCATCACCTTGCTTGTCTTGCTGTGCCCGGGCCCTGCGGCTGAGTCGAAGCTGAGCGCTCCTCGGAAGGTGAGCGATACTGTGTGCGGACGCTTCTGGGTCGATTGTTAGGCCTCACGCGCTCCCCTCACAGCGGGCCGGGATGGAGGTGCTCGTCAGCGATAATCCAGGGCTGCGGCTGCTGCTTCTCTTGGTGGGGGGGGGGGCGCATTGACCCCGGCTGCATGTCAGCCTTTGTCACAGGGACAGAGGTATCTGGTTCTTTCCTGCAGCCCCCGCATGTCCTGCCTCCCCTTCCCGCCCATTTCGCAGAGGAAATGCTGCCCTAATTACTAACGCCTGTTTGTTTCTGCCTCTCACCAAATCGCTGCCTCAGCAGCGTGCTTCTGCTTCTGGGCAAGGCTGGCCGGGTGGCTTAGGGATATAACAACAGCCCCAAAGGCTCCGCTTGACCCTGCTCCTCACCACTCTGCCTGCGGAGACACGGTGTTACGCCTCCTGCAAGAGGGAGATTTACACTATTTCAGCAGCCCTCCTAGTGGTGTTTCTCAGGAATGGATTCGGTCAGGCTTACAGTGGCTCTTAGATCAGCCCGGATCCATAATATGACTTTATTTAATCCACTTTTTGCATGCGGGCATGTGTGCGACTGACCTGTAGTGTGGACCCTGACACCTTCAGACAAGGAAGCCTGGAAGCAGGTAGCTGACAGAGTCCTTAACGAGCGGCTACATCCTCTGCAACTGCGGTTAGTGCTGATAGGCCGGAAGGGTTAGGACACCCCAGTCAGTGATCCAGGTGGGTAACTGGGAAGTCAGGAGTGTGTTATACACAGCGAACCGGAGTCAGATGCTGGCGTGGGCGGAGAGGGCGGGTGGTCTAGGAATGGGACTAAATCAGATACCAAGCTCAGGAATTTTACCCAGGATAATAGTATTCATACATATAAAAGTAAATCACTGTTCCTTTCCGGTTTTTAGGGTATGTTTCTCTGCCTTGCGTACTGCATTTTTCTAAATGTCTCAATGTTATTTGTAAAATAAAATTTTCCTTTCAACAAAAGCGGAGTTAATCGATAATTACAAACCTTTCGACAGGTGAAACTGGTCACCAGTGAAACTGCAGCTTCCTTTTACTGGCTTCTCAGGTACGTTTTTGAGAATGACGGGGTTTTGTCTCCATCTAAAGGTAACAAATGGAAGGATATTTGGAGGATTGAAAAAACATGGAGTTTTCTTTCTTTTCACGTCGCCTGCGAAAGGTCATGCCACACTGACTAGGGTACGCAGCTGAATGATGGATGGATGGATGGATGGATGGATGAATGGATGGATGGATGGATGATGGAAGTCAGAGGGACTGCCACCCCCTTCCTGGCTTGTTCTTCTGACTTGTGTGCAGGCAGGAGACTGGAAGGAGCAGTGATGTAGGAGTGACCTGGCTGCCTCGTTAATCTCGCCACCGCTCTCTCCCGCTGGTTAGCAGCCCAGCAGTGTGCGGTCGGCTCCACACCATGACTCTGTCTCCTCAGCCCCTGGGGGTGGGGGGCATCAATTCTGCCTGGTCTACAGGGGGCATGGCAGGACTCGCAAGCAGCCTCCCTGGCGCAGGGGGGCAGCGTGGCAGGGGCCCCTCCGGCTCCTGCTGTCATTGGCCAGCGCATGCCCAGCTGCGCGGCACCCAGGCACCCCCCCGCGCCTGACAGCCCCAGTAATTAGCCATGACAGGGTGTGGAGCTGCTTTTAAATTACACGCCAAGTACGCACTTCCTCACCGCGTCCGACGGCCAGGAGGGGGGAGGTGTGGACACACATGCACATTCACCATGGCTTCCACCGCTGCTCACACTTCTTATTCATGACAAATCGGTGTATGACTCCGCCCCCCTGCTCTTTCACCCTGTCCTGCAGTTCATTGTGTTTTCATGTTCATCCCAGAGCAGTGCACATTGCACTCAATGGTACAACAGCAGGGACTCATCTTGGTATTTTAACCAGCTAATTAACCTTGGTTATTTAATCTTGGTATTTTAACCAGCATTAATCATGCCCTGCTTTCCGGCAACTTCCTCCGACCCTGCAAGGTGGGGCTGCGTTCTTCCTGATGAGAAGCGTCCAGCTGTGGGCCCCAGGACTTTCCCTTCACCTCGGGAGCCCTGACAGCCGGCCTCAGCCTCCCCACCACTTCCCTCCACAGGGCTTTCGCGGTGGCTGACTGGGATGTGATTGCCCAACAGCAGGGACTCATCTTGGTATTTTAACCAGCTACCCACCCACGTGATACACCCTTGATGAGTGGTGAATCCGTAAAGGATACAACACTGATTTATCGCATTTTTTTTTGTGTTGCTGATATTTTTATGCAAGTCTGTTTAATAGCTACCGGGGGTGTGAGGCTCCGCTGGTTAGGATGCTGTATTCTTGTAATTGGAACGCTGCTGGTTCAAATCCCTCACTTGCCAGAGTGATTTCACTGTTGGACCCTTGAGCAAAGTCGTTAACCTCCAACTGCTCCAGGGTCTGATCCTGCTTTCGCAAAAAAAGTATGTCGCTTTGGATAAAGCACATGCAAGGATTGTTTTGGCCTTTGAACTAGCAACTTAAATTTCTTGTGTCCTTCACTGTCCCCACCAGGGACCCTCAGGATCATGTGACAAGCTGGTACAAGGTGGAGCATGATGTTACCACACAGCCTCTACATGTATACACACACATACACAGCAACAGCCCCTCTTTCACCTGCCTACCCTCCCCGCAAATCACCTCCGACTCTCCCTGTCACGTCACATGACTCTCCAGATGCGCAGACAGACACCCGTGCCCCCGCTGAGCGGAGCACAAAGAGTCCGTTGTAATTACTGCTCACCACTAATACTGGTGCCATAGGCCCAGCTGGGCTCCATTAGCCGGCGCGCTGGGGACACCGCAGGGATGTCAGCTGTCCTGCGTCACATACACCACGCTCATGGAAAAACGTGCCTTGGCACCGGGAACGCGGCAGCGGATCCTCACGCTGCCTGTGCCCGCCACTGACGGCCTGTGACAGCCCCCCCCCCACCCCGGCCCTCCCCCCGGAATGTTTCCTCTGTTTGAGGCCTCAGCCCCTCCCTCTGGCTGCAGATGCTGACTGAGCCCGGCTCGATCCATCACCTCACCTCTCCAGAAGATTGATCGTCTCCCTGCTCGCGAAAAGACCACCGTGATGTAATCGCTCGCCTGAGCACACGCCACATAAAGACCGAGGCGCCGGGGATTGTGGGTAAAGGGCAGCTGCTGGCCGAAGCATGCACTGAATCAAAACTTGATATCAACTGCACTGCGAACAGTAATCTTCACGTTTCATTCAAGGTATTATCTAAAGCTACACGCCCATATGGTTAAGGTATGATAGGGCATGGATATGTAATGGGGCTGTTAAACCCATATAACTTTTGAGGCAAAAATGAGTCCCTGTCTCATTAAGTATAACTACATCTTAATAACTACATTGCGTGATGTTGCATTCTGGGATATCCTTGTTTTATACCTGTATATCTTTAACATTGTCCCTACCACCATGGTAACTGTTTCATTAATAGCAATCAGGCTGTGGGGCATGTTTACAGCTAGCATTCTGATAGCATGTGGGGTGGGGGCACACAATTAAACCGTGCTAAGAAATGTTGTTGATTGGCCATAAATCCACTGGCGTCCTGACAGCAAGGCTTGTAGACACCCCACTGAGACTCTGCGTTAATTATAGGTTATATGTGATGAACATAATCACATTATTTAGTGAACATTAAAAGCAGACAGCTTCCCCACCTCTGCCGAGTTCGACGTGATCATGCCCTGCTTTCCGGCAACTTCCTCCGACCCTGCAAGGTGGGGCTGCGTTCTTCCTGATGAGAAGCGTCCAGCTGTGGGCCCCAGGACTTTCCCTTCACCTCGGGAGCCCTGACAGCCGGCCTCAGCCTCCCCACCACTTCCCTCCACAGGGCTTTCGGGGTGGCTGACTGGGATGTGATTGCCCACCCACAACATGCATGTAGGCCCTTTCAGCTGAGAAGGGCAGCTATTCAAACTGAGGAAAAAAATAATGGGGAAAGTTTTCTTGGGGAAAATATCTCTCTCTGTCTTTCCTCCCTCTCCTATGCTGAGCAATCAGCCAAGCCAGGTGTTTTGCAGTTGTCTCTCTATAATGGGAAGCTGAAGCAGTTGTTTTTGCAGTGCTGAGACACCATAAAGTGCTCCCATTGCCCCCATAAATGTGCACTGTGGAACTGCTCCCTCTCGCCCCTACACCAAGGTAAGAGAACTGTGCCGTTGTTGTATACCTCCATCCTTTCTCTGCAGCGCTGTAACCTAGCTGGAGAGAGGGAGGGGCGGGATGGGGGAGAGCCAGGCAGGCGTACAACAGAGCTGATTATCCAAATACAGTCATTAAAGGGGAAATGTGTTTTTCAAACTGTCAAGATGATTAATGGCTGAGAGAAAATCTGCACAAATGCTCTTGTTTAGTCTAACTGGCAGACACGATTCTGTCCGCTGATTTATGGCATGAGGCTGTGGTGTGGCGTGGAGAGCAGAGGAGAAGCAGGGTGGGGGGGCGAGTGGGGGGGGCGGTGTTGTGGTGAAAGAACATTACCGCATAGGAGG
>JAODJX010000042.1:21390821-21421646 GCA_026776945.1 Isichthys henryi | reverse complement strand
GCTTCCGGGATAGGCTCCGGACCCCCCGCGACCCAGTAGGATAAGCAGTTTGGAAAATGGATGGATGGATGGATAATAATAAGAAGAAGAATGATGTGAGAGCTGTGTTACCTGTGTTTCACATAGCAGGAGCTGTGATACCTGTGTTACACCTAGCAAGATTGTGTTATTTATGTTACATACAGTGAGAGCTGTGTTACCTGTGATACACATAGCAGGAGCTATGTTACTTGTGTTACACATAGTGAGAAATATGTTACCTGTGTTACACATAGTGAGAACCGTGTTACCTAGCTATGTCACTTGTGTGATACATACTGTAGTGAGAGCCATGTTACCTGTGTTACAATATAACAGGAATGGTGTTACTTATGTTACACATAGTAAGAGCTGTGTTACCTGTGTTACTCACAGTGAGAGCTGTGTTACACATAGCAGGAGCTCTCTTAGACCCAGCAAAAGCTGTATTACCTGTCTGTCTGTATCTCTGTCAGTTCTGTGTGTTGTCTTGGCACGACATATGTTTGTTTTCTGTATGTACCACATGGACCAAACACACAAAGCAAACTACCTATAGAAGGGGAGAAATAAGTTAAATGAGAGCTGACCTGGTATAATTTCGAAAAGGAACTTCCCCTGCTCATCTGCGTTTGATGGGAGTTCATTCACTTGACTTGATTTCAAAGGAATGGAGCCCTGTGAACAGGATGGTGGAAATAGATCTCTTAAATTCCCATAATGCACCATGATTTTCAGATGACAAGAGTCTGTGCAATATAGCACGCTAGTCTCAAGTGAAGGGAAGAATTCAGGCCTACATCGCTACGGGCAGACAGATGTAAAATACAATACTTTCAGCTACGGACCTCATAACCTCTAAACACAAATATCCCCATGACAAGCACAACTGAAATATCCTTCGCTGAGCTATTTGTATTTAAGTTATCATTTTAAAATGACTTCATTTATCTGATGCAGTTGAGTGAAAGATTACAATGTTTTAAAATATATGTGCGCTCTAGGGCATTCAAACCCACAACCTTTGCATCATTAGCTTATTAACTGACATCCCACACACCATACTACACTAATACATCAGGTAAATAAAAAAAAAACACCCAAAGGCCTCTGAACAGAAACAAAAGAGTCACCCTGTCTAGTCGTAGCCAGGGGGCTCATCCCCCCCCAGCCCTTACCTGACATGAGCTGTCTTTGTCGTCCTTGTGGTAGTATAAGGTGTGACCCCGCAGCACGAAGTAACGTGCCTGCCAGTTCTTCACGATGGACCTCTGCTTCTTCAGCCAACCCGTCTTCAGGGGCCTTTCCAAGGTCCGCGGCGAGCCGGGCCGGCACGAAGCCGGGCTCCCCTCGCCTGGCATCACGCTCTTGGACCGTGCTTCACAGTCCGGGAGAGATGGTGCAGAGCAAGCTCAGTAAGAAGAGTGGCAGATGAAAACAAAACCTGCAGATGCAGACCCAGCGCCGCTTCCTATGTGACTCTGCAGATGCAGTTCATGTGGTTGGAACGGAATTCAATCGAAACGGCCGATAAGAGGCCAGCGTCAGCTCTTCCTGATGAGGAGAGCAGCATTATGCTCGCCAAGCAGCGATAGCAAAAAAGCAGCAACTCTACCGTCTGACCCCAGAAATTTACTGCTCACCACAATCACTTCAGTCTCGAAGCAGGAAACATGCGATTCATTAAAGGAGTATCACTACTGTTAGAGAGAGAGATAAAAGACGGAAGGCCGCCGGCTCGTTCTGTGTGGTCGAAGGCGTGTGGGTGCATCTGCGTGGTCTACAGGCCGGCGGTCTAGAGCAGATGCAGCTCAGTCACTGTGACCACGGCAGCGTGGCGGCAGAACCACCAACGTCCATCTCCAATTGATTAAGCATCACAGAAGCTGGTAGAAGTCCAGGGTGTTGGTGACGGGAATGGGGGGAGGAGGGTGCTCACACAGCAGCATGTTTGCAGGGGGGTGGAGGTGACACAGAAAAGATTGTAATTTCCTCATTAGATAAGCAGGAAGTTGCCATAAGCCACCCCCCGCCCCCAGTTTAATGTCGCTCCTTGCAAACCAGCAGCTGCTTGGTTCAAGCCCCAGCAACACAGACTCCCAGCCCAGGGAATAGAAATGTAGCTGGGCAGTCGAACCCAAGATGCCCCTCTGGCTGACCAGCGTGGCAATGAGATCAGTCCCGCTTGAGCCCCCAACCTGCCAGGTTGCCATTTTATCTCTGAGAAGATAAGCAGATATGAACCTATGCCGTGTGCCTGGATTCAGCAGGTGCAAATGCTGAATGTCTACCTCTTGGGGTCAGTGCGTGGCCCAGTGGGCTAAACCTCTTTGCCTGTGATTTGAAGGTCGCTGAATCGAGCCCAGCCTGGGTACACCTGCGGGTGCTTGAACAAGGCCCTTACCCCCCAGCTCCCTGGGTACTTGTTCTTTCCCACACAGAGCGAGTTAAGGAAGGTGTAAAGAGAATTTACCCACGGAGATTAATAAAAAGTATAAACTATCATTATTTACGCGTCACCTGCCATTGAAGTCATATAAATGGCATGAGAGGCGTGTCACAGCTGTGGCAGACAAGCCAAGTGACACTTCACCCTCGCTGTCCCGGCTACAGACACCATTATCGGCACATGCAGAATGCAAAACGAAGTGACTTAACACAGACTCATGACTCACAAGACTGAGGACGCCAGAGTCAGCTTGCGGGACTCAGCCTGGCATGTAAACCCCCTGCTCTCCTGACTGTTAGTTAAGGCTGGTTGAACCCTGTGAGATTCCAGCACCTTGGTTACCAAGATCAGGTAGATTGAGTGAATCAAGTAGCAGCGTATGACCTTTCCAGCATGTAACCAGCATCAGGCTGCTGTCAGGCTGTATCCTAGCCTCTGAGGATCCTTTCATTCAGGATATCAGCAGAATGTAGACAACAGCAGTTAAGAAAGCTGCCTATGTTGTTGTCTGCTTCACGGCACAGTCTGCTCTGGAACAGTGCATGTTTACCCACTTATGGAAACATGGGGATCAGATGAGGATAAACGTTAAAGAGTCCATCACCGACTCGTGCAGGAACTTATAAAGGTTCCTTGATGTGGTCGGCTTCTGGGTTTCAGGTCTTTGCAGAAACTGGACAAGCTGGACTGGCTGCACCCTCTAACTCAGCATGACAGTGGTTTGCTTCCTGCTTCTCATATTGAGACACAATTTACGACTGACAGCATGACATAGGAAGTGTCATCAAAAACAAGCTCGTGATAAATATCTTTACGGGCTAAGCAGTTAGATACTGCAGCTCATCTGTTCAAAGAGCAAAAAAAATGGTCAAATCTTACATTTTAAACTTCTCAGGGTCTAAAAGAAGGCTAATTATGCCCGCAGTGTGCATTTTTAATCTGTTTGGTGTTTGATTTTGTCAGTTTTTGCACAGTGAGGTGGGGAAGTGTGACAAAGTGCAGAGACAATCAGCAAAGCAGTAAAATATAGGCAAGAGGATTAATTACAGCAATACACAGAACCCATGAAGAAGCATTTGCATTAGGTGTCAATACTGTCCACATATCCAATTCAGTGCTACTCAGCATTAAACTGACAGCCCACCCCTCATCTCTGGCTCGGGCTCCCACCCTCAGCACTGAACCAACACCCTCCCCTCATCTCTGGCTCGGGCTCCCACCCTCAGCACTGAACCAACACCCTCCCCTCATCTCTGACTCAGGCTCCACCCCTTATCTCTTTCTGCTTAAAACAAGGTTGCGGCCCATCATGCTACAGTAAAACTCCAGGAATGAGTACTACTGAGTACTACGATATGAGTACTATTAGTAGACTGCACAGCAGTGGCATAACGGTGGTGGGGGGTTTGCTGCCCCCCATTTCTGTAGGGTTGATTATAGCTCTGCCATCTCATACAGCCCCTATCGCACTGCATATTTCATCAGTTTCCGGATAATAGAGTTTGACAGCATCAGGGGAAGCAGGAGGAAATCTGAAACGGGGTCAAACTTCACACGCTGTTCAGCGAAAGAACCGATCGGAGGAGGGCTGCGGGGAAGGGGCCTCACATCCTCTGACTCATTTCAGTTAGCGTTCAGATTCATTGTGCTTCACATGCGGGATTAAAATAAGAAACCTGGACGGAGAAGCTCTATAAAGGACACAAGTAAGGTAGTAAAAAGGAAAAAAGGAATCTAAAAATCGATATGCTCACAAAGAATGATTTAAAGTAAAAAAATAGCTGTATGTTTGTGTGTGAGGGCACAAGAGGACACAGCAGGGCTGGGAGCAGGTAGCTAACACCGTGGAAGAAAGAAGGTAGTAGAAAATCAGAATAAAAGTGATGCAAAGCATCAGAGCCTGAGGGAATGAGCGATACCCTGTTAGCTTACAAGGCCCAAAAGCCTAGGGCCAGTTTAGTGGCAGGAACACACAGAGAGGAACAGCTCTCAGATTAAATCCTGGTAACGTAACCCGCGTTTCGGCCCTGAAAAACACGCCTGTCAAGTAGCGCTCAAAAACACATGCCCTGAGGGCTGTAGTAAGCACATGCTTCACTCAGCCATGCATGTCGACACCTAACGTGTCTATTAAACACGGAGGGTAAAACAGGGCTCAGGACCGAGTTTCACTGCATCTTTACCACACCTGCAACCGTGTCTGCAGTTGAGATCACAGAGGTTATCAGGTATGGAGACAGTGTGGGGTGAGGGATCAGTTCTTCAAACAGACGGCGGCACCAAATCACGAGCTCCACCAGCCAGCATCACCTGCCCCCTGACCAATATTACCAAGGCTACCCTCGACCCTCCCGCCTTACAAGCACCGACGGAACCCCTTACCTATTTTCGCAGATTCAGCTCGGAAGGCACTAAAGTCCCAGTTACGCGGTAGCTTAAGAGACATCCTTGTTATGTGGAGGGTCCGTCTCCACGCACACACATACTCGCACACGCCACACACACGCTAGCTGTACATGCCGTCGCCCGCTGGCTCTCCGGCTCACTTGCACGTCGGCCCCTCGCCCTCTCTGCACCTCACTTCCTCTTTTCCGCGCACGGATGTTTCGTCTGCGTTTCCGAGCACGTTCATTCATGCCCTGCCACTCCCCTGCACTCCTCCCGAAAGCCTCGATTCCTGCTCCATAAACACACATGCACGTTTGCTGCCACTTGTGTGGACTCTCACTGTGCAGTTCAGGCTCTGACCCTGATGTTCGGATGCTGAATTTTGTCCATTACTCTCGAGGAAGTGGCACATCACTAGATGCCGGCCTGTGGCAGTCGTGTGCACACATACACACACACACACACACACACAAACAGACAGACACACAGATAGAACACCGCACACATCATCTGCACAGAAAACTTCCTGTTTTGCCACCGGTGGAGCCCGTGTGTCAGAGTTCCTACATTTAACCGGAACATTATCAGACGGAGTCTCAGTGCTCTGCATATTTTACAGTGCTTGCAGTCAGGTGAAGACGCTACCCACTGCTCTTCCACAGAACCTGAGTTGGTTTCAGCTGCACATCCGGCCTCGTTTGACGAATGACAGCCTACGCTCAATGCAGAGCTCCCTCGGTTCATTGCCTTAACTGGGCTGCCCTTTAACTGTATCCAGAATTCTCCTTTTTCAAAAGGTCCCCAGCATTCACTGCAGCCCTGGAAAAAGCAAGGAGGCCGGTCACAAAAAGAGAATTCAGACACGATATGGAGGAGACGACTGACCCAGAGCCCCAGAAGGTTCAGTTATGATCATTATTTTTATTATTAACCATTTAACAGCTCAACACAGCACTTACTGGAGGAGCAAGAGCATTGTTTCAGGGTCAAAAAATGCTAAACGTAACATCATAATACAGTATAATAATGACAATGATAATAAAATTACAATAACCTTTGAGCAGGCCCAAAGACCCGAGGCAGTGACATTTCTTAGACATACAGGAAACATTACAAGTGTTATTAACATAGAATGTCTTTGTGACTCTGTTCACTGTTTCTTAGCTGCTAACAGGCCAGTGTATGTATCACATGTACCACTTACTGTATGTTTGACTTTAAGGATAGAGACATAACTTTAAAATGGGCTCTGAGCAAACCAGCCCAAAGCAAACTGGAATAACGATGACAGATCCTAAGTATTTAACAAATTTAAAAAAAAAATCAGATTATCATCGTAACAAGTATAACACTTGACAGCTGAGCCCCCTCTGCTGGAGCACCCAGGAACAGAAAAAATACAGTTTATATAACTAATTTAAAAAAAAAAACTACAATAGCAAATCTGAAAAATATTATGTCACAGCAGGAAATTACTACAGCTGTAGGTTTTATTTTTTAAAATATTTGTGGGGTTTATTTATGTCTCTCCACATCTTGTATACAATATCATTACAATAGCATTAGGTCAGTATTACGTCTCTTTGCCATACAAACTAAATGATTACTAATGGCACACAGAGAGCAAAGTCAGCTCTGTGGAACACAAATAAAAATGGCCATCGGTAAACATTCATTAATAAACGGCCTCTATCAATCACCCAATCCATCAATGAGTTATATAACAATTAATAAAACTACACAATTTCACCTCTAAATAGCTGATTTTGATTTGACAACATTTGCAAGCAGAATTAAACAAAAAAACATGAGCTGCACATTAGATATTAAAGTAAAGAGAAAAGAACATGATGAGGCCGACAGAGGAGTTTATTATCGTGTCACAGATGGGAGCCTGACAGGGTAAACACAACCATGCTGTGACAGGCCTCCCTCTCATTGGTCAGGGTCATGTAATCAGCGGAGGCGGAGCACACAGGGAGCAGGTTGCCTGATTGGACACCAGAGGAGAGCTGATCCCATGGATGTTTCTAAAACAAACTTAAACCTTTGGAACAACAGGCGGGTGGGGCTGCCTGTGTTCGCCAGCAGGCTGACAGAATTCATGCTCGGTCTGTTGGGGAGACAAACATGAGGCAGATCGCCACCTTGGCACAGGTTCACACAGCCACCCACGTACTGTTTTAATCTGCCTGCTGTGCTGCTTTTGCCTGGTGTCAGTGTCACCAGGCCAGGGCTTGCTACTTTGACAAGGATCCTCCTACACCGATGATATTTCACGACCAAACCTGTAACAAACGCTTTCATCAGATCAAGATCAATCACCCTTTCAAATGCCAGCTGGTGGCTTTGAAGGACGCACCAGTGATTGTTCCCAGTGAATGGAGGTTACACATACAGAGCAAGCGAAAAAACAGCAAGCGCTTTCAATGTCACGGGCGGCCACGACAAACAAATGGGTTTCAATTCATTTTAAGTGTTTCATTATTATTATTTATTATTACCAACGAAACTGCCCTTGAGAATTACTGACTATCGGACGAGCAAACCAGACCTTTGAGTGGAGATGTGTGTTTCATGGTCAAATCACGATCCTGGACCCATGATTACAGCCTGCAGTCCACGACCCTTGACCTTTCACCACTGACCAATAGCCAAATGACACACTCCTCCCTGGACACTGCTGTCTGGTCCATTTAGTTCCTCTAAATCCATAAGACACTCAGTAATCACTCCTGCACAGCTGCAATGATTCTCCTGTAAATCAGTCAACTGCACTGGTGTCAAACAATGGTGCAGCATTCAGTCTCCCAGAGCAAAAGCCAGTATGTACTTAATAGGGACCCACTTCAAAAAATATCTGCACAGACAGGGAAATAAAACAAAGCAAAAACGTTTTAAAAAATATTGCCATTGTGTTCAAGCGTAACCCGTATATCAACACCAAGGGAAACAGCAGATAAAACCAAGGAATTCAAGACCCATGGACACTAGAGCCCAAGAGGGGGAGGACAGGACAGAGTTGCTTAGAAACCAGTACTGCAAACACAAAATTAAAACAAATTAGAAAACGTGATACGAGTGCCAAACAGTAGTCGCTGTATCAGGTAGTCAATCTTCACAGGACTTGCCCAAGTTCAGGCATGTATGTAGTTTGTCAAACATGCTTCTCATATCTTCCCCGAAAAAATCCTACAAAAACAAACACCTATGACTTTCGAGATCCAGAGAAAATTCCTGAAAGATCATTTTATGACACTAATCAGACGGCCATGTCACAATGTAGAATCGTGGCAAAAATTACTCATGTCAACCATGAGACTCCAGCTCAGAGGGGGGCGCTGTTTGTCTAGTTAGAAAGGCTGCAATGCACTTTGCTGACCTTGGCACTGGACTCAAACTTACTTTAAAATAACACAGAGCGTTCCGATGGCCTGTGTACACTCTCAACTCGGGACCGTAAACAAAATTCCCAGTTTCCCTCAGGATTCACACGAATCTGTGATTCTTCTCCCCACACCTGTACACGCCGACCGGCTGGTCCTCAGTGTGAGCTTGTAGCTTTTCACACGCGTGTTCCATAAAGCAGTTCATGTGATAAACATACCATGGGTCAGTGAGTGGATTTCTGCTATCCTACATATAAAACAACATACAGAAACAGTATATACAGACCTGTACGTATCAAATAATCTTTCTGGTGAATATTCTACTTCAATAATATTCAAAACAAAACTTCAGCACACCAACATATAAATATATATTGCAGTAAATTGAACAGTTAATAAACAGAAACTATTCTGCGGAGGAGGTCACACCGTAAATGCCACGTACAGCCCACTTTTGCTACGGGCTCTTCCCGAGCCTTCGTTTAACCGTGACACTTACAGCTGGCCTTGCAGCCGAGCTTGAAAACAGTTTGGCTAAGACAAAACGTACAACAGATTACCAACAACCCGCGTGCTGAATGGAACGTCCCGCAGCGATGGCCTCTGCGTCTCAGTGCTACCAGCCACAGGCCCCACCCCCTCCGTCTCCCCCTGCTCCACCTACGGCGCCCCCTCATTGGCTGGCAGCAGCCCCCGCTCCGTCAGGTGAGCCTTCAGAGAGTTAAAAATTTGGAGCTGCTGGTCCAGTCGCAGGGCGAGGAGCTGCTGGATGACTTTGGAGGGGTTCGGACCCCTGAGGAGGGAGCAGGATGAGAGGAGGGGAAGGACAGAAAAGAGAGAGAGAGAGATGAGCTCAGACAGGCCACTTTTTCATTGCGCAGGACAAGGTGACCCGATGAGGAATCCAGATTATAGGGACATGAACATTCCCTCGCTGCACCCACCTGATGAAGCTGGCAATGTAGACGTTGACGAATGTGGCCATCAGGTACTGGCAGTCAAAGCGGTCCATGATGCCACCGTGGCCGGGGATGGTGTTGGCAAAGTCCTACCGGGACAGAGAGAAGGGAGAAGGTGAGGAGGAAGCACCCAGGACAGCAGGGCCGGGACTGGCATCCATCTGCAGTACCTTCACCAAAAAGCCCAGTATCCCAGCAGAACACTTCACCCATCCTCTGTGGTAGGCTGGCATACTTGGGAACTAGAGCCCCCTGCTGGGCATTTACTGGTAATACACATATAGTTACCTTAATCTTAAAGGCTCGCTTGAAACCGCTGGCAAAAAAGCCCCCAAATGGACCCACGATGGAAGCGAAGGCAGAAAGGGCGATGCTGTGGATCTGGAAGGGGTACATGTGGACGGTGGTCTGGAATGAGGGATAGAGAGAGAAAAAGAGAGAGAGGGAGATGCCTTTTGGAAGCCACTGGGAGTGTAATCTTCTGCAGGCCTCTGGAGAACACAAAACTCCACACTTAAGCATGAAGTCTTAAACAAAGACCGAGCGTGGCGTGCGTACCCAGCCGGTAAGGGACTGGAGGGCGGCAGGCAACGTGTACTCCTGCAGCTGGAAAAGGTCGGACGGCTCACAGTCCACGGTGAAGCTGTTGGAGTCGCTGTTGAACTCCACTGGGCAGACGAAGTAGCGATAGCCCGCCATGACGTAGGATAGCTGGAGGGATTGCCGGGGGAGGGGGGGAGGTTAGATCACCGAAACATAGCAGAGACGTGGCATCCAACCACGATCCGCTCTGATTTACCAGGATCCCAAAGACGACGGTGGAGAAGAAGCCGCCGACGAATCCCTCCCAGGTCTTCTTCGGGGAGAGCTGAGGAAAGCAGAATGTCAGATAGGGACCCAGAAGGGCACGTCAGGCCAAGAGAGTCTGCGGGAGCCTCACCTTGATGAGCGGCGTCCGGCCAAAGAAGAAGCCAAACATGTAGGCCATGATGTCATTGCAGATGACACAGGAGATGGGAACGATGAACCTGCAGATCACCAGTAAACTGAAGAAGCGCGCAGAGGATCCAAAGATACTGGGGAGGGCGGCGTGTCGTACAAGCCCACTCTTACCAGATCATTCCCTCGAAGAGGTTGTGGATGATGAGGTGAGACTGGGTCACGACAATCAGCAGAGTCACATGGGTCCAGCCAAACTGTGGGGGACAGATCAAGCAACCTTCTGCATGCCACGCTCTGTGACCATATGGTGACCCCCCCGCCTCCCAGCACCACACTCACCATGTAAAACTGCAGCCTGTAGTGTTTCTTCACCAAACTCAGCACGAACATGCAGAAACCTGACAGGAGAGGTGGGGAGACTGAGCGCGACAGACACAGAGTTGGGGGGGGGGGGGGGCGGGGCAGCCTTTCCCCGCGCGGGACAGTGAGCGTGTTCAGCTCAGCTTCAAGGGGCTGCGGGCCCCCCACAGGGGTAGGCGCACAGTCTGGGTGGGCTCTATGGGAGCCAATGAGAAAGTGATTAAACCAGTAAATGCCAGACAGCAGCCAGTGACCTAACCGCAGTGGTTTTCCCTTGTTCCCCTGGTGTGGTAAGTCAGTCTTCACACACTTTTATGAATCTTGGAAAAGAACATAATCAGAAAAAGAGAAAAACGTGAGAATGTTTCTAAAATTTATTTAGGCAGAACTAGCTTCATCCTAAACCCAGTTTTCTCAAACTCACGGCCCAGAAACCAGGGGGAAAAGGCAGGAACTGCCTAGGCTGAGGACGCTGCAGGCCTGCGCTCAAGAAATGGAAAAGAACAGAGCCAGAAGATGCAAGCGCCCTTTACCACTTCCTGTTCGCGGAGGTGACAAACAACCCTCTTTCACAGTGTCAATTTCCTGACACTGTGTGAATAACCATAGAAGGACAGACTCCATCACAACGAGAGATCAGGGCACATACTGACATTGCAGAGCTTTACCGACCACTACAAGAAAGATCTTCTGTTAATGCGGAAGATTTGGCTGGGGAACTGGGCGCAGTCGTTTATCTAACTGCGTGCCACATGGGTAGAGACATTATAACAGGGAAGGGAGAGAGTGGAGCAGTACACAAGAGCCCTGGGTTAGTGTTCAGGCTGATTGTGAAATCAGTAAACAAGAAGGAGCCTGGGGCGGGGTCTCCCTCTACAGGAAGAGGGTGGAAGTTATTAAAAATAAAATGGTATCACAGCAGGCGTGGGTGAAGGTGAGGTCTCACCTGTCAGGTAGAGGGCAAAGGAGATGAAGCGATGGTATTTGCTAAGGATTCGCAGCGGTTCTTCCCGCTGCACCAGGGTGAAGAAGTAATCAGTCACCGTCTCGCCATAGAAGAAGTAGTTAACGCAAAGCAGGAAGTACCTGAATGGGGAGAGGGGGAGAGTACAGGTAACCAGGACGGACAGCGCAGTCACAGCAGTGGCTTTCTGTTCACCTCCAACACACTCGACTTCACAGGAGAACCCAGCAAATTTCAGCTACATTTCATACATTCACACCGTTGATGATGTAAAGCAATCAGTACCAGCCTTCCTCCGTGTGCTGACATCATCAGTTATCTACATTTAATTTGTATTTCACAAAGTCACGTGATCCTGAAAAACCGGCATCATCACGCAGCGCTGAAGGGCTGAAACAACACCGAGGGTCTACAGTGAAAGCAGGATCAGGGTCAGAGTGCAAACGCAGACGACGTAAGACGTGTTTGTTTGTTTGTTTGGCTGTTAGGTTATTTTAGCATAATTTTATTATCATCATAATTATTATTACCATTATTATTATTATTATTTTAAATGTAATTTTAATGTCTTTTATTTAATCGTGCTCTTCTGTCTTTAGGAAGCAGTTTAAATTGAAATGTCCTACACAAATACACTTGCCTTGCCTCACACTGTAAATAGTCAATAGTTAAAGGGGTAAAAGTGAACCAGGCCAATGAAAGGAATTCATCTGGAATATAAACAGGAGACAGGTGTGTGTGTGTGTGTGTGTGTGTGTGAGCATGAGTTACTCACCAGCTCAGTGTCCTAAACCAGGGCAGATGGTAGGAGTGATACACACTGTAGCCAATGGTGATAATTTCTTGAAAACATTTGATCTGCACACACAGGACCTGTTTAAAAGTGAAGGGAAAGTCACACATCACAGGCCACGCTGCCTAGATGGAGAGTGACGCTGGCTGCTAGCCTGCGAATGTGGGATCAGGATTAAAGTGACATGAGTAGGGCAGCCTTGGGGGGGGGAGACTCGTCCTGTGAGAGGACAGGGTGTCCTGGGGAGGGCGGGGGAGTACTGGGGAGGGACGGAAAGGAGTTCAGCTCAGCTATGGAGCCCCAGCCATAGTAGGCAGCCTAGAGGTGCCCCCTCCATTCCGTCTGAAATGGTACCCTGCCCACCGTCAGAGGGTGGGGGGGGGGGGGGTGCACACACAATCATCATGAGCACCATGGGGCCCAGGTAGATGATGATGAAGAAAAAGGAGATCATAGCCAGCGTGAGGATGCCCCGCACCCACCAATTCTTCCAGCTGAAAAGCAGCAAAATCCCAGCATTAGTGTGAGACCTGCGGCCTCGAACCCAGGTCGAGACCCACTCAGCAGTGTCACGCCACATGTGTAGGGTGTCGGATGCAGCAGCCAGCCAGTCAGGTGACCGGATGACTGACAGGTGCTCATGGCTTATCAGAAGGTCAGTCATCAGGAAGAGAAAGAGGCATATCACACACACACACACACACACACACTATGAGCCAAGTTACCGTGACGAAAGGCCAGAGAGGGCTTTGTTAAGGACCTCCGGGGTGTCGTCAGGGGGGGCAGGAACATCGGGCACCCCCATATCCCCCTTGGCCTCGCTGTCCGAATGAGCTTCTCCATCAGGTGCCCCATCTTTGTCCAGAACCTGGGGACAGATTTGATGATCATATGACTCAATGTTCCTCATCCCGGTCCTCAAGGACCCCAAGTCAGTCCACATTTTTGCTCCCTCCCAGTTGCTGGTGGGGAATGGCTGGCAGGGAGCTGGGAGAGAACAAAAACATGGACCGTCTGAGGATCTCCAAGGACGAGGCTGACAAACACTGACGTAGCGTACAGGAAGATCAAGTGGAAACTAAATCTGGAGGCTCACCATCCCCCACCCAAAAAAACTGAAATATCCTTGTCAGACAGCCTGCTGGTGCTCAAACTGGGATCCCATCTTAATATTACTTACATTTACTTACTTCTTACAAGTATGAAATGCACTGCAGTGTCTGAGGGAGACCGCATGGTGAAAACAGGCTCTTCACGTTTTCAGGGAGGGGGGGTGGGGGGGGGGGGTGTGTGCACCTGTTTAGGTTGAACTGTTCTGACTCTAACGCCTTCACCTACAGCAGAAAACCACATGCCTAAAATATAGCTCCCACAACTGAAACAAGAGGCCAAATTTGAGCCAGTTACACCTTGTTACGCGAGTGTGTGTGTGTGTGTGTGTGTGTGTGTGTGTGTGTGAGACAGACGCAGTGCAAGGTGAAAAAAATCCACAAACAAGCTGCTGTACTTCAGGTGACCATAAACACTTATGGTTCCATGCCAACCCACCTAGAACCTTGCAGGTCATGTCATGGGTTTTCCTGAAAATGAAATCTATAAAAATCTGTCTATTATAGTAATAAACATCTGCAAAATCATAAAACTGAAACCCAATAGTTTTTCTTTGAAAAATGTTAAAAATTATTCTGAACCGACATACGAACTCAGCAATGGCTTGGTTCATAATGGATTTAGCTGAAATTTGTGCTATGAAGATCCTTCAAATCATGTTTACTGAATTTAAACCTGATCTGTCTTCCTGAATTTATGTTGGCGTTCAATGAACGTGATCAGGTCATGTTTCATATTAGTGCACAAACAACAACTAAAAATAAAATAAATCATATTTTCTCAAAAGGGATTAATGCTATTTGCATCGAACTTTTTAATAAGTACCAGGAAGCATGTCACACATATTTTACAGAAATCAAGAATGTGCTCTTCTTCATTATAAAATAATTGAATGAAAATAGGCAATTCACACACAGAACTTAGGGGGCGGAGTCCAAATATTGGTCTATCTGAACAGAAAATCGTCTCCACAATGTAATTAATTATTTAATTACTTTGGGCATGGCACCAGCCCAGGGGGGCTGGGATCACTGGCAGCAGCGTCTGTACCCCCCCTCTGACTGCATCTCTACCCTTTTTCAGTAACCGGATCGAATAACATGCTGCGTGTTCATCAGCAGCACGCCTGTCACTGATATCCGCAGATTAACATGCACTCTGCTGATTCCAACATCCCTCCTATGAACACACACACACATCATCCGAGCGAGGAGACCTCTAGGCCATGGGGACCATATCCTGTCACTCAGGATGTTGGGATTAAAAACAAACCAAATACAAGACTATTTGGAGAGAAGACGGCTTCCTGCAGGAAAGTGGATGCTGAGGGCTGCAGCCTGCAGATTGCCCGCTCTGCTGTGAGGTAAATGGCTCCCCTCACACACATCTGCTCCACTCAACATCTCACAACATGCGCCTTCTATTTAAAGAACTAAATTAGGAATCCATCACTAAATTAGGAATCTCGCTCAGGAAGACAGACAAGGTCAGCTTCCGCAAATCCCACCATTCTCATCAGCCAATAGGAAACACGCGGGCGACCTTAATTCTGCAGCGCACGGGAGTGCAAGCACTAGGGGGCGTCGCCTCAGAGGAACACCCTTTAAAAACAGAGAGCCATCAATGATCAGCAGCTTAAAGGATTCAAGTTACTGCATTTAAAAGTATTCAAATTTTCTGTGCAGCAGTGACCTGCTAAGGGGGCAAGGAGGTGGGTCAATTTGCAAGGCAAAATAAACACTCACAATGAACAACCCGACAAGCTCGATGGAAATGGTGGGATTCTTCATCTTTGGCTAAAATGCTTTTAAGTTCCTCCTACACCATCCACAAGGAGCATCAGGAATCTGAATCTCTGACTGTACAAGCCACACTCTAGCATCACCCCGCCCCCCCCACCTAATTTCCTCTGTGGTTTTACTTATCAATGCTCATGTATAATGGATTACAACCACAAGCTCTAGGACAGACACACACACACACAAACTCACCAGGCATTTAACCCTTTCACATCAGAAATCGCAAACCCCAGCATATCAGTATCAAACCCATTAAGCCACATGCAGTATTTTCATTTGAGAGCAAGTGATGAACCAAGAGTAAAAAAAAAATGTTTATTTTTGGAGCTGCTTCGGGGTTTTAAAAAATCCAAGGAAAATTACTTACAAGCAGAGAGAGAGGCAGTGACAGAAAGGCCAGCTGCAGCCAGAACTGTCCTCACTCCAACAGGCCTTCAGACTGCCTGGATCCCTATAGAACTTATCAATTAGAATCAGAACAAGAACATCCCGATCCCCTGATGGTACCTCCTTCGCCACCTCAGAGCTAAACGAGGGGAAAGCCGGAAGGCAAGTGGCAAGATATTACTGGCAACAAGCTGCTTACTGGGACAAACTGGGACAGCCAAAAGCAAAAGAAAGTCGAGGAGTTGAACCTCTTCTATTTGACGCTAAAACCTCAGGTTCATGCATTCCGTCTGAATCCGGAATTTCGTTACTGAAACATCATTTTCCTTTTTAAACAAGATTTTACATTTTGTCTCCTCTCCTTTAATATTTAAACGACCATAAAATCCGACACTACAACACTGAATCCGAATTGTGTTTCAGACTAAATTTCAGAGATACTGTCTGATATATTACTTCATTACTTTGGGCATCTGCTGACAGAATGAAACAAACGGGTGTAGATTTCACTACATCCTTATCTGACCTCAGAAGGCCTCCCTGAGCTTGGCTGATATGCATTCCCAAACACATACAACCCGCCCATCCATCTTTCATAACTTCAATATTCACTACAGGGTTGGTGAGCCTGCAACCACGGGGAACCCTGGACAGGGTGTCAGTTAAATATACAGTATCTTTATTAACTTCTACATAAATATCACGCAAAGTTTAATTTCATAGTGCAAAACAAGCTATTCTAACAATATATCAAGACCACAGTTAAGGAAACCTGATCATTTCAGACGAGTATGTTTAGAACCGCTAAAACGGAGCTACAGCTCAGTCGCATCATAAACAGACAAGGTAATGGCCGTGGAGGCCACTGACGTCACTATCCTGAAACCATGGTAACGGAGCAAATGTTTTTTTTTTCTACCCTGTTGTGAACCTAAGCGACGTTTATGATGTAAGAAGCCGATGTCGCGGAGACGGATATCGGCAATTCGATCCATTTCCCACTAAAATGAGTTGTTTTTCAATGACGGAGGAGTGAGAATAAGGCACACGGCCATGTTCAGTATCATTTCACAACGCCTCCGACAGGCAAGCTATCATGTCACTTCACAGCGACGGCGGCTGCACGGTTAGACGACGTGTTTGATATGTAGAAACATGCATGCAAGCAGATCGGAAGACACCCACACCCCTTCTGACTGCGAAACGCAGCGCGGCCCATGCTTTGGGTAAACCTACTTGGACAGACTTCAACAAATGGCATTTCAGCTGTTAAAAAACACGATTTAAAATGACTGAGATGCGTTATCTTCATCCATAATGCATTCGAGATGCTCAAATTCTGTAATAAGTGAATACGACGCAGCGATCGGATATCAGACTCCATACGTCTAAAAAATGTCACTGATTGATCTGCAACCCACACGTTTCACAATAGTTAATAGCTAGCTCCTACATAATGGCCAGCAGAATTAACAATGTGAATAAATGTACGCAAAAACACACAAAGTTTAAAAACTATGACTCAATGACAAATTCAATCTAATAACAAAGAAATAAGAGAAAACTTTGGGGCGTTATCCAGTTAGTCGGGATTACTAGTGAACTGGCGAGCGCACAGCTAGTGCACCGCTCCATCAACGTTGGCTGTCTAGTAGTTGTGTAAACAAAAAAATGCGGAGTGACAAACGTGAACGAGGCGGCTTCACCCGCTGTCACATGGCCGATTGCCATTCGGCTGTAATGGCCAGCTGCGCAGCTTCCCAATCATCAATAACCTTACGTTCCACAGAGAAGACGCGCTCGCCTACCCTGAAATCGTCCGCTGCTTGCAGGTCGGTCTCCGCCGGGCCACGGTGCCGCAGCTCTGTCATTGCAACAGCTGGGACTCAGGCAGCAAGAGCCGCGCCCCTGTGTTATTACTGCTGCGATAGCGACGTACTTAAGGCTGTCCAGAAGGCTCGCTGGCCGATCTTTGCAGCTGGCTGAGCGGATATATGCTCTGCCCCCCTAAGTCTGCCGCCTTCCTCAGCTCGGACGTTCGCGGAGTTTCTCCGGACGACTTCTCGTCTCTCGCGAGGTTTGCGCCGTTCAGCGCCGTGCGCATCCCCGCGCTGCGGGAAGCCCTTGCGCGTGTTCGCTTAGTAGGGAATCCTACGGCCGGACTCCTTATTCTTATCAGGGTATTTATGTCGGTTGTATTTAAGTGTTAAGGAGCATTGTATACGTTAATGTAATACGTTAATAATAAAAGCGTTCTCCTAAGGTGAGATTCTAGACATTTTATCAGTATTTGTGATTCTTTTTGCACACGTGCTAATTAAGTAAATATGCAAAGGATGTGGATTTTCAGTAGAACTTGTCTGAGTTAGAAATAACGCTGTTTGCAGAATGTAACCAGCTGTAGGCCACCTTGCCTACACTATTTCCATGAATTGGGGAATATTAACGTTTGTCCCATACAAGCGTTCGCTATCTGCTTGCACGGAAACATATATCGTTGTGTGAAGTGTTCTAAAATATTCGACATCAAGTATTTTCGAAAATGAAAGAACATAGACAAAAAAATGTTGTTTCAATTTGTTTAATTAATTTACTGATACTCAATAAGCCAACATATTCGTCATATTGATACGAAAATTTTAAATCGGTTTAATATGAATGTGGTACTTAATGTGTACAATGTATAATTATTACTGATTTACTTTTATTTTAGTAAATCTATAATAGACCACAATGAACAATTTGAACAAAATGAACAAAAGTTAGTGCCGGGATTGGCTCCGGACCTCCTCGACCCCGCATAGAACAAATGTATATAGAAGTTGGATGGATAGTTGAAATAATAATAAAAAAAAGTAGTTGCTAAAGATGAGGATGTTAGTTACGGGGTTTAAACAGCAGGGGTCAGCAAACGCGCACAAACCATTGGTAGGCAACCTGTCAATTACGGTAGTGTAATTATAAGGAGATTACTCGATATTATCACGAGTCCGAATACAATTCCAACATCAAACCAATTAATCAAATCAATGACGATTCACGATAATTGCAGTAATACAACGTACAATATATTTTGATAACGATTAAAAAGGGAATAACATTATACCTTTTAAGTATTACTGATTATACTGAGGACACAATCTTATTACCAAAAGAACCATAAATACTTGGACAGTATAATTTTGTGTGCATAAACCGGAGGGGCCTCTGGCCTCATGTATGGTTTCTACACTCAAGCACAGGATTTTGTATATTGTTACAAAGCCGCACTGTGGCATCACAGAGGTACAGAACCGATTCTTCATGCCTCCGTTGGGAACATTCCGGCACTATTCCTAAAGACTTGCATCCGTTGGTGCGATTTCCAGCATAAAGTGCCACACGCTGCTCCACGTGACTTCAGCATTCCCAGAGAGGATATTTTGTGTAACCCTGAACATTTCTCCACTGAAATCTATATTCTTTTGTTAAACATAATGTCCAGCAAAGAGGTGAGGTACTTCCTGCCAATATTTTAGAGTCTCCTTAATCATTTAGCTGTATGTAAACTGGCAGTTTGAACTGATGGAATCTTTTCATTTCCCTAAATACCTTAAACCTGACCCTGCTGCAGTTGAAACTGACACATGCCCTTTCACTGCCAGTGAAGCCTGATCTTCCCTGTGGCAGAATGTAGCTCTTCATCTGTGTCCTCTCATCCTTCTTAGGGGACTGTGGGACATGCAACGCCCAGTGTTCACTGTTTTTAATTGCCCACTGTAATTCCTTCAGCTAATAGCATTAACTTAGCTGGAATAGTACAGCTACAAGACTTATGTTATGCAGCAATAAACATGTGAAGTTTGTCATTTCCCTGCATCCCCTTTGGTAACTTGTTGGAAAAATAGATTTTTGACATTGTTGTTGAAGGTTGTTTTTTTTTTGTACACTGCAGACCCAAAGTCTGCAATGACCTGATAGTATGTGATCCCATATGCAAGGGCCTTCGTGTTTGACCTGATGGGGCTCAGTCCTACCAGGGTGCAGTGCCTTCCGGCAGAATCAGCCATGCCGTGTCCGAATGACCAGACTGCGGCTTTCACTTTGCCGCACTCCAATGTGTCCGTCGCTCTGGGAGACGGTGGCCTCCACTGTGAGAAGGCCTGGCTCTCAGCTGCAGGAGGGAGCCACTCTGACAGAGCTACAGGGTACTGGGCTGTGGGACATCTGCAATGCAGAAGTCTATATATAGCAGGAGGTGAGTGCCATCACGGAGAGAGAGAGAGAGAGAGAGGGAGGGTGAGAGAGGGAGAGGGAGGGTGGGAGAGGAAGAGATAGAGAGGGTGGGAGAGGGGAAGGGAGATGCTGAGGGAATTCAGAAAAATGGGACAGATGTCAGAGAGTTTTACTTTGAAGAGGAATGAGTACAAATGAGAGGGAAATGCCAGAGTCTGAGGCAAGGATAGAGAGACAGAGGAGAGGAGCAGAGTGCAGAGAAAAGGACAAAGAATGGCAAAGCAGATAAGAAAAAAAGGAGTCATCAGCTGTATCGGTCTGGTTTATGTGACCCATTGTCCTTTCATCTTACCCTTCTCACCATAAATGAAACTGAGGAGATTTTTAGTGGCTTGAAACTGCATTCCGCACAGTCATGCTTTACTTAAATAAATAAAATTTATAATAGCTTGCCATTTGTGAATAAAAGCCTTCAAAGCTCATTAAGTCAGTACTCCAGAGTCTGTATTGGTGAAACTGTACCACAGAGTGAGTACTCCAGAGTCAGTATCGGTGAGACCATACCACAGTGTGAGTACTCCAGAGTCAGTATTGGTGAGACTGTACCACAGAGTGAGTACTCCAGAGTCTGTATCGGTGAGACCATACCACAGTGTGAGTACTCCAGAGTCAGTATTGATGTGACTGTACCACAGAGTGAGTACTCCAGAGTCAGTATCGGTGAGACCATACCACAGAGGGAGTACTCCAGAGTCAGTATTGGTGTGACTGTACCACAGAGTGAGTACTCCAGAGTCAGTATTGGTGAAACTGTACCACAGAGTGAGTACTCCAGAGTCAGTATTGGTGTGACTGTACCACAGATTGAGTACTCCAGAGTCTGTATTGGTGAGACAGGACCACTATCCCAGGCCACAATACATTGCAGACTAAAGGGGAGACTGTACAATATATACATACATATACATTACAAATGTCATCAAGTTAATATCATTTCGCAGAAAGCATCATAAGTTTATTCCCTTTGGGGTGTGGGGTGGGCACTTGTTCAGTTTGCGCTGTCTTCTTTGGTCAGGTCAGACTGGCACCTGTCTGAGATGTCCTTACTCCAGTTTGTCCTCACCAGTTTAAGGAGGATGCCAGAGACTTGCATATGGGGGGGGGGATTTTATGGACCCCCAGATAAAAATGGCTTCGGTAGCTTATCTACAAAAAGAATGTCCCAGAGGAGCAGTGAAAACATTATTGTTGATCTGATTAATTCTACATCCCTGACCTCCATGAAGCTGACATCACATTAAAGGCCTTTTCTGAATTCCATTTTCTATTTCCTGTCTCTCAGGCTATGTTATTGTACCAGTGTCACAGGCAGATGCCATTTTGTCAATTTTCTGTCCACTCAAGGCACTCAGAGACAGACCATGACTGCTGGGAATGTCTTACTGAGGATCCAGACACAGGGGAAATAGGGTTGATGCTTGGCCTGTATAGCTGGATCACTGATCGTGGTGCATCGTAAAGAGTTCACAGAAATAAGAGCTTTCAGCTATTCTCTGTAAGCATGTCCAGGGAAAGGCCTGCATGCTGATTTACTGGCATTTATGCATCTCTTTGTTTGAAACATGCTACACAAAACCTCAGCTGTTTCCCTCACGTTTCTAGAAGATCAGACATTCACTTGGTGGCGATGGGCTGGTGTTGACCCTCATCAGCAGATTTATCCTTCCAAAAATTATTGCTCTGCCCCCCATCCCCACCTCCCACTTTGTCATAATTAAAATCATAAATCCACCCACAATGTCGATGGTAATCCTGCATCTTGTAATTAGAGTGATTCTCCAGGCAATAATAATCACAGACTGGCAGGCAAATCACTTTCTATGCCTGCCAACACCTGTGTCTCTGAGAGCCCCAAGGACAGCCAACGTCTGGACAGTCTCTCCCACTGGAAAGGAAACCGCCGTCACGAACACCGGACTGCGTGACGCCCAATTTCAGCATAGCGCTGGTTTGCTGTCAGTGTTGGTGTTCAGGCTCAGATCAGCTGTCTGGTAACTGCTCATTACATTAATGAAACATCCTGTTTTTGTAGCAGACACAGAGGATGGGAGCAATGTGAGAGCCCCTAGAGTCTAATCTCAGCTGTGATAATAATGAGAACAACCGGTGTCCCCTTTCTCTGCCCCGTTAGGATGCCCGTAAAGATGTACTACTGCTGTCTGCGTGGTCGTGGCTTCCCCTATCCAGCCAGGCACTGGCTGTGGCCGAATTCTGGGGCTGCCTCCTTCAAAGGCTGCATTTAAAGACCGAATGTGTCACAGCACTGCGACAAGGCTCCTTCAAATGCGGCCTAGAAATGCGTCCTTCTTTTGCAGAGTCACAAAGGATGCACCCGATGGATCCTTCACAGCCCAACATAGCCCAGGATTCATTGTGCAGAGGTAAAGTGGGTGTGTCCCGGCTAAACAATAGGAGTGGTGCTTTGTGAGGCAAGGGTAAGGGTGGGTACAGCTGGTGATGCAAATAGGAAGTTATCAGGAGGCCAGACTGTCCCATTTGACCAGGCTTTCTGATCAACCTTCAAAGAACGGAGCCCACAAAGGCTTCACCTTCACAGACCGTGTCCTTTGAATTATACAGCCCCTGAAATCACACTCAGCCACTATGTCACCTCTGAGTTCCTCTTTGGAGAGGTGGACAGGGAAATGGACAAACACTGCTTGTTAAGCCAGCTCAGTCTGGTCCCTTTACTCTATCCATTTCTGAATATTGATATTAAGATGCTGTTTGCAGTGTTGAGGCCATTTCTTCTGTTATGTGCAGAATGCAAAATGAGATTTTGCATTAAGACAATCATTTTTTCCTTCTGAGTGGGGATGGAATGCTAGATTCAGTTATGCTAAAGGGACAAGGACAGTCAGAATGACTCAAATTAAACTGAAGTAATTTAGATTTAAATTCAGGTATTTAAATTTAAATCACCTCACTAGCAAGTAGTGAGTACAGCATGTTAGTGATTTCACAAAAATACAATGGCTTTTCTTTCTGTCATAGATCTTCTCACCGCCGCCCCCGAAATAAGGGCTCACAGAACTGCTAAATTAACAGTGTCCTTGACAATGACAACACAAATGAAGATGATCACCATGGTGCCACAGAGTTTTTGGTTAATAAATGGCTTTATTTAGCTTTTTTGGAAATACCATTGCATGGGTTCCAACACACACAGTCACAGTAGCTGACCATTAAGACCAGTAAGGCCAGTAAGTGTTGACACCCCCGCGCTGCCTCTGCGTGAAGACTGAGTCGCTGTCACTCTTCGTGGTTATGGCAGTTAGCAATGGGCAATCCCACTCTCTCCCCTACTGCTTCTTAAGCACCCAGAGTAAGGTTATGCATTCACTGCCTGTTGACTGATTCACTCATCAGCATCTACAGATCAGGGGCCTGTCGCTCTCTCCTCCATTTGTCTGCTCATGTGCTTGTCCTGTGCATTTAATCTTAAGGCTCCATTCTCTCCCCCTCTCTCTATCTCTGTGTCTCCCCCCCAACCCCTTTCACTCTCTCCATACAGTGTTTCTCAACCCAGTCCTCAGGGACACCCAGACAGTCCATGTTGGAATGTGGACTGTCTAGCTGGGAACTGGGAGAGAACAAAACAGTAGACCGCCTAGAAGCAGGACCAGGTGAAGAAGCACTGCTATCAAGTAGTAAGACCGATTTACTACCATCCAAATTTTGCTGATGAGATATTTGCACTGGTGTTTCTTCTCAGCCCATCTCATATTCTTCTCTTCTTAATTCTCACCCCCACTACATCAAGCTAGCTCTCAACGGCACCCATGTGAGAATCAGACGCAGCCCCAGAAAAGAGTGCCGTCCCTGTCAGCCCCAGACGACCTTTGACCTGCCCGAAGCAAACAACAAAAATCGCGCTCTGAAAACGTGAACAGTAAGTCACTCCCCCAAACACAGAGACACGCCCCCCCCCCCCACATCCTACTGCAGTGGACACTGAAGGGCTGCTTTGGCCTCCTATTAGGCAGAACAGCTCCAGTCTGTCTTCCCAAAGATGAACGTTAAGGAGGAGAAGCTGCTTCAACTGAGATTTAGTTAAGATAAGTGACTCAATCAAGGAGTGAGATTTTTAACCGGAACATAAAAGGCGCAGAATGATAAGTAGCAAATGATCTTTTCTACGTTTTCATTCCCTGCTGGATATTCATTCCCCAGGAAGCAGCTCTGGCTTGTCTCTGCTCTTGTCAATATTAACCTGTTTTGTTTCTTGCCATGCTTTGACTGAGCTTAGCGTAGTTAAACAGGCAAAGTAAGAAAAGATGGGCGAGATGATAACTTTGCCATGTGTTGGAAAGAAAATGAGCAATGGCTGGACTATCATATACCTTCATCCGGTGAATGAAGCCGAGGGGGGAGGCATGCAGGACACCAGCTGTGATTTTGTCCCACGATATGTCTGAATGTGCTGCGGAAGGTGTTGGTTTGCTGCCTGCTTTGGCTCAGTAACGCGAGTTTTCAGTGCCTCTGCATTAATCAGCAGCATAACTCTGGGGTATAGAATCTGGGTGCTACCCAGCCGGCCAAAACCTTTCCTCAGATTCAAACATCGGAACCTAACAAGCGTGCACTCATGCTGTCGGTCCTGACCTCACGGTGTGACCACACCACCCTTCACAGCCATCAGGCGAACACGACGACTGCGGTTATGTGCTACATCTGCAAATGCTAATTCTAAGGAAAGGTGTGTGTGTGTTGTGGTGATTTTGCATGTTACTTTTACTGTGATCTGGTTTTTGAAATTGACACTGGTCACTGATGCGAGTAACTGGCAGTTGACTCTGGAAGCATATGGAAAGAAACTGACGGGACAAGTGTGTTTCTGTGTGTTCGTGTGTGTTTCTGTGTGTTTCTGTGTGTTTCTGTGTTTCTGTGTCTGTAGGATGGAGATCAGCGATCAGATGCTATGGAATGTGGATGGAGAGCAGAGCGTGTTGCTGGACACAGACAGTGACTCAGCATCTTTAGCTCTTGCTTCCCTTCTTCACAGAGGCTCCCTTCTTTTCATCTTTTTCTTCTTCCTGCTCCGGCTCCTCTTCCTCTTCAGCTTCTTCTTGCTCCTCGCCTTCCTCACCCTCTCCTTCCTCCTCCTCCTCCTCTCCCTCCTCCTCTTCTTCCTTCTCCTCTTCCTCCTCCCCTTCCTCTTCTTCTTCTTCTTCTTCTTCCTCCTCTGCCTTGCTGCCCATCTTCCTGTAGGTGGCGCTGGTACTCAGGACGTAGGAGCGGGCGGCAGAGTGGCTAAAGCCCGACATGATCATGGCCCCGCCGACGTTACTCATCCGGCACTCCTCTCCCTCCAGCAGCTTCCTGAAGAAAGAGAACCAGAGAGAATCAGGCAGTGATGCGGAGGAGCTCAGTGAACTGGTCCTTATGTCAGACCAGATTCATAAGCATCAGTAAGCCCAGTTTACATCTCTTCCCTGGAACAACCCATGTGCCCAACCCAACAAACCTGTAGGCGGCAATTTCGATGTCCAGGGCCATTTTCACGTTGAGGAGGTCCTGGTACTCACGCAGGTGGCGAGACATCTCACCTTTGGTGTTGCGCAGGGCAGTTTCCAGCTGCTGGATGGTGTCCTGAAGGTTGGAGATACATGCAGACACATCACCGGAAGCAGGACCAAACCACTGATTTCAGTCACTCACCGGCTTCCCTAAATAGTTACTTAGGCTTTTGTGTTAATAGACCAATCAGTCTTCTGTTCTCTGTTAATGTGTTTTTTTTTTAACTTTACGCATCTCTCAGCTTCTGCAATCACTCGGGATTTTACCCTTTTTTTACAGCTGTATTTTCACTAGTGTTACTCAGCTTAAGCACCGTTCTCATGGTTACTACAGCAGAGTCCCTGGGACTCAGTCACGGTCGGCTTTAATCACTATGCCATCTGCTGGCCTGTTGCGGAAGTGTTCAGTCAACTTGGACATTAATATCCCACCACGTGGCCCATATCCAGCCAAACCCCACTGAAATGCACGGACCTGCAGCTCTCCGATCTCGCCACTGTGGCGATCCTCCATTTCAGCAAGCTGCCTCTCCAGAGCCTCGTTGTGGCCCCTAAGGGCCTCCACCTCCAGGGTCCGGGCCTGAACCTGTCTCCGGTACTCGCTCAGCTCCTCCTTCGTCTGCTTCACCACATCCGAGTTACGGGCTGCAGCCTCGGTCACGCTGGCGAACTTGGAGCGGTACCATTCCTCAGCCTGCTGCTGGTTCCGAGAGGAAAGGGCTTCGTACTGGGCCCGGATGTCCCTCAGCGCCACTGCCAGGTCGGGTTTGCTCACGTCCATCTCCACAGACACCTGGTAGAGAGTATTTAAGGTCAGACTGGGGGCTGAGTGCAAGCACAGTGGCACCAGTGGCCAAAATTGCAGAAACACTTCCAATTCTTTAGAGATTGTAGAACTTTATTCCAGTTACTCCAGTTACTTATTTAATCATCCAGTGTATGATATTTGTAAACATTCTTTGATTGTTTATAAACATTACCGCCAATATTTGTGTAGTAATTTTTAAAGCATAATGCAAAAATACAAGGTGTTTCCACAATATTGCTCACTAGTGCACATTGAAGAAGGAGGCATAAATTAACTTAATCTGAAGAATTTGAAGGATGTAAAAAAAAAACAAATTACAGATGTTAAAAATCGATGAAGCACTGCTTGTTGCTCAGGTTCTTAGTCTGCAGAGAAACTGCAAATTATGGGGCCCCTGAGGGGAAGCTGGGGCCCCACGTCAACAGCTGACTTGGCATCAAGGGCTGGATAAGCAACATTTTGCTGACTTCGTCAATACGCCAGGATTTCACACCCCTAGTGTTTTCCCTTTTTTCTAAACCTGTTCTTCTCTAAATCCATAACCATGCATATATTAACAATTATTTTCTGCCTTGTTAAAAACCGGCATTTCTAATGGGAACTGCAAAATACAAATTCAGTATTTTGATTAAATAAAAGTTATCTTTGCGGGCGACCTACTTTTATACAAGTTAAATTTGTTTGTCCTGTAAATAAATTATAAATCAAAGAATGATTATCGAAAATCTTATATTAATGATCGGCGTGAGCAATATATGATAAATTTAGATTAATGTTGCCTCAAGTGCCTATTCTGAATCTACGCACCGTTTTAAAGTTCTGTTAAATCGATTTAATTGACTTTATCCGAGCTGAGCAGAGGTTACCCCCTCACTGATCCTAATGCGCGCTCCTGAAGGACGCTTTGCCCCAAACCCCGAGCCACACCTAGAAAATGCGCTTTGCGGCGCGTCGGTTGCTCGAACTCCAGACCCAGTCATTTCTTCCTCCTACCCAAGGCAAATGCACAAGTACGTGTCGCTCACTCTATTAAAATTAAGTGCTTAACACGGGTTTGTGGCATTATTAATAATGCATATAAGTAAAAACACAGATTATATGAGAAGAAAGAGCCCCCAACTACGACACTGCGGAAAGTTACGGTATACCCCGAGGTGGTGAGTCAATAGTCATTAAAGATAAGATGGTGGAAATTATTATTATTCTTTTCTATTAAGACAGTTGCACACCAGTTTCCAAACGTCTGGTTGTGTTTTTGTCATACTGCGTTGATACCTTTATATGTAAAATGCCCCTGCATGACTGTCTTTGCAGGGTCGGGATCGTTACTGCTGCTGCATGCAGGAGACGTCGAAGCACAAACTTACGGATAGTTTTTATATTTTATCTTCATCTTCTGAAGGAACTCTCATTAGTGCTCTATTGGGAATACATTATCGTGTAATGGTAATGGGTTTTTTTTTTTTTTGGATGATGGTTATGAGTGATGATGGTGAATTTCCGCACCTGTGAGGCTTGCAAAGATGCCTGCAACTCTTGCAGCTCCTCCTCATGAACTTTCCTGAGGAACGCGATCTCATCCAGCAATGACTCGACTTTCTTCTCGAGCTCCAGGCGTGAAAGGGTGGCGTCGTCCACGTCCTTGCGATACCCCTTGAGGGTGCCCTCGGCTTCTTCACGGAGTTTCGTCTCCTCTTCCAGCTTCTCCTTCACCCGATCCAGCGCCTCTTTCATCTGCACGCAGTCAAGGTGCATCTGGCTCTTTTCGTGGGTAAGCTCCTCCACCCTCGCCCTGAGCTCCCGTATCTCCTGCTCGTACAGATCGTGCAGACGTGACGGCTCCGAGTGGCGCTGGCGCAGCAGGGTGACCTCTGCCTCAAGCACCTTGTTCTGCTGTTCCAGGTTGTGTACTTTCTCGATGAAGGTGACGAAGCGATCGTTAAGGCCCTGCAGCTGCTCCTTTTCGTTCGTGCGAATTATCTTCAGCTCATTGGTGATGGCCGTGGATTGCGATAAGTCAATGGATTCCGGCAGACAGGAGAACCCGCTGCGACCGGCGCCCAGCTTGCTGCGGTAACTGGAGGGCAGCATTGTGGGCGCGGAGCCATAGCCACGAAGCTGGGTGCTAGAGCGGTATGTCGCCGAGCTACGGGACGGGCTGCTGCTCATTGAGATGCGTCCTGACATCCGAGGAGCATCGCCGAAGATCTTCCGATAGGAGCTGCTGGAGTACATGTCACTAGAATAACTCATCTTGAAAGGGAACGATCACCAGAGTGCTCTTCACCTGCTGCAGAGTGGTCTGTTGTCAGTGTTCGTGTGTGTCTGTGCGTGTATGTGCGTGCGTGTGTGTGCGCGCGGTATGTATGCGGGAGAGAAGGAGGCTGAGAGAAGCGAGTGCGGTCTGAGCAGGACAGCGAATTTTAAAGCCGGAGGACGCCGGCGTCATTTGACGCAGTGGCCGCAGCAGAGACGGGGAAACTTGCAAGATTGTGCAGAAAACCTAGATTCCCTCGGGGCTACACGCCCACCTTCTCCGTCTTTAGTTGTATCAATTCATTTCCATAAGCAAAAACTGAAGTAATCCCCTGTCGTGTAATAACTTGCATATGTAATTAATAGAAATTTAGTGCGGGAACTCAGATGAATACCGCCCACCCCACCGCCCAAAAAGTAATTGTTTCTGACTTTTTCATGTCCACTCATGATGGTGGGTGGTAGACGCCCTATGATTTAAAATAGACGGTTTGAGAGGGAAAAAAATTAATTTTACAATTATTGCAGAATTAGCCTATCAGTAAACAAATTCTCAATTGTATATTGGCCCTATTTATTTATTTGCTTTTATAAGTATCATTCATTCGCTTTTGGCTTAATGAACGCTGGGTTCTCTAGCATTCATCTACAAAAGACGCCTTCTCCGTTATTATATATAGGCTATATATGCGCCACTGAGAGAGATCATGGACTGGTTACCCTAAAGAGGTCGACGCGGGTGGAGGGTCGCATCCCCCCTGGATGTGCCTGCTGTAATGCAGAGACTTCAGCATCTGTCGTGCCAGCTCCGCAATATCGGAATACGGAATGAGCTTTGCGGCCCGCACTCCCTGACCCTGCACATCAGATAACGCGGCCTCCGCGTCCTCAGCTGACCATTAGGTGTTTTAATAGGTGAGGAAGTTCAGCAAAGATAAATTCCCTCGAATAAAACACTACGAACCGGAACATTGAGATTGTTACGGTGTGCGAATCGCCATGTTGTGTCGGGCGGATGAAAAGCAGGGAGCGCCTCTGATCCTCGCGTCGATTCCGCACTGAAAACGCTAAAGACCTTGCGGACGCCGGGGCCGTGCAAACAGCCTGTCCATTTTATATCGTTAACACCCAAACGTGAACCTGGTGACTCTGCGGTAATGTCGGACTCCTCTATATATCTCACTCCGCTATACGGTTAACATCCTTAAACAAGCAACAAAAAAAAAAAAAAAATCAGATAACAGTTTTATGTGGCCGACAAAAGGACAATGTTTACTTGGCAGTTAAAATATATTCTGTTTTTTTAGACATTAGATGAGGAAACATGTTTGCGCCGCTTTTTATATGTTACTAATTAATTTATTTGAATAAATCCTTGTCATCTTTCATTCACTGAAGCTTATTGCATTGTCAAAAATTATGTATGTGACAGTGTAGTAATAGGTTGGATCCGTTACAAATATCCTATTTAGACCTATGTGAATGCCGATAACATATTCGACTTAAATTGCATGTTAAAGAACACTGGGGGTTAACGATTTGGGATTTTTCTTGCACTGAATGCACCTGCAGTAATGGATAATCCCCCGGAGAAGTGTAGGCATATATATATATATCTATATATGTTTATAGATATATAAATGAAGACTCCTGTCTATCTAGTTTATTTATCAGTTAATTACTTATTATCTTGTATTTTAAACAATTCCATTGGTAGCATTTTTATCAAATGCCTTCACCTTCCATAGTAAAACCTTACTGAAATCCCGCAACTACGCGGTCTTTATTTAACCCGCGTATTTGATCCTTACAGTGTTTAAAGGTGTATGGAATTGGTCGGGAAGAAGTTCTGAAAAACCCTAAAACAGTGTGAATACTTATATAACGAAGATTGTTTTGTACCTAACTGTACAATTGGGCTTGAAACACGTTTTGCTTTACGTTGTAACTGGCTGGTACATGGAAGTTAGATCCACATAACACATTCTGAAACAGGGTTTGATAGTAATGCGATGGGAATGGAGAAGACATTGCTTTAGCACAAATGCTATAAAGACCTACAAAGTGCATAAATGTGACTTGAAGATTAGGCGAATTATTTCTTTGTGATTTTAATACTTAAGAGCCCAAAATCAAAGATACTGATAACATAGAGTAAATCATGAGCGTACCCCTCTACCACTCACCACTAGATGGCATTATAAGCTATAAAATATCTATCCCTAGGCTCTACGCGACGGGGAAGTTTATATTGCAGACTAAAGATTTGTAGCATTAAAGCCCGAGGATATTAATATGGAAGGCAGGAGTAAATAGCTTTACTGATGTACGATTGTTGCTGATGGCAGTGTGTGCGCTCGTTTAGCAGTTTAAAAAGGGGAATTCAAAACTGTCAAGCTGCAAACTGGA
>JAODJX010000042.1:21354377-21386594 GCA_026776945.1 Isichthys henryi | reverse complement strand
ATAGTTTATAGTTTACTAGACAAATGCAGGATGGTGTATTCGGAATGAAAATTAGCAGTTGAGTTGTACCAGTAACAGGTAGTGGAAAATCCATCACTGTCTGTGAAGTACCACCACTGTCCCAGAGCACGTGAACGGGCCAATCATAGGGCCGACACATGCAGGCCACAGTACACAGTTCCGAGCACATCTATGCTGCAGCGAGGCCATCACACTATAGAGGAGCAGCACCACACTGACTCACTCACGTATCCTACTTTTAGATTTTTTTTTGGTTAGTTTTATTGATTTTGAACCGACTCCACTCGTCTAACTCTGTAAGACATGGATGGACACTACATTCAAAAACCTTGTCAACTCACAGTCCCTGGCCTCATGACTGCTTACATTCTTAAAAGTGTAAAACTTACACCTTGTGTCCAGACCAAGCTGTGTGTGTTTTTTTCCGTTTCCTAACCTATAAGGTTAACGATTCACATGCAGGCCTAACGGCAACTGCCCTGTGGCGGAGTGCTGGATTTGGACCAAGTCACAGCTGGGAGTCCCATGGCTGCAGCTGCCTGCTTATGTGGGAGAGATGGACGGACCACCTCCATAAGGCTCACAGGCAGGAGAGACCGCTTCCGCTCCACTACACCCTGCTCTACACACTCGGGCTCTCTTTACTTCTTTTTTCTTTTTTTAATATTTCCGTTTTCGGCTCGCATGCATAAAAGACGCACGGCTTTTTAAACAGCAAAAAATGTCTCTTACAACGAACCATGGGCAAAACATTTCATTCCCGGAGCAACGCCTCACCTTCTGAACATACGTAAAATCCTATGCACTAAAAGACAGCATTAAGACCAAACCACAGCGCAGTGCCAAACCAACTACACATTTAAAACTGCTGGGAGAACAGAAAGCAAATTAAGCAATAACTATAACTACTGAAATATAACCTTTAGCATATTTAGATCAAATATAAATTACTTTTTAGATATAAATATCTTCTTGTAAAGTATTTACATGAAAATGGCTACATTTTGCTGAAATAACAACAAACACATGGGCAGGATGGCAGAGCGCGTCTGTACCTGCAGTACCCTGCCGGAAACTCACCCCCACCCCCCCGTCCCCGCAAACATTTCATCACTTCCTCTAAGTCATCCCCTAGACTCTCCCTGCTCCTCCATCAGGCCGCATCAACTTGACATGGAATGTGCTTCACACTTTGCTCTGCCGCACGTTTAACAGGCTATCTGACCACGAGATTGGATAAAAACAGGCAAAAGCCGCTGTCTTCAGAAAGAGGCCTCTCCCCCCAGGCCCCAGCCTCATGCTGTACGTGGCTCTTCACAGCGCTTTTCTGTCTCTGGTTGTGGACGTGACCGACTCGGCTTAGGGACATAAACGAGCCCCGTGAGGAAGAATGAGGGAGACGTGGGGTGCCGCCGTGGTGCGCTGATGGAGGTATTGCTCGGCAGGCCCTCAGGGCGGGGCCCAGCCCCCGAAAGGGAGGCGGTGGCTGGCCATCGGGCTTAAAGTGGCTCAAAACCACACCTTTACTGATACATTCTGAGTAGATGCAGGTCTTCGGAACACGTCTACCACTGATCAAGTGCAAAATATCATGGTCAGACAATCAGCGGGAGTTGGCTGACACTGCCCTGGTTCTTGGCGATGGAAACAGGGCCCCGATTTATAGTGCAAAGGTACAGCGGCCATTTACTGGCCCCCATAGCTGGAATGGGTAGGGGCAGTAATGGGACAAGCGGTCCTCATGGATCCAGCCATCTAACTGGGCCACGCCCATGAGAATTTCACTCAAATGACTGGATACACAGAAGTCCGTGGGGATCTAGAAACCAGACAAGTTCCCGGCTGTGTCTCGAACGCATGATGGCCTGGTGCCAAGAAGTGGGAGGGGGCGGGGGGGGTGGGGATCTTAGGTTTGGTCTGACCAGTTGTGCTCGGTGTCAGGTCTGACTGGTGGGGACTGGCTGAGTAGGGGCTGGAGGCTCCCTTTAGAGGCTGCATCCCAGCATAGTGGCCTTGTCCTGAAGGTTGGTGAGGCGGCGCAGGCTGGCGCTGGAATAGCCTTCGTCGCTGCAGCTGCTGCGCATGCTGGCCCGCTCGTCCGAGTCGCTCACACTGCTGGTGCTCCACTCCAGGTCTCCCAGCAAGTAGTCCGTGCCCTCCACGTCTACATCGAGCTCCTCTGGAAGACACACAGACCAAGCACATGAGTACTGCTGCCCATAACCACGGTATGTGTGAGCTGCCCTGACCTTACGTGACCCTGTCAGTGCCACATTTGAGGCCCTGGTGGTTCTGTGTACCACCAGCAATCACGGAAAGCAGTTGTAGCTCAATGAGTCATTGTGGGTAATGGAGCTGATACTAGAAATTAACCAGTAAGTTTTAACTCAAGCCAGTTCCTGCGTTTTTATACTTTCTGATTCTTGAGTAGCAGCAGATAGGACCTCTGTCAACACAATAAGGAAGTATTCGGATGTTTTTAACCTAAAGGGAAATGTCATTCACAGGGTGCACCTGTAGGGGTCACTGCAATCCAAATCAGTACATATGCCCCAGAGCCCTCCTGCAGGAGCACACGCGCAGCTAGGATGCGGGTCTCACCCTGGTCCGAGTCGGACTTCTCTGAGGAGACCGTAGACCCCATACTATCCATGCGTGTTCGCTCCACGCCCAGCTGCTCCAGGCGACGTCGCAGGTGCCTCTGCTCCCGCTGCAGCTGGTCGATGGTGTGCTGGGCCCGGCGCTCGCTCTCCTCCAGGCGCTGTGAGCAGACGCACACGCAGAGCGTTATGCACTCCCTCTGCCGGCCTGCTGCTTCCGCAAAGGACACGGTGTGCACAGTCTATCTGCCGCATGCACACAGAAGGCCTCCATCGAATCAGTTTCACGACCCAGACCCACACAGCAGATGGCTACGCACATGAGGCATCCGGGCCATACCTTGATGTGTTCCTTGGCTTTCATCAGTAGGCTGAGGGTGGTGTGACGGTTGGAGTCAGGTCCCAGGGGTACCAGTGACTTCAAGCGCTCCAGACACAGCCGCAAGTGTGCCCGCCTGGGGGGGGGGGATGGGGGGCAGGTATGTAGTTACATGAACAGGCCTTATTTCTCCATTAACTAAAACAGACCCCAGCACGTGGCGAGTGCTGCAGCGGATACAGCAGTGCAGCAGCCTGCATTGCCAGTCGTGCCTCCCAGCCTGTCTGCCTCCCATAACCTCCCCACTCCCACCCATAACAGCCCGAACAAGGGCCCAGCATCAACAACACACTTCCTTTCAAAAATACACCACACAAGGTCATGATTTGGATTCATTAACAATTCAGGAAGAGAGTTTTATGCTGCAGAGGCACCAGGGACACCGCAAACACATAGTGGAGGTTTGGAGCACGTGAGCCATAGCAGAATCAAAGAAGCTGACCTGCCCAGATGCACGCCCAAGGGGACACAAGCACATGCTGCTTACGGTTCTGCCTGTCACTTCCTGTGGTTAAAATGTCTTCCAGTAGAAGATGTCAGAACCCATGTGAAGCCAGCACTTTCCAGAGTGCAGACATAAGCTACACCTATTCCTTGTGTTAACCAAGTGTTAACCATTACCAAGGAATTTGTAAGTGTCCTTACCCTCCCAAGTTGGTAACCTCAGCTGGAATACCTCATCCGCTGCTCTCTAACTGAAGGCAGTTTGACAATAAAACAATGCAGAAGAAGCCAATTGGGAAACAATGTGTCAAATGTTTAGCAATTAGTTTAATAATCCTCAGAGTTTATGGTACCAGACAAGCTAAAAGCACAACTTTATCCCAAGCAGACCCTATAGTTCATAGGCTTGCAGCCACCACTACTACAGAGATCAGGGAATTGACAGAGGTAATTACAGCTTCTTTCAAGGAGACTTAATAAAGGAATTCCTGAGTAACAGGAGCTCTGGAAGCCCAGTAGCATTTGGCATGGCAATCTTTTCTTTTTTAAATCTTAATGGTCAAGGGATAAATTATTACCTTCTTAAGCTGATCATTTTTAATAGATATCTACAGCAAAAGCCATTACACAAGAGTCACATGGACACAGAACTTTAAAAAGAGGCTAACTGACAAATTCCCGCTTGTTCAAGCAGCTTTTCCACCTGACTGCGATGTTTTCTCAGCTCTACTCTCCCCTGTCACAACTGACATGTTTCACAGCTGTTCATGTGGGGTTCGTGTCCTCGACCAGATGACCCGTTATGTAATATTCTTCCATGCAGGCAGGAGTCACAGCCATTTTACTGCCTGAGCCTTTCACAACAAAATCAACCAGGTACTGAACACAGTCTACACATGAGTGTGAGCAGCTTCTGTATCTATATCTGTAATAGCAACTGTGCATGTTTTCTGTGTGTATTCTATATTATATACACACACATAAATATCTTTCTAATGTATCACATGCACAACATCAACTATTAACACCCAAGACCTAATCGATTTACTTTTACACAGGAACAAGTAGCTTAATTTACCATTCCATTCAACCTGCCACAGTTGAATGTATAAACTGCATGTGTGTTTACATCATTAGGAGCCGCAAATACCTCAAAGTGACATCATACCACCAGTTATATACACAATATGCGACTCTTCAGAGGACTAACTCAGCGGGATGGGAGCAACCAAAGGTATAAAAGGTGGTCAGCAAAGCAAGACCTTCAGGACCTGTGAGAGTGCAGCTCTCAAGCATGTGGGAGAAAAATGCCCTACATGTGTGCCGATCAAACATTTCCAACATCTTCCTGGCTAACTAATGTAGATACGAAGCCCTGGGATATGTCTTAGTCTTCAGTCTGCAATCCCTGCTTTTCTTGCTTTCTCTGAAAGGTACCATAGATGCATTTTTTCTTTATTCTACATTGTTCTCTGGTGTCTACATACAAAGTAGGTGAACTTGGTTTGGTCAAAAAATGCTCACAAGTAATTTTACCAGCCCACTTAGATGCCCTTTATATTTGGCACCGGAATGAAACAGGCCACCCCCCTTTTTGGTGGTTCATTAATATGCAATAAATGATGGCATTTTTTTTATTCACCATTTGGAGAAGTACCATTTGCTCTCTCCACTGCCTTCCTGTAGCTGCCCGCATCAGATTCAAAACGCTGATGCTCGCATACAAAGCCAAAAATGGTCTGGCACCACCCTACCTAAAAGACCTCATCACACCCCGCACAGCACCACGATCTCTCCGATCCTCCAGCACTGCTCGACTGGTCCCACCACCTCTCAAGGCACAAGGAAGACACACATCTCGGCTCTTCTCTGTCCTGGCACCTAGTTGGTGGAATGAACTCTCCCTAGATGTCCGAACAGCTGAATCCTTGAAAGTCTTCAAGCGACAACTTAAAACATTCCTTTTTCAGAAATTTAAAAAAATAATAAAAAATTGCACTTTCCCAACAGAGTATTCAGATAGACGGTATTCAGATAGACGGTATTCATTGCCTGGGTCTTTATTGAGCTAGTATCCGAAAGATTCATTGTAGAGTCTTAAAGCACGCATGTAAGTCGCTCTAGCTAAGGGCATCTGCCAAATGCCATAAATGTATATGTAAATGTACAGGTAAATTGGAACGTTTCTCCTCACCTACCCCACTTTGCTCTCCATAGCTTCATGGGCACAGTGCAAAGTCAATGAACGTGTGTTGCCCCTGAAGTCAGGGTTTAAGGGCCTTGCTCAAGAGCCCACGGACATGTGACTGTTCTGCTGAGGCCAGGGCATGAACAAGCGATCCTCCAATCACGGACACAGAGACTTAGCCCTCTGAGCCACTTACCAGCCTCCATTGATGAGCCCTGCTTGCCTGGTTTACAATGAGGCGCTGCGATGGCTCGTACAGAACCAACATCAACAGTCACACGCTACATAATGATGTTTCAGTCAACAACGGACCATATTTATGAGGGTGGTCCTTCAAGATTATACGGGAGCTGAAAAATTCTTATCGCCTAATGACACTGTAGCACAGTGCCTTACTCATGTGTTTGTTGTGATGCTGATGTAAACAAACAACACAGAATTCTGCACAGTACATAAGACTTATTATCAATAAAAACCTGTGTTACAGGTTTATGTATGTATTATACATACATCTTTATTACATGCCCATTATTTTGCTATACTCTTTCTATTTCACCACACAGAACCAATACTCCCACTTCAACCTAGGAACAATGTTAGCATTGTCATAACTTTTTTTTTTTTTTAACATTGCAACTTTGTAATTATTTTGCATCTCTGTCAACAAATGATTATACGATGCTAGCTCCATCACCTCATAAATGTGTTGTCTGTAATGAATTAGGATGACTTTCATTTTTTTTTTTTTTTTTAACTTCAGCATTGATTAGATATTTGTTTAGCTAACCAAAAGTAGGCTACAGGCAGTACAGAACATGTCGATGTCGGTATCATGTACTTCGTAATGTTGTTTACTCCTTCCCTGCTAACTTGGGATACATTTCCCAAAAGCACAACTTACACAGTTGGAACCGTGCAACTGAAAGTTATCAACAATAGACATTTTCACACCCAAGTTCTGGAACCAGGTCCCGGGTTACAAGTTCCTGAGATGTCTCGACTGGAGACTTTTGAAGCTCCTGGCCACCTTCATGTGTTGCTTTCACACTGCACAACAAAACTGGGACCTTGATGCTAAATGAGCATGGGAAATGCAAAAAGCTCATAGGTTAAACTTCACAAATAAACCGAAACTACCCCCCCCCCCCCCCCACCAAAACGATGTAGGATGAACAAGGTGTTTTGTTAGTTATTTGTTAGTTACTGGGGGAAGCAACTGTGATCAAACGGGACATAGCCTTTTATTTATGTCATCCATAAGACCCCTGACGTTTATATTCCATTATTAAAGCTGGCAGATCAATCTTTCGGTTTCACAGAATAAAAAACAATGAAACATATTCTGCTAAAAAGTGTTGTTTTCACCACTGGTGATATTAGACAAACAGTGTTTGAGCTTCATGGGATGTCAGCTCCATGTACCAAATTCTCCTTATTCATGCTAAGGTTAAGTCAGCTTTTCATTCTATGGCACCTTTAAGCCAGATTGAGGGAATTCAAAGATTTACAGTACATAACCACAATGGATATTACCGCCATCTGCTTTTGTGGCATCAGAATTTTTAGAATGAAGGTGGGCTATCCATCCCTGAACACACATGCTGCACAAATGAAGTTTTAAGGGAAAACCCCACAATTCTGATCAGCTACACTGCTCATCTCTCTGGATGCTGAGGTCCTTCGGCCGCCCAAAGAGAAAAGGTGGCAGGGCTCATTGGGCTTAACATGTACATGGAACTGCAGCCAGGATGCCACAGCCAGACAACAGCCCTATCGTACGACGTCTCTGAGGACATGCAAAAAATATATTTTAAACTAAATATGCATCGGAGTAAATGTTATTTCTCACGGCATATTTGATTTAGTTTTAATCTTTTGATGAAAATGCAATTGTTCGTCATATTATTCTGATTCCCCCCCAATCCATCTCAGTAATCCAATCCATCCACAAAAAGTAGTCAACTAAATATACTTTAGTCATAGTGTAATACATTATTTTCACATTTCCTTTAAAATTTTACTTAAATTTTCTCTGTAATACATGGACACAAGTTGATCTACCTCTATCCTCTATAGATTCCTGAAGAAAACATCTGTAAATCTGTCTTTTCTGGCATGACATTAAGCTTGAACAAGCTGTCTTTAAGGAAACGTTTAACAGTTGTAAAGCTTGTAATATGAAACACTGCACTTTATATGAATTTTATTCAACATCAAAAATCATGTATAAATAAAACCATAACTTAGTGTCATACAAAATGAGTGTGTGTGTCTATACACACACAATACCGATTTGTAAATATCGTTCATATTAAGAAAAAACACCAGTGTATAGAATTTAAATAAAGAAAACTCAAGTGTTCTCTCTCAACTATCAGAGTAGAGAAAATGAATTGGGCTGTGATTTTTAAATCATGCCAATAAAATTTGCTGAAAGTACCAATTTTGCTGAGCTTTCAAAATACCGCTGTAAACCGTATTAGAGAGTCTACAGACTATGCATAGAGAACTGCATGGTTTCTACTGATCAGATGGATGCACTGTATATGTACTTATAGGTGGACATTAGCTAACCATTCCCAGCTATGATAAACGCGAACTAAAGATACTACTTGGAATTTGATTAGATTCAAATTCATTTCTTCCTGACATTTTAGTCTTGTTTTTATTCGTTGCGGAAAGGGTCAGAACATTCAGTCATACTTTTTGGCATCAGAGTAATCGGTATTTTATTATCGTCTGGTTTTCCTCAATGAAAAATTTTTGTTGAATAATTTTCATCATAGTGTTCAACGAACTGAACATTGATTGGAGTGCATTCAGGGGGCCCTGTAAACAGGGGCCCACTAGCTACCATTTCACATCCACTGCTTATTGTGAGAATGTAAGCTAATGAAGTCATCAGAGCCCAGACAGACCCTTATCCCCAATCCACAGCCTCCATGCAATGCATTATTCAGGGTGTTTGCCTGCCAGGGGGAGTCTTTGTCCCCACTGAGCAGGAGCACCAGCACTAAGGCCTGGCAGGGGCTCAGAAGAGGCTCAGCCTCCAGGCTCTCTCAGAGATGCTGTGAGACCTGTATGAGGCAAAAGACTAACGCTCAGGCTATCTGACCTCGTGCTCTCACCTGTGTGCCTCTCCATGTAAAGATAAAAGCAGGTATCTAAAAGGATGACCACTAAATGTCTGAACAAATTTATGGAAGAAGTAAACACATTACAATGTCATAGAAACACTGGTATATGGTACACTAAGACAGTCACAAACCTTTGACAAAATACACACCACATATACACACACATCTCGCAAAAAGCTCATGTGCATGTTTACGGCAATAACCATTCGCTGCTTGATATTAATTGGAACACCGTAAACAACAGCATATAGATGATTTGTTTAATTTCTATATATCACAAGCAGCAGCAAACATCCTGTCTGGAGCAGTTCCACTTCCTACCACTTAATTTTATTTTTTTTGCCTGATCATTCTGTGAATTGTATGGATCTTGGTTAAGGTCTATTTAAAACCTACCACAATTGATGAGAATTAATAATGACGTACTATACTCTCAGCCTGAAAATTTTCAGTTTTTGCTTCTTTAAAATATGTATCTATTTCCATTCCTATAAACAAGCTTGGACAAGCAGTACAGGTGTCCAGGAGTTTTGCATTTTTGATTGTAGCCATGGGTTTTTTTTTTGTAAGAAAATGTGAGTTTTCCCTTATGGAGACCTTACGATGAAAAAAGAAAAAAAAAAAAGGGTATTCATCATGTTGTGGGGACATTTGGTCCCTACAAGGTAAGGTATATATCTGGAACACACACACACACACACTCACACACTCTCCTTATCCATACTATTTCAGTGTTGCACACAGATCAAGGGGAGTGTGAGCCTACCTGTTCTTCTCCATTTCATTGTGTGTGGACCTGCAGGGAAAAAAACGGAAGACATGAGCAGAGATTCCCTCTCTGTCACAGTCCATAGAGGAAGTTAACAGGAGCATGTTTACAAGATCATGCACTGTACTACGCCAGGATTGGGGGCATTTTATCACCAGTATCCTGAAGACAGCCTAAGACACTGGGAACTGGCTTATGAGCGGGAAATGTACCGTCACACACACAAGGGTAAACTTAGCAACGGTAACCAGAAACACAGGCCAGAGAGACAGCTTCTGCAGCTCAGTGGTGCCCCTCACACATGATACGAGGCTATAAAGTGACCACCCCCAGCACAGAGACACACGCCTCCATGTGTCAGAGCTGCTTGAAGCGCGGGTGCCCATAGCAGCACCCTGCCCACGCAGCCAACACACTGCGCTATTACACAACAAACAGAACCGCAGACAACCACAGCCGTGCCTGTGCTGTGGACATGCATTACTATTGAGATGACACTGGTCTTTTAAGAGAACATGTGGGCTTTTGTGAAACCAAGAGCCAGAGTCACACCTTGAGATTCCCACAGAAGATATTCTTGCTTAAAGAACATGGGGGAATTATACATCTCTCTCATACAGGAGAGATACTGTAAACCTACAATGTTCTCTTTCAGACTGACATATATACACATGCAGAAACAAAAACATAATCCGTGCAAGGGATCATTCATTTCAAAAATACACACACACACCTACAGAAACCATAATCAAAAAGGTTCAAAATCATTCACTACAGAAAAATACATTTACAGATCCTGTAAAACAGACTGAAACTGGAAGACATTTTCACTGTAAAACAGACTTGCTCTGAACTCCTTTAAAATTAACCTGCTTTTCCATTCACAACTTCTTTTTATTTTTTTATTATTATTTTTATTAGGGATGGGCAATTCAGGTAGAATTACTAGACAGCAACTGTTCAAATAATATTCAATTAACCCCACCACACCCCCATCACACACAGAGAACTGTGTATAGATCAAATTACTTCTTTCCATTCAAAATGAGATATTATTCATTACTGCAAAAAGATACACAAAGTTTAACAGACTGTGCCTTGGACAGTTACACTGAATGGGAATTTCTTTATTTTTAACAAAATAATCCTTACAATAAGTATCTGGTTTATAAGCTACTGTATTAATTTATTCCCACACCATAGGAGGCATCACTTGGTCATCCTAAAAAGGGTCATTTAAAATTAGTAACCTACAAACAAGAGCTGAATGAACTTTCCCAGTATCAGATGATGATATCTGAAATCTTTGCAATGGATATTACGATATTCATAAAACAAAAAAGGAGTTGAAATTACCTGAAACACACTAAAACCAAACAGAAGTTATTATTTACCAAAAAAACCTTTTACTGGGAAAAGCAAACCAGTAGCTCACGTTCTGGTTAACTCAACAAGAAGCCCACTGGTACGCTGACAATTCACGCTTATTTAAAATTTTACTAAGAATGAATTTCAAGAACATTTTTAACAGCAGCCACGACAACCTAAATATACATACAAAATTAACGGCAGCAGCATAACCAGATTCTCTTACTATACCTGTTGCCGCAAGCTGTGCCAACAGACACAAAGCAGAGCCGACAAATCACTAGCTTTTGCTCAATATCTCCTATATGGAATACAAAATATTTCCATGCAGTGAAAAACGAATATCATCTGATCAATTCTTTTTCACTTGAATCTCGCACTCAGTTTTGTAAGCTTTCTAACAAACACACCACACTATGAGTAAGCAAGGAAGAAAATGATTATAACCGGCTGAGAGAGCATATGTAGAGCTCACATAAAAACAGCGGAGGAGAGCTTCATAATGAATAAACCACAACCTTATTAAAGAACAGATAAATCAAAACTAATTATATTGCTGCTAAATATTTAAAACAGCTCATTAATTATTCAATTTTGAGAATTTCTTTTTCGATTTTATACATATTCTCAAATATCCAACAATGCTGATACATCCCTACTATTTATTTATGATAAATACGGTGCCTGTTTCCTCCTGCTGCCCCTTATATTTGTACAGCAGACTCTCATTGGCGCACTTTTTGTTCTCCAGGTCACAAGTGGGCTTCATATAGAGGTTCAACTGGTTATCAGTAACTGTTCCAAACCAAACCGCCTGCTGCCTAATGCTTTTCCTCATCAGAATTGACCTATAGAACATTAAACACACTATACCCTATACATACGAGTATTTCCAATAGAGAACTGGTTCTCCTTTTTCCCATTGATAATGCTTTTTGGAGAGCAAAAATATTCTCTCTACAAATCTTTGCTACCGTCTTCAGAGATGGCTAATGACTGGGCGTGCAGAGCCAGTGAAGAGAACTCCCAACAGAAAGCAGATTTCTGGTCCAAACACAAGCTGCAACCCTGACAGGAACACAGGCTAATGAGTGTCAGTCCCCATGTCTAATACATGTGTGAATGAGCCAAATGGAGACTCCATTATTGCAACTAAGAAGCTTCAGAAATTTCTGAGCGGGAGGGGGTTGGGAACAACGCCTCCAACACACACAAGGAACATACTTCCATCCCCCACACACCAGGGACAGAGGGAGGGTGAAAGACATCACAAATAAAGATGGACAAGAGGGACACGTGCAAAAAGAATCCTTGGGTTCCCCTGCACTCCAGCTGTGCTCGGGGGCTAACGGCTTGTTCTACTATCAAGATCATTCAAGCTAGTAAATACCACTAACCATGTAGTGTGATTATCTTTAAGTCCCACTTTACATAATACCCATAAAACAGTAGGAACAAATTGTATTTGTACAGCATAACAATTACGCAAGTACCTACAACACAAACTGCCACAAATGTACCAAGTGGTCAGCCATTCACTGAATGCTGTTCCTTGCAGTTACATAATCACAACTCTATGTGAATGTGCCAGTCTGACTGGTTCCACATGTAAAAGGCAGTGGGGGCTAATATTACATTTCAACACAGAAAGTTAAAAGGTTTATATGATTAAACAAAAATTAACGAAAATGCTTTCGTAATATTGTAGACAGAAATTTGTTTAAAACAAAAAAACGCCCATTTTTTTTAACAATGCCCAAACTAATTTTCACTGACAGCTGGTTAATTTAAAACAATGTTAATACATGATAATCGTCATCAAAAATACATGCAATTTTAATCACTGCTCTTCTTGATCCAGACTGCCACCAAAGACAGCATGTCTATAACTTACTAATGAAAGCCACAGCAGACATACAGTGACAAATGTGGGAGATTTATAATGCCGACCACTCCTCAGTCAAAGGTACCTCTATCTGAAGAAGCCAGCCACCACTCAGGAGCAGCTTCACAGATAGTGCACAGCTTTTACACACGACGCACCCACAGACGCCAACGCTTGATGACTCAGGCAACGTGTGAACACAGAAGTCAATCCCATGTGTGTGGAAGCTCTGTGGCACCTTCATGAGTCAATTAAAGAGAATGAGGAGTTAACTGATGATTAGAGGCACAGAAAAAATTAAATGTTAGTTTTATGTTCTATAGTTCAAATATCTGGCTTTAGCAAATGACCATGGCAGCCATTATAAAGCGGCCATCTCCTCTGTCATTGAAAGGACACAAACACTAGGTTAGATGACCAAACTGTTCTTAGCGATCCTTGCTAGTTTAAGGGTCACTTTTATCACAATCAAGTGCAATCTTCGCTCCTCTCTTCCATTAGAGAACATTCAGGTAAACGATAATATACTATGCATAAAAACACAAGATCACATGAAATTGAACAATTCACATTTCTAACACGGTTCATGTAGCATACTGCAAGGTGTTGCAAGGAAAGCCTATAACAGGCACAGACCGAAAAACTGAGCAGGGTGTCAGGGGAAGTGTCACAACCCACACTATGATTATGTGCATGAAGCCCACAATAATATCTGACTAGTGGACAGAATGTATCAAGGGAAGTACATTCCAAACAAGTGACTGGGAAAAAGCCATATAAAGCTGGTTTCTATCGTACTACAGTATGGTTTTTTCCCACCAAACCAACAGGTAGAACTTCACTAAATCTTTGCATTAAAAAAAACTTTCAAAAATTAATACAGTAATGTGAATTTTTATGAAAAATTAGGATGGTAATAGAGTGTTGGAATATACACACATATCACTGTATGTCCTGTTGACAGATTTACAGTGGAATATGAAGCACTTTCATGATTTCTATATTGGTTATTAGGAGTCAACCAGTGATTTTGATGCTAGAAATTTTCATGTGCGGAAACTAGTGTCAGATGCTTTTGACATGATGATCACCCCATCTGCCGTCTTTTTATTTTGTGATGTATAATTAGCGGTAAGACACGCATGTTTTCATTCTGTGAAGAGTGTGTGGCTGACATCTGTAATAGTACATTTTTAAATATGATATTAAATGTAGTTCAGTTAGCATATGTGTGTTTCTATGGAGAGGTTTACACTAAAAACTCCCAACTTTTTTAAAACTGGCTGGATCCAGTTATTCTCAACGCTACATCAAAATCCTATGTGAGAAAGTACATGCCGGCATGTCAGTCTCCGTTCATACAAGGCAGAAGCTTCTGCCTTGTATGAACCCAACGAGCCAAATCTAATATTTGAATAACATAAGGTTCCTATTACCAGAAAGGTTTAGTGTATAAATAGCAATGACCCCTGCTTTGCCCTGTCCATCTTAAATACTCAGTTAACTAGGGTTACTGACTCTATAGATGTCCTAACACAAATTTTGTGTATAGAAGCAGACACCAAAATGCACTTACAAAACATGGATTTGGAATGTTGCTCCAATGAAGATATCTTGGGTAGACCTTAATCTGCACACACTTTGTTCTTACTCCATTTCCAACTAACTTTCTGCAGCCCTAATATTCTTTTCTGACAGCATTCAAAAACACGTTCAACAGTTTAATATCTGTATCTCTGAAAACTTCCATGGTCAGGGAGTAGCCTGATGATCAAGGAGAAGCCATTTTATCCTTTTGATTAACAACCAAAATATTTCAACAAATTAAAAGGAGGATATAAAAAGCAAACAAGGTATGAGTTTTGCACTACAACCTGTTTAGACAGAATCACAGCTTCGTACAAAAGCCGTTGGCAGTCAAAGAAAAGGCTTAACATTATTTATCTGGGGGGTAGTAAGCGTATGTTGGCTCAGGAAAAAAAACAACATAACATTACAACAGGGCTGCTGCTAACGACTATTTTTCTGTTGATTAATCTATAAAATTTTACAAATTAATAGATTAATCTGAACTATTATTTTTTTTCCCATTCAAGTTACATTTATTTTGACAACAACAAACTATGTTATTGCAGGGCTTTAGATAATGGATGCTGGTGTTTCTGCACTATATGGATGTTACTTATGCCCACAATACGATAAGCAGAGTAGTAGTATGATTAAAATAATAAACGAGGGGTGTATTATGATGCCCAGAAGTTAACTTTTATAAATTCAGCATATTCTTATACTTAAATATGATCAGCGGACTGCACCACCTGCGAGAGTTTTGTAATACCATGGAAGTGATGAGCACACAGTCACAGTGACAAAAGGGACAGTTTAGCAGCCACAATAAAAGTAGAAGAGAGGAGATACTGTGGTTAAACAAGGTAAAAAGATGTTGGTGGTGCGGCGATACCTTTTGAAGTTTAAAGTCTGACATACTTTTTGGTAAATATAGTGTTCATTTTTATTTCAGTTTAAATTATATTTCAAGATAAAATTCTTGTTTTTAAAATTTAGTGACCGATTTAATTTTGATAATAACACTGGTCCCAACAAGCCCAACGAGCACAAACACAGGCCAGTACCAAAAGAAATTAAAAAGCTCTCCATACTAAAGGTAATTTAACAAACATGAACACTTTTTGGTGACAGCACCTGTGTGCTTCCTCTTCAGAAGCTCATGCACAGTGCTAGTGTTGCTGTGGTATGCCATCAAAACTTTGCACAGTATAGAAACCAGCTTTTTGTTTTGTGATAAAATCACTCCCTTTGACTGCCTAAGACATTTACACATGTATTTGAATACCTTTACGAAATCAGATGTCACTGGCACAAAGTGCCAGTCACAGTTAACAAATCCGTGTTGATGATATCTGTTAGAAATAAAGAAATTTGTATTGGTCCATGCCAATCTTAGTTGATATTTAAACTTTATCAATACTAAATGTTAGCAGCATCAGAGCTAAACATGCAACTACTAAAATGATTGAATTTTCCATAGTGAAGGACATGGGATTTCATCAGCTCATTCATCCCCCTAGAAGTAGGATTGCCACGTCCAATCTAAAGAAATGAGACACCACCCCCACTCCGATGATAAAATTTACCGGAGAGGAGTGAGAGAAACTATCACATGGTCGCAAGGAAAGATCGCATCCTGCATTAGGTCAAAATGGGACATGGCATTTTATTTTACGATATGGGATGGGAGGCAACGCTATTTAAAAGAGATCTCAAAGTACTGGCCCACAAAATGGTTTTATACAGCCCAGAACATGGTTTTAATGCATTATTAAATGTGACCAGCAGATCAATCTTTCATTTTCCACAGAACAAAAAAATTATGCAATTTCATTCCACTAATCAGGACTAGCAAGTGGTTCTGGGGTTCTGAGGTTAGCCAGTTTTCAGTATTGGTGATATTATACAAAAAAAATATCTCTATCGGTTAAAATTCCCATATTGGCGCACCACTAATCTATCCATCTGCCACTGGTTATACTGGACAGAGCAGTGGAGGCCCCAAGCCTATCCCAAGCAGCACACAACACAAAAGTAGATGTACACCTTGAACAGGATGCAGTCCATTATAGGGGACATACATGCATGTAATTCTGAAATGTCAACTGGCAGAACTGCATGTCTTTGGACTGTGGCTGGAAACCCGTGTGACAAGTGTGATTCAAGTCCCATCCCAGGAGATGTGAGGTAACAGTGCTACCCACTGAGCCACTTTGCACTATTAAAACAAACAAAAAAAAATAATACAACAAAAAGTATTCCCCCCCATTGTAATGACTAACCTTTTTTACTGCTTATTTTGAGTTCGTTAGAAATGTTTGCCGGTCTATGTGGCAACCATAAGACTTTAGATGTCAAAACAAATCATAAGTGTAGGAATTCCAAGCCAAAAACACATGGAATGACCAGGGCACCAGCAGCAGGACAAATGACTTTTCCAGGACTCAGTCCATGTACTGCATGGATCCACATACAGCTGTGACGATGCTGTTTAGTATTAGAGTGCATTGTTTAGGCTAATCACCAAAACAATTGGCTCGGGTCATCTGCTGTTGGACTCTGTTTCTGCATAAAGCAGCTTGTATACAACACTGGTGCGCTAACAGAAGGCACGAGTGAAAATGCCACCGTGCACAATCAGCTCGGGTTACCTGCTGCTGGAATTCTTCTTGTTTTTACTCTTTCGCTTGAAGCTGTCTCTCTCTTTGCTGGTGCTATAGGGCAGCATGGAGGCATAGCCGTGTTCAGCCTCTGAAAAAAGTCGGGAGGGTTTACATACAAATTATTTAAACATAATCCACACAGGGACTCGGAAAAGAGCGGATTAACAAGGAAGACATCAAACCTTTCCTGTAGCCCCTAAATTATACAGACATAAAGAGAGTGCAATTTCAGTGCGTAGTGTTCATATACATAGCATATATTCATATTTGAGAATGTACTGCTCTTACTTCAATGATGTCATCTGAACTCGAGTAAACCCTTTACCCAGCCAAACCACAACAGAAAAGAGGGGGGATGCATTAGGTTCCATCATTTATATTCAAGATTTAATCAAACTGATACCGGGATTTCGTCAAGGTAAAGAAACATACCTAGATGCATCTACGTCGGAGCTTATCTGGGTTATATTACTACATGTCATTAAAACTGGACTATTCAATTTGACAGACCAACGTAAACATTTGGCTGCATGTGAAAATGCTCTTTCCTCGGCTCTGCACATACAGACCTCGCTCCTTTGGATGGCTGTATCTTTACAGTCAATATCAATATCACGGAGATTGCAGAAACCCTTGGTAATAAGACATTACTACACACACACAAACTCATGGGAAACGTCTGACTTAATATACAGTCCCCCCTACCTGATCGGCCGTCCACAGCCGCCCCCCCGCAATCAGGCATGGTACAACGTACAGATGTCAGAGGACACACGGGGGGTGTGAAGGATCATTAATGTCACTGTACCTCTCTCCCTGCGCTCAAGGTACTCCGCAGCCTCGATCAGCATCTGCACCATCCCCACCGCCGCCATTTTCCACAATGACGCCGATGGACGGCTGGCTTTCAGCGCTGTTTTAGCCCCCAGCTCAGTTTACACCCAAACGCTGCTGGTCTGTTAACGCGAGCCGCTTATTCCATATACCTGTATGGAAAATCCTCCGAATAACACAAACAGTTATATTTATATGTGATTGTTTTTAGCTAAGCTGACGAGCAACGGGCTCTGCCCAGCTACGGGTGTTATTTGAGTGTAAAATCGGTGATGTCGACGCCTGTCCCGTCACATTAATAATAAAATAAACAGTAACGGTTGCTGCCACTGACACACAGCGTCTGCTAGCTGCTCCGCTAACTCCTCGATGGCTCGCGTTTAAGTCCGGCCGATAGTAAGTTAGCCAGCGACGAGACACCAGAGAATGAGAATGTTTGTCTGAAATTATGAATAAAAATGATTTTAAGTTCACCACAGAAACGACAGCTTAACTGACATATAGGTGGCTAGCTCTGAGCTGGCTTAAAAACATTAGCACTCTAAATAGCCCTCCAGCTACGAAAAAAATTCCACCTAGTTGACTGTGTGTTAGCTACCTAGCTAAATGTATTTATATAAAAATATTTCCGAATAGTCAACGAGGAAAATAACAAAAAAATACAGTAAATAAGTGCAACGACGGCGGGTCCTCTTCCGATTCAAGTGCACCTGTGCTCTTAGCCTGTGAGCTGCCGAAACGAGCGACGCGGACCCCCAGTCTCGAGCCGCGCTAACTGACCGGGCCGAGTAGACCCGTTTGTTTATTAAAAACGGCAAGAAGGGAAAGCGTAGATGCCGAGCGGCACTGCTGACAGATCGCTAACTACTGCACCACCCTCGGCGGGTCGTCTCTCACTTCTCCGCGATTGGTTACGAGGTGAAATGCACCGTCTTCTCATTGGTACGCGCTCCCGTCAATCTCACGACAACAACATAATATTTCTTGACTTGTTGTTAAACTGTCAAAAGGGATCTAGCGACTGGTAACTGCAGAACTCGCCATTTTGAAACACATTTATATGTACCGACGCTGCATACTGCCGCGCATTCCGGAGCCGTAATGGAGGACATTTCCGTAGCAAGGGTCTCAAGTGAATTATTGGAGGATTTTTATTGGCCAATTTCATTCACTCAATGAACAGTTCTATTTGGATTGGCTGGCGCCTGCCATGCGCTGCTGTAGCAACGCCCCTAATCCCAACAAAACAGACCTAGTTCACGTGATGCTGAAAGTCTCCACGTCGAAGAGGAGCATTGGTTTGGCCGTATGATTGTTTTGAACCCCCTGATTGGTTCTGTCCCTACGTCAGCTATTTGATATTTTTTTAACATAATTTTACTTCGCATATCAGACGTTTACGATGTCTGGCAAAAATGTGATTTGTTAATTAAAATAAAAGCGCTCATAGACACGAGAACGTTTGTTTACCCTGAACAACCCAAACGTAACAGCAGTGGTTAACGAACGAAGGGGAAAAACTGATAAGTTATCTGAAACAGGATTTTGTTTGAGTCTATTAGGAAGTGCAGGCAGTACCTAAAATATGTAACGTTACTGGCTGTGGGTAAAAGACTTTAGATGAATCTTTATTAATAGAAACAGATAAGCACTTGAATGAAAGGTTATGTACTTTAAACGGGTAAAAAGCAAATTATTTACAGCATTAGGATATCATTTATTTCCAGACATTTTTGACCTTTACCAGACTACCAAAACAGTCAAAATATGAATTGGATTTACTGTTAAGATGCAATAAGAATATATGTGGATTAAGTATTATCAACTGTCCAACATGAAGTCAGACTGAAGTACATAAGTGACAGAACAGTCTTGACAAGCACTGCAGACCAGGAGAAGGCATTAGATAGTCCTACGGAGATTTCCAATGTAGAGATGCTGTTGTTAGAGTAGTGAGAGAAAGATGTCCTCTCCATCCTTTACTACCAAGAGGAGCCCCAGAAGGTTGTCTCAGTGCAGTGCAGAGAAGCATTAAGTCCGTGCTCCATATCTGCAGCCATATCTTCCAACCCGATGCCCAAATTCACGAGAATCCATTCCTCATGCTCTTCCCTGCAAGAAATAACTCAGCATTCCTGAAAGTCTCCCGTTATCATTTAAAGGCATTTTAAGAAGATCAAACAGCTGGGTCATTCAAAAGATTTTATTTTATATGAAGCGTCAGTTACAACATTGCTATATCTTATAACTAAGTCAATGTTCCTCATACATATATATATATATATATATATATATATATATAAAAAAAAAAAAAACTGAAATTTAAACCAGGGTAAGATGGACAAGCCAATGAATTCATAGGGTTCGTTATTCCTGAATACCTAATTTTCAACAGTCAATGTATACATTTATATAATGGAATATGAACAGGGAAGTAATACAAACAAATACAGTTTTCCAAGAAATTGAAGAAACTACCACGTAATTTTCATAAACATAAAGACACAATGCAAACAGAAATCATACCAGACATTACGGACCTTGATAATTCTTATATGCATGAAGTCATTCAAGCAATGAAATCCAGGGGTCTGTTGAATCCACCTTTTCTGTTCATGTACTGCCTACAAGAAAGATTACGATTACATCATTGCTGCCCCCCTTACCAACATTCATGAAACAATACATTACATCATCATCTACCAATGGGATTGCTGTGCTTGCAGCAGTGAAGCACCTGCTGATGTTATTTGGTTGCAATGTGATTGGCTGCTGTGTGCACAGGCTCCCTGGAGTATCATGCAGTTCTGTAGGCCTAAGATACTGATGCACAAACAGGAAGATGCAACAGACTGCACAATTCGCAGTCCTGCAGCAAAGCACTAAAGCATGCATAAGGACCGAACAGATAAATGCTCAACACTTCAAAATCGAAGCCATAAACTTAGAATAAGAAAGGGTGTCTTCACCTCACTAAAAAAAATAGAACTCAGCGATAAGGACGGTTAGAAACAGGTTAACACAAAGTTCCAAAGCAAGTACATTTGAGCCCAAACCAACCTGTATTTTCTCTTCTGACACACATTGATTGCATGTGCGTTGACTGATCCGTCGACTTTCTTTCCCTGTTCGGCGTGAGAGAGAGAGAAAGCAAGAAGCACTGACTATGATTAGCAACATGGGCATCGCCATCTTCTGGTGTGTAAGAGAACTGCAGTCAAAGCTGCAGGCTACTTGACAAAATGTAAAAAAAGTAAAACGGCTACATCAGTGTCAGTTACCATTACAGAAACTGAATGTACCTTGGTGCTGTCAAAGGTACTGAAGCCCATCATTTTCAGCATCTCAATCTCCTCCTCTGTTTTGCCCTGCATGTCTTCCTCTGAGCAACAGCCACATTAAACACCATAAATACAAAAGTGGTCAACGAGACATCATGCATCATTAATAGTAAAATGCACAAAGGTAAGAAAAGTACCACATAAAAGCCAAGGAGAGGAGCTGTTATACAGATAACAAGAGTGTCAACTTGTGTTAATTTCCAAGCATAGTTAGTGTTCATGACCCTTATATTAAATTACAGGTCATAATACCCAGTTAGTGCAACTACGAGATCAATAGAGCATTTACAAAATGAAGGGTCAGGAACACTGGGTTATAAGGTCCCCCCCCAATGTAATGCGCCTTGCTGCCTGACATTTCCCCGCCATCTCAGAAACCTGTTTCACTGGAGCATCCGAGTGCATCCCTAGCTGTCAGTCACTTGCCCCCCCTCCCATATAGTTCACCTAACCCTGCTCGTGCCGCTAACCCTATAGCTACATACTCCTTTCTGCACTCTACACTCACATCACAACACACACATGAAACACTGCAGTTCTAGCAGTCCGTCACACTCCAGCTAGGAGAGGGCGGTACGCCAGTGTCATATTCATCACCGGTGTGATTAATGTTCACGTTCAACCATATAAAGTCACTTTATACAAATCAACTGAGATGAAGCAAAATACATACATTTTCAGGGTTGCGAGCTCTCACGCAGTGTGACACTCGCGTAGGAAATCTTACGGGAAATATATTATTCCATGATGAACCTAAAACTAGCAGCATCAAAAGCACTGGGGTAACTTGCAAACCCGACAGACTATTTACCAGGTAATAAAACTCTTACATACATGTAAATGCATGTGCTTGTGCCTACAGACTTGTGTTGAATTGAAAATCTCACCAACCAAAGTTGACAACCCTGTGTTTTATTTGAAATGAACTGGAAAATGTGTTTTTGGCTGAAGCAGCTTATTCACTTTGCGTTACGAAATGAACATGAGAAAACATTCCTCCCAAAACTTGGAAAAAAGTAATACCGCAATACAATACCATCATAAAGAAAAATATTATAAAATTTTAGGTCATATCACCCACCCCTAACTTCAGCTACAAATATGGTATAAATGTTCATGTTTCATGTAATTTTCCCACCTACGATGCAGAACTGAAACTAGGGTGCATCTGGTCAAAAGACAAAGTAGTACCTGCAGGACCACCAACCCCAGGGATGGTGGGATTCACATTAAAACTACAGAGGGCCTCTCACGCCCCCAGAGAGCACAGCTCCAACCTGCTGATGGCATCAGAACCGCCGACAAGCCCGTCACCTAACTGCAGTATAGGAAGCGCCTGAACTCGAATGACAACAGGGCATGGCGTTGGGAAAGAAACCCTCTCAGGAGCTATGGCTGTGTGAGACCTGGATTTCTGCATGAATGTTTCCCAAAAGTGATCTTCAACTATGTAATAATAATAATGCAGTGCATGCAAAAACCATAATCTCATCCCAAACGTAAAGCAGGTTGCAGGGAGTACAATGTGGGGCTACTTTTGATTTTGCTGCCAAAATCACTTTGATCTAAAACTCAGAAGTTGGGTCATACAAAAGGCAAATGATACCCAAACCCAGGAGTGACTCAAACATAAATTGTGTACTTTAGAAGGGACTGGTGACCTCAGTCCCACTGAGATGTTGCAGCACGACCTGAAGCAGACCGTTGAAGCAAGACTTAAGACTTAAAAATATAAAAGTGAAAGTTTTTACAGCAGAATGGACTAAGATACATTGTAACTTCTCCTGAAATCATGAAGTTGAGCTTATTTCCAAGAAAGAAAGCTGATTACTAAATACAAAGGTTCACTTCCTTTTACCATCAATTGTCTAGAAAAACCCAGGAGCATCCAAACCATTTTCCAATGATATCACCCACGTCTTGGACATTATCAATATGATCCATCAAAAAAATTGAAGAGACAGAAACCTGAGATCTGATGTTCCCTCACAACTTTCTCCTTCACGTCCTTCTTCTCTTCCTCACGCCGCTCCTTCTGACGCGAGGGAGATGGTGAAGATGACCGGTGCCGCCGTGGAGACCTACGCAGACAGAACATATACAGGGTTTAAATATAGACAGAGTCTGACAGCAGCCAGCTCCTACTCATGTCCAAGTTGCACCTTGCCAGAGTGCAGCTCACCTCCTGCAATGGTATTTTTTTTTCCCTTAATGTCCTAAAATTTAGTACAAGATTCAAAGTTAACAGTTCAGGTCTGCATTGAAATCATGTTTTTTCCATCAGCTGTAATGTTAATTTTCCATTTGTCACTTTGATTTCTCAAGTTGATTAGATATTTCTACATTGATTTCTGTTGTCTGTTTTTGTATTTTGGACTTATTTCGCTTACCATACTGCTGCCAGAACTTCACTTACTAGCTAGATTCTTCTAGAAGCAAGATGCAATCTGTGAATGATGATATTTTCACAGGGACATTACGAATGCATAAACACGAATATAACCTGTGGTAATAAAAATGCATCAAAATGGCTTAAGTTTCATTTACATGTTTCAAGATATTCATGTTCTATTTAACCCTGAAAAAAATCAATGTTAACTTGAAATAACTTTTAGATCACATTTTTTAGTTTGTTTGCATTGCTATAAAGTGGTAAAACAACATACCAACAAATTAAGATACTGCATCTTTAAGATAGTGATCTCTCGCTCTGTTTATGCATTGCTTGCTGACATATGGTTGGCCAATTAGATATTGCTTCAACGAGCAGTGGAACAGGTGTACCTAATAAAGTGGTTAGCAACTGTGTGTGTTTTTATATATACGTACACACACACACACACACACACACACACACAAACAAACATTAACTAAGGTAAATGGATGGTGTTTCTTTTTTACTTTCAGTCCATCTCAGAGCCTAGGATTGTATACTTATTCACGGGTTTAACATATTGTAATAAGATTATGTTCGATTTTCAAAATTAATTACTGGTCATGTGGTTTTAATGTAAAAGGAAAATTTGGAGGTTTGTCATTGCATTGGGGCAGGGCTGGAGCAGAGAAGCGCTGGTAAGCGGGATTTGTGTAGGGTTGCCACCCTGGGCTATTTCATGCCCAGTTAGGACACTTTTTGGGGGGAAAAATAAGGTTTGGATGGGAACACTTTTATTGATCTTTGAATAAATAGCCCAATTCATTCACAGTACATCCAAATCATGCATTTGTTAATGGAGATATATAGCAATAACCATTCAAAAATAAGGTATACAGCATGTCTGTTGTATGACATTTTTTAACTGGGTGTGTAGGGTTTTATGTTGCACATGCAAATCTGGACGAGGGTGTTTTCCAGAGGGCAGAACTAAAACTACCATTTCGCTACATTACAGAACATGGGCAAAGTGAACAGCATTTTATATATTTATTATTAAGTCTTATAGGAAGGAATGGGAATCAGACCATCGGTAGAAATGAGTTACTCCGGTACAGATCAATAAAAGGCACTATGTAAATACTGCAAAATTGAACTGCAAGCCCATTATCATGGCCATGAAAGCACATGCATCTGCTAACAAGCACTGCACAAGATGCACTCCCATTCAGGAGAGTCCCACACTGATCACACAAATCCACCCTTTTCCAGTCGAGAACCATGGCCTCAGACATGAGGGTACTGATTCTCATCCCGGCCGCTTCAAGATCAACTGCAAACAGCCATAAAAATTCTGTCCATAGAAGTTTTGAACAGATTCAATGACAAAGGACAGCCCTGGCAGAGTCCAACACCCACCCAGAATGAGTCTCACTTACTGCCAGCAATGCAAAGCAAACTCTCCCTCCTTTTGTACAGAGGCCTGGGGTACGGGGTCCGTCAAGTCCACAAAGCACATACAGACTGGTGAGGCAACTGGGAAGACTTGGTTAGTGGTGCATCAGGCTAGCTACTTTTGTTAAGGGCAGAATTAAATTATTTCAGTTACACATAGATGTTTCTATAGCTACTGAGCCTATACAAAAGAGAGAAACAACTAGCAAACCTGGCATTGAATATTATATTCATCACAGCCACTGGTTACATAATTTTTAAAAAGTTTATTCTTTGAGCTTGTGCACATTTGGCACACTACCGTAAAACAAAGGGGGAAATCACACACCCCAGTCAGCCATCGCCACCAATTCTGTAGAAAACACTGTATAAATTAATGGTATGATGGGTCCGATACTGAGATCAAAACATGCAAGGTACAAGATATAAAACATACTGATACAAGATCATGAATGTTTGTACGGCGGTTCCGTCGCCCAGATCCCCCTGAACTCGAATCCGGTGCTGCAGATGCAGCCTCTTGAGTTCACGTTACCAATGTTATAATTCTTATTTTTCATTTCACAAATAATGCTATAACAGAGCTGAGCGATATGACCAAAATCTCATATCCTAATACAAGTCATCTCGTATCCTGATAACGATACATATCACAGCTACACCTTGCATTTCCAAAATCATTAGTATCTAAATCCTCCAGTTTCTCTGTTTGTTTCGATGGTGCAATACTTTTCCATTACTGATACTTGTACCCTGTCTTTGTAGTATAAGCCTAAAACACACAGATATATCCAGTTAAGTGTGCTTTTAAGCATTAAACTATACAGGACAATGCAGACTAAGACATTTTCACATGTCTTTTTAAACGTAATTATTAATAATTGCAATGTGTTCATTCACCGTCAGTGATTCTGAATACGACAGCCGGGCTATTGAAGGTGAAGTGCACACAGCAAAATTGAAATCTTAATTAAAATTCACCCATAACGAAATCTGAAAGACCAAGGAGTGTTGCATGCTGGTTGTGGTAAAATATTACAGCGTGCCAGAGTTATGGTTTAAAGACAAACTTGCTTTAGGGAATATCACCCTAGTATTATTGCTTGATGACATATGTGGGGATATGCAGATATATTCTGAAATATTCCTGAAAACAGGTTCGAGATTAAACATTTAATGCAGTTTTCAGGCTGTAATATCTTTTAATACCTGTAATATATTTCAACGTTTGTATACGTGCACTTCACCTTCAACAGCCCAGCTGTATTGCATAAAGTCACTGGCAGTGAATGGACACAGTGCAATTATTAATAAATATGTACGAAACACACAACAAAGTTACATGGTGTACATTGTTCCCCATAGTTTAAAGCTTTAAACACACTTTACAGGACATTCTGTGTCATTTACGTTTTGTCCTTATTGTTATTTCGGGGGAAATAGCAAGTGGACAAGTGTAGTTGGATCACAAAACCCTTGCGAATGAACATAAAACTATTTAAAAAAAACAACATTTTTCCAGCCAGACATCTTAGGGGCTCCGCAGCAGTATGAACCAGACAAAAATCTGGTAAATAAGTAGGAGGGAAGTTACAAATGCAACGTGATCCACAAATAGACAGGAAGTGATCCACAAAGGTGCAAAATACACTTTACGTGTACAGACTGGTCTGTTTTTGTGAATAAGATTTTACACCACACAAATAAAAAAAAACACATTTGTGGATAGTTAAATATTCATGGATCATGGTACATATTTGTGAATTATTATTAAAAGACAAAATCCAATAACTTCCATGCAAGCGCCACATTCCACGGTGCAAAACTGTCACCCAAATGATGAAAAAATTATGCCATAAACAGTGTATTTTCCAACACCACAAAATAAATGATAGAGCATAATACGAAACGATAGGCGTTTTTATTTCGTTATCCAATATATATCATCGTATCGCACATCCTTACTATAACGCATGAAAATCACAACATTATTATTCAATTTAGTTAGGGCAAGCTGTGTATTTTGTAAATACTACACATTATTAGGACTGTAATAGTACATGTACCATTACTATTATGTATTTTTGTATTTTCAAATTACAAATTACTTGCATTTTAATTAAATACAAAATAATGCTGTGAAAAAATGTATTTTATTTTGTTCCATCTCTGCACTCACTTGATGTAACTGCAGGGCAATGTAAACTCCTCTTAGCGATAGAGCACATGGTAAGGGAGACGTGCAACTGATTCGCAAAACGACATTCAGGATACAGAGAATTCTGCCCGAAATCTATGTGACCAACACCCTCTGAAGCTTATTTCTCCCAGCAATGCACCCTGGCCTATGATAGCTGATTGTATCCTTGACCAGTTTGATGCACTAACAGCACACTCCAATAACATAGCTTTCATAGAGCACTGCTATACTGCCAGACTTCTTGCAGAAATGTATAAGGATGACACCAGCTGCCTATAGCTGGCAGTAGATTCTGATCTAGAAGTGACATTGCAGTAAAACATGGAAGCTAGTAAACCGAGTGAAGCTGCTTTAGATGTCATTCTTAAATGCAGCTTGGACATTATTTGGATGCTTTTAACAGCATCATATGTAGAGCAAACTGGAAATGCAACATCTCCAAGTAATTGTTCTTCAGACAGAAAGCCTGCAGTAGGCAGACTACCAAGTGAGATTTTCTCCTGTTCTCTATATGAACTGGAGAACTAGTGAAGAAAGCTGCGAGTCTTACAGAGAAGACTGTCATGCAGAAATTTGGTTTGAGGTTTTAAACGAGGAAAAAAGCACTTCAAAGACATTGCACTGTGTACACCACAGGTTTTTGTCCATGCCCATGCAGAATGTGCAACAGATGACCACCAAAAACAAATGGATGTAAAACTGCAGTCTAATTTGGTACATGGGTAATTTGCACTGCAAATGGATGGACTGAGTGAGGTAAGCCTCTTTTGTGCCTCAATAGGAGTTGTTGTCAGGCCTTAACATTAGCGTTCACAAAACCTAAAAAAAAATAAAATTATATTAAAATTATAAATAGTTCAGCTGTGGTTCATGTTTAAATGCTGCAGGAGGATACTCATACGAAAAGAAAAAAAAGATGAGAAATTTCATCCAACCAACAAATTTCAGTGGTTTTTGAAGGGTCAGATTTTGGGATACTTTTAGGATATTTCACTCCCGGTTTGGCCTATAAAAATGGAAAAGTAACTGGCAACCCATGAAATGAGTTGGGGCATGGCATACGCCAGGGGTCACCAACATGATACATGATCTAAAAATGGTAAACTGAACAAATTTGTTATTTAAGAAGAGTGTATCAAACTGGTAGCCCTTCCTATGGCTCAGTACCTCTGAAGTAGCTCTCAGTTTCAAAAAGGTTGGTGATCTCTGCCATAGGTCATGACCATGGCAGCAGAACTTGTCCAGTTAATAAAAACTGGTGTTAATGTCTGATTGTGCTTGTCTTCACTCTAGGTCATTGCAATATCTTCCAATAGATGCGAAATAGGCACAGAAGATTTCAGAAAATGTCTGTTATTTTAATGCCAGGCCATGAACTTCCAACTACTCTGACCAGCAAAAAAATCATGATGATTCCTGACCGTGCACCTCAGGATTAATGCGTTATGCGTATAATATCGGCTTCACCTGGAGCGGCGCCGGTGCGGGGAGCGGGAGCGACTTCTCCGCCGGTCCCTCTCACGCGATCTGGAGCGTTCCCTCTCTCTGCGTCGCCGCTCCCGGTCTCGAGAGGCTGAGCGAGAGCGACGCCTCTCTGTGATTGATGGAAGATGGAGCATGAGGTAGGTCAAAGTTGGGGATCCTTCAAAAATTCTCATATCCTTAAACTTCGCTTAAATAACACCGAAAACGAACAAATCGGCATACATACACTACAGGTATTCACCGGCATTTCCGGTATTTTAACTGCATCTATTTCTTGAAATAATTTACCTTTTAAATAAAACTCTGTTTGACTAATAAAATCACCACTAGATTAAATCGGTCAGATGCGAAGTTCCCCTCAAAAATGCAGGATGAACAGAAATAGACGAGAACGGCTATAGACGTTAACCAACCGACTTAATAAAGTTAGCTGATGAGTGCTCTTATTTGTCACAACATACCTCGCCTTGGTGGTGACCTGCTTCTGCTTCTCCCCATCTAGCCGTAAATTAAAAAAAAAAAATCAGTAGACGGGTTTTGGTGATAAAGACCGTGACAAAGGCAAAATACATTACTCTAGGGCAGCCATCTTTTTATTAACGTCTGTACCCACAATTAGAGTCCCCTGGAAACTAAACGTGTAACTCTTCAACGTTCCGGGGTCAAAAAAAGAAATGTTCTTTCTTTGTTTTGCATATTTAAAAATGCGAACGTTTACCTTTATAATAGCATAGATAATATATTTTATGATGAAAGCTTATCCAGATAGATTTTCAATAAAGTTCGCAGTCAAAATGAATGCTGCACTTTACACGAGGCCGAAGTTAGTTTCCTAAAGGCTGTTTTTCACGGCCGCGGCAGCACTTCCGCTTTTGCGTTAAGTAAAAATCAGGCTATTTCTCACCGAATGGGCGCGTATTACCTCATTATTTTCTATGGCTAATATTAATTAAATCAGTAATAAATAATTCAATAATTAAATAAAAACTGGAAGAAATAAAACAATTTTCTCAATAGATTTATTTATGCTCACATTTCATGTCATCATTTATTGCCACATTCCACTATGTTTATTTATTAATGCATACATTTACAGGGCTCTCAAGTGTCACACATTGACCGTAAGACACACGCATTTCAACCAGTTCACATACTCACACGCTACATATTGTGTTTCTGTGGAGTTTTCGATCCACTTAGTTCATAACTGTCCCAAGTTATACAGAGTTTATAGTCACCTACCAGCTAATCATAAAATAGCATATGATGTTTCTGGGTAAATTTCAAAATAAGTCACATGTGATCCCGCTGCAAGCACGTTGTTACATGGATGCGCAAACAGATAGAATGCACAAAAGGTGAAAGTATAAGAGCAAGATCTGATGAATACGGTAGGTAGGGATCTGCAGTGTCACGCATTGACCGTGAGATACACGTTTCACCTGTAATGTGTCTCACTTCAAACTTTTCATGAAACTTGAGAACCTTACATTTATGTATTTATTAATGTCTGAATAATTTCTCCATATCTTGGCACTAGGGCTGCAGGATCCTGGGATAATTTTGAATGAGATCAGAATTTTATGCAAATGCAGGACCTAAGACAGAAGAATCAGTAAGTCTCATGGAAAATGAAAACAATGAAATGAAAACAATACCTCATACTAAGTGTGAGGCTGACCCGGGTTAAGTTGGGAGTGGGGCAGGTGTCTCCACTCTGGTGAGGCTAATAAAGCAACTTTCTCGCGGAGAGCGGTCGAAAGGTGCTGGTGACTACCCCAAGGATGGGGGGCAGGATTACTCAGCTGGTCATGACAGAACTGGGCCACTAGGGATGGGTCTAGCACGTTTGCAGTGTGTATTGAAAGCTTTGCCATCCTCCAAAGGGATGGGCGGTGGAGGTCCTGTAGTATCCACAGGTGGGCTTGAGCAAGGACACGTGGAAAGAAGGTGAGATATGGTACACCCAGTGTGACTGCAGGTGGTAGATTACTGGGCCAGTTTGCTGTAGGATGTATAACAGGTTGATGTTTCTTGTGGACGACTTACAAGGTGGGGAGGTAGAGATTATGGGTGGAAAGCCAGATCCATTGTTCGGGTCTGAAGTTTGGGCCTGGGCAGTGGTGACGGTCGGCTTGGACCTTCTGTCAGTCTGATCTGGTTTGGAGTCTTCAGTGAATCCATGGACACCACTGGTTTGAATTTGTGTTGAACAAACAATTGGTAAGGGAGTGCTGAATGAGGCACATTGAACTCCCTCACAATGCAGGTAATCAGTGGTGGCTGGCCCATAGGGGGCGCTGTTCATTTGAATGCCTATACTGGACTAGGAAGGGAAATCTATTGGTACGTCAGCCCCTCCAAGAATTTTTTTCACCAACCGCCACTGCAGGTAATTATGGTACTATAGCCATGTGGCGTGTTTCCTTGAGGATGATCTGGCTCGCAGCATCCTCACTGCTGAGGTTGGCTGAAGTGGCTGGACCAGGCCAATGGGTTGCCCATGTAACACCTGGCTTGCAGAAGATAGATGGGCACATCCAGAGCGTGGGACTGGACCGCATGTCAGCATGGGGGGGGTGTCACCAGCTAGGATCCTGAGGTGATTTGTCGTGCGGTGGGTGTGCAGTGGACTACCAGTGTATGCTCCCCACCCTGACCTGACCTGAGTACTGATCCATTTATCCCTCCTCATGACTGCTAATCAGCTCAGATCTCACTCATCTCATTGCAGTCCGAAAAAGGAACCGTTCCTCTTCTGTGTCAGTGAAGGAGCCCTTTCTCCAGATCCAGAGCCATTTCAAGGTTTTCTCAACTGCTTTGGTGATGTTCTTTATGGCTCTGCTCCTTTCTCCTCCTGTGATGCCTAGCATCACACCGTATGATGAACCGAATGATTCTCACAGATGGCCTGTTGTTCCAGGTCCACTGAGAGCTGCCAGTCCTGAGCTCTCCTGTTAAGGCAGAACAATTAACAGAACTGTCTTTATACTAAAATCAACTGTACATGTTACACTGGTGAGATGATCACAGGACTGTATAAGGTAGATACCGGTGAAGTGACGCCTCTCTGGGTTGTCGGTAAGAACACCTTGGGAAGCAGATGTGGTTCTGAGCTTTACTGGGCTTAATTAAGCAGTACCGTAATGCACAGGGATTTGACACAGGCTGACCACTGGCTGTTACAGGTGCAATGATTTAGCTGTAGACAGGGTATGTGGTCTAAGGAAGGAAATAGAATTGTATGAACAACCCAAGCAATGAGAACATGGAAGCATCTTCAGATAAAGTAACACAAATAGAACTACAGTACTCTATAGAATCTCCAATCACCTGTCGTGACAGTATTTATCATTTACTGGTTAACCCAGTACCTATAGAACACTACTGCTGCCCTCGCTAAATTCAATATCCTGTCTCTGATAAATATTCCAGAGCCTAAAGATAACTAACAAACAGATTTAACATACAGAGTACACACCTAGAACAACGAACACAGAATATA
>JAODJX010000042.1:21298497-21311394 GCA_026776945.1 Isichthys henryi | reverse complement strand
CTACATCTCAGCTGTTGGGTCACTTTGCCCTTTCGCTCGATTCCTTCACCTGTTCGCTGGTACCTGACACCAAGGTGACCTACTATGCCACCAAGAAATCTCTCCCGTCACGCAAGATTACTTAACCACTGCAATGGCCGCATGAGGGGGTGGGTCCCATAATATCAGTACAACACAGAGTTGTTTTGCCTGTATCGGTTTGTTTCACAATCAGGTACGTGCCAAAGCAGCTGAGGATTTGTTCTCCTTCCGGAGTCTGTCTGCCCGTGTTTAATAAGGGGGGGGAGCGGTCTGTTGGTTCACAGCCGCAAACCGCTCCCCCCCAGCGCTCCATGCAAGTTCACATCAGCCACGAGGATCAAGTTTCATCTGTCACATGTCTGCCGGTTTTGCATGGCTGTGAGGCAGAGGCGTTAGTCAGCTGCTGGGGGGGAGGGTTGTGTTTGGAAACGGTGAATGCATTTCTTTGACTTTATGAGACGTGATGTAGAGAGAGGTCGTTGTTGTTTCCTCTGATACGGCACCGTGTTAGTGCCGTGCTGTATCGCGTCCTGAGCTTTGGGTCAAGCGGGCTGTGATTAGAGGTGTTTATCTTCAGAACAGCTGGAATTTGTGTCCTTAAAAAAACACACAACCTTAGACAAACACCTGAAGCAGCAAAGCAGTACAACAGGCTCCTTGTTCTGGATGAAGCTCTGGAAGGAGCGTCAGACCCTGCCGTCCTGCAGCAGGCCTTTTGATATACACCTCTGCAGTAAACGTGCCGCTTGGCATGTATGTAGTAAGACTTTCCGTTACGTCTCTCAGATAGTTGACGTGATGTAATTTTTGGGTAATGTATTCAAAGTTGGGTTACAATAAGACACACTGTTGGGTAACACACACATTGGGTCATAGATCTTCTGCAGGTGTTTATAAGGTGTGTTAATCACCCCAGTTGCCGTCTCACGGACATGCGTTATCACGTTCCCTGGTTTTGGTCAGATGCTTAAGCTCCTCCCACCTCCTGTCTTGTGAGCCATTATGCTGTCCACACCTGTCGTGACTGAACCTGCTCCCTCCTCCTCCCCACGCAGGTGGACAAGTATTTGTACCATATGCGTCTGTCGGACGAGACCCTGATGGACGTGTCCAAGCGCTTCCGGCGGGAGATGGACCGGGGCCTCTGCCGGGACACTAACCCCACAGCCTCCGTCAAGATGCTGCCCACCTTTGTGCGGTCTACACCTGATGGGACAGGTGAGGCGTGGGTTCAGGACAGTCCAACAAATGTCTCTGTCTGCCCCAAAGGAGGCCGATAATTAATGTAATAAAAGTATCTTGCTGAAAGGTCTCTGACTGGTGCTTGTATCTTTTCACTGTGTATCACTGGATTTCTTATTTATATATTACCAAGTGTATTCTCTTTTGCTGAAGAGGACTTAAGAGTCTAACTTTATGATCGGAATATAATTTTATGTCCCCATTTTATTGTCGTCGTTATGGTGGGTGACACTGAGCCACAGCCCTGCTGCAGGGCAGCTGTAGCTGTACTTGTAGTAGCAGTATGTGTACCTTAACCGCTCTATCCACAGTCATCGCCGTGGCTGTAGCCGTGTCCGTATGTTTCACCAGTGTGCAGGAGCCTGTGCTCCAGTCTGCCGCCTCCCTTGTTGACTCTGGCCTTTAGTGCCTCATTAAATTGTTGTTATCCTGACGATGAGGTCAGGCTGCAGTGAGCACAAGCAGGACGACAGGGTTGACAGTGGCAGCAGTGCTTTTAACTTCACTTATGTTTGTTCTTCCTTTAAGGGTTTCTTTTTCAAAGTTAATAAAATGTGATTATTGTGGAATTGCTCTTTTACTGCATTTTATTTTGATCTTTGCCCTGCCTCCCTGTCAGCACTAGTGGCGCTTTGGGCTGTTAAAGATTGTGGCTGCGGCTGGTGGGGGAGGTAATGCCAGTTACAAGCAGATCAGTCTGGTCAGCGAGGGCAGCTGTACTATAGTGTGGTCTGTCGATCATCATGATGCGTTTCTGTATCCGCATACAGAGAAGGGGGACTTCCTGGCCCTGGACCTGGGGGGCACCAACTTCAGGGTGCTGCTGGTGAAAGTGTCCGATAATGGACGGCAGAAGGTGGAGATGGATAACCAGATATATGCAATTCCTGAGCACCTGATGAGGGGCAGTGGAACACAGGTGAGCAACATAGACCCCCATCATCACTAAAGTCCACTCAGCTATGGCTGCACACTCCGTCCAACTTTCCCCATCAAGGAAAAGGTCTGTGTGGTGCTCCTGTAGTTCAACAAGTAGAGCATTGCATCTATAACTCAAAGGTCATGGGTTCATATCCCAGGGGATTTGCACAAACCCTTTACTACAAGTTGCTTTGAAAAATAGATAAATTGGTGAGACCTCTTTCCCAGGAAGGATAAGGAGTGCATCTCATCCACAGCAGGATCTCTCAGCTGTGTCTAATGACTGGAGTGTCTGATGTGTTGTTTGTGTGTCCATTGAGTTGCTTAGCTGAATTGTTCTTGAGGAAATTCTCACATTTTTTGATTCCATTTTTTATTTCAATGGAGAAACCCACTAGATCTGTAAAGTCCATGTCATAGCTGGCCCTGGAAATGAAGGGAGGAAAATGTGAACGTGAGAGGAAGGAGGACTGGAGAAGAGCAGGGGGTGGAGCTGCAGGACCGAGGCTTTGAAGCGTCTAACTGTCCGATGTTTTCCTTTCACCCACTCGCCTCTGTCAGCTGTTTGACCACATCGCAGAGTGTCTCGCCAACTTCATGGAGAAGCTGGGCATCAAGGACCGGAAGCTGCCGCTGGGCTTCACTTTCTCCTTCCCCTGTCGCCAGACGAAGCTCGACGAGGTGAGCGTCACTCTGGCAGCGTTTTGGAAGGTCCAGTGGCGCTGATTTCCATAGTGACCGTCTGCCTATCTGCCACAGAGCCTCCTGGTGAGCTGGACCAAGGGATTCAAGTGTAGCAGCGTGGAAGGCCACGACGTGGTGGCTTTGCTGAGAAAGGCCATAAGGAAGAGGGGGGTGAGTGTCCCAACCCAGGATCTGCAGCATCCGTCTGGTACAGGCTACATGTCTGGGTGTCACATTTGCAGGAAAAATCACTCAAGTTCCGGTCCTGTTTGTTAGCCTCTCGGCCGACAAGCAAATGGACCGAAGGTGGAACATCTGGCAGTCCATTAGGCCACACTGGCCCCCTGAGCTGATGTCTTACTGTATGCCCATCCGAACTGGAATGTCTCACCCTCCTCAGGATTTTGACATCGACATCGTGGCTGTGATCAACGACACGGTCGGCACCATGATGACATGTGGATACGACGACCACAACTGTGAAATTGGTCTCATCGTCGGTGAGTCTCTCCGTCTGTCTCCATAGTCGCCTCCAGTGTCATCTTCATTGGGCCCTTTGTGACCACGCCCCCTGTCCCTCCAGGCACGGGTACCAACGCCTGTTACATGGAGGAGATGCGTCACCTGGAAACGGTGGAGGGAGATGAGGGCCGTATGTGTGTCAACATGGAGTGGGGTGCCTTCGGGGACAATGGGGAGCTGGAGGATCTTCGGACGGAGTTCGACAAGGAGATCGATTGCGGCTCACTGAACCCCGGGAAGCAGCTGTGAGTCGTAGTCGGGCCACACGCATCCCTGATGATCAAGTTCCTTTGCAGCCTACGTTTTGCCGTAGCCCTCAGATAGCACAGAATATGAATGTGAGCAATGTTGACTTAGTGAGTCCTGTGAAGATGTGGGGAAAAGTACAGTTTTTATGATTTTCATACTGTATGTTAATGATTTAGCTCAAATTATATCCAACCATTCAACCATTAGTGGGAGCCTATCCCAGGCAGTAGAGGGCAGCCGTTCCCAGTGGGCAGTTTCAGACACCGACTAATCTAACTGCATCCTGTCCGCTCCTGCAGCTTTGAGAAGATGATCAGTGGGATGTACATGGGCGAGCTGGTGCGACTCATCCTAGTGAAGATGGCCAAAGAAGGTTATGTCTTCCAGGGCCGCGTAACGTCTGCCCTGCTCACCACTGGACACTTCCAGACCTCCTTCGTGTCGGCCATCGAGAAGGAGAGGTAAGCTAGTCACGGAGACCCTGTGTGTGTGTAATGGTGTGTGCTGTATTTCTCCTGTTTTCCACCCACCGGTTTACCTGACTCCCCAGGAACAACGAGGGCCTGCTTAGTGCTGAAAAGGTGCTCCGGGAACTGGGCCTGGACCCCTCGCCCGAGGACTGTGCCGCCACGCAGCGGGTGTGTCAGGTGGTGTCCACACGTGCCGCCCACCTCTGTGCTGCCACCCTGGCCTCCGTGCTGCGGCAGATCCGTGACAACAAAGCTACCGATCGTCTGCGCAGCACTGTGGGAGTGGACGGCTCGGTATATAAGAACCACCCACAGTGAGTGTCTGTGTGGCAGGGAGGTGGGGGGGGGGCTCCTGTAAGGTAGCAGGCTAAACCGGTATTCCTGCCCCCCACCCCCAAAGGTTTGCCCGGAGACTGCACAAGATGGTGCGCCGGCTGGTTCCGGACTGCGATGTGCGCTTCCTGCGCTCGGAGGACGGCAGCGGGAAGGGCGCCGCCATGGTGACGGCAGTGGCGTACCGGCTGGCCATGCAGCATGCGGAGCGCCAGCGCATCCTGGACTCGCTGCGGCTGAGCCGCGAGCAGCTACTGGAGGTGAAGGGGAGGATGAGTGAGCAGATGGCTAAGGGCCTGTCCCAGGAGACGCACGCCGCTGGCAGTGTCCGCATGCTGCCCACCTTCGTCAGGGCCACCCCTGATGGCACAGGTAGGGGGCGCTCACTAGGGTCCAGATGTCCTTCATGCTTTGTAACCCTGTCGATCGGCATCCCCTTGACGTCTCTATCCGTCCATCACACCAGAGCGTGGTGACTTCCTGGCATTGGACCTGGGGGGCACCAACTTCCGTGTGCTGCTGGTGCGTGTACGGAATGGGAAGCGGCGCAGTGTGGAGATGCACAACAAGATCTACAGCATCCCCCAGGACATCATGCAGGGCACCGGGGACGAGGTTTGTGTGCCCCCTACTTATACCCGCCCGCAACCCCATTCCATTGGCCGTCTCATTAACATTGGCTCTCTGGCGCCCTCAGCTGTTCGACCACATCGTACACTGCATCGGGGACTTCCTGGAGTACATGGGCATGAAAGGCGGCTCCCTGCCTCTTGGTTTCACCTTCTCCTTCCCCTGCCACCAGAAGAAGCTGGACCAGGTAGTGTGTCTGAATTTGGGGGCTGCATCTTTCTAAGGCTGCATTCGAAGATCGAATGCGTCGCAGCAGTATGATATGACTGTCCCATTTTGAAGGCTTTTTTGAATGCAATCTAGCAATGCGGCGTCCTTTTGACAAGTTGTGAAGGATCCACCCACAGGGTGCTTTGTAGCCCAACATATCCCAAGATTCACTGTTGCAGAAGTAAAGTGAGTGTCCCTGCTAGGCGAAAGGAGCGGTGCTTTGTGACTCAAGGGACAGGGCGGGAACAGCTGGTGACACAAATAGGAAACTATTCGTAAGCCAGGCCGTCTCACTTGACAACACTGTTTGACCTTCGAAGAATGCAGTCTGCAAAGGTTATACCACTGTCATTGACAGTGTCCTTTGAAAGATGCAGCCCCTGATTGACAGCCATGGTGAAGCCCCCTCAGATGCTCAAAATGCCCCTCAGCCACATTTCCACACATGCTCAGTGTCCTCCCAACCCCCAGGGCATCCTACTGAAGTGGACGAAGGGCTTCAAGGCCACGGGGTGCGAAGGGGAGGATGTGGTGCAACTGCTGAAGGACGCCATCCATCGGCAGGAGGTCAGAGTGTGTTCTCTAACCCACCAGACTGGCGGACTAAACAGGAGGAGGCTTCACGCTCACTGACCCAGGCTTGTGCTCTCCCCTGCCTGCAGGAGTTCGACTTGGACGTGGTGGCTGTGGTCAACGACACCGTCGGCACCATGATGACGTGTGGCTACGAGGACCCGCAGTGTGAAGTCGGCCTCATTGTCGGTAAGTAACGCCTGATGATCGGGCCGGCCTGTTTTTCTGCGTCAGTCTGCGTCCCAGCATGCATCAGTGTCTGATTCCCACAGGCACGGGCACCAACGCCTGCTATATGGAGGAGATGGAGAATGTGGAACTGGTGGAGGGAGATGAGGGCCGTATGTGCGTCAACATGGAGTGGGGTGCCTTTGGCGACACTGGGGAGCTGGATGATTTCTGCACAGATTTTGACCACGCGGTGGACAACAACTCTGCCAACCAGGGCAAGCAGAGGTGAGGAAGCCTTAGGAGGACATGTGGGAGGTGGCCGGGTGCCAGGTATACTGGTCAGGGAGAGCCGTGATCAGACGAGCCTGGTGATCAGGACCTTCTCTTTGTTAATCACTGGCTCCCTTCCTGCATCAATCCCACTGATCTTCATCCCTATCGATCTGACTTGTCTTTACTTATTTTTGTCAGTGAGTGAGTGAGTCAGGACAGTGAGTGAGTGAGTCAGGACAGTGAGTGAGGTAAAATGAAAAATAGATCCACTTCTTTATAAAGTACAGGGCGTTTATGCCGATGAAGTAGTAGTTTGCAGTCTGTATTGTCATTTTAGTGGGAATTGCATTCATACTGCCATGGCTGTAACACTGACTGTATGGGCGGCAGGATATGCATGATCATTTGAACACTGTCCTTGTGAGCTCCTCTCCTGCCTGGACTAACCCACGTGGCCTTTCAGGTACGAGAAGATGATTAGTGGGATGTACCTGGGAGAGATCGTGAGGAACGTCCTGCTGGACTTCACCTCCAAAGGACTCTTGTTCCGGGGCAGGCTGTCCGAGAGGCTGAAGACGCGGGGCATCTTCGAGACACGCTTTCTGTCTCAGATCGAGAGGTCAGTCTATTATGTGTTACAAAGTTACGCAGCTGCTTATTTCCTGCAGCCGTTCAGATTACCTTCTAAAGCTTACAGTTAGACAGTGTCTTTTAATCGCTGGCCGCCGCACACAAGTAAATGCGAACCAGTCGCTGTGTGACATCGCATATCCAATGTGGCCGTGAGGAGCTGTTTGAATGCGGTCTCCCCACGCTTCCCCGCAGCGACCGGCTGGCTCTCCGCCAGGTGCGCTCCATCCTGCAGCACCTGGGCCTCACCAGCAGCACGTGTGATGACAGCATACTGGTGAAGGAGGTGTGCACCGTGGTGGCCCGTCGGGCAGCCCAGCTGTGTGGTGCCGGCCTTGCCGCCGTGGTGGATAAGATCCGGGAGAACCGCAGCCTGCCTCACCTCAGCGTCACCGTCGGAGTGGACGGGACGCTCTACAAGCTCCACCCTCAGTATGTCAGCCGCCTATTAATGCACCATACTCCTGATCTCCATTCATCCATCTTCTAACTGCTTCTCCTGCTCAGGGTTGAAAGGGGCCCTTGACTGTGTCCCACACAGCACAGGGTGTGATGTAGGACTACATCCTAGATCAGTGTTTCTCAACCCTGACGCTGGGGGGCCCGCAGCAGTTCACATTTTTTTGCTCCCTTCCAGCTCTCTGCTAGACTATCCACATCTGGGAGCAAAAACACAGACTGAGGGTCCTTGAGGACCTGGTTGAGAATTACTGCCCTAGAAGGGATAGTTTATTTTACGTCAGAATCCCTTGAATACAAAAGGTACCATACAGTGGGTGCCCATGGGTGGATGGATGGAGGGATGGATGGAGTCTTTCCCTCCCTGTCTTTCAGCTCCTAATAATACAGCCCTAATATTCTTCGTGCTTGGATTCTGTCTCCCAGTTTCTCCAGCGTCATGCGTGAGACATTGCAGGACCTGGCTCCCCAGTGCGACGTCACCCTTCTCCAATCAGAGGACGGCAGCGGCAAAGGGGCAGCCCTCATCACGGCAGTGGCCTGTCGCATCCGGGAAGCCGGGCAGCACTGAAACTCCATGGGGAACACGCATACACACACGCACTCGCTGACTGATCTCCAGAGATTATCATCTTTATTTTTGTTATTTGGCTGTTGGTTAACCAAGATCTTCTAATATCCATTCAGTGGTTGGCTGTCTTGTTTTGTTTTGTTTAATATGTTCTAAGTCTGTAAGTCGACCAAGGACTGAGCGAGACTGTGTCTGTATTCTGTACAAACATGAAGGAGGATCATATTTGGCTGATTATTTATTGTGGGGGGGTGGGGACTGGGACTGCATATGGGGAACGGGAATGTGGAGGGTCGCTCCAGTACTGTGATCTCAAAGTAGAGGGAAAAGCCCTGAATCTCTGTCCCACACTTTGTAGAATGTTCTATTGGATTTCTGTTATGTCTTAGCACTTACTGTTGATTTTAATGGAACATGTTTCATGCCCAGCCTCTCCACTGAGAAACTAGGCGACACACAGAGATACAAAGCCATACATTTCATACTGTCAGGATTTCTCCCCTTTGTGCAACGAGAGTTGATATGTATAGAAACTGTAATGAAGGAATGGCTATTGAGTCAGTAGGGGGCAGTAACCCATATATATATTTTTTACACTAATTTTTCTTCCACGCTTGTCTTCCAGTTGAGGCTTCCCCAGGAATTTCCATGTTGGAGTACAGAAGGGATGTAATATGAATTAGGAAAGTCCTTTTTGTTTGCTAACTTTTGCCCTTGCAGATAATCATTAAGGAGAACAATGGAAGTTACCGTTATCTCGCCGCCATTGTTTAAAACAGAGTCACTAAAGTTTGACTTGGAACCAGGACAGGGTGGTCAGCTCGCCGAGGCGCCGCGTACCGTCAAGGAGCTCAGCTCCTGCATCGCTTTGTTGCATGGTAACTTGCACGGACTGTGAATGAGATTATAAAAGTAATATTTAAAACCTACCCACCATAAAGTAATGAAGGTGGTGCAGTTAAAGCGACAATAGACTGCATAGTGCGATGATGATTTTAAGCTTTAAAATCAATCTGTATACGCTGGGATATATTTATGTTGATTTGCCCACAGGCTTGATTGGACCCATGAGGCGTAATATCAGCTTTCGTGGAGCACAAGTTGCTGCCTGCATTCCTTCACGCTGTAATTTCACGGTGAGGCCGGTGGGCTTTTCTAATCACTTATTACCCCCCCGCCCCCCAAATCACATCTCTGGATACAGAGGTTAAATCACTCCCATTTATTGTTTGGCTACTTAAAGATGTTTGGTTTCACTTGCTAAAAGAACTGGTTGAAAGTCCCTTTTAACTGAAGGCCTGTTATCTCAGGTTGACTTAATAATTTTTTTTATGGCATTGACTGTTTCAGTGCTTTATTCTGCTATTAGTCATGATTGACTAAACCAAACATTGGCATGTAGATTGCAGATGCCTGTAGGGAGTATTGGGACAAAATGACTTGAGTGTAATGAAAACTAATAGATCTGGTGTTAAAAAAAAATGCTGGTATACTTTTTATCTGACTGTATACTTTAATAATGTGCTCTACTATAAAAATACTTGCAAATATCTGTCTTTCGTTTTATTTTGTGGTGTTTCTTTTAAAACTTTTTCCAGTTGCCTTTGGTTCTCTCTTGGATACAGACATCCACTCCCTCAAGATTCCTGGACTTGCCCAGCCAGTTATATAGAGAAAGTGGAGTTGAAAATAGATGATGCAATATTCAGTTGTAGTAATAGGGTATCACCACCAGATGGTAGACTGCACCCGAAGTCTGTACAGTACCACTTGTTATATAGTAGCATCAGCAGAGTAAATATGCCTGCCAGATGAGTACTAGATGCAGTAGGGAGACCCCCAAAGGAGAACCTCTTCTCGCACATCTCATCTTGCTCTCCACTGAGATATGCACACACAATGAAGAGCCAACATTATACCCATGTACCTAATGCACTGTTGGTCCTCCATGTGCCACCAAAACAGCTGTGATCCGCTGAAGCATGGATTCAGCAAGACCTCTGGAGGTGTCTTGTGGTCAGAGGTATTGCTGGAGGTTTTGAGCCCCATGAAAACATCACATTTTGTCAAAAATGATTAGGGCCCCTGGAATCATCCTAACTTTCTCCCCCCTTACGGTGCCCTTGCTTGTGGTATTTGGCACCAAGATGTCAGCAGAGGATTTGATTGGATTTCGATCTAAGGGACTTAGATCTAAGGGCAGCCAGGGCAACTCTGTGTCATGTTCCTTTCCTGAACAGTTCGTGCAGTGTGGCAGGGTGCATTATCCTGCTGACAGATGCCACTGCCATTGGACAATTCTGTTGCCATGAATGGGTGTACACATTATTAAAAAAAAAAAATTAATGGGTGTATGTGGTTTGCAACAATGTCAAGATACGTGTTATGGGTCAAAGTACCCTCCACATGAAGGGCTGGATCCAGGGTTTCCCAGTATAACATTACAGAACATCACACTGGCTCCACCAGTTTGTCTTATTCCATCCAGGTGCCATTAGTTTCCCAGGGCAACGGCACACACATACCTGCCTGTCCACATGACTCAGGAAATGGGTACATTCCTGATGGTCCTGTGCCCATTGCAGGTGCTTTCACCAGTGGAGAGGAGTAAGCATGGGCACTACCACTGGTCTGTGGATATCCAGCCCCATAGGCAGATGGGTGACATGTGCTGTATTTTGTGGCAGTTGTCAGTTGTCCCGCAATTGCCCTCCTGTTACTCTGTACCAGTCAGGACAGTATCTATGGCGTTTAATTAATCTCAAAACTCCCGCACATAAAAAACACGCACGCGTAAGCTCTCGCGAGCAGAAAATCCATCCTCAGTATGTGCTCGCCTCTCTACATCTCTCGCTCGCTCGGCGTTGAATTAGTCCCAAAAATCCCGGAGTTTAAAAAACCCATCCTCAGCGGGCGTAGAGAGGGTCCAGCGAGCACGTGGAGAGCATAGGCTTTATGCTCGCGAGCACATACGCGCGCGAGTTTTAAACAAATTAAACGCCATAAGCCTCCGTTGTCGTCGGGCATCAATGAGCTGTGGATCTTTCACTGGTTTGTGGTTTTTCCCTTCTCCAACCACTGTCAGTAAGCACTTCTCAGCACTGACCTGCAGTGCCACACAAGTCTCGCCATTTCGGAGATGCTCTGACAAACTCGTCTAACCATAATATTTTGTTAATTTGATAATTTGTCCTTATTAATAATAATAATAATAAAGTCACTCAGATCTTTACACTTGCTCATTTCCCCTCCATTCAAAATATTACCGATGACAACAGGCAGTTTGCTTGTAAATTAATATGTCCCAGGTATTATTGATGATCATGGAAGACAAAAACCATTACTTAAACAGTATTTAAGAATGGAACAAAAAGACCTTGGTGTTTGTTTTTATCTAATTCCAGTAAGTTACTAATGATTATATGTTTTTTGATGTTATTTTTGAATATATAGTATCTGAGTTTATGAAAATCTTTTCTTGTAGTTTTAATTAACTATAACCTTGGGTCAGACCATCTTGAGCAGAATAATCTGAATTTATGTGAAACCCTGGAGCATTTTGGGGGGGACCACCTTCCAGTCACAAACAGCAAGGCGTGAACCACTGAGCCAGACAGCGCATGGCTTTGCTAGATATGAGAGCCTCAGCTGAAGGAAACGGCAAGGAACACTGTCACCCAGTAGAACATTATTAACATTTTATGATCACTGTGTCATGCTACGGCTCAGTGTTGGATCCTGCCACAGCATACAAATTCTGAAAGGACAGACTTCTCCTCCACAGGCAGTTTTCGATTTTCTTATCTGTGCTGAAATGGGGGAATTAGATCGTGTGAGCTGGACACTCTCCTGGCTGTCTGGCTGCTAGGAATACCACATCTGATTTAAGTGAAGTGACCCAAAATGACAGGCAGAGTACTAACATACCACTAATTTTTCGCTTCATTTATTGACTATATGGTTTTGATTTGGTTGAGCACCATTTGAATGACTAATTTCATCTTAATTTTGTTCTTCATGGTGGTATTTCGATTTATAAACCATTTCCACTGCAGAATTGCTGATTTCATTTTCTGTTTTATTGAAAAGATTATTAAATTATGCTAATGTGTTTGCTCTTGCTTAATGCTGAACACTCTGGGTCTCGACCCCAATGGTCACTCTGCTTGATTCTCATATATGTAGATTAATATGAAACTTTGAAAGGTTTGAATATTTTCTACAGGGAAAGATTCGTTCCATACCAAAGGCATGTGATTGGTGTGTTAACACCACCTGCTTATGTGAGTGAAAGAGAAAATGCATGTTTGGGCTTCGGTGAAGGCATGTTTCGTTTCGGGGTTTGCATGAGGGGGACCCTTAACGGACAGATGGCTCCGTATTCAGGACCCATCACCTTGCCTGAGCTACGATCAGAGAGAGGCCAGCATGCCAAATTTCCTCCGCCATCCGAAATCCTTCCCCCAGTGATGTATCCCTCAGCTTTTAGGCCGATGATGCAATCGTGATGATGCAGTTTCTAGGTACCCCCTACGCTCACCCTTACCGCTGCAGCAAGAGTTTACATCAATAAAATACACTATTATTTCATCAATAAGCTATGTTTGTAAATGTTTTTTAAAAAGTGTCTGCAGGTAGGATGATTTGTATCTCAGCTGGGCCCTTGGTTAATTAGCTTTTTTAATTGAACTCATATTTAAATCAGTCACATAAAATCACGTCGTATCCATCATGTTAGCTTGGGGGCTTGTTATCAATTTTCCCTCATGTCCCATCAAATGTTTATTTAATGAAATGTTTGATGTAGGCGGCATGGTGGTGCAGTGGTTTGCACTGTCGCCTCACACCTCTGGGACCTGGATTCGAATCCCCGCCTGGGTCACATGTGTGTGGAGTTTGCATGTTCTCCCCATGTCGTCGTGGGGTTTCCTCCGGGTA
>JAODJX010000042.1:21244012-21263398 GCA_026776945.1 Isichthys henryi | reverse complement strand
GTGGCGGTCGCTCTGACGCGGGCGGCTGCACGGAACGCGCCGGCAGCAGGAGCGGAGGGAGTTCCTCTGGCCCGGCGGGTACAGCGAGCAGCAAAGGCAACTGCTCAGGCTGCGCTGCGGCCCGGCGTGGTCTCCGGACGGGCGAAGCTGCCCGGGGAGGCAGCTTAGCAGCACTGGGGACTCCCGTGGCGATCGGGGTGCACTCCCACTCCTCTCCCGGAAGAGAAGCGGAGACGGGGGTGCACGCCCCCAGGGCGAGCGTCGGTCCCCTCTTTCTCCTCCTCTGCCTCCTGGCAGTGGTGGGAGGCGGAGCTGCGTCCACCACCACGGACGGAGAAAGTAAATACTCCGGCTCCGGGTAAGGGTAGAGGAAGGGTTCTTCCTCCTCCTCCTCGTCCGAGGACCAGAGCTTGGTCAGGGGGGCGGCCTCCCGCCGAAGCGACTCCAGCGTAGGGGTCCGGACGGGTACCTCGTCCTCTTCCCCCGACAGGCGCCACGGCCAGAAAAGCGAGCAGGTCCCCAGCCGGATCGGCTCCTTCGGGATCCTCCCTCTCCGCTGCTTCCTTCTTTTCTTTGTTTGGTCTGTCATTCTGTCATGATCGGCGGCCTGCAGAGCGGCGATCGTGCGGGCAGGCGAGTAAGCAGGACGCAGGCAGGCAGGAATACGGGGGAAAACGGGACTTTACTTAGGGAAATGGAGTGGGTAGGGCAGGACATAGACAAACTCACCAAACCACAATGACAGACAAGGGAAACAGGCAAGACCAGGACTTAAAGACAACAGGACAGAGCAAACTAATCAGACACAGCTGGGTACAATCAGGGAATCACACGTGGGTAACCAAGGGGCGTGGCACACAGGAGGAGCGGACGAGCGGTCATGACAAAACTTGCAAAAAGTGAGGAGACTTTTGTCAGAATCCAGATTTACTGCCAGCCTTGTCTGTGTTGGAGAAGTTCTAGATAACCAGTGATGTCTTATGGGGCAAAGAAGGTGATTCAGAAAGAGGAGAGAGGGCAGCACCAATCAGCACCAATCAGACAGTGCAGACAGTGCAGACAGCCTTCGCCGTCACTGACAGCTGGGGCTCTGCACTCCCATGTTTACTTCTCTACGGCTGACGCTTTGGTGCAAAGAGATGTGAAAGCAGTGAAATGCTACTCCACTTGCATCCTGGATTGCGTCACGCTCATATGCACTTGTACTAATACAATATTTCAGTTGATTTTAAAATGAAACCTAACAAAATGATTTGATTTCACCATAAAACAGCAATTGAAAAATACATTTAAGTACAATAAATTACATCTTGATGTACCCGGAGATTATATGGTTATTAATGGACAGTGTACAGTAATTATGTCACTAAAAGCATATGCTGAATTTAAATGTTTTACTGTCTCAAATAAATTTTTTGGTGAGCAGAGGTCAGCTCTATTTTTCCAAAGCAGTCAGCCCTGTAATCATGTCAAATTATGCCACTCAAAAAAATTGTTTTACAAAGCACAGATACAGTTCCTGTGGTGTGGAAGAGGATAATACTGGGACTGAATGAGTTGCGGGTATGTGGACTATGACAGAATGTGTGTGTTTGACAGCGTTTACCTCAAAGAGCACAACGGCGTGGCCACACGGGGTACAGCACCACGCAGGTAACCGAGAGAAGAGCCATGCCGCGCTGAGTGGCACCCCTACATACACACGGCTGGTGAGAATCAAACCACTCTGTCTCTCTCAGGCCAGCAGCCTGCATTCAAAACAGAGGCCATGATGAGGGAGAGACGGAAAGGAAAGAAGGGAAGCCTGTCCCAGCGCACACAGCACCTGCCGGGGAATTAGCATATACGTGTGCAAACCGTTGTCAGAGATCCTGACAATGATGTCTCAGGTTATCATGGGCCAGCTTATGTTAGTGTCTGTCCCTTCACCAATAGAGCAGCATTGAGTATTGGGGGTGGTACTGGGGGAGCGACACACTTTGGAGTGAAGGGAGCGAAATGCACTGCACTACACACTGGGCAAAGCTGTCGAGCGACAAAGTGGATTTGATGGCAGAAACCCTGGTGGGTCAGAAGGGGAAGTGGTGGCACACAGTGCCTTTCTGTTAGACTTTCATTGTAAATCCTGTATGCTGTGTATATGCACGGCTAATGCCAGCATAGTGCTGCAACGATTAGCAAACCCAGATCAAACACCTGGATCGGGTCAGTGCTGAAGGTCTGTAGAAGCTTTGGGCCATTGCCAAGACCTGTGAGTCACAGGAAGTTGCTTCCAGATGTTAGAAGCCAGTTATTCACATCCTCATGGGCACACCTGGGATCAAAGAGTGGGAAACGCCCACATCGTGGGATCAATCTATCAAGAGGAAGCATTTAGAGCTCAAAGTCTGTCTTTAAGATCAAAATAAGCAATTGTATTTAGGAAATAACGTTTCTCTGAAAACCATGTACCTTCATTATTCCGTCTTTAGTGATAAAAAGCCATGATGTACAGGAGGACTATTTTAGTCCTTCAGAAAAAGTCATATATATCGAGAACAAAGGTATGATCAAGCACGTACTTCAAAAACAGCTTTCAAATTATTATTTATGGAATTCAAAACAAACTACCTTTCAAGGAGAGCACAGAGAAATAACGTGAAATGACTAAACATGAGTCTCATTTGTGAAGGTATTTCACTGGCAGGACAAATCACTCTCATGATCTCACTCTGTCAGTGTAATGCAGTGATAAAACTGAGAGCTGCTCTGCTCTTTTACAGAGCTGAGTTGCAGTAGAATTCCATTTTGACAGAAAACCCTAATTAATTCGGGGTAACTGACCGCTTCAATCTATTATCACGGCTCTGCGATTTGGACTGGAAAGAAACCTGGAGGAAGTTCTCAGTAAACTGATCGCATTGTGACGTAAGTGACAGCACAGGGACACAAGTTTGTCACAATATTTTCTCGCTCTTCTGTTGTGAGACAACAGCGGTGTCATGTGTCTTTCAGTCACAACTGAAAAAAAATCACCAAAAACACACACTAGACTACATTTGAATATATTTTAAAAATCCATGAGATGTTATTCTTAGAGAACTTATGCCTAATATAACCTGTTGTAATGGTGATGTTGGTTGTAATGCTTTTGAGCTCTTGACTTGTCTTACCGTTACATCGTGGAAGGTGTTACTATAACCGGTCCATTATTGCCGCTGCGAGAAATGAAAGACATCAAGTAGACAGTACCCAGGCACAGTGGCTATCTTTAGTTCTCCTCTGACCAAGTCTGACTGAACTTCTGTACTGAATGGTACTCCGCTCAGAAAGAGGTTTGCACCTGCTGGAACTCAAATAAATTCTGCAGTTGTTTGTAATACTTTATCATTAATGAGTTTGTAGATTCTTCTTTGAATTTGCTTGGCACAAGCTACACAACCTGATTGACCTCAGCATAAGTGAGTAAAACTGTGCAATTCAGGTTAATTAAAATTGAGGGTAAAAGGTCTGAATCCTGTTAGGATTCTATTGTCATGGATCGTCCAGGGGAAGCCCCTATGGCGTCATGTGGGGTTCCCCTGTCACACCCCAGGCGTGTCTCTAGGAGGGAGTTGAGCAGCGGCGGGAGCGCTTCTACACCGGTCCCGAGAATCGGCAGGACCGGTTACCATTTGCCCTCCTCTACCAGCTGATGCCCGTCGGGGTAATTGGAGAGCCTTTTTATTCGCATCTGGCACGCCAGCCAGACGCGAGATCTTTAGCCTTCCGCGTTAAGTTAGAGCATTTATTCCCTGGCCTGTCTGTGCCTCTGCCTGCCCGTTCCCCTGACCTCTGTTCTGCCTCTTCCGACCTACGCTTATAGCCTAGCCCTCTCACTGCCGACGTCGATCGCCTGACCACCTGCCTGTTCCCCTGGATCCTGACGCTGATCGCCCGACCACTGCCTGTTTTCTCTACCTCGATTTTTGGATTTTTTGTCTTTGTCCTGTTGCTCTCTCTCCCGGTGTTGACGGAGGAGATAAGAAATCTTTTTCCGGGACTGATCCGCTATAGCGTCTTCCTTATTTTCAGCAACCCCCGCCGTGACATCTATAACCGGGGATTGACATAACTGGTACGCAACTACCACCTTTAAACGCGATACGTGTGGCAATCGATTATTGTAACAGCCTGAACAGCGTACGTATTTTATGTGCATTTGCGCCGATATGACAAGAAATTAGCGTGCATTTTAACCTTTACTGTATATGCTACTTCGTACTTTATTTGCGGTAAAGAGGTTAAAACGCACGATAATTTCTTGTCGTATCTGCGCAAATGCACATAAAATGCATACACTTTCACGCTGTTCCAACAATCGATTACCGCACATATCGCTTTTAAAGGTGAATGTGTACTTGCCTACCAGATATGTCAATACCTGTCTATTACAGCATTGTTATAGAGTCCATGTGCTAAAACCACCCTAGGTCCAAGAGCATCGTTTTAACACAATAATGTGCAAAATGAGAGCCAGCTGGATCCGCTGATGGTGCTTCAGTGACCTCTAAGATAACACCAAAGTCTTTTTAAATCCGACCCAAATTTCAGCGCTGCCACTACCCTATACCTCCCACTTGTGTGTTCTTTTCAGCAGAAAAATCAATGTATTGTTATAATTGTGGCAGCTTTGAAATTGGGACGTAGAGGAACAGCTCTCTTCAGGAATGCTTGAAGCAATGCTCTATTGCTGAAGTGAGACCTTGGGACACGAGGTGCCAGGGGGACATGATGCACGCAGAAAGAGCGTCTCTGAAGTATATCAATAGTTCCCTTGGTTGGTCTGGTTGGTCCCAAGCTTGGCTGAGAAAGGAGGAAGACTGGGCGAAAAGGAGGAAGATAGCTAACCCACCCCATCAAAAAATCCTTAGCTACAGAAACACTAACAATAGATCAATTAGTGCTGGGAAGAGATGGGTCTTCATTAAGTAGAAGTATGACGCCTGGTTATGAAAGCTGGAAATCAGAAGCTATAGAGCCAACTACCCTTCTCTGTGCCAAGGAGATCAACATTGGAACATGGAATGTGCGAACAGAGATGTGAAGCTACAACCCTGTGTCCAACAAAGCAGAGTCTGGTCAGAAAAGACTTACTACAGGGATGATGCTGCTGTACTGAAGATATGAGGAGGATGCTGCCCCACATACCCAAGGAGTAGCCGTGATGTTGTCCAAAGCAGCACAGAGAGCACTCATTGGATGGGAAGCCCATAGCCCAAAGACCATCAAGGCATCTTTCCGAACAAAGAAGAAGAGAATCATCATGTATGTAGAACAGTGTCATACATCATTTGCATTGCCAAGAAGTTTAGGAGATCCCTGCAGGATGTAATGGTGATGTAAGGAGCTGATGTTGCATCGCATGACTGAAACTGAAACTGAAGAAAGAATGGATGGGAACAGCATGGCAGCACCAGAAGCTATGACATTTGTTCTTGGAGGGACGTACAAAAGTAAGGAGAGAATAGAGTGGCACTGAGCCATAAGCTCCAAGTGTTGCAGGAGCTGATGGAGGCAGAGGAGAGAATCAACATTAAGAAGAAATTGAAAGTGAAGAAGCTGTGACATCATCATGGAGACAACATCATCATGGAGACAACATCATCATGGAGACAACATCATCAGGAAGTCATATGACAGGAGGTCTGCAGAATACTCCATAGACAGCAGCTCACTGATGGAGGTGAGAACTGGAGTCCACATGCTAAAACCACCCGAGGTTCAAGAGCAGTTCGTCAAGGGTGTTTTCTCTTGGCTTTCCTCTTCTTGCTTGCTACCAATTGGATAATGAAGACATCAACGGCACACGTAAGAACAGGAATACAGTGGACACCCTTCACGCATCTTGATGGCCTGGACTTTGAATGCAACCTGGCACTACTGCTCCAAACTTGTCAACAGATGCAGGAGAAAACAAGAGAAAGACTAAGATCCTGAATGACACCACTATGACACAGTTGACCTAATCAAGTTGGTGAGGCTTTGGAAAAGGTGTAAGCCTTCATCTACCCTAGTAGTGTCTTTGACAAGCTAGGTGGAACCAATGCTGACGTCAGCATTCCATCAGTTGAAGAACATCTGGAACTCTAAGGAACAGACAAACAAAGGTCAAACTATTCCACTCCAATGTCAAGTTGGTTCTCCTGTATGGACACCATGACCAACGAGTACCATGACAGAGAATCAACCAGCTTCCTGCAGAAGACGAGATCTTGAGCAGGGCTGGAGATGGATCAGCCACACACTCTATAACCCATACTCAAACATCACCAAGGAAGCATTCACCTGGAATCCCCAAGGACAGAGAAACTGAGGATGACCTAGAAACCTTGAAGCAGACACCAATAGAATGGGATATACCTGAAGTCATCTGGAGGGGAAATCTCAGGACCGAGATACCTGAAGATCCCTTGTTGGAGTCCTATGCCCCAGCAGGGGTAGTAGGTGAAGCAAGCCTGTAATGACATACATACTGTATTCCATGTATACCTTTCAGTATATCATTTTATGTTCGGAACACACAATGAAAGGAATAAATGCATTTATTGACAAGGATCGAACCTAAATTCACAAGTAGATGTTCCACACAGAAATCATTATGCTAATTGTGGCTATGATGCAGAGCCAAAAGACCAACTCATGTCACTTAAATCAGCAGTTTGGGAACAAAACTATACCAACACTGGAGAGTGAGTAGCTGATAAGACCAAGACTGTGGATGATGCAATAATGTCAATTTTCAAGAAACAATTGCAAAGAAATGTCTGGTCCGCAAATGGAGTAGCTTTTCTCACTTGCCTTGCACTGCCAGTTGACACATTGATCCCTGAAAAAGCTCTTCTTGGGAAGGCAGGAAGGGGCCTAACACTGCAGCTAAATGTATCTTATGTCCCAGCTACTTCCTGCTGGACAGAACAGCGGCTTCTGGTCCATTCGGTGTTTATCAATATGCCTTCTTAACCATTCTTGTCTTCTACCTGTTTCACATCATCTTCCATTGCTGAAGTACAGTTTCCACACTTGAGAACAGAAGTATGGAGGACGCTAAAAATCTACGGATGTCGTTCTTAAGGATGCATCGGCTGCTTCCTCACCAATTAGATCAATCCGATGTTTTGTGGCCAGTACTTAGATGGGAGATCAACTAGGAAAGTGGGTTGCTTCTGGACGAGGTGTTGGTGTGATCAACAGGGTTGCCCATCCTGCAGTCTGTGTGAATGCCAATGTCCCTGTGCAGTGGCAGGGACCCCGAGCTGAAAAAATGGTGCCATCCTTCGGATGAGATGTAAAACCGAGGTCCTGACAGTCCGATATCATAAAAGATCCCAAGAATCTGACTTAATCAGCCCCAATATCTAATTGGTGAATTCTCTCCTGCCTCTCTCACCACCTAAGCTACTTTGTGGTGAGTGTACTGGCATAGAATGTCTGCTGTCACATCATCCAAGTGGCTGCTACATAATGGTGGTCGAAGTAGTTCCCCATTGGTTCTGTTAAGCTGTTTAGGTGTCTTGAAAAGTTCTATTTAAAGTAACGTTCCTTCATTCATTTTTGGGTGGCAAGTTGGCTGGAACGCTCTTGCAAAGAACTCAAGCACATTCCTGGTGAATGGAAATTAAACTTGTTTTTCAGCCTCAGGAAAGACTGATTCTGTCTGCACGTGACTAGTTACACCAGTCGCTCTCGATTCTGTTCCTGGTGACCCCCCTCGTCAAAATATTTTCATTCCAACCCTACCTTAATCAGGCTTTCATGGTTCTTAATAGGCTAATAAAGAATGTGGCAGGTTGAAAGTGGGGTGGGCTGGAATGAAAACATTCTGGCGGGGGACAGGATTGAGAACCACTGAGTTACAGTGACACTCTGAGGAAGCCTCAGCTATGTGTTGGGGGTGCTGGTGTTCTTGGTATTGATAAACACCAATCATTTGGACAGCAGGTGAGCCAGTGACCAAAGAGTCCACATAGCCCAGCTGCAGCTGAAAATCAGCCACCCTTGAAAGATTATAATGTTAATAGAGTGTTTATTATTTAACTTTGTTAATAATTAACCTACATACTGTACTTTATTGCAATCTAATGTACAAAATCCTGCAGTTTTAATACTCAAGAACAGTAATTTATTCAAAAATTTTACATAATTAAACATATTATAAATGTTTTTTTTTTTATTTTATTTTTAGGTTTATTAGTTTAGTTTTTTAAACTAATAAAAGCACATTGCATAATCAGGTGCAGTTCCTAGCTTTACTAGGGAGGCAGCTGACAAAGAGTAAATGGACTGCATTTATATAGCGCTTTTCTACTCCTGCGAGTACTCAAAGCGCTTTACATTTTATGCATCACATTCACCCAGCCACACACACACACATTCATTCATACACAGGGGGCGGAGGCTGCCATGCAAGGCTCCAACCTGCTCACCGGGAGCAATTTGGGGTTCAGTGTCTTGCTCAAGGACACTTTGATGGGGTCAGTAGGAACCAGGGCTCGAACCTACAATCCTCCAGTTGCCGAACGATAGCACTACCTCCTGCGCCACCATCTTCCAAGAAAGACAACATTGCAAGAAAGAGATGACCTTCCTTCTAACACCCCATGTGGATAGACACACCTAGTCTCCCGGATGAAATTCAGCTTTATTAACTGAATGGACCTTGAGCAAACATCAGCATCATATCTCGAGTGTCAGCACAAAATTGCTTTGAAAAAAACAAAAAGTCATCTGAGGCCACATGAGATATTTCCAGATCACTCACCAGACTATTAATTAATTTCCAGCAGAAATGATAATAGATGTGAGACTAGTTTATTGGTTCCCAGAGGGAAATTAGGATGATTCAACAGTTCAGATTCCGCTGGAAACAAGTGACCAGCATCATGAAAGTAAAAGAGTAAATAAGAATATCAATGAAGTTGTATTATAACAGAAGGAAAAATTCATTTAAGTATACAACTTAGGGGCAGTTGTTTCAGTAACTGCGTAAAGCTTATGAAATCTAAGATTATGGTGTGAAATTATAATATATACAACCTAATATTGTAGAGTAGCAAATTCAATTATTTTCCACAGTAAATGTTAAGCAAAAACTGCGATGGGCTGGCCCCCCATCCAGGGTTGTTCCCTGCCTCGTGCCCATTGCTTCCGGGATAGGCTCCGGACCCCCCACAACCCAGTAGGATAAGCGGTTTGGAAAATGGATGGATGGATGGATGTTAAGCAAAAAAAACTCAAAATTGCAATAAACACTTTAGTAATCATGACTATGTGCAGGCAGATATGGAGTGAGGTGCTATAGAAACACTCAGAAAGTCGGTAATGCCGACATGTTTGCTGTCTCACAGTGAGCCAAAGCCATCTCTGACTTCCCTGTAATCACCGATCGTCTGATTAATAAACGATTTTACTGCCTCGAGTTTGATTGCCCATTTCATCACTGACGGCATTTTGATTGGGGGAGAATATTTATAGAGACAGGAAAGAGGCGATGGAGGTCACACTACCCGCTGGGACACAGAAGACGGACAGATATGCGGTCAGGGGAGCAACACCTCACATGAGCTGCAGGGACGAATGCTCCTGGATGCACAGCCTTCTGGTTGATTACAATTAAGAGCATTTTAATTAACTGGTGTCTCACACTAGGAATGTAGTAAGTGTTACTTATATTCATTAAGTGGGAATTAGTTTCAAACAGCCACGTGCAGCTCTGGCAGAGGGCAGGCTGGAGTGTGTGATTTGTCACCTAACCGTGTAATTGTCTGTTTTATCGCAGTTAAAAATAACTCGGCCGTATGGCTTCCCACCAAACCCATTCATTTATACAGGATGCGTATGACTCTGTCTTGCTTTTGCTGAATCCTCCAAATTCTTTTGAACATATCACATACACAGCAGTATTCAGGACCGACACACCCTTCAGGCTACATATCAATCGTCATCATTTAATTAGGGGGTGCAAACCAGGAACTGGTTGCATCCTGCGACATTTGTTACAGTCCTCACAGGAAGTTCTGGGACACTTGCTTAATTTAGTAAAAATATTGCAAATATACTGGTTTTATAACAAAATCATTACTTTATTGTTTTGTTTACAAAAGGTATATATCACATTAGAATCAATAGTTTTAAGTAAAGCATTAATTTTAGTTAGTAATTCACTGCTGTGCCAAACATGTTTGCCAACCATGAGGGGCTCTATAAACTCTGTATGGCCCCTCATGTTGATCGATTTCTTTTTATTTTATTTATTTATTTCATTTTTAACACATGTAAAATATTGCAGTGGCTGAGCTGGCCGAAGAGGAGGGACAGATTAGGAGGGAAAAAAGAAGGAAAAAGAAAAAAGGAGTAAGTGAGAAAGGAGAAAAGAAGGTACAGTTAGGTCACAGAGAATTGGTCACAGAGAATTCATATATAGCTAAAGAAATATCTACGTGAAAAATAATATTAACCCATGAATAAATTATTGATCTGTACGAAAGTATTATTAAATAATATGTCAAGACCTGAAAATGTGAATGCGTCTGTCGTTCTGAGAAGAGACACAGCCTCGTGCTCAAAGGGCCGCAGGTTGTCGATCCCTGGTTTATAGTTTATAGACATACAGGATTAATTAATGATCATGAGTAAAAGTCACAGTGATTATCAATATTGACAGTAATTAGTAATAGTGATTGATTAAGTTCTTAGCATGGTGGTGCAGTGCTTAGCACTGTTTTCTTGCACCTCCAGCACTTGGAGTGAGTCTCTACCATGGATTAGTTTGGGGAGTTTGCATGTTCCCCCCTTGGTCCTAGTGGAGTTTCCTCCAGGAACTCCGGTTTCCCCCAACAGTCAAATAACAATTGGGATCATAATTGGGATTAACAAATTTCCCCTTAAGTATGAATGGAATGTGAGTGTGTCCTCCAATGGTTGGTGCCCCATCCTGGGTAGTTCTCTGCTTTGTGCCTGAAGCCTCCAGGTTAGGCTCCAGACCCCCGTGACCCTGAATATGACAGAAGGTGAAAGGATTAAGTTCTTAATTTGTATTGATCAATTTTAAAATCAGTTCCATAAAATATAACATTGAGAGGTGTTACATGGCACTGCTACTGATTTGGTGTTTTACTTTTTGAGATATTAGATTTTCTTTCCAGCACTGCTGCGTTTCAGATGTGTTTGTTCTTAAACGTGTTGAGCATAAAGGGGGCGGAAGCCTGTGCTGCCAGAGTGACAGTGCTTTTCTCTGTGTTCCTCCCTCAGCTCCTGCAGGGGGTGGTAAGGGGTGTGGGCCAGATTTATGCCTGTGAGAAGCTCTGGTCCTCGCTGCTCATCCTTCTGGCTGTGTTCATCTGCTCCCCCCTGCTCTGCATCCACGCCTTGCTGGGCTCTGGGGCAGGATTGCTGGCAGGTGAGTGGACTGGGACTTAATAGGGGGTCAGCCTGGGATTGGCGTGCATGGCTTGTGAGTGACAGTGGGGGGCTTTAGTGGAAATGGGATTAAAACAAAACCAATGAATAGTGGTACTTTATTAATTCACATGGGGAAATTCTCCTTGCCGTTTGCCCCATCTTGCTCTCCATGAAGTTTGGGGGTCACAGCGAAGGGCAGCCACCTTGCGGCGCCCAGGGAGCTCAGGGTCAAGGGCCTTGCTCAAGGGCCCACAGTGCAGAAGCCAGATCACAGGCACAGAGGCTTAGAAGATATAGAAACTATTTATCCTGTGGCCACCAGGTCCACCAGTGAATAGTGATGACATGTATGAAGATGGAGGCTTCTTGTCCTGAGGAATCTCAGTTACGTGCAAGGAACACGTGATACAGAAGGTCTCACAGATCTGATTAAGAGTCAGGTTCTTCAGCTTACATACTGGTACAATGCACCACACAGATCTCTTCCATCATAACAGGGCATTACCAGTAAATTAAAAATATTTCACAATTTTAAGTACAGAAAAATTGCAGGAATGAGCTGCCTCAGGGTTCAAACAAAAGAGCCATACCAAAAGCATTCCTCAGCATTTCCTGCCAGTCACATTAACACACGCTTATAGCTCACTACACTTTTAACATGTAATATTTATGCAGTTCAATGGGAACCTTTTAATCTTAGCCACTATCTTTCTGTAGTTTTTGCTTGACAACATCAGGACAGGAGTGAACGAGTCATGGGTGTTACAGTACCGCTACTGCAAGGGGCAGATCCGATATGTCGGGCAGCCATCAGATCAGGTCCGAGTGATGACAGTGTGGAAGAGGTATGGGGGCCCCATTAAAAGGGAACAGCTTGCCTAAGTGCGAGGGGGCACTGCAAGGTAGGGGCTGATGTGGGGAATTAGACTGTAGAAAAGTGATATAGGTAAGGCCACCAGGACTTTTAACACAAGCCAGCTGTATATCTGAAGGATCATTAGATCAAATACAAAGGGATTCGGGATTGGAAGCCCCTCCTCCCCATCTGCTGATTATGGGGGTAGGCCTTGGGGTGCCACGACGGCCTCACACCTCCAGAGACCAGGGTTCGAGTCTCCGCCCAGGCTCTATGTGTGTGGAGTTTGCATGTTCTCCTCAGAAAGGGAGCTATACACTGAAAGCAAAGCATAAAGTGAAGTTAGATTGACAGGACGAATTTGAAAGGGCTACATGAATCTCTAAGGTGCTACATGCTTGCTAGGATGAGCAGACCTGTGGCCATCCTGAACAAAATGGGATTTTAACTACCAGAGCAATAACCTGCACTCAGGGGCAGATGCCAGAGATAACTAGCTCAGAGGACGCCAGGACCACTGATGACTCACTGCCACAAGGTCATGCACCCTGGATCTTACAGACCAAGTGTCCGGTGGCATGGAGTAGGAACGCCCCCACCGGCACTCTCAAACAGAAAGCAAAGGCACAACTATGTAAGGAGAATGTTTGACACAGGGTGTTCAAGGAGAGAGATAAGAGAATTATCATCTCATAAAACTGCTAAATATTTGAGGTTTAGGGTAATAAATAAGGGAACACTGAGGCTACGGGAAGGTGACTAATTATAGACACACTTTTGGAGTCTTGGATGCAGTACATACGCATAGTCAGCTTAATCAGGGCCCCAGTTTGGCCACTGTAAACCAAGTCATGGGAATCATTGTGCTTGTCGCTGCTTGTCAGTATCATACGGATTCAGCTCTAATGAGTAATAATAAGTCACCGATCACTGACAATCTACAGCGTGACCTTTCTGGAGTTTCTGGGCCAGCTAGTGTGGCCACTCAGGTTGACACTCCTGGATATGAGTCAACCGTGGATGCGAGTAGCCCAGGCGCAAACACTGAAAGCATATCACAAAAGCGACTAAAAGCTAACGAAAACTAAAAACTAACTAAAAGCAAGCCAAAAAAACACATCTTACGTTCCTACAAGGGGCTTTGCCAGTGTCAACAGAGACAACTGAAGGTAATTAACCATTTTATGAAAATTTAGGACATTTTACTCTGAGCCATTTCTTCTCCTTCCCAATTCCAAGACAAGGCAGGATAAGAGGAAGTCGTCCAACCTTAGTCTACAGTGGTGCTCTTGCCCTAACACGTCAGCTGACGACTGATGACAGTGATGACCCTGAGTCTTGTGCCTTGGGACTTGTAGAACACAAGAATTTGTAGGAATTTTACAAGGAATTTGGAGCAGACATGTTGCGGCGTGGATCTGTAGCTACAACAATAGCTTTTATGAAGACAACCTTCATGAAAAGATGCATTAGAGTTGCAATGTTGATGTAGTTCATTGACATTGCAGCACAAAAATGTATACAACCATTTGGAGAGCAATCAGAGGGTACCACTTTACAGTATGGCTCCCTTTTGCCACTTGCAAATGGTAGTAACTCATTAATAAAAAGAAAGCTGTTATAACTTTTGTAAGTGTATACAACTTAATTATTATCCAGATTATAAATGCATGTAACTTTTTGGCACACTTTTTTGCAAAGTAAAATTAAATTAAGACAGATAATACATAAAATAGTGTGGGTCCAACATAAAAAATGAGTTACCAGTAATATAAAAGACTTTTTTCCTGCAGATATTGAGTTTCCAAATAAGATGGAGTCTTGTCATTATGATAGAAGCATTTCCATCCGTGCTGGGAGCTGATGAAATCACTGCACTAGTTACATGAAAGCTTGGGTGACTCAAACCATTTGCATGAAAAATGACAATTGGTTCAGTGAGTCACAGTGGTTTCGACTAGTTCACATTCTGACCAGGGCAGCAAAAGCTCTCTATTGTTCATCGAATGGGGCCACGGCACCACAGACATAACCGTGTTGTAGGGGGATATGCCACACAATACCGGTAGGGACTTTGGTATTCAGTGAAATGAATGCACAACGTGAGTAGTGATGCACTCAGGTTGCCAGGTGTGTTTCAAGGCCTGTTCGTTTTAACAAGTCCCCGAAGCTCCAGTCGCCATGACCACACTGTGTTTGAAACTGACCTGGTTTCTAGGTTACATGCAGTATAAATTGTTCAGACTTTGGCTCCCAAGCTGTGATGAGGTAATTCTTACAGCAATGGATGTCATACTGGTAAAACCTGGTGAAACAGCATGAAAAAAATGTGCAGGCATGTTTTTTTAATCCACTGCAAGACAAACAATTGTATCTATTGCTATCCCAAACTTCCTTCCAGGGATTAATAAAGTTACATCCATCCATCCATCCATCCATCCATCCATCCAGATAGATAGATAGATAGATAATCTAAACAACACTTTCACTGTAAATAACTATGCAGTGCACATGAATGCATGGAGGTTAAGGCAGTGTACCCTGAATATATGTAAATGTACAAGGGCAGTGCGTGGCTCAGTGGGTTCCGTGCATGTGACCGGTTCATGTCTGGCCTCAGCACGTCTGCGGGCCCTTGAGCAGGGCACTTAACCACCCAACTCCCTGGGCGCCGCTATGGGTGGCTGCCCTTGGCAGCCAGCTTACTCTCACCTACAGAGAGCAAGTAGGGGGAGGCGTGAAGAGAATTTCCCCACAGGGATCAATTATTATTATATTTAATGCAAGATGTAAGAATGAAAAACATAAAAACAAGTAGGTCACCCAAACATAAAGGCAGGTACTTGTTGATAAGATTGTGTGACTTAGAGGTCACACAAGATCAGATTATTGATGCCCTTAATTATTGAAGTGTTCTTAAGCCTTCCTGTATACCACACAGGTTACATTTTACATACAGGCCGCAGCTTAAAATGCACTACTGCACATTTCCTGCATGTCAGAATCCTGAATGTGAAGAGCGTAAAGAGCGTGCTTGGAGTTTTCTTTATTGTCCATCATCTTAATCCTTTGTAAGAGGAGGGTAAAGATAGTATGGGCAATGAAAACTGTTCCTTAGATGTTTGTTTTACTTTTTATATGCTGATTTGATAAAAAAAAATATTGCACTGATAATGCTAGTAATCTTTGTTGGGCACCTTTCACCCCTGGATGGACGTTTGTAATACCAGAAGAAAGCGGCATTCTCCTAAATTGGCTGTGCGTCCTTTACTGTGGCTTTAGGGCCTTGCCAGGTGACAACAGCGAGCGCATTCTGGCTGAGAGCTGGAAACGCCACCTCGCTGTAACTCGTGAGGCTGTTTGGGGGCGGATGAACAGCCTCCGTTTTGACTACAGCAACCGGAAGTTCTTTTTCCCAACCACACCCCAGGGCTCTCAGTAGCAGTTCGCTGCACTTGGCTGTACGCCGGTCTTTCTGGCTTCAATGGGGCTCTGGGCTGCATGGCTGTTGGGGGGCTGTTCTTCACCTTCAATTGGAAGACCCACCTTCTGTCCATCACCAGCGGTGAGTGGGAGAAACCAGTCCTGTCGCATCTGTGCCCACGTCTCTCTCCTACTTAAGCTGCCAAGGCAAGCTGCCTCACACACCAGTTAAAGGCACTGATGTCAAAATATATTTGCAAATATATTTACAGCACCATCACTAAAAACATTAGGTATTGGACATATGCAGAAAATCTGAAAATCTGCAACACAAAATAGTCATACTATTTGCAAAATTTGTTTGTTCAATGCCATAAAAGACATCGAAAAACTGAAGTGAAAATGACAAAGACGTTGTTTGCAAAATGGTTCCTGAAATGAACTGAAAGCTCATTGTCATTTTGACTGGACAGAGCTTAATTCACATTTTCCTGTAACACTCAGTTTTATCTGTACTCTCCTGTACTTTATCTCTACAATGACATGTCAGAATGAAATTGCAGAAAATAAAACCAGATAATGTCACAGATTGTGGTGGTACAGATAACAACAGCAAACTGCAAGGAAAGCTGTCAAAGCAAGCAGCTGTACTGTATGTGAAGAGGGTGACCTTTCATATCATTCATTTCTCAGCTTTTCTCTCTTCATATGGAGACATTGCCCTGAGCAACCTTCTGGGAACAGTAAGTAAAGCACCGGGAATCTGAAATGAAGGTTTAATCTATGATTTTGTATATTTGAAATAATACCTTCAATTTCTATAGAACTGGTTACACTTGACTAACCAGATAGGGTTGTAAAACAGCAGAATAACACACCTTCTACTTCCCCTTTTAACTTGTTCTCCAACTCACTCCAAACACTTCTTGTAACAGATGGGCCTCCCAGCTTGCAGTTGGGCGGCTACGCTCACAGTCACGCTAATGCTGCTGCTAACGGCCCACAATCTGTCCTCATACCGGATTCCCCTTGGTGGCGTCATGTTTCCAGAGAAACACCAGCAGGCACAAGTCCCCCGGGCTGGAGCAGAGATGCATAGCACTGATGTGTAGTGGGCTATTCATGCTCACACACGTACAATAATGGAATATAGGGAACCTGATGACTGCATGGCAGTAGATTCCGGTTCTAGATTTTAAAGCACCTCCAGAAAAACTATACACAGTTTTTGGTCAAAAAATGTTGCCGATTCTTGTACTACCACACCCCAGTTCCCTGCTACCCAAGGGTGCTATTAACACTAGTGTTTTAAAAATATTGAATATCCCTGAATGGAATTCCATTGTGAGAATGAGACTGGGAGAAGCGTGTAAGGCTGGGATAGTCCCGTTGCCGTACAGTATTTTCCCGAAGTAATTGTCGTGCGGTGTAGTTAACGTGCACAAGGTAGAGTAGGGCTGCTAGACATACAGCACCGGAAATGTATTTGTTGGGTATTTTTCCCCTAAATATATGCTGAAAACCAACCAGTCTCTGAACACAGAACAACACGGACAGCTGCAATGATCTTTTACTTGCTGCAAGGGAAGTAGGACACAGCCAACTTCGAAAGAGAAACTCCCCTCGCAGGTTCTTTTATTGAGGTACACAAACAGGATATGTAAATGACATTCAACATTACTTATCACTATATATGGGATGGAAGTTTTTTAAGCGACAGTTTCTTCAGAACAATTATTGCTAAATTAAGATCAGGCTGCAGCAGGGTGTTATTTCCAAGAAATGGCAACTAGCAAAATAACAATAATAAAAATACATATTTCTCTAACAGTATTTTTATACACATTTCCTTAGTTCTTTTTCACGAACTTTGGTCATATATGTGAGTTGTTGTAAGCCGCATAGATTGTAAGTGAGGGACGATCAGCAGTGCTCAGTTGACTATAACCTGGAACACAATATAGCATTATGATAATTAATTCATATACAATTTCCACGGTATACTTGAAAGCAGTACTACATGAGTCTAATGCATATGTGGACATGTGAAATTTAGACACTATTTAATGTGAGCTAAATTTCTTTTAATGACATTCCATGTTGTGGTCAATGGAACCCGTGCCCCTTAAAACGGGGGTGACTCTGTTACAATCGTATGTTATTTTTGAAATGTACTAATTCTGTAATGTATAAAATGGATAACATTCTATAACATCACATGATTACATAAGCTGTCAATTCAAATTAGTACAGTGAAAAATCGTAGCTGTGTGATTGTTACGGAAAAAATGTAATACATATATTATAAAACTTAAAAACTGCAGCTGCACAGCTGTCAGCCTGGTGCTTGTATTCCCACCCCCTCATGAAATATTTCACCATGAGGAATTCGGGAGTAGGACCCTCCACCCCCCATTGCGAGGTTTGACTCCAGAGCCCACCTGTGTGGTTGACCATCTACCTGACACATACAGTAACATCCCAGGTGTGATTCATCTGGAATTCTTGCTCAGGCATCCCAGCAAAGGGGCACTGACCTCCGACCTTCAGCTAGAGAGCTAACGTGTCTCCAAGCCGCATTTCCACTGAGCCTGCCGGATTTACATGGTGGTCTGACTATCAGATGTTTGCTAACAAACACTGCCCCCAAACCTGGCTCAAGGGCTGGATCATGGCACCCCCCTTCAGAGCATGGTATTTTAGATTTTCTTGATATCTTGCAGGGGCATTTATTATTATTATTATTATTATTATTATTATTAGTCTAGCTTCTGCTTACAAACCAGCCAGATAACTTGTCGGATTTAAGGTAGTCTGGGCTACTGTAAATGTAAGTAAGTTTACGAAGATACGGTCCATTTAAACTGGGGCGCCAAGCAAGAAATCCTGCTTTGTGATTCAGGCCACTGGAGCCTTTAATGGACATTATCTTCCTTCACTTTCATTAGGTTCGACAATCTCACAATCTGGCTAATAAATTGATTCGTGATACAGACCCCTGATCATCAAGTGACCCAAACAGAAGCTCGAGTTATAAAGCTCTGTGGATGGGCGAAGTACGAAAAACCCTCTGCCATGCTAAGGTCATTTCCTAACTGTGGAGAACAGCGTGACATCTTGCCCTTGTTTGTATACGCAAAGCCGTAATACGCCCCACTCTGTATTTGTGCAGCTGCATCTTAAACGGCGACAGTATACTGCTAAAGATTATTGGGTTTATCATGCATTGCAGCACAGGAGCTCGTATCGCCGGTTTCAATGTTTTTTTTTGCTATTTAAAAACGGCAATTCGCACCAACTCCATGCTCTGCAGCAGTACCACGACAATACCAAAGATAACAACGACACTTTCAAAGTATAAAAATACAACTTAAAAGCACATTTTAGCTACCTGGAACAAGTATTTTAAGTCTTGCATCACTGAGTCATTGTTTTCCAGCCGTGTGTCAGTTGAATATATAAAATATACGCACGTGACAAATACAATGAAACTGCCAGTGGTCATATTAACCGCAGATCTTATTTCCATGCCGCCCCGTTAAAGAAGAATCGTAAAACGGAACTTTAGGAACTTTCAAACGATCGGACATGCAGCAGGAGATGGGTGAGTTCATTCATTAAAAGTTTCTTCACTTTTAAAGCGAATCGTTTCATGAATGACGGCTCCCACGCCGGGTTTCGCCGGATTC
>JAODJX010000042.1:21165704-21217071 GCA_026776945.1 Isichthys henryi | reverse complement strand
ATGTTGGCATGCTTCCAATCAGAAGGTACCACTCCTTCAGATAAGGATTTCTGAAATAGTAAGGTTAACGGTCGGCAAATAATATCCCTCATCTCTTTTAACACTATAGGTAAGATGCCATCCGGGCCCTGTGATTTATTTATTTTTAGCTTAGCTAAGCTCTGCAAAACATCAACTTCAGTTATATATATATATTAGTTATAGACGATGCATAACATGGTTGCGAAGGAACTGTATTATGGACTTGGAGTCACTTTAAGGATAAATTGCAGGCCTGAACAGACTCTGGCGTTCTTTTAGCACAGATTGTCTGCTGTGAAAAGAAAGTAATTGGTCATTGAAAATGAAACATATGTACAGTATGTGGGTGGCTAATTATCAAACCTACCTAAGAAAAGGGAAACATCTTCTAACAGCAGGTCACTGAGCACTAAAAACTCAGCTGAAACAGTGATGTAGCGTTATAAAGACCACTGGCTGCACTCTGTGTGTTTGTTCTTCCCTGTGCTGTGTCTTGAATACTGAGCAGGATCCAGGAACAAGCCAGCTTACAGCCCATCCAGCCCTTCCTGAAACAAACAGAGAACATGCTTCATTCACTGGGTGTTGTGTTTGAAAATCTGACGCCACGTCAATGGAGAATCTCAAGCTTCCCCAATGCTAAGACAGTGATGCGCATGGATACTGTGAAATTGAGCCCAGGGGAAGGAACCAAAACAGCACCTCGGACTCGTTCTCAGCTTGGTCACAGCTCCTGTTTACCTGCCAGGGTCTCTGTATGGAAGGACTGTGTTGCTCATACTTCCCAATCTCAGTCCTTAGCCACCTCCATGTGAACTGGCTTTGTGCATTTAATTTCGAGGGACTTTTTGGGGAAAAACACAAGTTATGATCAAACAGAGCAATGGAGAAGCAATTTACGAGTCAAAAGGCCACCCCCAACTTCATTGATCCAAGGTGAGTCATGGCAATTCTTCTCGTTTATGGGCTTCAGTTCGACCTTGACTGCAGCAGCTGGAGCGCCCCAAAATGTCTGCACATAAGACAATTGGGACATTGCAGATAGTGCAGATAACAGACAAAAACCTGTGCTAACGATAGAATATGGATGTGAAGGTCACCACACTGGTGTAATATCTAGGGGAACCCCTGGCAGATTAAGGCAGCAAAAGAAAGTCACAATTATGATTCATTATAAGAGCACGGTGGTTGGGGGAAAACAAACTTGGATGTGCTTCTGAAATGGCTCCCCCCTGGATGAGATGCCAGTCCACCACCGGGCACACACAATCACATGCAACCTTGGAGGTGTGACTCACCATACCATCCTAAATGTACATATTTTCCTTTTAATTACTTCATTACCTGCAATATTTTCCATAAAACTTCATGCTGTTAATCGTACTATAAGGTCTCTATTTTAAACTTAAATTATTGCAGTCTTTATTGGTATATCACGGATCCATTAACTTTTAACATTAACATCCCGTTCTTTTTAATTACATGCTTGTGTTGATGTTATGTGTCTGTAAAAAAGCAATAACTACTGTGCCCCCATGCTCTGGTATGTTAGCCACTTGTGGGGAAGAGTATATCGGCTAAACATTAATGTAAACACCACTCTCAAGGGACTCTGCGTCCCCCATAAGCAGGGCATTTGCAAATAAATTTGGTATAAGACTACAGCGTCCATCAGTACATCTTTTTACGTATGAAAAATGTACAACTTCTCTGATGGAAAAGGATATGTTACGTTTTACATTAAGTCCAGAGACGTTTTTCAGTTTGTGATGATTGTTGACCAAAGAAAGGAGAACTTTCAATTATCCAGGCAACCCCCCCACCCACCTGCATGATCCTGCAATACTTTACAGATACCGTGCCAGTTTTATGCATCACCTCAAATTTGATAGCCAAACACATCACCAAGGACACTGGTATACAGTGGGGAACGTGTCTCTGAGATTAGCACTGAAAGCTAAAGGTTGCTAAACACTTGCTTCAAATCTTTTGATGTAGAGAGCAGTACGTCTTCCTGTGGGTGATTTGGACAGATTGATGTCAGCTAATAGAAAAGAAGTTTTTGAGAAAAACCAGCATTATTTAAATTTTTGGTAACGCTTAAAGCATTTATGTACAATGCATTATAATGCATTCATAAAGTGTTCATAAACCATTAACAGTTTTGCACATGGTGACTAACACAATGATCACATACATATATAGTTTTGGGTATGAAATTATTACAGTGGGAAACTACATACTTTTACGTTTTACTTTTACATTTTAGCCAACAAGACTAAAGCAACTGAAAATTGTGGCAAATTATGACAAGTGTACAAAACCATTTGTAAACTGAAACTGAAACATTTGGATATTTGTGTGAAGCAATGAGAAATGATGTTCCTCTGTGCAGAAGTGACATTAAGGTGTGGGGATCACACTAGCTGTTTTGCAAATGTTAATGTCATTTGAGAAATGCTCCAAAGCAATTGTGAAAATCTGTACATGTGCATGCGAGCGCTTTCTCTTGCCAGTCAGCTTTACATTACACAGTGTTGTAATTGGTGTCTTTGACATGAATGCGTATCAGTTTGCTAAAGAAGAATGATCAGTCAGCAACAACCAGAAAGTGGGAACCGACTATTATTCAGAATTACGAAGCTTAAGAGCATACTTACCCTGACATACTGACAGTATCCATCCATCCATTTTCCAAACCGCTTATCCTACTGGGTCGCAGGGGGTCCGGAGCCTATCCCGGAAGCAATGGGCATGAGGCAGGGAACAACCCTGGATGGGGGGCCAGCCCTTTGCGGGGTACACTCACACACCATTCACTCACACATGCACTCTTACGGGTAATTTAGCAAGTCCAGTTAGCCTCTTCATGTTTTTTTGGACTATGGGGGGAAACCGGAGTACCCGGAGGAAACCCCATGACGACATGGGGGGAACATGCAAACTCCACACACATGTGACCCAGGCGGAGACTCGACAGTATATCTAAGCATTTTGACTCTTATGGTTAAAAAGATGCAGATTGTACTTCTCATTTTGGTGGCGCTGACTAATTCATTGGTGGAATTATTAGCTTTTGACACATGAGTTAATTGTTTTGGGTAAGTTACAGGCTTTTGCAGCTAAACCATAGTATTGTGCTGTATGTATGAACTGCTTTGAGAAATGCTCGTATAGTCTTGAGAATGTTATGTTTCATGAAATGTGCCAAAACAATTGAGAAAAACTGTATATCCATGTTTATTGTGCATTATGAATGCTTTATGAATCTCTCATCTATAATGCACTATAATTACCTTTATAATGCATTATAATGGCTTATACTGACCATAGTAATGCATTATGAATGTATTTGCAATGTATTGTAATGACTGTTTTAAGTATTTTAAGTTTTTCTGTTTCCATTTTTAATCATAATCTGTCTCTAGTATTCTTGATCTTCCCTTGTTTTTTTCTGTAGATTCTTCTGTGTTTCTGAAAAATCATTTTCATGGTGAATGTCAGTAAACATTGATAACAATGTTAGTGTTCATGTGCCTGTTCGGTGATTTTAAATTTGAATGATTACCTGAAATGATCTTCACAGCCGATCGACTGTTAACCTTGTGGATTGAAATTGACAAAAAGCACATGTTCCTTTAAAAGAAAAAGTGAAATATGTCTGACAGATACCTATTATTCGGGTCTCGGTGGGTCACCAGGGAAACAGCAAATGCCGGCTTGGCTCAGAATGCTTTCATGTTCCTCACATTCATGGGTGTCCCAGAGATCCACACTCACTGCCAGCCTCTCTCTCTTTTTTGAATCGTGAACAGCACTGGTCATTGTGTATTCGACTCCATTTAATTAGCCTCATTTGCATTCATATTTCTCAAATTTTGACTGTGTCTAAGAGCATAAAATTCAGCACTGTGTAGATCTTAACCTGCCTAAGATATGAATCATGCCTTAAGCACGTAAGTAACCCATGCACTGCTATTACATTACTGTTAATAATTCAGAATACAATAAGTAATAACTCATGAATAACTCGCTGCCTGGGCCATGTACCACATTTCTTTCCTGGGGCAGATAACCCTGTCTAGTATAATTGTCTCATAGTCAATAATGCTGCCAAAGAGCCCAGTGAGCTTCCCAGGTGACTGAGCTAAGACTGTGACTGTACATTGTCAGCAAGCTTTACTCCACATGTCTGAGTCAAGGAAGGAACTGCAGGCAGCTGAAGGGAGAAAAGCTCGTGGTTCTGCTTCTCTACTAAGCACAAGCTGAGAATCGTCCTTGGAGAAAGGCATTTTTCACATATAGTCCGCAGCAAACTCAACATGCCAGCATCCAGTTCGAAAGATGAAGTGTAACCTTTGGAATCCATACAACAAAAAAATCACAAAGACATCTTCACAAGAAAGGCACACAAGCTTCCAGAGTATTTAATGTTCTCCTCTAAATGATCTGAATCCTTGCCCCCCCCCCCCATTTCCTTGGCTATTTATATCAAAATCTCTGAAAATGAAAAACTCATAAGAGAAATAAAGTCTCTCATTACACAGACCCATAAATACTGGATGAACAAAACAACTTTTCCTGAGGATGCCCTTGAGAGTCATTAAAACATATCTCATTAAAACTCCTTAAGAGCGAGCCCTCTTCTGTCATTTCTGTTTTGTTCTCACTCTTCCTTAACACCCATTCATTTACCCTCGATCCTGATGCATACAGCAGAATTAGAGCAAAATCAGGTAGCACACAATGAGAAATTGCATTTCTATGACTCATAGGTTTGTTTAATGTAACAGATGTTTATCGTGACAGTCTTTCAGCGATAACCTTTAGTACAACAAGCCTCATTATGGAGACCTCGACAGTAGCTACAGGATTTCAGAGTAACTAAAGCGAAATAATGATGAAGTCACAAAGGTAGCTCTCCTAGAGAGAGAGAGGAACAGCCACCGATCAGGGGAAGCAGTCAGTGTACCTGATGCTAACGATGCAATCCAACAAACAAGGGTCTACTTGTGAACAATGCTTTTCCTAGTCAGTATCTGCAGATGCTTGCAAGTGTGTCCAAATTACATGGAATTTTAAGTTAATTAGAAAAAATTGTGACAAGGATTTAAAGAAAGATTCAAACAATTTGTTGTCATATGCACAGTGTATATATATATAATGAAATTCTAGGTAGCACTGTACTTGAGGGGGTACAAATAACAATAATAATAATAATAATAATATACAATTCTACTATATTGCTTTGGCACATTTCATGAAACCTGCTTAACATTCTCAAGACTATAAGAGCATTTCTCAAAACAGTTCATGCATATAGCACAACACTATGGTTTAGCTGCAAAAGCCTGTAACTTGCCCAAAACAATTAACTCATGTCTGAGAAGCAAATCATTCTACCAATAAATTAGTCAGAATCACTAAAATTAAAAGAACAATCTACATCGTTTTAACTATGAGAGTCAAAATGCTTAAATATACTGTCAGTATGTCAGGGTAAGTCTGCTCCTCAGCTCTGTACTTCTGAATGATAGTCGGTTCCCACTTTCTGATTGTTACTGACCGATCGTTCTTCTTTAGCAAACTGATACGCATTCATGTTAAAGACACCAGTTACAGCTTTACGAAGCTCCGTATTGCAGTATGTAAAGTTCACTGTTGTCAGAAAGTGCTCACATGTATTTTTCACACTTTTCATCACTTTACAATAGGAAACAAAAAAGTCACACAGAACTGTATATGACCAGTACCTCATAATGGCAATACAAGGATAGCAAAATGACAAGAAAATTGTGTACTGTAGAAACCAAAAACACAACAATGCCATATCACTGCACTTCATGTAATGTATTTTTAAATCATTTTGAAAGCTTGTTTAACTGTTTTGCATGTGGTGACGAACACAATGATCCCATACATATAATCTTGGGTGTAAGGTTAATACAATGGGAAATTACATACTCTATTATGACCAACAAGTGCAAAGCAATGAAAATTTTGAGCCAAATGATAACAATTGTGCAAAATTATGAAATTTGTGTGAAGCAAAGAGAAATCTGTGTTCTGCTGTGCATATGTAGCATTAAGGTGTGGGGCTCACACTAGCTATTTTGCAAATGTTAATTGTCATTCGAGAAATGCTCCAAAACAATTGAGAAAAACTGTAATACTATTTATTACTTTTTGTGATTGCTTTCTTTCAACAGTCAGCTTTACAGCTTAGCAAAGCTGAAACGGATGTCTGGCATAAAAAAATATAATTTTTTTTTGTAAACTGCAGCCTGGCTCTTCTCTGTTTCTCATTAATGAAGGGCTTCTTCCTTGCTTTATGGGTCTAAAGTCTTGCTTCTAGGAACCTGTTCTGAATTGGCATAGCCATGCACTTCACACCACTTCATTTTTAAAACTCTTTTTGAAGGTCATTTGATGTCATCCTCAAATTCATGATGCACTGTTGGATAAGTTGATGGTCATCTCTGGCATTAGAAAGTTGCTTCTGTCTGGTTTCTGGTCATTCCCATTTCCTCTTGCTTCACCTTGTTCTTGCATACTGCTCTCTTAGAAATGTTCAGCCTAGAAGCAGCCTGCCTCTCAGTGTAGCCTTCAGCCAGAAGAACCAGTATTAAACTAATATTTAAAAATGCAGATTTAAAAAAAAAATATGGAGTGATCTCTTAATTTTTTCCAGAGCTGTATATAGAGTAATTTTTTAAACCTTTGTGAACTACTGAAGGAATCAATAACGCAAATGAAATACTAATCTCATGTTTGTCCGCATTAATGAATCATGACACATCTTTCATCTCAAGTAGCTACTATATGTTCATGATTTGTACTTCAGCAATAACTGTTACTACTATCTGTTGCTTTTCCAGACGCTGCAAAAATGAAAACAAAACAAAAAATAGCAGAGTAGATAAACATTAATAAATATTTTTTATAAGTATCTAACAATATAAAATATTGTAGCACTGTCCAGATTTCTGTATCCCAGCATGCTTCTGGGCAACTGAATATAGCCCCTTGTTGTGTCGTTGCTGTTAATACTTGTTGTACATTCATATTGTGGCACATATGTTTGCCCGTGTCTTATGTGAACCCTGTCCAATTTTTGCCTGTCCTTAACTTTGTATACATCTCCCACCATGTGTGTACTGTACAGTTCGACATCTGACCTTCCTGTGTTTCCCTAATATGTTTGGGTTGGGTGTTCATTAGTTACCTGTTATAGTCCTGTTAAGGACTGAATAACAGAGCATGTTCTTCCCAGCCAGCTAGTCTTCTCCAAATTCATTGTTTTAGTAATATCTTGGTCTGACCAGCGCTACTATATGCATGTACTATAAAAATTTGTTGTATACCATGTATTTTTACCACTTTTGCATTTATTTAACATGGGAAAGTTGAGTGAACGACCATAAATGAAAATGTAAGTCATATAAAACAAGCTTCCTTTATAACATGGAAAGAATATGTAATAATTTATGTTTGACATCCTATTACCTGGTTGAGGAGTGATGGCAGAGTCAAATTCTAGGCTGTTATTTAACATTAAATGCACCATTTAACTGTTTCATCCCATGAAACAGAGCAGTATTTAATGTCCCTTGTAGAAATAATGCCTTGAATATTCTCTCCTGTTATAACTGCTGTAGGAGGTTACTTTGATGAATCAAAGATATGACATTTTCTTGCCAATAAAGGTACTCAAGTGGTGAACATTTTTTGTAAATACATTTATATGTTAGCAAAGAATATTGGGTGAATTTTTTGTAAATGTTAAGTGAGCAACATGTGAATGCAGAAAATCTCAGTGTGTGTAAAAACCTTTTGATTGGTTGGTGTACATACATAAATAAATTAAATATACATTTAAAAAATCACGAGGAGTAAACAAAGGCATCTGCCCTGGAGCATTAAAGGACCTCAAAGATTCACAGGTGCATCAAAATAACCTGCACCTCTGAATGGCTTCAGTGACACTTAAAAACTTCAAGATGTGAGATGTAAAGAAAAAGCAGTTTCTTTCCTATGCACTGATGTGAGTCCCAGCTCTGTTAATGGTTGCGGATGTCAAACACGAAAAAAATCAGACTCTCTATGTGATGACTGACTGCCTTCATTATACTCTATAATTACACACAATCATATTGCACATACCAGGTCATTTTGCCCAGATAATAACATAACGAATTGAAGGCAGAGACGTGCCAGTGAAGATCTGTTCTGAGCTCTGTCGTAAAAAGTAAGCACAATTCAGGTAGATACAGGCAATCTGCACCAGGACAGCTTACTGTTTTGTTTGACAGAGAAAAACTGAGATCAGTCTCAGCTAATTGAAAGTTTATCCCTGCATTTCCAATGCTGAGTTCGTCCGAAAGCATTGAAGAATTCTGTAACTCACAGGGCTATTCAACACAGATTCTGGGATTTGTACAGCTTCGAGGAACGTAATCTTGGGGAGAGATCTATTAGCCAACGAGGTGGAATGACAAAATTTTGCAAAACACTCTTTTGTTTTAATTGTTTGAGATAAAAGTGTCTCAGAATAATGTTGCACAGCTCTGTCAGTCTTATTCTATAACTACTGATTGGATTAGGTTCAGAGAGGTAATCAGCACTCTCACTTGGCAAAATCTGGTTCAGTAGATGTGGCTCACCTTTAGTTCACCTACTTAGTAAGAATGGTATTATGATCATCTCCATTTTACCTTCTCATTGGATTGTGGAAATCTAAAAATTACGGGAAAAAAATCTTCAAAAATCCAGACCCTTAAAATATTTTTATCCCTAAAAAAAGTTCAAAAGTATGATGGCATAAAAGAAAACCAATGAATCCGTAACATCATAAAAAGTTCAAATACTTTTTTTTCTTCTGAGAAACATTGTTAAGACATCAGGGATTAAGAGGTAATCCTTGCTGATGTCCTTCAGCTTCGGGGAGAATAAATTCCCATCTATGCCATTTTCAAGGACATTGCCCGCTGCCTGCAGTTAAATCCAATATGCAGCTGAGATACAAATTGTAACTAAATTAAAAAGTATGGTTAGGGGACACCAAGAAAAAACAGAAGTGTGAATAAAAAGGTCAAGGAAAGTATAAGAAATAAATGTGAATGTGGTATGAGGAACATGGAAGAGGTGTGAAACAAGGAGCCCCGCTGGATTATGCTGGTGTAGCCTGATATTGTCCTGCTGGGCTGGTGGTCATCACCCTGGTGGTAGGACCATTGGAACACTTCAAATCAAAGCAGAGTGATGGTCCTCCTTCCCCGTTCGACTACATTTATTTGTAGGCTGTTTTAATTACTCACCACTGTTGTGAAATACCCCGCGACCCAGTAGAATAAGCGTTTTGGAAAATGGATGGATGTTGTGAAATGTGTAAAATTTCTGTCATCAGTGAACATTCCTTAAGAACAACAAACATATTGTGTCAGTCGTAGTTTCCAAAGCTAAAGAATCCTGTGAGCATGAACCTTCCTAGTTTATGGATGGAGGAGATCCTACACCATGCAGGCTGGTAAGCATTTTAGAATGTTAAATTCCTTCAATCAAGCAGAGACCCTGTCCTGTGAAGTTTGAGGAACCATTCAGAACCTTTGGTCTTGAACTGAGGAACCATTCAGAACCTTTGGTCTGGTACTGAGGAACCTGGTGGGCCATTCAAAACCCTCACACCAAAGGAAGGTCCAGTACCACAGGAAATCAGAGAAAGAGACCAGCTAATGGTGTTTAGGACCATGTTGACTTTCACCACAATTTTTGTTCCATCACATATGTCAATATGGGTTTAATGAACAATTTAACAAAATAGAAGAGAAACCAGAATAACTTTGCAAACAATCTGAAAATACACTATATGGACAAAAGTATTGGGACACACCTGTCAGTCACTGAATTCTGGTGTCTCGTTCAGACCCACTGCCACAAGTGTATAAAATCAAGCATCTAGCAATGTAGTCAGGTTTACAAACATTTCTGAAAGAATAAATCATTCTGAAGAGCTCAATGAATTCAGTCATGGTATTGTCACAGGATGCCACCATTTCAATAAGTTTTTTCAATAAGTAAAATTTCTTCTCTGCTAGATATTCCACAGTCAACTTGAAACGTGACAGCTTTTATTAACAACAGAAACTCAGACACAAAATGGCAGACCAAGTAAAGTAACAGCAAGTAAAGTAAAATGGGGCTACCGAGTACTTAAGTGTATAGTGTATTAAAGTCACCAGCACTCAGTTGACTTAATAACTGCAGAGTTCCAAACTTCCTCTGGTATTAAGCACAAAACTTGTGCACCGGGAGCTTCATAAAATGCAAGCCTTACATCACCAATTGCAATGCATCGGATAGAGTGGAGTAAACCACATCAGAACTGGACTCTGGAGCAGTGGAAATGTGTTCTATGGAATGATGAACCATACTTCTCTGTCTGGCAGGTTGATGGATAAGTCTGAGTTTGGCAGATGCCAGGAGAACGTGACCTGCCTGACTGCATTGTGCCAACTGTAAAGTCTGGTGGAATAGAGATAATGGTATGGGGTTGTTTTTAGGTGTTGGGCTTGGTCCCTTAGTTCCAGTGAAGGGAACCTTTAATGTGTCCTGTTCCCTTTCAGTCAGCAGGCATCACTAATCATACTGTTTCCCCCGCCATGTCTTGTAGACCTTTAGCTCTACTCTGTGGGAGACCTCATCTGTTATTCAATGTTTAGTGGTTTTCTGTTGCCCTAGTGTTTGTTGTTTGTCTGTTTCCCTGTTTTAGGTTTACCCTGTTCCTGCCCTGTTTAATTCTGTTCTGTGTCTGCTTATGTTCCTAATCTTTCCCTACTGTTGTAACCCTTAGTGTTTGGTATAGTTTTGGTGTTGAGGTTCCCTACTTTTGTGCTTAATAATTGTTTGTTACTTCATCTGTTGCTTGTGTTCCTGTGCCTGTATGTACTTAAATGCCTGCCCTCACTCCATTCTTCAGCTGGACATTTGGAGCTCTGCTTGATTTGTTACTCCTACTCCCTGGTTTGCTCTGTTGCCTAGTTGCATGTACCTAGTATTTTCTTTTTTTTCCTGTTTGGTTTTGGCTCCTCATGTTCCATTTATTTGGTGCTGTTCCCCCGGTGTGCTCAGCTTGTTTAAGCATTGTTAAGCAGTGTTCAGCATTGTTGTGTTGCTTGTGTTCCTTTTCAGCCTTTGCCATGCCCCATCGTAACACAATGCCTCACCTCACAAACGTTCTTCTGGATGAATGGGCAAAAAATCCCACAGAAACAGCCCAGAATCTTGTGGAAAGCCTTCCCAGAGAAGTGCCAGTTGTTAAAGCTGCAAAGGCGGACCAACTCCATATTGATGCCTATAGGTGTAGAATGAGACGTCATAAAAGTTCCTGTAGGTGCAATGGCCAGGTGTCCCAGTACTTTTGTCCTTATAGTACACATTACTGCTTATGTCATATTTAATTTTCAGGGAATTTCTCTTGTTTCTCAGCGTTTTTATGTTTGCTTCACTCCACATGCCCTAAGCATATAGCAACATTTATCTTGGAAAATAAACCGCTTTGAATCTCGTTTCTTCAGTCAGACTTTGGCAGATTTTGACATCTTCAGTACAACTCGCCTATTACAATAATAATATATGATGATGTTAATCATCAGCAACATAACCAAACATAGTGAGTGAGTCTTGAGTTAGTGTGCGTGTGTGTGTGTGTGTGTGTGTGAGCGGGTATACCTATCCTTATGGGGACACAATGTCCCCATAACGTGATAAATATCCATATATGTATATGAGGTTCTTGGTGATTTCAGTTCACGGTTTGGAGGTACGGGTTCTACTACATTAAGCCATTTTTTTACAGAGATGAGTGTTTTTACCTCAATATAAGACCTGATTAATCCATAATAAGAGGCTGCATGCCCTCAGCGAGAGATTCATTAAAGGTGCATCTCCCATGAAACCTTTTTAATTTTCTAACAATAAACCCTGGCTGTTGAGACCATTTGTTCACATAATACATGAGATGTGGGAAGACAGAACGCAGCGATGGCTCATTAAAGCGACTTGTTTGCTCTGTCTCTGTCTGACACCAACCGTCTGCTTTCAGACTCCACTGGTGTGTCATGGGGAGATGATCCACACACACCTCCATCAGGCTCAGGGTCAAACCCATGTAGCAGACACATGCTTTCCGAAACAAGCGGCACCCTCCACCTGTATCTGTAACCCCCGCCACGTCCACCATCACCATGTCAACTTTGATTATTGCGTGCTGAGAAGACAGCCTGGTCACTGCTACATTCATAAACAGCTCATTGAGGTCAAACTGATTACCAGGCTTGTGACAATTGGTATCAACATCAACTGATCAAACATGATCAGCTTGTCTTGAATTGAAATGGTTGCATGGACCAGAGATCACATATCATTGGGGGTGTCTGTTTGTACTGGCATGAGCCTGGGTGAGTTACAGGCCAGAGGATTGGGAGACAAATGGGCAAGCATCTTATGCCTTTGGCCTCCCACCCTCAGGGCCACACACCCGAGAAAGGCTGCCTAATACCTCATCAGAGAGACTCTGTGGTGAAGATCTCACACAGGTAAGCAACAGGCTTGCATGACATCCCACCCAGACGCGATATATGGTATTTTGAAATCTTGCTGGTATCATGCTGTATTATCATAATACCACCCAAGCCTTGTAAGCAAATAACTGATTATCTCAACAAGAAGTTCCTAATTAGCTTTATAGAGTAATAAAGACTAATTCAGCGTGACATTAGCACGTGTTGGATAAAGATAACTAGGCTTATATACGTTTCTTTAACTCTTGAGAAAATTCCTTTTTTTGTTTCCTGAAAGATCTCCAGTTTATACAATTTTTCAACTACCACCTACATCTACGCAGTAATTACTATCCTATGGAAGCACTTAGTAACCAGCAGCTGTGCAAGAGATTAAATTTAAATAGCCACATGAAAATGTCCCTGACCTCTGAAACACGGCTTACTATGGACTGAAGAATATTCTCTCATTTCTGTTGCATGTGTGACCATTAATGAGACATGCAGTTGGGGCTTCTGAGCCAAAAAAGGGCAAAATATGTGATATAACTTGCAGGAGGGGCTGAACTGCTGTGGAAACACAACTAAATCTCTCATACACAGAGCCGGTCCTCTATGCTGTTGTATGTGAACTAAACCTCCCAGGAGGTTTCATGGAAGCTCCTCCACTGTGTGGAGACAAGTCAGGGATCAGCATTCGGATAAATATCAAAATATCAATTTAAATGGGAAAATTGCATGATATTAACAGGGTTATCCTTGTATTCTTAGACTAAATACCTCAGTGTTTTTCTTTTTATCGGTCCTTGTGTTTAAGGAGGAGGTCTCAATTTTTCTACTACAATGTATTGAAATTGTAATTTGTATTGCGATTTTATAAAAAGTTTCATTTAATTGACCATAAGTTTTATTGTTTTGATTTTTGACTTGTAGTTTTAAATTGTAGTGTTACGCATTTCAGAAGCACAAGGCCACGTTAGGTAAAAACTGATCTCACCACACCCCCTAGTGGATCTTCATAAAAGGAGCAGTCCAATTGGATTTACAATTGCTGAAGTACCAAGTACTTTTATCTGAAGCAACTGACAAGAGAGGGAAGAGTTATAACTTATGCATGCGCAGTGGGATTTGAACCCATGACCATTGCATCATTAGCACAATACTTTATTTGTTGAGCTACAGGCTGGGGCACATTGAAAAATACTGGGTCCCCAACCCAGATGATGGACATATATGGCATCTTCTTCCTTTTCTTGGTAGCTCAACTTGAAAAAGTGTGGCTCACATTCAGAGCAGCCAAGGTTTTTTCTGAAAGACCTGGCATCTGGACTCTTCTCTTCAGTCAAGGCCTTAGTGGCTGATAGTCTAGGTACTCAAGAAAAATGTGCCACTTATATGTGGCACGTCCTGATTTTGCCAAGTTCGATGTGTCCTTCGGTCAACAAGAAAGGGGCTTGTACGTCCTTTAGATGTGGTCCTGGTTTCCCAGTCAGGAAATTTTGACAGGAACACCACCATTACATTTAAGCCTGCAAAGCTGAGGCAATGGAAAAAACAGACAAAAGTCCAATGCTTTGTTCTTTCCTAAACAGTATACAGTAGCTGTGGCACAGCTAGTCAACATGATCCACACCATCTTTTGTATTGCTATAGCCCGTTATTATGGTTGGCTTTCCAGATTCCTGATGAATATCCGTATTGTGCATACATGAAAATCACAGTCATCTTTTTTTCCGTCTTTGGAAAAAGCCAAACATGCTAAAGCTTGTAGCTCTCATTCCACTGGGCAGAAACCCCTGAACCTCTATTTTGTTTCTGCCAAATGTTCCCAAAAGTGTTATTTGTTTGTATAGCAAATCCGCTGTAAGGTTCGCAACTGTGAACCAGTTGTCTGTCACATTTACAGCAGAGTAATGCACAGGATCCACCCGTGTTTTCAGTACTGTTTCTGCCACAGCAGTGGAGGGTTGAGCGCCTTCACAGTCTGAGGGGAGTCCATTAATCATGTAGCCAGCTACGACATTACACAGAAGGAATAATTCCATCCCATATATGTCAGGCTTAATGGGCAAATACTGACAAAGGCCACGGTGTTCTCTAAAAGGAATGAACTGTTCATCGATATATGTTCAGATCAAGTAGTTCTTTTTGCAGCTTTCGATAAAAGCATTCCAAAATGACTGAAGTGCTACAAATCTTATCACTAGCTTTTCTGGCCTCACATATGTTGCGATTGTCTCAAGACAAAAATGCCAGTATTTCTTTGAATGTATTTATTCCAAAAGGCAGCTGAATACTGTTACTACTACCAGGATCACAGGACCAAAGAGACCTCGTAACAATGCACTCCAAGCAGAAACAATGACGTCCTTAGTGATCCACATAAATTTTTACTTTTTCAGAGGCTTTATACCTTGAAAAGCCACATGACATTTTGCCGAAATAATAATTCTCACTAAAGTCACAAATACCCAGTACAAAAAAACAAAGATTTGTATATAAAAAAAACGTAGACAAATAAAAGCACTGTAACCAAAATTATGAATACAGTACTACAAAAACTTATTTCTTCCCGACATATTAAAAAAGACTAAATTAATCTCTAATTATTTTGCGATTTTTTTTTCTGGTAAATTGTCGCAGTCAAAACAAAAGAGGCGTACACGATTGGAAAGGTGAGAAATAGAATTTCGTGAGGCCAGCAAATATTTTTTGTTTGGTCGTCAGCGACCCATGTTCATTTCACAGGGAAATAGTACGGGAAATTGGTACTGAATGAAAACGAACTATACTGCTTCTTTTTTGGTGCATACAAATGGCGTCTTCGAATAAGCTAAACACAGTCAATGGGAAAATACGTGGCTAGAACCGTCCGACAAACCACATGTCTTCATTTTCATCTTAAGCAAGTTTCTTTCCCAACCACTCCGATACCTGCTTTCCTCACCATGGCTACAGCCAGCACGCTTGACGCGCGTCTGCCGGAAGTGTGTACGTGCGTCTTGCACGTACGGATCGCGTCATTTCCCATGCAGAGGCAGAGTGACAATGACGACCCTAAGGCAGGGTGCAAAGAAGATGGCGCCGCTTGATAGTATACTACGATTTAGTATGTGTAAGATTTGTCGTTGTTTTTCGTAGAAATTGTAATATTGTTTCCAAATCACTTTCTTTTAACACGTAATTCTCCCTCTTAATAAAACGTAACGTATTTTGTTAAATTAATTCAGTTTATAGTAATTATAATTGTATTTTATATAAAGGATGAAAATTTGCCAGCATCTCATTTTTATGAATGCTTGACACACCCGTATTTACAGAAAACGAATAGGATGGACTGTGCTGTATAGACCTCAATTCACAAGGCAAACCAAAAAACCCTTTTGTAATTTCTGTAAATCGACATGAAAGAAGAAATAATGTAAATCTACGTGTTCAATAAAATTACCGGAACTGCTTTTATGAAGAACATTTTAAATAAATTAAAAAATACACCAAGACACTAGTTCTGAGTGCAAAAAATAAATATAAAATTTATTAAGACACCCACAATATTTCAAATATATTCGAACAGCTCATAATCCAGATGGATGTGTAACCTCATAACAAAACTGACAAGAAAATAAATAAGAAAAAAATTCACTCATCTTTATCATTAAAACAGAAATAATGTAGAATAATCATTTAAAAATAAAATCACATTGCCTCATTTTCTCCGACAATCTCCACAATTTATTATTATTAAAAATGGAACTGTAGTCATGGTCAGTATTAAAGCCACGAGGCCAACCTTAAAATCTTAACACCAGAAATTGACATAATTATAATATACTAATGCATTGAAATTCATTACCCTTAATTTTGACTGTTCTAATATCTACAGTTGAATAGTACATATAGATCATATTACAAAGGAGGTACATTTAAACAATCAAACCCAGCATCACCCAACCCACCCACCAGTTTAAAGTAACACAAACTCCAAAGATTAATAACACCCGAGAAACGTTTCACTTACTCAGTCTGCGTTTGAAACAATGAACTAATCTGTGGACTACATTATGTCACATGTATTTGAAATAATTAGATTTTGTATTGTATTTTTAAAAACAGTTTGAATAATAATAATAGTAATAATAACGATAATAAATGATAATACAGTTGCAGTATTATCAATCATCCCATATATAGATATTTTCCACGTTATTGTACACATTGCAAATCCATCATTATTCAATTTAAAGACGTCTGAAGCAAACGTCAGCTGCTGTGGCAGTCAGTTGCCAACCAGGACACTTAGACAGTGACTGTTTCCCTGAATTCTGTGGCTTCACAATGAGGTTTGACTGAGATTGAGCTAGAGGGGGATCGCAACGTCACCATGCGCAACATTTCAGGCACAGGCTGGTTGGTGTGGTCAGAGCCGGCACTGGACTAGCAGGCTGAAGACGTGTCCCGGCGGCTGCCATGACAGGTATGTACAGAAGACGTCTCGCACAGTGAGAGCGTTCTGGCCAGCGCTGTCCACCGTTACATTTTAGTCAAGGACAAAGAAATGGGGGTTCCCCTTTACCCAAACATGCATTTTAATTTTATATCAATCCGCCAGCAAAATCACAAGAACCATTCTTAAAATTTTTGGAAAATGCCAAATCTAGCGTATGTCAAATACACATATTCGTCCCACGACCATATTAGGGCCCATTCCTCTGGCCAGGGACCACAAATACTAACAGGCCAGGCAGCACAGTGTCCACAGAGCAGCGTCCCTATAAAACCTCGCTCCCAGCGCCCTTTGTATGTGGCTTGGTGACAATCCGCCCTCTGTACAGAGCTGCTCTCTTAAGACCTTCCAGTAAGCATCTCATGGTAAGCACACTGCCAACTTCATTCACAAACAGAGTATAGCATATTATCTCTAAATGACCATAATAATAATAAAAACGTTAACATGTTTTTTTTTACACAACTCTTTATTTTTGTTTCTTCATTTTTTTATTCCTTTATTATCTCAGAACATAAAACAGTACTGTGGATTGTACCACATACGCTATGTATTCACATAATACACGATACAGCTACAGAGAAAGAGACTGAAAAACACTTTTTTTACATACTGCATACTTGACATAAAAAAAATAGAACTGAGGACAATCTTAAACTCATAAAAGGAATGTAGCTGCCAGTTCTTAAAAATGAGTATTTCTTTTGCCTTGTGTTCATGTGTTTATTTTTGCCTATAAGAGACGGAAACTAGCGTTTCTCTGCTCCCAGGCTCTTGAAAACGGGCCAAATCAGACAAATTGCTTTGGGTTAGGCAGTGACCAGTGCTGAAGAGGGGCATTTTGTGTTTGTGTGTGTGTGTGTGTGTGTGTGTGTGTGTGTGAGAGAGAGAGAGAGAGAGAGAGTGAGAGAGAGAAAGGGAATGGGAGGGAGTGAGAAACGCATGAAAGATTGCACTTTGCAGTGTTCTGACCATCTCACACGTTAACTGATGTTCTCACAGGGGATGGACTTTCAGCACCAGATATGTGTGGTGTGCAGAGGAAGTTAAGTTAACAGTCTTTTCACTTCCATATCATGAGTCAAACTACCTGTATAAAAGTACTTCCAACACATTCCCTGACCATGTATCATGTGTTTTGAGGGTGAGGGAAGATTAAACAATGACACTGCAAGTGCTTTTCTTGTTTTTTTTTTCCATGTTTTTGCCTCACTGCTATCAAATCACTGAGTGATTCTAATCATGTTATCCGTTGCAAACATTATTCACAAAAATGTAAAAATAGGTGTTTTACTAATCAGCACCATGTGAATTTCTCATTCCCCGTACGGTGGCTTTCCTCCTAGAAACACCCTGTCACAACTTCAAAAGGCCCAGATACCCAAGCTGTCCAGTAGTTGTCCTAACCCCCTACCCACGATTCCACAGTGAATTCAGCGACTGCATCACAGCAGCCGCCCATCAGTGGGGCACCCGTTAGGAGGAAACTACTGCCGATTTTCCATCCCAAACAATTAAGTCTGTATACAAATTTACATCTTTAAAAAAGTCAATAAATAAACCAGCACCTGTTATTACTATTTCCAAGAACGAGATGGAATAAAAAATGACAAATCCGAAGCTCCTTTAGTAAGAAAAAAAAAAAGGCCTTTAACTCTGCGTGAGTTACGTCTCTCAAGAGAAAAGAAGAGTTGAACAGGAAAATTGAGGCAAGCTGGAACAAATGTACGTGGTCTCGTCGCTATCCCATAAGCTATAACTGTCTGGGACTCTGTTTCGGCAAGAGACCATCGTTAGCAAGTAGACCTGACGACTGCGTGTAACGTTTTTCACATCACGGAAACATCTTCCTCTATTGCTGACATTATAAACAGCCACACGTGTAAAAAGTGACCACAGAACCTATCGCCAGTTTGAATGACAGGAGGCTGTCTGCTCTCCTTGCCTTCATGCGATCATCTGGTCATTAGCCGTGTGGCATCTGCGTACTCTTCAACCCATGATCTTTTTTCTTCTGGAAGGGGGCTGCTTTCTGTTCCAGAGGTACTGACGTACTACAGTACTTCGTACAGCAGGATTCCTGACACACATAACAGACATGTCACGTTCTAATCAGCTGCTCCCTTCGGCTGTTATGGACTCAACAAACTGACAACTGGAGAACCCCATGTTCACTCACGATTAGGTTGTTATCCCTCTAAAGTTAAATAATCTTACCTATACTTAAGTATTTACATTTGCTTATTTCTCCCCATAAAATTCAATTAAAACAAAAAACTAGTTTTCAAGTTGTCAATAATCTGTTCTTTCGCTTTTCTTTAAAATCAAGATTAAAAGTGCTTTTATAAACTCTTTTCTTCTGTATTTACAATTTGTATCAGGTAAAACTAAACAGTAAAACCGAAAAAGAGCAACAATCACAATAACAATAATAATAAGCATCATTAGCATGTAATAAATAAGAAGGAGGATGTGGATTGTGACGCACCGTGTGGGCAACAGCCACACAAGAGCCATGAAGGATGCCTTGGGAGGCCTCCACAGCAGCCGTGTGCTGGTAGCATGTCGTGACTGTGACCAGTGTCTTTACAACATGAGGTATAGAGAGATTGACCTCTTAAAAAGCACCAGGATCCATTCACTTTGAGCACCAAGGAGTTTCTGGCCTTCCATAGGAAAGGCATGGCCTGCAGCGAGGCCGCACCATGGAAAAGTCGACTCCTCGTCTGCACCGCCCGGCCCCTCCATCTTCGGCCCCACCAACTACCCCTTTTTCAGCGGCCTAAAGCTGCATATTGTTTGGCTGGGCCAGCAGAAGGCGCCACGATGAAGACCTCGAGAGCCCCTCCCAAACGCACATCACTGGCCCACGCCCTTACGTGTCATTTCAGAGCTTCTTTACAAAGACGGTGACATCGCAGCAGTACGCCTTGACCGGACATGCAAAGCAGGCACATGCCTTTCACAAGAGCCTGCACCCTCAGGAGCCCACCACCGACACGGAGCCAGAGAAACCCGCACATTCTAAACGCACTAGAGATACGGATGCTTTTCACCCTACAGTTTCTTCCCCATCAATAATGCTGCGTTTCCATGGCCCCAGCCTGCAGTTAAAAAGGCATCCTTACATTCCTAGGGTCCTTGAGAAGGCTGACAGCTGGCTTTGTGATTGCCTGTTCTGACTGCGTACTTGCTTTGTGAGAAAAGGAGAAACAATAAAATGACCTTTAGGGTCTTGTGGGTGGCTAGTGGGTCCCAGAAGCGCAGCATTACCAGGAGGAGCTGTGTACACGTAAACCTTCACATGGGAAACGCAGTACTAAACACGCGTACATCATGCTACGTCCGCCACATTAGGTGAAAAAGGCCAAGGCTGTTTCAGTGTGTTAAACAAGCACCATTGTTTGTACGTGTGCTGAAGGCATTACAGTACCCATGAGGACCGACCCAGCACCGCAGCGCAAGCCGCTCTGGCCAGCTAAGGCACACGGGCCGGTCGGCGGGTGTGTCTACATGGGGGAGTGAGGGGGGAGGTAAGGGCACACATAGAACCATGTCAGCACCATTGCACAGGGGGCACCTCTGTCCTCCATGAGGACTTAGTGAGAATGGGGGGTCAGGCTGAGCTTCCAAGCGTGCAAACAAGACACATCCCCTAAAGGATGATGGGAAGGATGTCAACTCGAGCCCGGCCTGCCTACTCGGGGCTAACGGCACATGCTGGAGTAAGATAGGAGACGTTCGGGGCAAACCAAGACGTCCGATTTGTTGGCATAGACCAGAAAGAAGCACCAGCTGTGAGAGACGCAGGAGAGAAGCTGTTTCTGCCTCCATTCTATCCCAGGAGGGTATGTCCTTGCGGAATTCCCGCTCAAAGGACAACGTAGAAGGGATTCCCCGTGTGTTTTCCAGTCTTTGAAGAGCATTTCTGACGAACTGGGGTGGCGAACTTCCAAAACAGGTTCTTCTGGGTTGCAGGCATCATGCGGCTCCAGGATGGTTCCTCCAATCGTTTTGTTGCACGTCTGACAGCGTTCTCTGTCACCGTTAAAGCTTAAAGATGTTGGCGCCGCCGTCCACGGCCTTGTCTTCGTGCGAGAATTCCAACCAAAAACCAAAAACGGTATGGGGGGGAAACAAAAATAAAGATCTGCATCTTGCTTGTTTCCAGATTAATGAGGAAGAAAATGAGCAACAAGGGATCCCAACATTCCCACAGAATATCATATGGATAAACAGTAAAGAAAAGAATAATATTAATATTAAACAAATCATTATCCTCGTAATAGTAATAATAATAATACCAGTAATAACAACATTGACAGTAACAATAACAATCATAATAATATTGATAATATTAGCCATAATAATAATTAGGATCATTATTGTATTAAGGAGGAGAAACTTGTCACCCATCTCTCACGCCGGAGAGAGGAAAGAGCACCGCAGGCAGGAGGTCCGTCAGGCAGAGTCCTGATCCGCTGCCAAATTTGAGGTAAAAACCAAAAAATAAGGGAAAATATTTCAAGGATGAAGGAGTAATCCCCTGGTGTAGAGAGTGGGGGCCACAACCTGGGGCTGGGGGACCGACTCTCCCTTTGCCTGCCCCCCCCCTCCTCACGCCCAGTGGCTGTAGGGCCCGGTGAGCTGTGTGAAGGCGTATGGTGACACTGTCACAACGGAGGCGGTGTGCTGCGTTGACGCCTGCCGTATGCTCACCCCTTCTCGTCTGTCCTTGCCCTGCATTGGCCCGGGGCTGGCCCCAGCCCCTGCCGCGCCCCACTTGCGCTTCTTGCCATAGGCCTTGATGTCGTTTTGCGAGAGGCCAAGCAATGCTGCCTCCTGCTGGCGCTGCAGCGCCCTCTCTGCAAGCAGCTTCATCTTGGCCTCCCACAGTGCCAGGCCATGGCAGGGCTGGTTCAGGTTCTTGTGCTGGTAGAAGACGAGCGAGATGCGGGTTGGGTGGCTGCGATCGGGCTTCTTCAGGGGCGTGGTGGCATGCAGCTCCCGCCTGGCACACTCAATCAGGATGGAGCCGTGGGCTGGTGCCACAGCCACACCACCGATGTTCGGGTCCAGGAAGTTGTGCTCACTGTCTGACCACACCTCTTCCTCCTCCTGCTCACGCTCGCTCTGGCTCTTGGCCACGCACTCAGGTCCAGCGGGCTCGCAGAAAGCCTGTGTGTCAGCTTGCTGGAAGGCATCAGGGAAGAGCCGGCCTTCGGGTGCTGGCGACGGCGTGCTCCCAGCAGCCGAGCCCCCACATGACTTCCAGGCCTTCTCCTGAAGCCCCAGGGGTGTGGAACTCCGGCTTTCACCCACCTTACTCCAGAGCTTCTCAGGGAAGGCTCCTGTAGTGCTGCTCTGTTTTGGGCCCAAGCCGTACCCTGTCAACCCTGCGCTCCAGGACCTGACCTGCTGACCGTCCCAGTGGTGGGATGAGGGAGCCGGTGATGGAGTTGCCCTGATTGAGGGTGACAAGGAGGGGGCCGGCGAGGCCAGGGGAGTGGCAGCGCTGGGAAAGGGGGCCCATTGCTGTTGGTGCTGGTGGGGCTGCTGATGGTGGGTGGCTGGGTGCTGGTGGACCTGCTGTTTCTCAGGGGTGGCAAAGGTCTCCAGAGATGCCCCTGGGGTCAGGCTGCCATTGGGTTTGTGCCCTGGCCAGGCCTCAGACTGCGAGGTGGAAGTGAAGTTGACACTGCAGCTCCGGGATGATCCCTTTGCCGCGCAGTCTGGGTACAAAGGTATGTCAGCAGGCTCCTGCTTGATGATGGGCGTCGATCTGTTGCGGACTTCTGATGGTGCCGACAGGGGCCTGGCTGGCAGGGGCAAGGACTTGGAAAACTCTGCCGGGTAGCCACACCGGGCCGCGTCACTTGGCTGCTCCTCCGGGTGGTCGGGGTAGGAGTGGCCCAGGCTGGCCTGGAGGCTCTGCACATCCGGCTTCTTGTCAAATGAGGCAGCTACCGCGGCTGCCTTAGGCCAAGCTCCATTGCGACCCTCGTAGGCAAGCAGCTGGTGGGGGAATAGAGCGTTGGAGGTGTAGCCGTAGTAACCATAGTGCAGCGCGGGGTTGGAGTGAAAGCCATTGACGGCACCAGGGGAAGGGGGAGGAGGACGAGGCCCATTGGAAGCATGGCCACTTGCATAGTAACCAGGATGGGGGTAGACATTGTTTATGCTGTACGCTTTAGCTGGCTGGCGGTTTCCTAGGGAAGGGTAGCCCTCTAAGACTCCGTTGAACTGGCCCATTGCTTCTGTCTTAATGGTGGGTTTCACCTCCTGTTTGGGGATTGCTACAACAAGACATGATGAGAGAGAACCTGTTAGCAGCGATGCAGCATAGTACCTTTCCCCCCACAGATACAGACTCATGTCACATAGCTGCTGTAACGCGACACTCACCTTTGTTTGCTTGCTGTGGTCTGGCAGGTCCAGAGTGGTGCATCTCCATCTTGATGGTCTTCTCTGGTGTCTCTCCCAGCTGCTTCTGCCCTTTCTTCTTCTCAGAAGCAGCCTTCTTGGCCTCCAGCCGGCGCTGCCGACAGGACTTTGCAGGCTCGGGAAGCTTGCGCACTTCACGCCGGAAGTTGTTGAGCACCTGGATGGCACCATTCTGCATCTTTTTCCGCTGATTTTCCTCGCTACCGAACTCGTCGGTGGGGGACACTTTATAGAGAGGCAGCACATGCAGCTGCTCGTCGTCTGGGATCTGACCAACCACTCGGTTGTCCTCCTTGGTCAGCGTGCAGACCTTGTAGGGAGGGACACTATGGTTAGGAGGCGGTTGGGTGAGTAGGGCATGGACAAATGGGTAGATGGGATGGAGGGCAGGCCTACCACAGTGCAGCCGTTGTACAGGTTGTGCTGGTCCTTGTGTGCATGGGCACAGAAGTCCATGCAGGCCGTGACCCCAGAGAATGGACGCCCCTCCTTGAGGCCAAGCCGGCAGTCCGGAGCGGTTTTCTCCATCGCACACTGAGAGAGGCAGGAAGCAGGTTTGCTCATCGTTAGCACAACGTCCTCCCAAGACCGCACATCACACGCAGATAACTGACTGGCATACAGATGCCTCATCCCAAAGTGCTTCCAATGTCTTCACATATCTGGTTCTGGTTAATATTGTGCTGCCACAGCCCCCTGAACTCCCACGTTTGGGGCCCGCCACATCTAATGAGAGACGAACATCATGCTCTGTGCATTTTCTGTTTGGTTTCCATGTCAACGACCAATGTAGTCACCTGCCCACAGAGGGCATGTTTACACACCCCAAGGGGCTGTGCAATAAAAGAGCATGTTTACACACCCCAAGGGGCTGTGCAATAAAAGAGCATGTTTACACACTGATTGGGACAGCACAGTGAAAAGGTATGTTTATGTAATGTCTTTGGAAACCGAGAGACTGACCATAATTATAAAAGTTTGGAGGGACAAAATCTGACTTTGCAGCTGACTATGGCCACAAGCCGTTCGACTTACTGAGTGGCCCAACATCAGTAATTCATCCTACTCATTCAGAAGAGAAATAATTCATATGCTTTCAGACACATATATTTCAGTATCATTTGGGATTACATTAATTATACTATTATATTTATATAAAACAGGGATTACTTTTACAGTTATTGTAATTATTGTTAAACAGGGATCATATGAGGAATCACTGAGACCCTCAAAACAATGTAGTGGCTTCTTGTTAGGTTTTATTAAAAAGCACGTGTAGGGATCACTGCAGCGGACATTTCTGTGAGGTTGAAGAAGCACTGGTCCAGGGCGGCAGGGTGGAGAGTCTCGGTGACCTTACTTGGTTGCTGTATGCTTTTGGGGCCATCTGCTTGTACAGGGGAGCCACCTTGGTAGCTAGTTCCTGGAAGTTATCCCTGAGATTTTCCTCCTGCAAACCATCACAAAAAATATTTCAGTTATAAACTCAATGTACTGACAAGGCTACACGTGATGGAAGCAGCACCCAAAGCTACACTGAACACAACAGGCACCCGAAAACAGAGCTACATGGAAAAGTAAAAGGACGGCCACATGGAATGGAACAGGCACCCGAAAAGACAGCTATGTAAAATGCAAGGTCCCCTTCTGCTGAAAAATATAACTAAACAGGAAGAAAGAAACAGAGTTGGAGATGGACATCAATGGTGGAAAATTACATTTTTTTAATGAGGGAGGTGAATGTGAAATAGCCATAGATTGAAAATGCAAAAATATCAACACTGGACAATTTTAACCCACTCATGCATGATGTCCACATTTGTGGACAGTTAATTTAATTCCATTTTCGGTTATTTTATCATGATATAATTCTCCAAACCCATTGTGGGCCAGTATCAGTGCATCCATAGCAATCTTGGAACAGCAGAATAAAATGTTGTTTGATTGCTGACACCCTAAATCCAATATGTCTGATAGTGATAGCCATGCACACCATGCTTCAGTCATATCTGTGGAAAACTTCTATTGAAAAAGGTCAAATGAAAAAATATTAGTATGCACAGAAAACTGTGATGAACATGTCTGTGTTTTGTAAACCTACATTTAGAGTAAAATGTAGTCTTAACTGAAAAACCAACTGTCCACATATGTGGGCATCATGCTACAGTGGAATTCTTGTTTCCGTAATCTGGTATTGTATCTGTTATATATTTTCCCTTCTGATTTAAATGAGCTTATATTAAAATTAAACTGACAATAAACAAATATGTTGAAAATGATCATACGGAATGATCACACTGTTGTGTCATGTTGGATGTTCCTATTTTTTATAACTGAGATGATTCAACATGACATGAAAATGAGCTAAAAACTGAGAAATTAGTTAATTTTTTATCTTATTAGCAGTGGATGTGTACTCATATTTATTACACTATTGCAAAGTTTCCAGATATATTTCACCATAATTGTAGATATTATTTTGAGGTTGTCCTCTCTGTTGTATGTAAAATACTTGCGTGGACATTTAAATAACTTTTAAATAGAAAAGAATTTTGCAAGAAACTAAAATGTATTTCAACTTAAGCACAATTTTGAATAATAATAACAATCTTTTTAAAATGTGGAAAGTTTTTCTCTTTATTCATGCACGAAAGGGTTAAACTTACTGCAAGAAACACAAAATTCCAACCTGACAAAGACAGCTAACGTGAGTACGGCTGGTTGCCAAGACAAAGATGTGCAATGTGCCCAATCCATGATGTGTAGATCCCACACTTATTTTTTTATCTTTTCCATAGTAACTTTCAATATTAAAGATAGAGTATGCACTTACATTAACAAATAACAACACTAATATTTATATATTGTATGATGTTATGTGATCAAATCATTTTCAATATTGTTCCTGTTCTTACTTGTCATCTGGGAGTTTCTGCAATCTTATGGAAAGCACCAAAAATATTCCAGTTTAATTGTTGATGGCCAACGTGCAAGTAATTGAAACTGCAAATGGCAAATTTGACAATATGAAGGGGCGACAATAGTAATTTAATGATCGTGTCAGTATGGGGTGCAGCCCTCAAGAACTTGATTTATGACAAAACGATTACATATTCAAGCCTTCAATCCTGCCTGCTCACCCCTGAGCAAAATATGTAACAGCTGAATGAGAGGTGGGGTACATCTGAATGAATGGGGCCCTTTTCCAAAGCTGACCTCTTTGGGGTGGTCTCCTTGAAGCCTGAACTTGCGTGGCGTCTTGCTTCGGGCATACTTGCACCCATTGAAATACATGCTCCAGGAGCACCCGAAGGAGAAGGAGGCACCACAGGTATCGAGGTCCTTCCCCTGGCATGCGCAGGTGCGGCTGTGAGTGGGGCGGGAGGCAGAGAGGGGCAGTGTTAGCAAACTGCTGTCTGGAGGCCCCTCAGCCCTTGGACAACTGGCCACAAGCCACACACTCACTCTTCATTGAGGCCACAGCGGCGGCTCGTAGGGTTGCCGAATTTGGTGAGTGTTTCGGTGACCTCTCGGTACAGGTGGTCCCCAAGGGCGCGCGGCACGCCGTCCCAGATCAGGATGACCACGATGATGACGGCGTTCTCACAGTGGTGTCCCACACGCTGCTTCACCAGGCACAGGACCTTCTCAGCCTCACTGCTGCGCCGGATCACCTGGCCGGGAAGTGAACAGGTAAGTCAGAGGTGGAGGGGGGTAAACTTAGCCCATCCGCAGGGAGGTACTTCTGGAATGACTTCATGAATAGTTATCTGTGTTTAAATGATGGCAGCTTCCACAGAGATGTCACACCTACTCAACCTGAGTGCCAGTGACAAAGTATTTATTTTACGTGATCATCCAAATTTCCATGCCAGCATGGAGTGTTAACAGAAAGTCTTGTTTGCAGCTTAGCAGCAGAGCTGCCTCATGTATTGTTTCTTATTTAGCTGAAGATGCACAGTACTCTGTTTTTCAATTCTCAGAACATGGAGCTTTTTTTTTTTTTACTTTATTGCACCTTTTGTCTGATGGACCTGTTAAATTGAGTTAAATTGACTGTGTTTGCAAACAGACATTTGTTGGCAACTTTCATGCATCTGGCATGACACTCTCTACGCTCATGTAAGAAATCGTACAGCAAATCAGTTTTATTCCATTATAACTCTAAAATTAGCTACATCAAAAGCGCAAGAGTAGTTTGCAAGCCCTACTCTTTATGTTCTTACAAGGTAAAAAACTTACATACATAAATGCATGTGATGTTTGTGCAGACTTCTCTCAAATTGAAAACCTCACTCCAGTCAATTGACCAAAGTTGGCAACCCTGGACCACAGCAAACAGATACTTGGACCCGCATGTTTCATTTTCACTTGGACCCGCAGGGAATTCTGTGCCAATCAGAATTTTAAAGCTGGTGTTTGTTTAAATGAAGCACTTCATCAGGAGTACCAATAAAGCCGCTCATCTGACACAATTGACATCAGTCAGTCTCTCCAGCCAATAGGACTGTTGATTAACAAGGGCCCCATAAATCATGGCAGTCTTGACCCATCAGGGTAGCTGCGAATTAGTGTGGCTCCCTGCAGCTTAAGTGTGACAGGCAGGGGAGCTCGCACCCTGCCGATCCACACCACGTGTCACCCTGTCACAGCTTTCCCCTTTGTGAATCCTGCCCTCGTTAGCTCCCCAGAGCCACTTGGCTGACAGGTGACGCTGTGGACATCTTTCCCTCTCTCACAGTCCCTTCCCTGTCCCTCAGTGTTTTTGCTCATTCCAAAATGCTAAGGTATACACCATACACAGCAATGGGTACAGACACAGACATTTTTAGGAAATGTACTCATAGATTTATTAAGTAAAAAAAAGACTCCTTTTGTCGACCTTCTTGAAGACTACGTCACTTTTCTTTACTGTCCAGCAAATAAGAAACTGGGGAACATTCCAGTGTCATAAGGAAGGAAACAATGAAGCAGGAAGACTTGGAAGCCTCCGTGAAGCCCATCCTGTCATGAAGCCTGGCGGTTTCCTGAGATCATCCCATTGAGACTTACCCACTTAGCAATAGGGCATCCCTGAGAACTCTTTCCCTCCTTGCCTGTGTAGACCACCTTTTCAATGCGTATGGCCTCACCCTTCTGTCCAAACCTGCATATACACAGAACACATACAAATTCAGAAACACGCATGCATGGTATACATAGAAAACTGACTGGAAACCTAGTGTACCTCTGCCTTGTGCCCTGTGCTGCTTGGGATGGGCTCCAGGCCCCCTGTGACCCCAGCCGGGATAAGCAGATGGAAGAGTGTGTCATTGTGCGATGGAACAAAACAACCAGCACAAACTCTGAGAGGGTGTTTGCAGAGCTATGCTGATATTCATACGGGTGTGAGGAGACCCTGGCCCAAAAGCAGAGGGATGAAATACAAGAACACTGAATAATGATGTTAAGGTGGCATCTTAGCTCCCTTATTTATTTTAATCTTCCCAAAGAGCTACAAATTAATGAACTGATGAGAGGCAGGGAATGCTGGGTCGGATCGGGGTGAGGGGCAGGGATTCCTGGGTCGTATCGGGGTGAGGGGCAGGGAATGCTGGGTCATATCGGGGTGAGAGACAGGGAATCCTGGGTTGGTTCGGGGTGAGGGGCAGGGAATCCTGGGTCGTATCGGGGTGAGAGGCAGGGAATCCTGGGTCGGATCGGGGTGAGGAGCAGGGAATCCTGGGTCGGTTCGGGGTGAGAGGCAAGGAATCCTGGGTCCGATTGGGGTTAGAGGCAGGGATTCCTGGGTCATATCGGGGTGAGGGGCAGGGAATCCTGGGTCGTATCGGGGTGAGAGGCAGGGATTCCTGGGTCGTATCGGGGAGAGGGGCAGGGAATCCTGGGTCGGTTCGGGGTGAGGGGCAGGGAATGCTGGGTCGTATCGGGGTGAGAGGCAGGGAATCCTGGGTCGGTTCGGGGTGAGAGGCAGGGATTCCTGGGTCGTATCGGGGAGAGGGGCAGGGAATGCTGGGTCGTATCGGGGTGAGGGGCAGGGAATGCTGGGTCGTATCGGGGTGAGGGGCAGGGAATCCTGGGTCCGATTGGGGTTAGAGGTTGGTCACAGGGTGAGCCTCCAATTGTGTGGTGTAATTAACCCCTGTGCTATAAAACATCCATGGACTCTCCCAGTATCCCGTAGCTTCTCCCTGAGTCATGCTCAAATCGCAAGTCCTGAACGTCCAGGAGGGTTTTCCAATCCTCACCCTGTAGGCCATACTGTTTATGTTACCATCTAAAGAAAGTGCCGGATTGAAGAAGTGTGAGTAGTAAACCGCAGTCCAGGATCAGTCAGCTTTGGTGATTATTACCACCGTACCGTAACACATTTTTAAGTCACTAATCCCAGCACATGTCTTTACCCCCTGTGTGTGGCATGTGATTGAGTAGGAGTATCCCACTCCCCTTAAAGAGGCAAATCAGAGGAGCTAGACTGTGAAAGCGGCAGCAAAAGGTGATCACGTGATTGCTACGCTGTGTCCTCATCTCCCCTAGCCTACCTCCTGCTCACTCTCTGCTGACGTTCTCTCTTTCTCTCATACATTGGATTCTGGGTCAGGGTTTCCCCCAGGGGCCCGGGGTGAATGGAGGAGAAGGAGGCAGTGAGACACAGCTGTGCAAGTGGTAGGCAAGAGGATGCCGGGTAGACTGCAAGGGAAGGATCGGCTCCTCAGGAAGAACTTGCCCTCACTGTCCCAGCTTCCCCTCTCACCTCCGCCAGCACAGTGCGGGCGCTGCTGCTGCCTAGGCCTCTCTCAGGGGCCAGTTACTTGACCAAGGGATCTCCCCACACCACAGCTATCGGTAGGCCATCATACATCTACATGGTGCCTCTCACCTGTTTTCCATGAGTTCTCTAATGGAGGCCACTGTGGGCCCCGCGCCCAAGTGGTTGTAATATGGGCCATCATCCTTCTCATGGAACTGCTCTGTGAGAGAGAGAAGAAAAAAGTATGCGTCAAATCTCTGCCTCCACAACCTGAGCTCCACGCCTCTGTCTAGCTGTCCCTCCCAGTGGACTGGGGGCGTGCCACTGGCTAGTGCTCTGGTGAGCCAATAGCAGTGAGTTTTGAAGCTGGGAGGTTAGGAGGGAACACCCAGGCGGAGCACATGTCAGTTTGGAAACAGAGAAGCCTTCAGTGACAGAGTCAGCCTCACACCAAACAGTGTGTGTTTATTTGTGAGCTCTGCGGCGGGAAAGGGAGGGCAGAGTGTGTGAGGCTGAGCGCGTGTGTGTGTGTGTGTGTGTGCCTGCCCAAGGAGGGGATTTAAGGTCACATTCCACTGGGAGCGGAGGGAGGGAGAGAGAGAAGGGCGTGGCTGAAACCAGGAAATTATCCACAGGAGTGTCGATCCTTTGACTGCACTTGTATGTGTCTGTGTGTGAGTGTGCAGATTAGGTTTATATTACATTGTGAGGACCAAATGTCCCCCACAATGTGACAAAAATCTGTTATTTTGACGTTGTGGGGATAATTTTTCAGGTCCCCACAAAGATCTTTGAATTACATTAAAACACTAAAATTGGCCTAGGGCTGGGTTAGGGGTAAAGGTAATCATAGTTGGGATTAGAGTTTTCCCCAAAGAAATTAATGGAGAGTCCCCACGAAGATATAATTACAAACTTGTGTATGAGTGTGTGTGTGTCTGCGGGCGCTCCTAACAAAGCGACCAGAGAGGGTGCTCAAGTGAGGGTGTCGGGTTACACCAGCCGTTTTTCACTCTGTGTGTCTCACGGTGTGTTGCCGGGCAACACATTGGTGACCTCTAGCCTAGTAGTAACCTTTGCTCTCACAGCTACCGGTTAGATACAAGGTATTTACAGCAAATAATACATAACCACTCAAAATTATGGAAAGATAGATGATATAATTTTGCTGCTGGAATTCCATTCAGTGGGATATCTTTGTCTAAGCAACAATCAGTTATTACCCAGAAGAGGAAAATGAGGTGTTACAAACACAGCAGGTGTTAGGAGTTTAGGAGAACCAAACCCTATGTAAGAGATCAATATGAAAATCAGACAGATGTTCCCAGCATGCCGTGTGGCTGAATGGTGGCGGTGCTGTGGTGGAAATCCTTTGTTGGCTGCCACTTCAAGTCCTGTCTTCACACCTCTCCATACTCATCTGTATTTCTCTCAGAAAGGCTACAATCCACCTGTCTCCTGGCATGTCCACAGGCTTTCAGTGTTATGCAGGACAAAATGAAACATGAATCCTGTTATTCTGTTATTCTCTTTTGAAGTCTTCTCTCATCCAGACTTGAGAGAAAATGAGGGGCACACCCACCAGCATTTTAGCGACACCAAGGGATGAAGCAAGTGGATCCCTTTGGATGTTAGGTGTCTGCCTCTGGGAAGTAGAATTCTGGGAAGGACACTGCTGACCCGAGGCTCAGACTCTCAGAGGAAAAACTCTAACTCATGGAAGGAGATTGCTGGGAAAGACACAGCTGAACCAAGACTCAGACTCTCAGAGTGAACCATTGACTCAGGGAATGAGAGTGCTGAGAAGAACACTGCTTACCAAAAGCTCAGATTCTTAGAGTATACCATGAGAGAATACGAGGCTCCTGATCTCTTCAGGCCTGGCTAGCATGCAGAGCCCCCATCCTGTCAGTGATGGATGGGCCAGGTTGCTCTGAAGTACAGTCATCCTGCTAGGTCATCATCTGCAACAGTGCCCTCCCTCCGCCCCATTGTCCGGCCCCCTTTCCCCTCCTCCTGCTAGCATTCTCAGACACACACAGATGGTACCCAGACAATGGCACTGAAGCCGAAGAGATTAGGTTATAATCAGGGTCATCACGTGGGGGACAGAAGTGGAGGATAAAGATCATTCTAACTCCACATAGGATCCTGGGTGGGCACAGAAACAGCTAAAAGTCTCATAACCACATGGAATCTTTGTGTTAAAAGGATGGTCTGGATACTGCTGAGCCTCTTTCATGAATGGATAAATAGTATGTCTGTCTACCAGGACCTAAGACAGGCCAGCAGGGAAATGCCCTGCTGATGACCAAAGCTAGTGTTCACCATGGGCGATGTGGCTCATTTTACGCAGGGCAGTATTACAGCTTTGTTTGCATCCCCCCAGCCATCGAAGTTTCCTGTTTGAAAATGCGAACCCTCAGATGAGATTATGGGGTAAACAGCAATCAGGACCGAGTGTGTGTTTTGCAGTCTCGGGACCAAGCACTCACCTACACAATCGCAGAGAGGGAATTCGGCCTGAGCATCCTTAGCGGGGGTGTCCAGCAGGCTCTTAGTGGGAGTGTCTAGGTAGCGCAGGGGAGACTCCAGAAAGCCACGCAGTGAGGGAGAAGAAGGGGGGACGAGCTTTGTGGGTGTTTCTGTGTCATCTGATGCGGTAGAGAAGCAGGCGGTGGTGGACAGCACCGTGACGTCCCCTGACGACTCGATCTTCATGCGCTTCGGCAGCGGAGAGAAGGGAACGGTGAAGGGATCTTCCAGGACTCGATGTTGTTGCTGCTGCAGTTGCAGAAGGGGGTCAGGGGCTGAGGCCGCTGCCTGGGACGAGGGGCACACCCCCTGTGAGGCATCCCCATTGCATTGCTGCTCTATCCCATCACTTGCTGATGTCTGGGGGGGTTCTGCTTGGGCTGCGCTCCCATTTTCCTCTATGCCCCCTATGTCCATCGCCTCATCTTCTGGTAGGGGGACACCTGTGGCAGCCAGGGGACCAACAGCAGGGATTGTGGGCTGTGCTGGGAGGTCAGACAGGGGGGGTACAGGGGGGACGGCTTGTCCTGAGTTAGAATTTGGCTGAGCTGAGTTCGGTTCTGGGGTCTGGCTCTGGGTTCCGGGCAAAGGGGCGTCTCCAAACTCGGCCTCAAACTGGCGTATCAGCTCCTCCAATTTTGGGTTTAGGGCACCCAGCTGACTGAGTGAGGGGGCTGGCTGGGGTGTGGAGGGCAGGCTTGTGGTGCCAGGGATCAAACTGCTATCTCCTGACACCGGTGGTCCTGAAACAGCCTGGTCACCCTGCGGCAGTGAGACTGCGGAGGAGGCTAGCAGGGTAGGACCGCTTTCAGCATCACCCTGGTGAACTGGTTCAGCCAGGGCGCTGTTCAGAACAGATTCCTGAGGGTGGGCTGGGGACTGAGCTGGAAGGGGCCCCGGTTCTGTGGCTAACAATGCTGGGATAAGGTTGGCTATGGCCGGAAGGGGGAGAATATTCTCCTGACGGCTCGGTGGTGGTTTCTGAAAGGAGATCTGGGCCTGTGGCATGAAGGTAGGCTGCGAGGCCTTCTGTTTGGACTTCTTGATTACTATCTGCTTCGGTTTGGGTAGAGTCGGACCCAGCTGAGGCAGGAGGCCGGCCGCCAGCGGCTGCTTGAGGGACGGAGACGAGTAGCTCTTCTTCTTCTTAGGCTCCTTGGGCTCCTGCTTGATGGGTGCGGAGCCCTCATTCGGCCACCACTTGCGCAGGTCCTGGAAGCCTGGGAAGGGTGAGCGGTGGGCAGCGGCAGAGGTGCTGGAGAAAAGGTTCCGCTTGTGGTGCAGGTACTGCTGCAGGGATGCCTGAGTCAAGTGGCGCACAGCCGCGCTCCCAGGGGACAGTGGCCGGCCATTTGCCACAGCCCCGTACCTCTCCATTGCAGCACAGTTAGAGCCTGGGTACTCTCCAGAGTCCATCTCCTGCTTGATCTGGAGCCCCCCCAGACCTGAGGGGCCATGATGTGAGAGGTGCTGGGGGGCAGGGGACCTGAATGCCGGGTTTGCATACTTGCCACTGGTGTCTCCCAGTAGCTGCTTCAACTCCGACATGGGATCTCCACCGTTGTGGGGGGGAGGTGTGAAGCGAGGCTGGGACTCGGCAATCAGTGTCATGTGGGGCTTCCTGGGGCCCGTCTGCCACTGCAGTGGAAGGGGGCTGCCTGGGGTGGAGGTGGGTCCGGGGAAGGGTGACACGGCATGAGGGTGAGGGGAGGAGTGGAGTGCTGCGCCGGGCATTGAGGTGACGAGCATGTTGGCTTTGGGGTCCTCAGTCTGAACCTGCCTCCTGTGCTCCCAGGAGAACGAGTCCAGCTGCGGGTGTATTCCAGGCGGGACGGATTGCGGCCTGGGTGACGAGGAGGACAGGACCAGGTGGGTATTGTGCTGTGAGTGGGGTGGAAGGTGATGTGGAACTTGATGGTGATTTGTGGATGAAGCATCCACAGGGGGCACCACGGGCTGAGGAACGGTGGCCGACAGCTGGGTCAGCGCCTCAATGGCAATGGCTGTCTGCAGGCTGATGTTTTTTTCCTTGGCAATGGAAAGAACACTGGGTGAGCAGGGGATGGGAGCCAGGGAGCAGGGCATGGGGGAGTTGAGAGAGGTGTGGGAAGGGGTAGAGGACGTGACAGGGGGCGTGGCTCTGTTTAGCTGAAGGGCGAGATGGGCCGCTTGCTCCTGCTGGCTCTGGTGGAGCACACCGGATGCCCCATACTGCTTTTTGTCCTGGTCATCCACCACCATCTGGATCTTCTTCTCCAGCCACTCCATGTAGTCCGGACAGTCAGGTCCTTCGCAGTTGCAGTTCGGCGGCTTGTTGCCGTGGCGTGCCTGGCTCAGTGCTCTTTGCAGAGTGCTCAAGTCCTCGGGGGGACCTCGGTCCCCTCCTGCTGCCATCCCAGATGGCTGGGTCTCCACTGCCTGGCCTCCCATCTCCTGCTTGAACTTCTCATACAGCTGAGCTGTGTGGACCTGCTGCTCGGGGTGGCTGCAGGGCGATGACGTGCCCATGCTGGCTGCAAGGGCCACCAGGCTCCTGGCATTCTCCATATCTCTTTCTTCTGCAGCCCCACGCACCTCCCCGTCGCCCCAGCAGGGCATCTGCAGCTGCTCCTGCTGGAAATGATCAGTCTTGTTCTGCCCAGGGCCCCAGATTTGCCCCAGTAGCTCACACGCTGCCCTCTTCTGCCCCTCTCCAGCTGCTCCAGCTCCTAGCCCGCCTGCCTCCTCTTCCACACAGCGCCTGCTTTCCCCATTTGTTAGCCCCAGGCTCAACAAGCCTTCTTGCAGGTGGTCATGTGACCCAGCTTCCATCTGGCCTCTTCTTCTGGGGCCATCCACTGAAGCCAACCCTGAAACAGTCTGCAGGACAAACAAATAAAAAAGGCATCAGTTCTATGCATTCGGTGGGACAAGCGGCACCTATCAGTCTTCGGCTCATTCACTGCAATGCAGGTTAGGCTTCTGCTTGTTCACTGTAACGGGGGTACAGATACACCATTAATGTGTGACAGTCCTCATAAACAGCAACCAGCAATGGGCAGATGGCACAATTCCCTTTATTCACACTGGCTTCATGGTGCAACATGCATACATCTCCTCAGTGGATCATAATGCAGAGAGTTGGTATTACAGGAGCCATTTAAATGAATTCATTGTCCACAGCTGTGAAACTGGACTCCATTCCAGCATAAAGCTAATCTGCTCCATATTTTCCAGCTCTCCGTGACTCCTACAGTCACCATTTCCCTTTTAATGACCCGCTGTTCTGTGTTCCCTGCCTTAGACCCACGCTAATACATTTGCATGTGCTTACTGTACATTACCAAGGCGACTTATACACAGATCAGCTTTTATTACACGCAGAGGCACACACACTGGGATATGGGGGGCTATGCACAGTGTATGAATCCTTGAGACCATTGTCCCTGTCTAAACTCAGATGCAAATTCCGCTGAAGGTTTTCTGTTGCAAAGAAAAGCTGTCTGAAATTTGAAAGGCAAAGCAGTGTTTCCTGCAAGCCCTAACACTCCCCAACTCCCCACTGTTATTCCAGCAGGTGGAGGTGAGTACATCCCAGTGCCATTCAAGCTGCCCTGAAATCAAAAGGCCTTTCTGGCTCCTTATTCAGATCCCAGCCATTTGTTACCACCACATGATTAGCGTTTTGAAGGATTTGGTGGGATCTCCACAAATATACCATGCTTAGCCACTGACCTGTACATATTTCAGTGTTGATAGTACTGGACATATGAATGACGCGAGACATTACACGTTAATCGTTAAAAAGCAAAAGAGACTGCTCACCTGTCCCATAAGGCACTTCCATGCTCACTAAATTGTTCAATTGCATCAGCCAGCTGCCATTGCAGTGTTGTTCACAGAGAGGAACATGTGTACAAAAAGAAGAACTAAAGTTTGCTCCACTATTAGCCATGGAGCCGCGTTTGCTACGATACTTCACTACACAAAGCAGAACTAACCAAACTGGGTCTGAGCTAGAAACCCTATGGAAGAGGGAAGTGTGCTGGTCCGGCTGCCTTGGCACACATCAGAGGAGTAGCAGAGTTTGCAAGCCGGAATTCGAAAGCTCTTCCCGTTGTTGTATTTGACACCGTGTGAAATTCGGCGAGGTGCATTTGCTTTTGTGAACAGGTGGAAGGGGTCTATGACAGTGACAGCAAACTCCGGGGCTCCTGCACACAGGACACATTCTTCGCTTATGATATGAAAGGCAGCTGATCTGAAGACCATTTCATTCCAGACTGTACTAAGTCAGGAAAAGAAGAAGCAAGTACTGTTTAGAAACCCGTCCACATGTGAGAGCCTAATTGACACACTCTACGGTGAACTGACACTGCTCATACCATAAAAGAATATCTTTTAACTGTTCTTCCTTATATTCAGTGTAAATGTAATTTTGACAATGTTTCTTTTTCTACTCTGTGGAAATTCACCATCATCTAAAAATGACTCTACACTTTAACAGCAAAGGGGAATCTTGTAATGAAAATCTCACAATACAGAGATACAGAAAGAATCATGAATGCATACAGTGTCTATTTATATTGACAGCCAACTCTTCAGAGACATATGATGCCGTATACATCATATATATATACAACTTGAGAAAAATATTTGGCAAAAATCCAAAGTCAGAAGATTTTTGTTTGTTGAGGTAACAGTTCTATCCCTTTGTGACTTGCTGGACATTTTACTTCAACAGATCGTCTTCTGGATGTACTTGCTCAGATCATATAGATGTTGTGCTCTGCAGCAGGTGTTAGTCATGGATACCAGTCACTGAGGAGGCTCCGCTTGATGGTTAACCAATCAATTAGTGTATATTGTCAGAATGTACCCCAGGAATGAGAGCAGTTGGTTCGCAGGCATGTAAATGTTGAAAGCTGAACTGTTGCTCAACTACCTGATTGCATTAACCACCGGGTTGCGTGGTGCATTCTTCCTAAATGCACCCATTTATGACACTTCCTGTATGCCATGTGGAATAACAGAAAGTCACCGGACCTAAATATTTGGGCTGAAAATGGGATTCGCCATTAGACTCGGAGGAATGGGCATGTTTGGATGAAGATGAATGGCGACAGAACACATGACCAGCTTGAAAGGGGAGGTGAGTGCCCTCCGGGGGATGCGGGACTCAGCACCTCATGCAAATTATCCTGCTTTGTAGGTAACTGACAGGCAAGATCAAGATCAAAAGTCTCTGGATAGCAGCTTCAGCTGTGTAGCAATTAAAACACACCAACATCTATCCAGACAGCTTCTTTCAAATTAACCACAATGGCATGACCTGGGCATGACATAACACACTGGTTCCTATACCTTTACAAAAACACATATATGGCTGTCTGTTAGCCAACTATGAAAAAAGAAGTTGTATATCTTTCTTTTTAACCAATTATTAACCCAGCAACTACCAGGGGTGACCCCCAAGGTGCACTCAGAATTTACTCATTTAGTCTCAACATTCCAGACTGCTGGACCATGAGTTCTTACATTTATTAACAAAAAACATCATCTATCAGCATGCATGTGACCCAACCTGAGTGGCCCTCAGTGTAATATATGGCATTTTCAGGTTTGGCTCTCAGGAAACCAAAGTCAAACACAAACCACATACAGGTGTATAAAGGCAGCTTTTACAAACAACTGCTGAAACCCAGTGACCTTTCGTAAACCTGATCACAGATAACAGCCAGTAAGCCAAAGAGCCACACTCTGTCACTAATTATTGGTTAAATAACTAATTGTACACAGAGTCTTCCCCTCTCTGTCCCGGAGTCACAGAAAATGACCTTTTCAGATGTATCACTGTTGGATGAACCACTTGGTCTGAGTCCACCTCTTGTGTGTGCTATCTGTTCTCCCAGGGAAGCCCATGTCACTGATCAGGCTGGACATCAGTGCCAGGGGAGCTCCTTCCCCGTCTGACCCTATTCACACTGGCCAAGGGGCGGAGGCAGCTTTGGAGGGCTTTAAAATCACGGCTGCACAGCCCACCGTCAAGCCTGAATTCGCTTCCTCTTTCCTGAAACGGTCCGTAAAACTGAGACGGCAATGTAGTCGCTTGTTTACACATGCTTGTACAGCCACAGATAGTAGACGCAGCTGACCCCCACCCCCAACTGTGTCAAAACCGGACGACGACGCAGCTGGGACACGCTGAGACCCACGCGCGCATGCCACAACAGCCCTGAGTGAGGGAAGCACGTGCTTCAGGCAGCCAAACAGACAGCAGCTAACGGCACGTACGCCAGAACGCCAAACCGGACTGGTCTGTCAAACCTGCCTTTCTGCCCCAGTCCCTTTAAATGCGGCGCGTAAAAACAGGCTCACACTGCGGCCAGCGGGGTCCCCACCTCCGCCGGGGGGACAAACGCTTCTCAAGCTTGACAAGACAAAGCAAAAGCAGAAAAAAGAGGAAGGGTGAGAGTTGGAGGGGGGGCTGCAGGAAGCCTGGAAGTAGACAGCTGAACACAAATCCACACGGCTGGACACACGACTCCCCCTCCACCCCCTCCCCTCCCACTGCCCTCCCTCCTGTCGTCTAGAAACATGAAGTACCGACAAAAAGGAAGTCCATGGAAAAATAGACGGACGCCAGCAGGAAATGTGAAAAAAATAGTCGAACTACTTACGTTAGCGCGGCGCTGCTGACACGACTATAGCCTGCACGATGGAAGGGTGGAGGACAGAGAGAGGAGCGTCTAACATAAGCAGGGGCTCACCAAGGGTGGAAAGCCGGCAGAGATCTGCTGTTGGACTCAGTCAGTGCGGCACGCAGACACTCACGCACACACCCGCATGCACACCTCCCCCCAGGCACTCTCTGCCTCTTCTTACCGCCGCTGCTCTCTTCCCTCTCTTCTTTCCTCTCTCATTATCTCTCTCTGCTCCTCCCTTTGCCGTGTCTCCCCTCTTCTCTCTCTCTCTCTGTCTGTTTCTCCTTACAGCCCCCACTCTAAATCTCCCCCCCCCCTCTGTTTCTGACGCTCGCTCTCTCTCTCTCACTCACTCTCCCTGCCTGCTTGAGTCGAGCAAGAGAGAGGCCATTATCTGAGGCACAGTGGGCACGTACATTGGAATGGAGGAGAGTGCAGTGAACAGAAAGGGGGGCTGGTGGGGGAGGCGTAGGGCTCAGCAGACCTGTGCAGCCCTGCTTGCTCTGTCCATCTCTCTCTCCCTCTCTCTCTCTATCTGAAAAACCTGCTCATGGGCATAAATAACACTGACGTGAATCTTTGTTCATAATTTGTGTTTCTGAGAATCATTTTCAGAGAGTCAGCCGCAGAAGGCAGAAAAAGCGAACTCCGGCCGCAGTCGTAGCTAACAGGAAAACAAAAAAAGAGCGAAAGAAACGCAAAACAGTCCTTGGATGTGGTTTGTGTGAGGTGAATCTTTTTTTGGTCACCGCTTCCCATTTCAAGCGCGTCTCCTTCCTGCTCCTTGGCAACTTCTCATCTGCTCCCAACCTATGGGTCTCCCATCCCTTTCGTTCATGCCTCTGTCCTCCACGATTCCTATCTGCCCGCCGCTCTACCACGTCCCCTTTCCGCCCGGGGCCGATGGGCCACAGTGGAAGGTTCGCGGATTCGGCGCTCGCCGATGTCCTCGGACATCGACGTGGCCACCGTTAGGCTTCGGTTTTGTAGAGGAGTGCGGTCAAAGTTAGAGCGAAAGTACAGGGGCCAGGGAGGACAAGAACGACGGATGGTGCCGATAAGGGAGGAATGAGGAGCGGAACGAAAAACCGGACGATGGAGCTGGTCAATGAGGGTTACAGAATGGTCAGATGGCACAAGCAAGAAATGCAGGACGAGCCTGGGAAAGAGGCGAGGATAGAAACGAAAAGCGACAGAAATATATCCGCTCGCACACAGCGACTGCAAGCTCGCCTCTCTGTTTGGGATTCTGGATCTCATTTTGCGGACTCCGTGGTGCGAAGAGGAAGCGGAGCGAGCGAACAGACCGAGGGAGTCACCGCCTATCTCTGAACGGTCAGCAGAGAGCCGAGGAAGAGAGAGCGGCAGACGTGTTTGGGTCTGGGAGCAACAACAACAACAACAAGAGCAGCACCCAGAAACCACACAGCTCCCTCATCTGTCGCCCCCTCAACCCGTCTCCCCTCTCCTCTCATCCTGGCTCCTTCTTGTGGCGTCCCTCCGACACAGTCGCCCCTTGGTGCAGCTCTCCTGTCTGCCTCTCCCCCCAGCACCCTTGTCTTCGCACACGCTGCTTCAGTGCCACTGGATCTTTCTGGATCTCAGAGTTATTTGGAGCGGTGGGTCCTCCGTATAGGAGATCGCTGGCGGAGCGAAGCAGATAAGCGGGCATCACTCCCCTCTCTGGCTGCCGTCTTTTCCTGCAGGTTTGGCAGCCTCACACGTTTGGTCCCCCGCCCCACAGCTTTACGCATGACTCTCCACCCCCCCACCAACACGAGCTGCCCCAAAACAGGAGACACGCCACTGGCTAAGTCCTCGGCACAGCACCGAGCTGCAAGATGAGGTGCGTTACGTAATACGGCAGCAAGAGCCAGAGGGAGTGGGGGGGGGGGGGGCACAGGAGGCTCAGAAAGTGGATAGTAGTGACATTACCCTCACGTCACGAAAATCTGACATCATCCCCTCAAACCTACACCCCCCCACTGCGACCACCCCAAGAACCGGACAGGGGTGGGCGGATGGGTCACATGACATAGCGTGTGTGGGAGCCCCCTCCACTCCTCGCTCGCTCACTCACTCACTCGCACCCTCTCGCTCTCCTCCTCCCTCTCTTTGTCAATGACACAGCGTTTCTTGTGAAGAGCACCAGTTTAACCCATCTCTGCCCAGCGTTGCCTCCCGCTTACCAGATTAGTGACATCAGTGGATGGGAAGGGGTGGGAATGCCAGACCTGAGAGCTGATAGTGGAAAGTTTCTGAGTGCAGGCAGGTTCCAGATGAAGCAGACAGTGCTGCAGGGCAGGCAGTTTCCAGAATGCCAGATGTAGGGACATGCCAGGCTGGTTGACTAGGAGGGGGGGCACACCACTAAGATGGACAGTGGCCTTCTACATTCAGCTCCCCCCCCAACTGACTCCATACAGTCCTTATCCACCTTGCCCATCCCCATGTTCTGGCTAACCCAGGGACTCAGACCGGATTCCCCCCCCTCCCAACAATTAGGTAATACCGAGGCACAAGGAAAGTGCAGCCACCTTCTTTCAGGGGTGGCATGCCGACTGATGCTACAGCACCCCCTTATGGCAGGCAGAACCAGAGTGATCCCGCCGCCACTCCCCCCACATCACATGTCTCACCTCAGTCAGGCGGCTTGCTCTGGCAGCAAGGTTGCTTAGGCAACCATGACGATGTGCAACCGGAGACCCAGGAGGTAAATTCATGCGGCGAAGGCCCAGGACACCAACTTCTCCCAAAGCAGCGTGACAAAGACCTCAAACCCAGCACTCAGAACCCATGATCAGGCAGCCAAACAGACAACAGAGCCACTTGGGCTCCTATTTTCGCATGGGGGTCACACTCTCTTCTGTGTCCGTGGTACCAAAGAGGTCCGCCGGCCCAGGTGAGAGAGCCCACGCACACATGAGCTCACACTGGTGCACTGACCGATTCCACAGGAGGGAGAGGCAGCTTCCACTGTAGGAGAGATGACAGACAACTGAGAACAGACTCTGTGTTCACCTCTCCACACTCCGCCATGAGTCATCTCCTCTTACCCCACCCACACACACACTGACACACAAACGGGCAAGGACTGACTCACAGACATACACATGCTAAAACACTCTGAAACTGTAACACACTCTAGCACTCACACAATAATACACATGCAGAATACACACAAAATAAACATATATTCACACACAGAGTGAATACACACAGTAGATACAACAGAAACACAGAGGGTGGATACACACAAAGACATTAAACACACATTCACAGTGAACACACTCTCACACAGTGAATACACAAACTGACTAGCAACAGACCCAATTATCACACACACTCACAAAATCAATACAAACACAGTGAATATATTTTCACACTGTGAACACACTCTTGTGCAATAAATACACAAAGTGAGTATACTCTCACACAGTGAACACACCCTTACAGAATGAATATACACACACAGTGAACACTCTTATACAATAAATACACACAGTGAGTATGCTCACACAGTGAACACACCCTTACAGAATGAGTACACACACACAGTGAACACTCTTATACAATAAATACACGGTAAGTATACTCACACAGTGAACACACATTTACACAATAAATACGCAATGAATATACTCTCACACAGTGAACACACTCTTATGCTATTAATACACGCCCACACAATGAACACACATTTTTTTTACAATGAATATTCTCACACACACACACAGTCAACACAAACTCACACAGACATTGAGGGACAGACTGCACAGAAGCACACTGTAAGAAGTCACACCAAGCTGGATTGTTAATGCACACAAACAAACAGTACTGCCGATTAAAATTAACGCAGCGTCATACACACAGGCTTTCCCACGACAGCAAGGGGGACGCTGACATTTTGGGGGGATTTCCTCTGTGAATTTTTATTGAAGCATTGGGTGTGATTAACCACCGACCCCCAAGCTGAGTAATAACTACGCTCGTGCAGGGCTTCTGGGGCACAAAACACCTCATCCCACGGGTTGGAACGTTCAGCTCACCCGATGCCTTTCAGGATCAGTGAGAGGGGTAGAGATTCGACATGGGGGTAAAAAGGAAGGTCCGACAAACAGAGTAATCCTTCACTGACACATACCCAGAGCCCCAAATTGTCTGAATCCCCCACTGCCGCCAGCCCGCAAAGACCCTGGGCAAACATCATCAGAACCTGCGCCTCTGACACACGCACCCGCGATTAGCTCAGAACCAGGACCGCAGGCATCCGGGGACTTATTTGTGAATGAAGCTCACGAATTCATGCAGAAACAGAGACCTTGTGACCTTAGCTATGCTAATCCAAGGGATGGGTTATTAACATGGGTGTGGAGTGTGACACACGCCTGTAGAATGTGCATTCTCTTTGTTTGTCTCTCCTTCTACTGTCCTTCCCTTCTTACAGAGGTCCCCAGGAGCCATGCTCTGCTACGGGGTATCCACTGTGTCATAACTCCTCCCGGTGCCCCCCCCCCCGCCAGCATCCCCTCCCCGACACGCGGCACGTGCAAGTCAGCACGCAGAGCCCAGCTGCGAGGGGCCCCCAGTCGCACAAAGAGAGAGAGCGAGCAGAGTGGGGGGAGGGCGTATCCGACCTCGCCGAGAGCAGGGGGGGGAGGGTCTTTGTGAGGCAAACTGGGAACGGCAGGAAAATAAAATGAAATATGTGCAGAGAAACAGGAAGGAGGGAAGGCGAGGGAGGGAAATGCCAAGGAACAAAGGGACATGGCGAGAGTGCAGACGGAGGGGGGAAGCAGGGAAGACACGGAGTCGAACAAAGGAAATCAATAACACACTGCAGTCTCCGGAACAAGAAATGTACATCTGTGTTAAAAAATATTACTACACAGAGTCCAGCACAAAAGATACCCCGGGCAATGGCTGAAAGCAGGGCACCGGTGACGAAAGGACAACAACTCGATCAAACTGCCTGTTTCCGATGGCAACCCTACTTGAGTACATATACTATAAGCAAGTGTAATATTAGCGTAGACACTAACAAGGTGCTGGTGGTGGGTTGGGGGGCAGAGAAGCAGCCCCCCCCTCCTCAAAAGCCTGTGGCTCTCTGCCAGCCTTGTCTCTCCCAGGAGTCAGGCTAAGATTAGCTCCCCATATGTTACAGTCAGGCACAGCCAGCCTTAAAGGGCCAGTGTCCCCTTTTAACAATGCAGTGCCAAAGGCGCCATGCTACTCGTAAAATCACGCCATCTTTCCCGGTCATAGCTGCAGCGCAGCACATCAGACCCTCAGTGCATTACCAAGCTCATAAGCAGAGCTTTTACCCAGTCAGTTCTGCCCCGGGACTGTGAGTACCACCACAGTGTACCGGAAACCGTCCGAACAGCTGCCTTGAAGAAGGAAACAGTCTGAAAAAGGCTGTTCTGAGCAGAGCCACAGAGGACAGAGACGCCGCGGTCAGCGGAGCATGAGGACGCCGTGGCCGGGAGCCTGGCTGACCCATCCATTTTTTATGAATTGCGGCACCGCTCAGCAAGCCCCGGGTTCTCCGGTAGATGCAGTCAGCTCCAAACGTGCATCAGCAGAGCCAGCCCAGAGACGCGGTGAGACGATTCCCCATATCGGAGAGGAGCTAGGAATTGAGATCATGTGAAGCCCAGGAGGACTGTTACGTAAGACCTATTTTGGTATGAAGTCGTCAGAGCTCGGATCAATTCAGCTTTAAAATGACGCCCATCTCCCTCTAGCCTCCGCTTCAGAAACCCTCAGCAACTGCTTCAGACTCATGTTTTGGGGGCCACTGGATTCTTGTTGATGGCCACCCATCAGCCAGGTTGGACAACCAGCCCCCAGAAATCATAATCCAGGGAAAATAAAGACCTCCTGAACTGTAACCTTCAAGGCAACAAGAACTGCCACAAAGGATGAGCAGAAAGAAGCAACCTGAGCAGGTTCCTTGTCCAGGAATGAGGGGAACATCATCCTAAAGTCTGAATGGACCTTCGGATTCAAGTCAATGAACGTTGGTGAATTCAGAGTTTAAACACGGACTTTGGATGCCATGTCAAAATATGGCCTCTCTGAGCCCATCTTCCATTGTCTTCCTCTCATACCACCTTAGAAAGGCCGTGACAGTTGCCTTCTACACAGCAAACCATTTGTACCCTACATCAACGTCATCTGTCACTAGCGGATGCAAAATCCAGGTCACCGTTAACCTGTTACCAACAGAGCCTCACCCTCATGCCGGGACTGGAAGGTTTTGTCCAAATGTCCTCATTCCATTTTATCTCTCTGTAATTTAGCAGTTCTCCTCATGTATCGTAATTACAAACCCACCCCATCCTACCCTACCATAACCATGGAGACACAATAAACCTTTTTTCTGTGGGTCAAAGTAACAAACACAAAATTTCTGCACAAATTCAACAGAACTGTGTAATCAGACCAATAGTGAACCACACATATCACAGCACAAACTACCCACCCAACTCAATGAAAAGAGACACCAGCTAGGATGCTTAACACTATTTTGGGATAGAACGAGTGAGTTCACCTCGACAAGCAAAGGTACACATGGAGTAGCTATGGCCCACGTTTTTTGTTACATTATTCAATGCCCCATTGACATACCCACATATTCTGCAATTCAGTACAACGCAATGCACAGACTGGTGCTGACTGATCCTCTATTTTTGTCGAAGGTCATCGTTGAGAGTGGGTCATGTGATTACAATCATAGAAATACATACCTGGTGAGATCCACTGTGTAAGTTCATCGCCATCAGCTCAGCAGGGAAAGCACTTACCTGGAGTTCACCTGCATGTATTGCATAGGCTACGTCCATAAGTGTTAAACTGGGGTGTTGTTGGACAGACATACAGCAAAGAGTGAAGGAGGAAGTCATCAGCCTTAATACGACCATGACTCTGATCACAAATAAAACTGCCTTCCAACCTTAGCAGCCAAGCTAGCATTAGCATGGGTGTCTGTCATGTTCCAGTGGTTAATGAGCATGTACTCACATGTGTGTGCAGCCCCAAAGTAATGGCCACAGAGCCACCCTGTCCTCTTTTTGGGTTTTAATATAAGGAACCAGGTGATAAATAACTCAGAACCTGAACTCAGCCCCATGTCTCTGTTAAGTTTCACCATGAAGTACAAAAGTGTGACCTTGTCCCAAGATCCGCGAGGAGTGGGAATGCGCTCTCAGGCTGCCACCTCGTGTTCCAGCTCAACAGCAAACTGGATCTCATAGCTTGGTGTTCCGACACTGAGAGGTGGGAATGACTGTGGCCTTTGAATGAAACCCCGGTCACCAGTCCCCAATTTCCTAAGAATCATCAGCATTGCAAACAAGTCAAGCCACCTGTAACAGGGAGATGAATTTAGCTTCCTGCTGAGCGCAAAATCCCATCTGTCTTGGTCTGAGGACTCATCAGCCATGTCATTGGCCAGCATGTGAGAGGAGTAAGGTGAGAGCATCATGTAACAGGGCAGATGACACTCCTTGGTTGAGTTGAGTCAGAGCTACCAGGGAGGTCGAGTCTTTTTATAGGCTAACCCTCACGACTAAACTTTTATTTATAAACTGAGCTCATTCCATTCGCTGGCAGTTTCTATGACTAGCAAAATGATTTTTACTTCTGGGCAAATCCTAGCTCATTCGGTGTCAACGTTAAAACGAAGGGGCCCCTTTAGAGAGTCTGCAAGAGGTAACATCGTGAACATGTCCTAAACAAAAAGCCACACCTGGAGGTTAAACATTCACATTGTTTCAGCGGCTATATGTGTGTGAACAGCACTGGACTTAACCATCATACTCACGTTCCCTCCAATTCATGATCTTTTGGGTTTTCATGTCCATTTGGGGGACGCACCAACATTTTGGGACAACGAAACAGAGCCATGAAAGTTCAGTTACCGCACCAGACGTTCAATAGGCCAGGGGATGGAAACCTTCCACCGGGGAGAAAAAGTGGACCCTGGCACGCGTCAGAGTGGCAGGGAAAGCCGAGGACTTGCCGGAGAGTTATTGGTGCTATTATTCCGCAGGAAGCCGGTGTGGTTTATCGCGACTGAGCACAGCGGCTGGCAGGGCGTGGAATCACAGGGCTGCTGGGAGTTCACATGGCCTCCCGTGCACTGTAAGTTACTACAGTCCAAACAGACGTGTCCATGTGAGCACCGGCACGCGCATGACCCACTAACTTTCATTCCGTTTACCTCGGGTGACTTTAAAACTTTGACAGGCCCGCCCACCTACTTCCTCTTTTCCGTTGCTCCTGGCACGTGCCTCCCGTTCCCTCCAATAAGCGCCGAGCCCGGGATCCTTTAAACTCAGGCCGTCCTCGAAGAGCAGCGGCATGCGCTACAGCCAGATAAAGGCCGGCGCGCAGTGGGGAAAGCGGACCCATGCGGATCTCGTACTTTTGCGTTCGCTGGCCACCTCAGTGTCGTCTGCCCACCCAACACCGTTTGAACGTGACCCTGCCACCTGTCTGATTCGCGTTTCGTCAGCCCCCTCCCCAACCCCTGGCGGGAGACAAGGAGACTCAGTTCAGCTCAGGATACACATAAACACAGAACCAGACGCACACATGGATTTGGAGGCTGCCTTCCGACTCCTTTCACGGAGTGAAAAAGAAATATGGAGGACCATCTCTGAGGGATGACAGCAAGCCCCCTTCTATGGTGGCTGGACTGCGCCAATTTGAGGACCTGCATGTCACACAGACACAGACACACACACACACGTATGCAGACAAACACTCAAACTCCACCATCATTCTCTCCAGAGGGGTATTAACCTTACCTCTGCTGTCAGATACGAGGTGCCAAATCCAGCTTTTCTGTTGTCCTCAAATCCCACCTTGCGGCCGATAAGAGAGAGACAGAGACAGAGGGGGAGAGAGAGAGAAAGGCACGGCAATCAATAGAATAATGCGACAAGACGCCTCTCGACGACACGTATCTATTCAGGGCGCCCGGCATCCAGACGCACATTCACAGCACATCCTTCTTGTTCCCGTGCTTCTCTCTTTTTGGAGTTTTCCCCCGTCCTTCCCTGCCTTTCAGTCGAGACAAAGGCAGCCCTTTAGCCTGAAACCGCAGCTGGTGCCCCCGCTCTCTCACGCCCGATAAGGAGTGACACACGGTGAGGGTCTTTCTCTATGAATTATGTAACACAGTGGAACGGGCTCCTGCCCAGGTTTAGGCATGCATGCGTGTGGAGCTAAAAATCACCACTGATAACATCACTACGCTGAAAATGAGGAAGGAGGTAATTTAACTGTGGTGTCAAACAGCCCTAAGCGAAACAGCACCGAGACCCCTAGTGAGCTCCCCATAACCCCCTCCCAGCAACAACAATAGTGATATAATACTTTTCTCTTGCAGCGTCCTGCCTGGTTGGCTCGTCCCTGTACCGGCCCTGTTTTGTCTTTAGCCAGTTAACCCCAGCCTACCCCCACACTCCCTGCTTCCACCCCCACCCGCTCTCCCTGCCGGCCCTGTCGCTGTCAGCTCCCCCCTGATAATTAATATTTACCCACTGAGCCAATCTGCTTTGCCGAATGCTCCATCCACTGGCGCTATCCCCATTAGAAGTCTCCGGCTCTTGCGACTAACCTCTCTGTCTCCCTCTTGCTTCTGTGTGCTCCTGCCCATTCAGGAAGCCATCTTGTGTTTTTAATCCTGTTTTACATTAGTACTAGTAGACTAGTTCTCTCTCTCTCTCTCTCTCTCTCTCTCTCTCTCTCTCCCTCCCGCCTCTCTCTTACTCTCTCGTTCGCTCTCTCTCTGACTCGCTCCCCTACACAGGGTGATTTTTCTTCTTTTTTTTTTTACCAGCGTTCGCGGTTGACGCTGCCTTACCCAAGACCCCCTCCCACACTTCTCTTTTTTTCTCCACCCCCTCCCTCTTCTCTCTCACTCTTTCCAACAAGCGAAAGAGCAAACTGCAGACGTGATGTGAATACCCCCGCCGCCTCCACCACCACCCCCCCCCCCATGCACACACACAAGCCGGCAGCACCACCAAACTGAAGCGACGTCACATTACGGATATCAGACAAAGGAAGGCCAGCCACCAATCAGCAACGGGGAAGATCTTTGCTGCTAGGCTGAGAGAGGGGGGAGGGGAGCCAATGTGTGTGCGGTGTGTGCTGGCTGTCTATAAAAGAATGAGCCTGTGAGGAGAGAGGAAGGTGGACGGGGGAAGGGTTTCTCTCTTTGCCTGTCAATTATCTCTCGTAGCCGGTTTCCCTAAACAATGCCTGTGGTATGTGGAATCACTGAAGACCATCTGGGGTCCGACTGCCTGTAATAACTGGACCGGATCGTGCCGGACTGGACTGCACGACTGCGGGCTGACGCACGCGCAGACATGCGCGCACACACATGCCCCCGGCGACCTGGAAGCACGCAGCAACCCTCTGCTAAATATAAAGCACACACAGTCACACACACACTAATGGCTGCAGGAAGGAGCTACCACCTTACTGACAAGCAACTGACGCCACTGGGTCTATTAATTGTTTATTGCAATAAAATCAAGAAGAAAAGCAATTCACTGCATGTTAAGGACAATGGTGAAAAATAGTGAATTTTATTTTCCTGTTGCCATAAATTACTGCTCCTCTGTAAATATGGGAATATATACCGTATTCATGAGGCAGCGCTGCATCTCACAACGAATGTGAATCTATTTAGACTGGAGCCTGTGAGTTTGCCAAAGTCTTTTTTGCAGCATGTTACACACATCAAGCAGGATAAAAACAGGGTCAGTGTGTGTATGTGTGTTTTTCTCTCCCTGCAGGTGAGCATAGCCCCATTTGTGGCTCTCCTCACTGTGTAGTATGTAGCCTGAGTGTTACAGGGCAGCAGCCTCTGGCCACGCCTGTCTGCATTGTCGTTATTCGAAGCTGACCGAGCGTCCTTGGCACAGGGCACCGGCGCGGTTCGAGACACGCGCGGTCAGATTACCGCTGTAAGTGAGGAATGTGCCAGAGTGCACTCACACAGCCGCTTGTTGGCTTGCCGCCGACCCATGGGGCACAGAGAGTCGCCCAGAATACTCAGGCACACACGCGATGCGACCCCACAGCGCCGACAAACGGGGAGCACGCTGGCGTGCTCTCTCCCTGCGCGTCTTTGCACTTTTGTAATTTCCCGCTTTCGGTCTTCCAGCATGACACACGTTTCCTGCACGACCGTTTGTTTACTACGATGTTGTTACTATGGAGACCGCCGGAGGCCACTGAGAGGATGGAATTCTGGGTGGCCACGCCCACAGGAGGAAGGAGAGTTCGTAACCCGCCGCTTCACCAGAGGCTCGCTCCGCCGGAGCACGGGAGGGACAGCACTCGCTGCGGAGGGCGCCGCCGCCAACGGAGCCCCCCGTTGGTTAGCTAGGTCGAGAAGGAGACGGGATGACATGGCGCAGGGTGGGGGGGGAAGTGAGAGCGAAAGTCGAGTTTGTGGAAAAGAGTGAGAGGAAACAGAGAAGGCAGAAGTGGCAGGACCGTCAGGGAGGAAAGGAAGGAGCTCACAGAGAGAGAGACGGCGGCCGAAGGAGGCGGGTTTAGCGGAGGCAGCCAGGGCAAACAGGGGCCAGAGCACCCCCCGGCCTGAACTCACTGACATGACGTGACACAGCACAGGAGAGGCATGCGTTTGCCATTACTATGGTGCCAGCTGGCGGCCTGCACCCTGCTTCACATGCTTAGCTACAGGGAGGCCGACTGCGGCGTCCTCCCCAAACCCACGGGCAACTGACCTGGTGTCCTGGAGCCCCAGACAGGCAGAAGTGACCCAACAACCCCATTGGGGGGCCCCCCCCGCCCGGCGGGGGCGGCGGCGGGGCGGGGGGCG
>JAODJX010000042.1:21152551-21164503 GCA_026776945.1 Isichthys henryi | reverse complement strand
TCCGGAGCCTATCCCGGAAGCAATGGGCACGAGGCAGGGAACAACCCAGGATGGGGGGCCAGCCCATCGCAGGGCATCAACTTGAATCATAAGCCATAAAAAGATGAATATACCGATCAACCATAACATTAAAACCACTGACAGGTAAAGTGAGTAACATTGAGCATTTTGTTAATACGGCACCTGTCAAGGGTGCCATTACTTATTAGGCAAATAAACAGTCAGGTCTTGAAGTTGATGTGTTGGAAGCAGGAAGAATGGGTAAGTGTAAAGACCTGAGCATTATTGACAAGGGCCAAACTGTGATGGCCAGATGACCGGGTCAGACCATCACCAAAACAGCAGGTTTTGTGAGGTGTTCCCAGTTGTCAGTACCTACCAAAAAGTGATCCAAGGAAGGACAACTGGTGAATCAGTGATCGGATCATGGGCGCCAAAGGCTCATTGATGTACGTGGGGATTGAAGGCCAGCCTGTCTGGTCTGATCCCACAGGAGAGCTACTGCAGAACAAATGGCTGAAGAGGTTAATGCTGGCTATGGATATGAAAGGTGTCAGAACACACAGTGCATCACAGCTTGCTGTGTATGGGGCTGAGTAGCTGTAGACCAGTCAGAGCGCTCCGGTCCACCACTGAAAGTGCCAACAATGGGCAAATGAGATCAGAACTGGACCACGGGGCAATGGGAGAAGGTGGCCTAGTCTAGGGAGTCCTGTTTTCTGTTACATGTGAACAGCCAGGTGCCTGTGCGTCATTTACCTGGGGAAGAGATAGCATCAGAATGCATTATGGGAAGACAGCAAGCCGGCAGAGGCAGTGTGATGCAATGTTCTGCTGGGAAACCTTGGGTCCTGGCGTTCATGTGGATGTTACTTTGACACATGCCGCCTATCTAAACGTTGTTGCAGACCAACAACAGCCCTTCATGGCAATGGCATTCCTCAATGGCAGTGGACTCTTTCAGTAGGATAATGCGCCTGCCATACCGCAAAAATTGATCAGGAATGATTTGAGGAGCATGGAAAAGAGTTGATTTGGCCTCAATATTCCCCAGATCGAAGTCTGATCAAGTATATGTGGAATGTGCTGGACAAACAAGTCTGATCCATGGAGGCCCCACCTCACAACTTACAGGACTTAAAGGATCTGCTGCTAACATCTTGGTGCCAGATACCACAGGACACCTTCAGAGGTCTTGCGGAGTCCATGCCTCAATGAGGCCAGAGATGATTTGATGGCACAAAGGGGGACCGGCACAATATTAGGCTGGTGGTTTTAATGCTATGGCCGATGGGAGTATTTTACAGAAGAGGTCATGCAAAAATATCTTAATGAAACAGAGCGAACAGCTGCAGTGCTCAGGATATCACTCATCATAAAATATTACAGCTCTCAGAGGTTTCAGTCAGGCCTGAGGCTCCTAAACGTACACAAGGAAATTCATAATCAAAAGAATCTCAAGGCACAAGTCACAGAAAAGTCACAGAATTTACCTTTAACATAGCAGTGTTAGTCTGTTTCATTACAAACCGGGGCACTCGGTTTAGATTACTCCATTCACATACATTTAGCCCAGTTTAGCTTAAATCTGACAAGCTATCCAGCAAATCAAGAAATCCAGCTTCATGATACAGGCCCCTGGTCATGCTTAGCTCACAATGAAGTTTAAAGGCTATTTACAAACACGGGTCATGTGACCAGCCTCCCAGACTCCTACGACGCGACGGTGAACCCAGCCAGCCATCCACTGGAAGCGCCGTGCTAACTTTGGAACAAAGTGCAGTTTCTAAAACCGTCCTGTGTGGTATCGCTCATCTGGACTATGGGGGGAGGTCCTGCCTCCAAAAAGCCACAGACAGACTCAGAATGACAGGCTTTCGCTGGAAACGATGTCCCCACACAACCGCGATGAGCAGGACAGAGAGCTCGCACCTATACACCATCTCTGCAGGTAATTACTTGGATGGCTGCATAATTCACTTCACATTCCAACTTTTAATGGTAAAAAGAACAACCTTTGGAAAGAGAATGATGAAAGGTACCTTGGGGATAACAGCGGAAAGCCGAAAGGGTTAAGATTTCCTGCTACATGCAGATTTGTGCACAACCCAGCAATAAACGGAAAGTAACTGTAACAATTAAACTTAATGATTGATTTCTGCGCAGGTTCCTTCAACAATTACACAATAGGGCTTATTTTCAATTCCACAAAGCAGCCCCTCAACTCAGGAACGTCAGGCCTGAGAGCAATCTAACCTCCAGAAGTTGGGTAAAGAGGAGACTGAGAGAGCAACAGCACCCAGAGAGAGGTGCGGGTGGAGGTAGAGGTGTTGCACTTCCTGGAGAGCTTCCTCTGACGTGTGTGCGTGTGTCCTGAGCTTCCCTGAGGAACCCTCTCCCCCCCACTTCCTGCCAGTGAGGGGACTTCCTGCCATCTCCTCAGCCCACCTTGTTTTTTCGCCACCGGCAACCTCACCCCCCTCTCGTGCCTTTATTTACATTCCCTTTTCTGCTGACCGGTCTCAAGCGAGCGCTTCACCCTGTCTGTCAGCAGCAGGAACGGTGACAGCAGATCAATCTCCAGGTCCTGTGTCCCCCTGACCCCCCCACCATCCAACTCCTCCCTAGAACGTGTAAGCCAGCCTCAGCTCCCCGGGTGCAGCCTGAATGCTACCGCTCCTAAGCCCCAGTGGGGGTCTGCCGTTTAGCGCTTGAGTACAAAGTGATTTTCTCCAGCAAAATGCAGAAACAGGGAAAATGCAGCTACTGTACGGAGCAGTATCAAACAAAGGTAGCAGACAGTTGTGTCTTAGAGCAGATCTGAGGGGCTCTCAGCCGGCTATGGGATACTGCTTCCCTTTGTTTAGTCTATCAACCTTCACAAATATCAGCCAAGAAGGACAATAATAAAGCACAGAGTGGCCATGTCTGGTTATGTTGACCCTTACACACACAAAGGCCTTCTGTGGCTCATGGACACACCAGCACGCTCACCTGTGAGGTCACATGGGCACATGGCTGGGTAGCTCCTCCACCGGACGCACAGGACACTTCCCCCTCCCGGCACAGTGACCACACAGGCCTCAGTAGTGCCTGCTGGGTGATTATCACTCCCAGTGAAGATTATCACTCCTAGAGGCGATTATCACTTCTAGAGGTGATTATCACTCCTAAAGGTAATGGGTGTGTGTGTCAAGAGCAGCTTCCATCGACCTTTTGATGATCCCCACAGGTGTAACACCACCTTTGTCTCGTCACTTTGATCCCTTGGTAATACTGATTGGCTTCATGTTACAAATAAACTCAAACAGACGACAGTAACCAACACTCGCGTCTGTTGACTTAAGATAAAGCCAACTAAGGCAGGAAAGACGTCAGGAAGTGCTGACACAGACCAAGAGCAGAGGCCTCCAAGAGGATGGAGAGGGAGGAGCCGGGGAGCCCGGTGGCGGCGGGCTGACTGCCGGGGTGGCGGTTTGGGCTCTGCTCACGCTGACTGTGGCCGCGGTTTCTCTAAACAAACCACGTGTAGCCGACATTACGCAATGCAGATGGAGATCAACAGCAGGGAGAGGAAATGATTTGACAAAACAAGCAGCTTCTGCCTGAAGGTCTGACATCAGCCCCGTGCGGCAGGTCAGGTCATCTCCTAACAGCTAGACTTTCTGAGCTAAAGAAATGTCTCTCTGTTCTATTCATCCACCTGTAATTAACGTTTCCTTAGAGATACACAACAGTCAGCTACGACCTACTTGGCAGAAAACTGTTTCCGTTTACAACTTTACTGTCTGGTTTTTAAAAGTAACCTTATGGTTTAAAATGAAACTACACAATGACGCAAAGCAACACCTGCCTTGGGTGTTGATGGCATAACGGTTAGTTATTTTTTGTGTGGTGACACGCTTCTACTTTTGTCCGTTGAGACTTTGCCAAAACCACAAAGCTACTAGGCAAAATCTGGCATGGATACACGATGGCCTCAGAGAGGAATGGCCGTGACAGAGGGGGATCATCTTAAGTGCCCTGCCGGTACTCCCAGTGCAGAGCTGGCATCTCTGGATGGACCATTCCGCAAACAGTCGCCAGGCCTGCCCTAAATTCCAGTGACTACAGCAAATGGCAAAAATATGATCAGGTATCCCATCCAACAGCTATGGATAACCATGCCAAATACCCATACACCAAGCTTCTGGTGAGAGCTGCCCAGTGCCAGCGACTAGCAGGAAGAAAGGGTTAGAAAGGAATCGCAGGAGACCCGATAGGACACGCCCACATACGGACCACATGGCCACAAGGCTCCTCAGCATCTGGGGAACATTGACCCTCATCACACAAGGCGGCACTAACACCCCCACCCCATCAAGGAGTAAAATCTCTGGCCTTCTGCTTACAAAGTCCATTTTCTCTACTGCCAGTTGCCCTGGCAATCTCTCAGATTTGTGTCTCTCAAAAGCGAGTACGTGCCCAGAGAAGTGTGCCCTGTGTGTGCCCTCAGAAGCGAGTACGTGCCCAGAGAAATGTGCCCTGTGTGTGCCCTCAGAAGCGAGTACATGCCCAGAGAAGTGTGCCCTGTGTGTGCCCTCAGAAGCGAGTACGTGCCCAGAGAAGTGTGCCCTCAGAAGCGAGTATGTGCCCAGAGAAGTGTGCCCTCAGAAGCGAGTATGTGCCCAGAGAAGTGTGCCCTGTGTGTGTCCACAGTACTGTGAATGTGTATGTGCACCTTCGGAAGTGTGTGAGTGTGTCCTCCAAAGAGTGCATGTGCCTGAAGAAGTGTGTGTGGAGGTGTCTGTGTGTACCCTCAGATGTGTGTGTGTGCCCTTAAAAGTGTATGAGTGTATTCCCTCCATTAGAGTGTGTGCACCCTCTGAAGTGTGTCTGCACTCCAAATAGTGCATGCCTGCACACTTGTGTGTGTGGATGCTTGTGTATGCACTCAGAAGTGTTTGTGGTCTCCGAACTGTGTGCGTGCCTGTCCATAGCCACCATGCTGCCCTGTCTCCATGGAAGCCCCCTGACGCCCCCCCCTCCCCCTCACCTCCGAGGGTCCGGTCTTCTTCTTCAGCTGCTCACATTTGCGCAGCTTGCAGATCTGATGTCCCACCTTGCGGTTAAAGCAGCTGCTGCAGTTGCCGCAGTTTTCTTTGCGCAGGCAGGGTTCGCATGCGCCGCACCTTTTCCGCTTCTTCTTTGGTGTGGCGGCCAGCTCTGGGGGGCCCTCTGGACAGGGGGGCTGCAGGGAGAACAGGCCACCCTGCTGATGCTCTGCCCAGATGTATTCGCCAAGCGGGGATGCCCTCCCAGCTGCTCCAGCCCCCAGGAAGATCTTGGGGTCTTCATCCTCCAGAGAGAAGTCATAAATGTCTGGTTGGGGGGTGCCCAGGCTCCCCCCGGGTTTGTGCATCCTCCGGCTTGAGGAGGGCAGACGAGAAGGCACGGCAGGGGCCGCGCTCGACGTGTCGGAGGGTACTGTCCTGGCCCAGCCCACTAGGAATTCGGCGCGCTCCGCTTAATGGGCAGCCACGTGTGAGGGTGAATATCAGAGTACGCCAAAGACGGAGTTTTCTTTCACTGAAAGCTAGAAGCAGTCGCAGCGCCAGCTGGCTGAGGACTGTGGAATGCTGAGGTGGACACGCTCACTGGTACAGGTGGCATCATCTGGCGGGGTCACTGGGAGGCTCCCCAGCGTAAACCAGGGGTGTGGGGCCAGGTCCCGCTGAGGAACAGGATGGGCAGAGAGGGCAGGACTGCCATGAGTCTGCTGCTGAATTACACCATTCAGGATTGTGCTCTGCGGAAACAACAAGAAATGGGGTTGTAATCATCACCCTGAAAACCTACTGTGACCTTTTGTACACCAGGAAGAATCCAAGACAGGTCCTGCAGGATGGAGACCCTGCAACCTTCAGAATATCTAAGTCTAAAGAAAGTCTAAACAAATGGCCAATGTCCTAATAATTACACAAACCTGCAGCTGCTGTGGGAGAGAATAATTATATTAATACACATTTCAGGAATGAATGAATAATTTTTGTGACAATACCTATAAAACCTTTTATCTCAAATTATTAGGCGTTAAAAATGACGGAAACCTTTTTTTTTTTTGAGTGAAAAATAAAAACTGAACGTGCAAAGTGTGAGAAATTGTGGTCTTCTAATGGCGTGGCCAGGGCTGGAGGAGGCTTTGTTTGCCGTCCTTTGCATGAGAAAGGAGGGCTCTTTGTTCGACTGCAAGTCAGCCGTCAATAAAGTCGCATTATTTACCGCGGTCGCTGCTGTCTTATTTCCACAGTGGAGTTTAGGTTACCCCGGGGTTCAGGTACAAGTGTGCGATCGGTGGGTGTACAGCTGCGTTATCCTGATATTACCATGCACTCGCATCGCATGCGGTAAAATGTAACCTCCCCGGCTCGATAATGTGACAAAGCACAAGCCAGGATCAAAGTTTACAGTAAACGGCGTGTTTCTGCGTGGTCGGGGTGCTCAGAAAACCGGGCATTAAATGGAAACCTCCGAGTGGCGGTGCCGCGCAGAGCTGGAAACGGGGACGTGCGTTTATTCACATTTACTCATCTTTCAGTTCCGTGACTTACAGCCACGAGTATCCGTTAAAAGCCCCTAAACTTGCAGGCTCGGCAGAAACGCACATGCCTTTCATTCCATTTGTCGTTAACGCCATGCAGAAGTCGATTTTAACATTTGAGAATATCGTAATCGAGCGATTGGTCTGTAGCGAACGAGCCTGCAGATCGCACATATGTGACCTTGCTGTCTGGACATTATTTAGACCCTCAGATGACACCCGCAAAGCGCGGTCACGACGATACAGTGTGACAGGCGGGTTACGCGCGCCGCGACTTGCACGTGGCTCTATCAGAGCCGGTGGCCGGTGTCCGGCACAGGATTAACGCCGCCAGAAAAGGGTACAAAGGAGGGAGGGGTGCAGGGCCGCTGCTTTTATCACCCCGGAGCAACAACTGTTTATTCAGCAGCAACAGTTTTTCTAACTGAAGAAAGAAAATCAACACATCAACAAGGACCCCCACCCAACTTTCTGAAAATGTCGCCCTGGGGGGCTTCACACATTATAATTCCTTAAAAAAATGCACACCTCATTAAACAAATATAACAAGCATCGCACAGATACTGCCCAATTATATTACCCCATATATGTATATATATTATATATGATAGTATAATAGATTTTATAAACATGAACATAGAAAACAATGATCGGGCGACGTCCTTACTAAGATCAGCAGTCCCTGCTCTTAGGGTTAATTTAAAAGCCAGCATGTGTATTGCACTAATTGCCGTGCTGGTGGGAAACAATCCACTTTCTCTTCGGAGGAATACACATAGAGATTTCTTTTGGCAAAGACCCGCGGGCTGGACGCAGATTGTCACAAGAGAGAGAAGTAAAAGAATGTAAATTACCGCATGTCGAAACGTGCATACGTACCAAGTTTTAACGGGTGGATCTCAGGAGAAGGCGCTTCCTTTCCTTAGAAAAAAAATCTATTAATTTTAAAAGTGCATATACTTCACTATGGTGAAAAAGGTGTGCAATTCTTCAGCCCCTATTTCCCCAGTTAAATATGTGCGCAGATCTGATTATCAAATACATTTAAGGAATGTTTAAAGTAAAGCCTGCGCACTGCCCGAGTAACCACATGCTCACGGTTTCCTTGTGTCATATCGGAACACTTTGCAAAAATCAAGTGAACAAGAATATATTTAAAAAAAAAAAAACGTGGAAAAAATCTGAAGCTTAAAACACTTTTTAAAAGTTCTGCTTCTTGTTTCGCTCAAGGTTTGAGGTCTCCTTAGAGTTAAAAGAAGAAGAGGAGGAGGAAGAATTGAGGAGGAAAAACGTTGCTGAAAAGAGGTAAAAGTGATCAGGAAATCGCGGAGTGGAGTGTGATCGGCATACTGGAGCGAGGGGGTTAATTTGCCTCACTACATCACGTCATTAACTTTAGACGACAGCTGTCATTTAAAAGCCAAACTCGTTTAATTTTTACATCCATATATAATAGCGTATTTCAAAATTTAATAAGTACAATAAATGAATTATGAAAAAGATCTCTATAAGGTTAAGGGAATACAAGAATTAAACTGGGCCATAAATGAACCCACGCGTTTGAAATGACATTTAACTTGATATCATTCCGATAAGCGCATTTAAATAAGTATTTATAAAATATACATATTTAAAAGTGACGTATTACTTGTACCCTGGTATATATAGGGTTAGACTTATTGAAGATTTATCAGATATATTTCTTATTAAAATATATAAACTAACACCTGTTTTGTATATATATATAATATAATGTGTAAAATAGGTCTATTTTCATTGGAACATTGTGTAGTTATATCATGATTTAGACTGAAAGTTTTTGTTTTTAATGTGAATCTGTCATCGACACCATTAATTTACTTAGACAAAATGATAAAAACGAATAACTTACACGGTAACGCCAGATGCTCGGACTTGGGCTTTTTACAGAGTACAATGTTTTTCCAAGTTTAATATGCTGAAAAGGACGCTGGGTTTGGTGTCGTATGAAACCGTTCACCAAATCGTGCTTAGTGCTGTCATTTATAATTTTTTTGCATCGATCTCTTAATCCTTTTTCGAATATGACAACTTACCCAACCAGTTTAAACGACTCTGGAGGTATAAACCAGTTTTCTTGACTCTGGAGGAATAGAAGTTAGACGTAGGACACCGATATTGGAAACTTTCAAAATTTCAGCAGTGGCGGCCCATGTGTGTAGGCACTTCGCCGCATTCGGTTCTGGGAAATACAGCGATTAGATGATGTGATGAGGTGCCTGTAAAACATGCCTGCGTCTCAAAAAGACTTATGCAAAGGAATGTCGTCACAAGCGGCTCAAGTAATGACTGTATATTTAATTCTAAAAAGCATTTTAGAGATACAGAAATATTTAACGCCATTACATTTAACAAGGTAACAGATTTTTAAAATAAAAGTATTAATATATCGTCTAGACACACTGGTAAAATAAACATAAGAATAATACTTGGAAAGATATTTTTCATTTTCATATTTCATTTCATATTTTAAAAAAATGAAACTTTGTTGTTCCGATGATTTCACATTTGAAAAATATAGTTAAAAAAACAACTGTAAGAAATGCAGCGAATAGTTGAGATTTATCATTACAAGAGACAGCATTATTACTGGGTTTGTGTGCTAATCCTGCCAAACATAGGATCTCTTATATTTACCGAATAAGGAAAAAAAATCATTGAATGGCAAAACTCGATATAAAACCCAAGTATGAAAGTATGTAAGGTTTATATCGGTGTATACCGGGTTTCGAAAGCGTAACGATGACATTCAGGGGTATTGTAAGAAATCGACAAATCCATACCCACCTTTTTCAAAGAAAGTACGTGCAAACAAACAATAATAATAATAATAATAAAATAATAATAATAATAATAATCAGGGGTGCCGCTAGAGATTTTAGGCCTCATGAAAGCATATCATATTGGGCCCCCAACCCGGGCCAATCCAATTATTATCCAAATTTATAGGGATGCTTCAAATAGCGCTACCCCCTTGATAAATAACAGTAATAATAATAATAATAATAATAATAATAATAATAATGGGTTCTCGTCTTCGTTTCATATCGCTTTCATGCGCATTCGCTCCGGTATTTTTTTCCAAAACGACAAACAAAAAGCCAAAATCACAAATAAGTAATAAAAATAAATACAACAAATAAAAAGGTAAAATTACTGAAACAAATATGTTAAATACAAGCTTAAATATATATATAAAATAGTCAAATTCGCAGTTCCGTGAATGATTCCCTCCAGCTCGTTATGAAGGCGACGCACACATCAGATTCATTTACCATGTTTTATTGTCACAGCACTGTAAACCTACGCTAGGACCGATGTGGGAAACACACGGGAACACAAATGAAAGCGCTACAGCACACGTGCCGCCCAGGTACATTAACACGCAATAAATAATAGACGGTCCAACTGGGGAAACGGAAACGCGAATCAAAACCGTAGGAATGGTGCCAAATTCACTGGTCCCCACTCGGGCATGTCGATTGCCCAACCTGCATGTGACAGGAGCTGGGTTTATGGACTCAGAACCAGGGAGAGTCAAATGACTGATTGGGGAAGAGCAAAGAGTCATGCTGCATTTTATTTGGTGGAAATGTTGTTTAAAGGGAAGAGAAAAATAAACAGTTGGCTTTGGGCCAAGGCACCGGCGTTCTGACCCGGGCGTGGGAGACAAACACTGGGATTTTATCTCAGTTAGGAGACAGGAATAAGTAACGGAAGTTGTGGTGGTGCTGGGGGGGGGGGGGTGTTGGACACTGTATTGTGCATGGGGGCTCTGATGAAGGACGGAGACTGGGAGGCTCAGAAAAGACAGGAGATGGACACACAGTGTTAAGCGACGGATACAAACATGAACAATCCTAAGTAAGATGGGGCAAAAGAAGGGAGACCGACCTCGAAAGAGCAAGGAGGCCAGGGTGGTCCGGTTCAGGTCTGACATGAGCATTTAAAGGTAGCGTTACTTGGACAAACTTATCTTCACACATCTGGCTGCTCAAAGTGCTTCATGTAAAATGTCTGTGTGTCGTGTCACCCATCCTTCCATTAACACAATCAACTGACCCCGAGATATGAGATATCAGCCCCCACCCCCCACCCCGGTGCCGGTTTGGGGTCTCCAGCGTCATGAGGCTTGGTCTCTACGTCCGGACTTGGAACTTGCCCGCCTTGGTCATGTACTTGATACCTTTGAAGGGTTTGTACTTCTCCCCATACATGTCCAACCGATTCACCTTCAGACCTGGAGAAAGACACAGAGGATTTAAAATGGTTGTGTCTCTCCCTCACATGCTGCAGATTCTGACAGCTCTAGATCTCCAACATGCTATTTTCTCCTACTGAAGTTTGTATGTGGATATGTGTAAAGTGGGAGAAAGGTTCTCTTCCCACTGGACGAGAGCTTCCCCCGGTACCTGAGATGGCCATCTGCTGAATCTTGAACTGGATGTTGATGGTGGGGTTTTCGTCAGGTTTGCAGGCCCCAGCCTGCAGGCTCATGGACCCTTTTAAGCTGGGAAGCTTCTGGGGATTGATCTTCCCCAGATCCCATGACAGCAGCTGGCCAAAAACACTTGCAGTGTTACCATGTGTCCTGGAGTATCCAGTAACGCTGGGGGATGGAAGGCTTACAAACCCACAGGACCCTGATTGGCTGCTCACTTTAACCCTGCCTGCATTTTAGCAATATATGCTGTTTTACACCATGTACACAAACACAGAAAGGAGGCTCTCTGAGGCAGAGTGGATACCTTGGTGACAGGGTCGAAGGTGTAGGTACCCTGAGAAGGGTTGAGGTTGACGTTGAGGACCCCACGGGGCAGCTGGCTGTTCACCAACACCGATTCCACAGCCTTGCCCATGGTCTGCTTGGGGCCCAGGGTCAGCTCGAACCGGCCCTGGCTGCTGCCCTCTCGGAAAGTGATGTTGTGTTTGACGTACACAGGAATGGCCACAAGGCTGTACGCCACAGAGGATGACAGGGGTGGAATACAGTCAGGGGCCAGAACTGGAAATCACAGACCAAGAGTCAATGACTTTATTTAATCTCACAAACTTGGAAGCAAGTGGGAGGCTCGGGACACCTGATAATGATCACAGGTCTATAGTGCTACTCTCCGAACCTGACACCTGTACCAGCGGGGGCGTGCTACTCTCCGAACCTGACACCTGTACCGGCGGGGGCGTGCTACTCACCGAACCTGACTCCTGTACCGGCGCGGGCGTGCTACTCTCCGAACCTGACACCTGTACCGGCGGGGGCGTGCTACTCTCCGAACCTGACACCTGTACCGGCGGGGGCGTGCTACTCTCCGAACCTGACACCTGTACCGGCG
>JAODJX010000042.1:21124322-21144232 GCA_026776945.1 Isichthys henryi | reverse complement strand
CCCCCATCCCCCCCCCCCCCCCCCCCCCCCCCCCCCCCACACACCCCCACACACAGCCCCCCCCCACCCAACACCCCCCCCGCAGCCCCACCCCCCGACCCCCACCACCTCGCCCCACCCCCAGCTGCCCCCGGCCCCGCCGGCTGGATCAGGCTGCCGCTGCCCAGACCAAGGGGAGCTCCGACCGCAGCACTGGAAGACGTCAAGCTAGCCGCAGAGACAAAGGGGCAGCCACCGGCCTGGGAAGAGGACGAGGACGGAGTCACTGAGCCTGAGGATGTGGAGGCGGCAGTTGACGCTGCCCCAGCAGCCACAGCAGCGGCCATGCTGCTCCCGTTGCCCCCGGCGCTGCCACTACCTCCACCCATGGTAGAGTCGTAGCTGCTGGGATTGTCGTAGTTTTCAGTTGTGCTCTCGATGCTGCCCAGGTCGCTGAAGCCGCTGTCCACCACCTGCTGCGAGTGGTCTGACACCGACGGCACGTCCATCATAGGAGATGTCTCCATGTTCTGCAACGAGGGGGCCGACAGAGAGCCGGGGTGTTCCGGCGTGATCTGGTTATATCCACCGGTGCCCCCAGCCCCACCTCCAGGGCCACCCCCGCCAGCTGGCCCAGACTCCAGTGGCCCCGGCGTCAGGCCCGGACTGCTGACGGAGCGCACTGACTGACCGGGCAGGGAAGGCAGGGGGGCGCCGGGGAGTGGGCTGCTATGTTGTGACGGCCCGCATTCCACCAGCGCCAACGCCTCGTCCTCAGCCTCACCATGGCTGTAGCTCTGCAGCGTGCGGCAGGCAGCCAGTGTCTCCTCACAGTCCTGGTAGGCCCCATGCGGCTCAGCCTCCTCATCCTGGGCCTCGCCCTGCGTAAGCGACTGCACAGCCTGAACAGTCTCCAGGTCCAACTCACTGCTGTGGTGGTGCGCATGGTGACCCAGCTCCTCCTTGAAGTCGCTGTGCGTGTGGGGGTGTGACGGGTGGTGCTCAGGCTCGATCAGGAGCACCGCCTTGTCCTCAGCCTGCAGGGGCTGCAGATCCAGGGGCTCCTGGGGCACAGACATGGCCACTGTCTCTACCACTGCCGCTGCGGCCGCAGACTCGTCTTGCTCCCGCCGCCGCCGCTCATCCTGAGCATCCACCTGAGTCTTCCCCTCCCGTGCTTCTTCTCCAGCCTCCTCCTCCTCTTCCTTGTTAACATAGGGCCTTGCCACACTGCCCCCGGTGTCTAAAAAACCCTCACCCCCTGGTGGCTCCTCCTTCACAGGAGGCGAGTGCGTTCGTGAGACTGGCTCCTCATCCTCCTCTTCATCGTCATCATCGTCGTCATCGTCATCTTCCTCATCCTCCGAGTTCTGAGGCTCTCTCTTCTTGCTGCTGGCATCAGCCTTGTCCCTAGGGTGCCCCTCACCCTCGTCGTCAGCATCATGCTCCTCGATGCGCTGTCCCCCTGTGCCTGTGATCACAGCCAGGCTCTTGCCAGTACACATGCTCTCTTCCCGTTCCTCCGTCCCTTCAGACACCTCCAGCCGGGGCTGAGGAGCCCGGGGACCTGCAGAGAGGGCCCGAGGCGCAAGACGACTTTGCTTCTCTGGTAACCAAGACAATTCCTCCTCCTCCTCGTCTTCATCCTCTTCATCCTCTTCCTCTGGCTCCGAAACAGCAGGCTTGCTGATGGGAGGCGGCAGGGATACATTCTTTGGAGGCCGTCCCCTGCGCTTAGGCTTCTCGTCTCTACGTTTGTCCATGTAGTCCTCATCGTCATCATCCTCTTCCTCATCCTCCTCAGAGTCTTTGCACTTGTGGCTCTCACGGTCAGCAACCCTGGACCTCCTGCCCGCCACCTCCTCATCCAGTTGCTTCCTCTCCAGCTCCTGTCTGGCCACTTCCTCCTGGGCCCGCTGCATGTAGCAGTTTCTTGGTTTACGGCTCGGTTTCATCTTAATTCTGGGGGGTTGTGGCTCCTCAGAGGCTAGGGCCATGGGGTCCTCTCCTGGTGCCTCTTCAGTGTCCTGGCTGGCACCACCACCTGGCTTCCTCCTGGGACGCTTCTTCCAGTGCAGCGGTTTGCGGCTCTTGCCTTTGGGCCAGCCCTTCTTCTTCTTCAGGGGTGCGGGCTCCACCCCCTCCTCAGTGGCCCCACTCCCCTCAACACCGGGCATAGGCTCAGGCTTGTGCAGGGTGGTCATGGGCTTCAGAACAGGGGTGCCATCTGAAACAGATACAAGCAACTCATCAGTAAAGCTGTCAGTGGTGGAGCCAACAACACCCCCTCTTATTGCGCTTTTCCATTGGCATACAGGAAAATAAAGAGACTAGTTACAGCGCAGTTCCAACTCACTTTGGTTTTCCACTACAGAAGGGTCAGCTTGGTAAAGGAGCTGCCAGGTTTGGAGAGCAACAGCGATGTAAAACCGAAGAGACGCACACGGTGTACTATGTGCTAATTTTCTAATGTCTAGTATATCTATGAGAAGTGTCAAACGCTAGCAAAATTAGCATTCGCTAATAATGAATAATATAAAGAATATACCCGTTTTTCCTTCAGATGATGCATGTGCAGAACACGGGTATCTCGAAACATTTCAGCCAGTCAGATAGTGGTGATGCAACCAGCTCAGTTTGGTCACGCTTTCAGCAGGGCCATGTCAGCACAGTTATGTTTAACAATTTACAATGGAATACCGCCAGTGCGTGGGGGGGCTCGGGTTTTGGAGTGAAAAAGTGCCATTAAGGCCTTTACCATGCAAACCTATGTGACACTGCCTCTGCTGGAAGGAGGAAATCTTATTGAAGACTCTCAAAGATATATGTAGTTTCATATCTGAATAATTACTGATGAAAACATTGCATATTCATATTGTATTTTGCATTTGTCTTGTGCTTGTATTTGTGTGTGTGTGTGTCTTTATGTCTTTACACCTTTGCCAGGTCATCAATGTAAATAAGAAATTGTTCTTAGCGACGTAACTGGAAAAATATAAAGTTAAATAAAATAAAATGGTTATGGCAGGACTATAATAACCTCATCAACTTAATCTGTGACTTAAGTTCACAATAGTAAGTTTACATAGTACCACAACATCAGTACAAGACCTACGAAGGGCACCTGGGAACCCACCTTCTTCATCGGACTCTGTGAGGGGCGCACGGCGCCCTCTCTTTGCTGGGGGGGCCATGTGCCTCAGCGCCGTGCGGGCTGGTGGATAGCGCCGAAGTGGGCTCTCCTCCTCAAGCCTGGGCATAGGCCTCTCGGCATCCGAATCCACGAAGGACTCATCTAGCACCTCCGTGGTCTCCGAGATGGTCTCCGTCACCACGCTGCTGTGGGGTTGGACACGCTGGTGGGCACGCCACTTGCGGCCAGGCTTCTGGGAAAGAATGAGTGTGCTAAGTATACTAGGTCAAACAAAGTAATTTCTGTTAAAACTGCCAGAGAATATATTGCACACACCTTACACCGAAGCCCCAGTGTGGGTTTTGTTAGGATGGGTGGAGAGCAGGCTCTGTGCTGCTCATCTTCATCCTCCTCACTGCTGGATGGGGGCTCGCTGAGCCGGGGAGCCAGCGGCAGCTGAGGAGGGGGCTCTCCAGGACCCTCACTAAGTCGACGCTTCGGCCCCCTTTTCTTGCGAGGTGGTCGTCCCCTGCTGCGAGGGGCAGGTGTAGTGGCTGGCCTGGGAATCTCCTTGGGCCGAACAGGGCCATCTTCTGACTCCTTCTCTGACATGGGCATGATGGGAGAGAGGGAGGGGATGCGAGCCTCTACAGCATCAGCCATCTCATCCTCGCGACCCTCCTCGGCCACCCGTATCTTTCTGGGGCGCCCCCGCTGGCCATCCTTCACCCGGCCCCACAGCCAGGATTTCGGCGGCCGGCCCCGTCCACGCCGCTCCCCATTTGCAGGAAGAGGTGCACCTTCAGGAGCCACTGGGGAGACACGAACGGGGGAGGGAGCTGGAGAGGGGTGGCCAGCAGTAAACTCCGGCTGGCGCTTCTCGTCACCGTCCTCCCGCTCCCCGCGTGCAGTGGTCCAGGACAGTGGAGAAGCTGACTGGCTGGGCTTGGTCTGTCACACACAAAAAGAATTGGTCAGGATCATCTGGGCAGACTTCCGTAACACAACCAAAGACACTGTAACCCCTGGCAATGACATGATCCCACACCTCTTTGCAGGCATCCTCTTCTGCGTCACCCTCATCTTCATCCTCCTCTTCCTCGTCCCCCGATACTACTGTGTTTGTGACGATCACTGGGGTCCAACGGAGACAGTCTGGGTCCACCTCCAACTGCCGTGGATTAGCGCGAAGCCGGGTCATGTGGGCAGAGACCAGTTTGTCCCTGCGCACTAGGACCAGCCTGAGGCACATAAGGGTGCACGAGAAAATGACAAAGTCACCACAAAGGACACATGAAGAGAACAACTGCAGCTGCATCAATATAGAAAGTTGACATACAACCATCAGACAGATGACTATGCTAAGTGTCTCAGGGCAGCGTCCTGTTCACGATTTCCATCATTTACAGGTGCCTCACAGTAATGCTCGTGGACAGAGATAACAAGCTGGATAAATGGACACAGTTGCCGCAGTGCCATCTGGCTGACCCACTAGTCCCAGAGAGCGATCGAGCACCTGAGACAGAGCCACGAGATGAGGAAGCAGTGCAATGAGGAAACTGCCCACCTGCCCCCGCGATGCTCCAGCATGTTGAGGTGGTGCAGCGTGCTGGTGATGTCCTGGGGGCAGATGCCCGTAACCTTGCTGAGGCGCCGGATGGTGACCTGCCGGTCACGCAGGTCGTGCAAACACTCCAGCACCACGCTTCGCCAGTACGCCATGTAAGAGAGGCGGCCCAGGTCCGACAGCGGTTTCTCCGGGGACCCGGGCTGACCCTCCCTCTTGGACAGCAGATAGCCTGGGGGGTGGGGGGGGGTCAATGAAGAATGCTCAAAACGAACTGAAGTGATGAGGCCCCTTTTCCATATGAAGGTCAGAAAACGTTGCCTTACTGAAGTCAATGAGGAAGCGTCCATAGCCTTTACGTTGGTACTGGGGGAGAATCATGATGCAGGACACATTGTATTTCTGCTGACAGTGTTTTTCCTGGAGGAAATGGAGAGGTACTATCTTTAGACACAGTACAGGGCTTGTAAAGAAAAAAAGATCATCCACGCCACAACAATACAGGGGAATTCTTAAATCAATGTGAAGATTTTCAAGGGTTTTCACTCACAGGAATAATACTGGCAGCTAGTGTTTAGTACTGTCTCTCCTCCTCTTATGTGGCACTTAATGTTAAGTGTAGTGAGATGATAGAGATACATCAGAAATACTGTAGAGGGCTAAGAGAAGCTCACCTTGGAGAAGTAGCCCACCAGGTGGCAGCCCTTGCTGTCATTTTGTGTCAGCACGTAGAAGAGGAAAGGCTCCACGTCATAGTACAGCGTCTTGTGGTCCAGAAAGAGCTTGGCCAGCAAACACAGGTTCTGACAGTAGATAGTGCTGACATTCCCATCCACCTGGAACAGGAAGTAGCAAAGGGGACAGTTCCTTCTGCAGCTGTCATTTCCTCCCGGGAAGCACTGGATGTGGAGTGCTGCACAGAAGGGGCTCGTGCGTGTCCTGACACGAAGCAAGACCGGGCCTTCAGAGGCCAACCACCAGAGCAGACGGCCATAGAGGCTAACAAAGCTGTGTGACGACATCCTGGAACACTTACACTGTCCCCTCAGGGCGTTTTCAAGGCAGTAAACCCATGAAGAGTGAGAACAGTATTTGCTGAGGTGGAATTTCCAGCAGATCACTGAAAGCTACTTTCTAAAAAACTGCCACTGGCTGAGTCATTTAAGTAAATCAGCTTACTTCTATTAAACAGCATCTAAAACATCATTTGCTCTTATTTCTGGCTCACAAAGAGCCAACTAGGTCTCTCTGACTTATGCAGCCCACCTTTCCAGGTGTCTGCAAACTCAGGGTGCTAAATACTCCACCTGTAACAAATGGTACCTCTGCTTTGATAGCAGTTTGATCAACTCTTCAACATTTTCCATGCCAAAGAGCTCAGTTTTCCTCTAATTGAACCAGTCAAGAGAATTCTCCAGCTCATGAACTTCATCCAAAATTGTCATTTAACTGAAGAATACAGTCTAGGTCAGGGGTATTCAATTAAAATTAATAGAGGTCCAGTTATTCAATCATCACCTCAGTAAGGTCCAAACCTTGAATGACATAATTATGAATTCCGGGGGGCTTCACGACAAAGCGAGAAACGGTCATTGTCATGGTTTTTAAGCAAAGTCTACATATTTTCAAACTGGTCATTTAACTGGTATGTTCATCACGTTTCCCTAGTAGCTCGTCCGCAGTTCTACTGGTTTGCACAACAATGGCTATTAACACTATTGGACATGATGTTGCAACTAAAGGACCTGCAGAGCCCTGCTGAACTGACCACTCTGTGCCTTTCCCAAAGTCGTCTGACCTTATACCAAAAATTTTTTGCATCACAAATGATGCTCAGTGGTCTGGATCTACATCTCTCTGGGTCAGGATTAGGAGCGGAATCCACCAGTTGGTGACCTCTGGTCTAGGCTACATGACCATGTTAATTGCAGGTGCTCAGTTATACATCTGACAAAAAAAAAAACAAACACTGAGTGAATGAGGAACATTCACCTCTCGCAATGCAATTGCCCCGATCCATCAGAACTTCAAAGGTACAATGCTGGGCGGCAAGCAGCCGCACTCCCTCACCTCAAACACAGACACGCTGTCCTTGCGGTAGATCTCATTGGCTGGTGGGTGAAACCAGGTGCACTTGCGCATGTGCTGGAAAAGGATGCTGCGACTCTTCATGTAGCGAAGGCAGAACTCACATAGGTACAGTTTAGGCAACCTGATGCCAGTAGAAAATTGAGGAAACGTTAAGAGCTGCAAGGGCATCCCCCAAATGCTAGCACACAAGCCCCAATGGCTTACCTGCTGTACTCCTGCGGGTACGGAGATGAGTACCACGTCTGGATCTCATACTTCCCAAACTCGATGACAGATGGGTAACGCATCTGGGGGTCCGGAGGCCCCGTCACCCCCACTTTCTGTAAGTGCAGGAGAAAGACATCAGAAGCAGGGTAGAGCTTTCACAGGGGATTAGGAGACTGTGGGGCAGACAGATTACAAAATAAGGGATTACTGTGCCTTGGCAGCCCCAGCCTGGCCACATGCACACACACACACATGCAGGGCACGCCTCCTGCTGAATTATTATTAGCACTCTGGTGAGTGTTGAGTGGAAACTGAACATCTGCCACTTCGGTGGGCTCTGTTTCACAGGCCAGTAACCACAAGGTCTGAGGCAGAAGCTGTTGCTGACACCCTCTCCTTTCTCTCTCTCTCTCTCTCTCTCTCTCTCTCACACACACACACACACACACACACGTGTGCACCCGCAGCTGCAAGGGCAGAGATGAGATGCTTCCTACTTCGTCCCCTATCATTTTGTCAAAGCGAGAAATCAGCAGCAAACTCTTTAAAGACTGCAGCTAATTTGCTGAGGATAAACTAGAAAGATCCTTTAGACATTCTGCAAAAGCTAAACCTCCAAATTCTCTCATTAATGTGTACTTAAAAGCGAACGAATCTCTCCGTGCATGTTTCGGATGCCTGAAGCCCTGAAAAACAATTACGTGCACAGGCAGAGGTCAAACGTAGACAGGAAGCAGGGACAGCCAGTTACCTGCTGCTGGGCTCGCACTGCAAGCTGATCCATGCCTTCTGACAGGCAGATGCCCTCAGGCAGGGTCCAGTTGGGAGTCCAGCACAGCTGTTTGCACATCTAGCTACTGTCCGTGGGTGCCTGTTCGTCGACTTCTGACTTTCCCTGCCGTCTTGCTGGCCTCACTTCCCCCCTCCCCCTAGCCATGTGGGCTTCCGCTCCCCTAGCGCCGGCCCAGCCGCTCAGCGACGAGGGCGTCCGCCTCACCCCAGCCAGTGCGTCAGTGCCCCCTCCCCCCACCACACTCTGCACACAGGAGTGCAAACACTTAAAGAGAAAGGGTGTAGGACATCCAAAAAAAAAAAAAACGAAAACGGTCAGTGTGGGAACGCCTTACTTGTAGTGCCAGTTCCTGGATGTGTCTAAAAAGTTCCACATCCTTCTCAGTCAGGTTCTCATGGCCTGGAAGCCTGTCGTCGTCATCGTGCCACTCCTTCCCACACTCTTGATTGTCTGTGGAAGACAGAGAGGGAGGGACAGGGCCATGAGCCAAACACCCACGGACAGAAGGCCCTCTGGCAGCGGGGGAATGCCCGCCTGCGGCGCAGAGAGCTTGCGAAAAGCAGATGGACGTGGAGGTTCTCACCTCCAGTTCTGTCCTCCACCTCCCCCTTGCGGTTTGCCTTCTTGCGAATCCGGTGCTGTTGTGAGTAGTCCACCACCTCAGTCCGAGCCTTGCGGCCATCCGGGGAGGGCGTGAAAAACTTGGTGAGGGCATCAATCAAGCCCTTGGTCTTCTTATTGAAGCGCAGCCCCCCCTCTGTGGAATCATCGCTTTGCAGGGAAAAGAGCATCCGGTTGTCCCCGGGGTAGCCCTCACAGGATGAGTCCGATGAGGAAGCTGGGGACAAGGAGCCCTGTGAGCGGCGGTCTGCCCCTCCAACACCTCGTCGCCGCCGGCCTCGTCCACCTGGCCCACGCAGTTTCTTGAAGGGGCGCTTCGATCTGAAAGCAGCATGGGAGTAGTCAGTGCCGAAATGCCACATGGGTGCAGGAAGTCATTTCAAAAGCAAAGTACTGTTCCATTAAATACCTTCTATAAGTATAACATGTGAACACAAGGGGTTGTAAGGACTGTGAAAGGAGGTCAGATGTTTAAAACCAGGGGCAATATGATACTTCTTTACCTTTGATCATCTAGCTATCCGTGTGACTGGCAGAGCAGCAGGTTCACACCAGAAAGCAGCACTTTTTGACATATTTAGTGGATGTTCTCATTTCAAGATTCTCTTTATCATGCTTGTTACTTGTAGGATTTTTAAGTCTCTGTCATGAGAATGTCCTTTGTATTAAATGAAATTTTTTATCTTGCTTGCACAACGATACCTGCAGTTGATTCATCTGTCTTGGTGCCCAAATGTATTTGTACAGAATTAGTTAAATTATTCTAATATATACAATTTTAGTGATGATCTATATCCTGTAGGTCAGAAGTTGCAGGGTTACTTTGTAATACTTATCGCATCTAATAAAAAAAAAATCTGGGAAATATCACATTTAACATCAACTGCAAATTTTAAAGAACCAAATAAGAGTGAATGAGGGATAGGATGATTGCTAATTTTTGTATTTTTCAAAAAAATTTTTTTTTTTTTAGCAAATTTTTATTAAATTTTTAAATTACACAAGGAAGAAAACACATTCTTTTGAATTTTCTGACATTTTAATTAAACTCAACGGTCTGCTCTAAAAAGGAGATGACTAGAAATCGCTTATCAAAGCATATTCTCAAAATAGGCTGACTATAATGAAATTGAGATGCTCTTATCGTGCTAAACATCCACTGCCTACATTACTACTGGCGAATGAGCACCAGATCACTGCTGCACTGAGACATATGATTCAAATGCTCTTTAGTGCATGCTGTGCCAAGCCAGTTTATTTCCCCATATTTCACGCCACAGAAAAAGTCCTCCACTTTTCTTACTCCCCCCAATGTTTCCTCAATTTTAAATAACACACACGTTAAGAATACAGGCTGTGCCATCCATGAATTGAGATCAAGCTTCTAAACATATGTATAGCAATTCCCAGGTGATGGAAAATTCAAAACAGATAAAGATGATTGCCTGGTACTACGTCAAGGCTTTTGCTCCTCCCCCTCAATTTGCAGTACAGATTTCAAAGTCCCCTGTCAAGCATGCTGTGACTTGAAGCACTTAACGTATATTTGCATGCAAAACAAAAGACCGGAAACCAGCAGTGCTTAAAGCTATTTGATACATTAAACATCCTTTAACATGCCAACACACTCAGCCAGGCTCCTTCCAGGAAGCAATGAGAGTAATGTGGGGAGCCTTCACCCTTAAAAAGAAATGGCTGACTGCACTGGGGCGCCCCCTGCTGTTAATCATTCTGTAACAAGCTTGAGAGAAAAGGCCATACTGCACATACCTGTTCTTGGGCCGCCCCAGAGGTGCATTGTATCGGCGTTTGATTTGTGCTGCTTTTTCATGTAAGAGTTTCCTTCCCTTTTTCCTTGGCCGGCAAATCTGACAAATCCACATGCCTGCAAGACAAACTGTGTTAATTGCAGGACATGACGCAGCCCCTACTGCGCTCCTCTATGCGCAGCACCACAATTTCAACCTTTGGATAATAAAGTGGTAGAAGAGAGCAGCAGGCTGGTATGAGAGTCAGCTCTTATGTTAAGAGGGGTAGAGGACGAGGCCAAACCTTTTGGCATCCTGATCAGCGGAGGGTCACAGCACTCCATGTGGAAGCCACGGTCACACGAGTCACAGAACAGCATATTCTCCTGCATGGGCAACCAGACACGTGTCATCTGACTGCTCGCTACACACATTCCAAACCAGTCTTTTCCACAGGAGCAGAAGAAAAAAAAAACATGTGAAGAGAGGATATGAAAAGAAAGTATGACTGGCTACTTATTTTAGAAAACAATGTGTATCCATCCTCCCCTCAAACACACTAATAATAGCAGTGATGCAAAGTCCTGTTCTCCACAGAGCTATAGCTCCTCGTAGAAACCGTGTCCTGAAGGCTGAACATGCACATTCACGTCACTCTCACCGCATTCTTTCCCTGGTCCTGACAAGAGCTGCAGGTCTTGCACTCGATACACTGCCACCACAGCGCCTTCACTCGAACAGTGAGCTCTGGAGAGAACTTCAGACATGAAGGATGACCTGTTGGAAAACGGGAGCACCACTGATAATTGACGACCAGCAGAGCAGTGGGAAAATGTTTTGTAAAAGTACGCTGCTCATGGAACGAGTGAGTTGTGCTGTTCGGGGGGGAGGGTAGACAGCCAAATGACCACGGCTGCAAATACCTGGAGAGGCTACTGACTCAGCAGAGCCATTGGTGATCCCTGTGACCAGCAGACACCAGACGACTTCTACTCACCGCTGTTCCCACAGTCAGCGCAAGAGATGAGCTCCTCTGGCTTCTTGTCCCGATTCTGCTCCTTCGTACCCAGACAAAAACTACAGATGGGAATAGGCTCTGCCACCGGCTGTTGGGGGAAGACAGACACACCCTGACAGGCTGCCACTCCACAATGCTTCAATAAATAGGAAGGGGGCATCGGCAGGCATTTGTTTAGATCAAATCACTAAGCGGGGGTCTGCTCCTGCTACAGAAGAGCCTACGAGACACAGCTTCTCTGAAGGAAAGTAAAACCAAAAATAAACCATCAAAAAGGACCTTCATATTACAGCATCACAGACATCTCAGGGATTTAACAGAGATGCTACCAGAGGCAGCTGCAGCTCCCCCAGTAGAGATATGCATGCAAGCAGCAGGATGATCTCCCAGACATAGGTAACCCTGTCTGGCTTCTGCTCACTCATCTCTGCAGGTAGATCTCAATCACGGCCTGGTCTCTACTCCTGCATTGTGAGCACACGCTTTCTGCATTGCAGAGGACGCAGGGATAGCTTGCAGCACGCACCCACGAGCCTCGCACACGCTGGAAAGGCACACAGCACACACCTCCTCTTAACAGCATATGAGAACAACGTCTAATGTTTGCATTTGTGTAATGCAGGACTGGACATCAGCTGTAGGTTATTCTCCTAGGCACTGTGCCATCAGGCTTCACTAGAGAGATGAGCCGGTGGATCAAGCGGAGAGGTCACAGAGCTGCTGTCACGCTCACTTGCTTTTCCATGGACAGCAGTTGCAATGCCCAGCCCTTGGACTTGGAACACGAGCACACGGCCTAGTTACAGCACATGCCAAGCATTCACACTTGGTGTGTGCATGTGGCTCCAGCTCGGTCCGGGCAACAACACTGACAGTCACCTAGCTTTCCCCTGCCAGTCACCTCACCACCATCCTTCAACGTAACAGAAGACTACTCTGAAAAAATAAAAATTCTACACAGAGTAAAAATTCTTTCCACCTTTCAGTAGCTGAAATCGTGCATGAGGATCTAGACATGGTACTTCTGTCCATCTCTGTGAATCTGGCTTTACACAAGCTTAAAAGCTGCCCCCCACCATAATGTGAATGCAGTATGAAGGAAGTGACCCTTTCAAGACTCATTCAGTCCTGCGCCAAACTGATCTTCCACATAAATAAATCCATAGCAAGAGAGAAACTGATGGTGAAGTATTAAAGGTAGAGATTGTTTCCCCACTGGGACCAAAGCGTTTGTATTCCTCAGAGGTCGGGGGTGGGGGCAGGTAGCAACATATTCCTAGCTGGCCTCATGTAGCTGCAAGCGAGCAGGTCTGGGAGGAGAATGAGGACAGGAGAAGAGTGTGATTTATGGGTTTCATTTTTTCTGCGACTGGGGCTTGGCTGAAGGCAAGTGTGTGTGTGTGTGTGTGGGGGGGGTCTTCTCTGATGTGGGGCAGGTATGAGCCAGGTGACACGGGGCTCGTGCTGCCCGTCATTACACTCCACCTGAGAAGCCTGCATTCCAGCTGGCATCACACACAGACACATACAGAGATCTTACAGACAGCCCCACACTCCAACACCCCACTATCGTGTGGACGTCCATATACACCAAGATTTACAGTGTCACACCTCCCCGGGTAACAGCACAGTACATACGCTCACTTTCAAAACCAGCCATTTTACAGACTAGATAATTACTGACAGTGTCACCTTTCCAGCATCGCATCCCTCAGGAACCTGGCTGGCCGTCATCCAGGGAGGAGAAAATGAAAGAAAAGCATGCAAGAGGAACCAGAAAAATAATGGGGGTGTGAGTTAGACAGGGATGGGTGGGGGTAAAAGAGAAGGAGAGCATAAGAAAAGGAAAAAAAAAAGCGAGAACCTGCTGTCCTTGTCCGTTCACTAGTCAAGGTTCTCATTAACATGTGAAACCCATCTCTCTCTCCGCTTTCTCACACCCCCCCCCACCCATACAAGCAACCCCCCATCACAACCCCATTGATCACTGTACGGTGAACAGCATTGGCACATGGTAAGGGCAGTCAGGGAGGCATGAGCAGAAAAGGACGACCATGGAGCAGATGAAAGCATAGAATGTAGCTCCAATTTGGAATCGCCCCTGTTTTCAGACTGTGTCCCTTCACCATACCACTACACACAACAGGATTTACCTGCTGCTCACCTGCATCAAGTCACCTGTACATGTGGTTAATGATTTATTTAAATGACTGCTCTGACTACTGCACCAAACGGGGACAGCAAGTTAAGTATAGGCTTCAGAAAGAGAAGCATATAGCTGCAGCCTGCCAATTTCCAACACCCAAATATTCCAAGACAAGTTTGTGTGGTTACTGTGGATGTCAAGCTGTACACGTGGAATCAAACTGGCCTAGAGGCCAGTTCTACACTTTGCTGATGGAGCAAAACCACATAACGTGCTCCCATTGGGGATGATTCAATTCACACACCCACACAGGGCAAGGACGTGCTTATCCCTTGGTACCACTGCCTGTAGTAGCATACAGGAGAATAAGTACAATGAAAACAACTAATAAACATGCCAGAGAACTTTGTTCTCTTCATAAAAGCTCTCTAACACTAAAACCATGTAGCTAGTGTGTTAAAGTCAAGGTAGATGTCTTCAGTGATTTAATAAAGAGCTTTAATTCAGCACCTGCACATCCAAGGCCTCTGTATGGTGCTCCTTTTGACACATTCAGAATTCACTCAAATAAGCGGATACATGACATAACTGGTAGCAAGGTGATCTTTTTACCTGTTGGCAGTGAGATGTTCAATTCTGGCCGTACTTAAACATCCAGATGAGAACAACATGCATTTCTCGGGAGCGGATTAGAAACAAACGAAGTGTCAATATCACGGCCCAGCAATTCACCCTGATTAGGAATCTCAGATAACCCAAAACACCATGTTACCTGCAGGTTCAGATACATCCACATCAGATACTGCTGAGCTGATCTCAAGATTTAAACAGTACTTAAGCTCGCCTGCTGCAACACCAGCTAATACATATCACTGCAAGTCGGCTAATACATATCAAGCCAAAGATCTTTATTGGTCCCCGTACAAACACAAAGGTAGAATTGCTTAATTAAAGGCCACAATATTACACTGCACGCAGGCAAGCCTTTAACTAGTTCAATATTTGTTCAAAGGCTCAATAACATTAATCCATTCCCACAAACAGCCAAAAATCATCAGGTCAGCTTGTTGCAGAAACCTGATCCAGTGATTTTCGTACATACCTCAAAAGCATACCAGCTCTATGGGAACGATGCAGCCCAGACCAGCTGCTGGAGAGGGTAACCCGGGGACTACAATTGCTCTTACTGCTGACTCTGACACAAAACCAAAGTCACACACCTCCTTTATGATGGCTTCAGGTTCTAACTGCTACTGCACTCAGAAAAGGAATGAGATTTGCTATCTATATATCCATGACCCCTATCTGACTCCCTCCGTATTGAACCCCCCCTAGCATGGCCTGGCAATGACCCCCTATTAGAGCTGCGGGGGGGCGGGGGATTGTCTGTGGAAAACCTGAACACAGTGGCACTATGCGCACCCCGACTCCCCATAAGCGGGGTCAGCAGCAGGGCTGAGTGGCTAAGGTCACTGGGCCCATCCATCTGTACACGCCCAGTCGGCATTTTCCAAACCCCCTGCCCATGACAAGAAGGCTGTGCTGCCAAAAATCGGGAAAAAAAAAAAAAAAAGTTTTGAGAAGATGGAGATGTCCCTGTGCAAAAGTCATCAGACCACGACCAAAAATAACATTGCAAGCCAGAAGTCTGGGTGCAATACATGAGGTTCGAGGCTACAAAGGGCACAGAAACACCTGTCCTGGTAGCGCATGGCATGACGGGATTCCCCCTAGAAGAGACAGGCTGCTCTCCTCATGAACCAATGCCCACACATTCCTCATGTGCCTCCTCACACGCATGCGTGTATCAGAATTCCAGATATGATCCCATCGGCATAACAGCCAAGGGAAGCCTCACACGAGCAGTGATTGGAGGCATGCTGAAAGGAGAGGGAAGGGAAAATATCAAAACGTGGGGGAACTGTCTTATGAGTATCCCGCCCTCCCCACCAAAGTGATATGAGCAAGCGCAAAAGGCAGCTGCACCTAGCAGTTAGGAGAGAGATTGGCCAGCCCTAGTACTCTATGCAGTCTATCGGGTTTCACCAGTAGGCGTGTCTACATGCTACCAGACGCCTCTATGTCTGCCGCACCCGCCTTTGCCTGCTCTCGGCGGCTCCAGACCTGCGTCAGCCTGGCACAGCCAAAGACATCTCTGCTTGGCCTTACCCCTCATGCTGCAAAGTGGAGCATCAGCCTGCTGGGCCGGACACAAGGGTCCCAAGCAGCACCATCGCTGACCTCCCTCAGGGAAGCCTAGGCTGGACAGCCGCCTCAACATTTCTACACGCCCCAATGCCCCATGCCCAACCATCATACCGCTGGCCCATTAAAGCAAAAGCTATTCGGAGCCAGCAAAGGTGTCATATTTACCAGCCAAGTAAACAAAAAATGTATGGTGAATGTTCAATATCAAAAATTAAAAACTTACACTGATGTGTAAAGTTAACACTTCACGCAACACTGCAAACCTCCATGCCCGACAAAATGCAAAGCTTGTGTCAGTGGCATGTTTCTTCATACACTCCTCACAAGTTAGTTGTGAATGCAAATTGATCAGTCTCATCATTACAATACCTCAATAAACATTGAAGGAGGAGATTTTAATGAAAAGCTCATAACGTTGATAGTATAGTTAAATGGTAGTATAATTCAATTCATGATACACCTTCCTCTGAAGCGTTTATTAGGCAGGTATTGTAGTCCAATGCATATTGCTCAGTTAAACTGTACCTTAAAATTATCTTGAAATATTTTTTCATCAAAATGTTTTATTTAACATAACCACTAAGACTGAGTAAGGAAAAGAACAAACTACTAATTTTTTATATATTTTTTTCCCCTCTGTGCAGCACGGTAGTTGCAGGTTTATGCTCCTAACAGGAGAAAAACTTTGCCACATTCGCTTAACTACTGAAAATAACACATTATTGGATCACAATGAACCAAAAGACAAAGCAAAATGTACAAAATTTCTTGCTCTATATAGTTAATAAAATATTAGAATTTCAGTTAGTCATGTTCTGTCCTTACTGAACATCTTTGCTATAGTAAAAAGATGCTGTAAAGGAGAACTTACACTACAAGATAGTACCAGCAGTCGCACTGCAAAAGCAAACTGATGACACAAAATTGTAAATTCTACTTCCATCTGCTGCCATATACTGCATTTCGTTCTGACTCTACAACTTATTAGGTGTTTACTGTCACTACATCTCCTTCAATTACAAAACATACTGGAAAATGAACAGATTGACTCTTTCGAAAACTTAATATCTGATGGCTGTCTTTCACTAAATGACATGCAACTGTCCAGACACACAGACAAATAGATAACTGAAAAGTCAAAACACAAACCGAAACACTACTTAAGGGTACTGCTGGCATCCTCTGAACCTGACAGAGATCAGTTTCAGGGGTTACTATACTCTCCCTGTATATCAAATCCCAATTATGAGCTTTGGAATACGAACGGAAACCAAACTAAATGATCTTGAACAAAATGCCCATGAAGAACTTCAGATGTAACTAATTGTGGTCGCGGTCCCAAAGCATTTCACCCAGTAATTTGGAACATCACTAAACTTAGTTAAACGTTAACAATTATGCTAAAGGCTCCACAGAGACTGCTGTCGCTCTACCTCTGTCTAAAGCTCATTTCAGTGGCCCTCTTCAGATCCATTGCATGGAATTTCTCCTCCTCCCCTCCCCCACTCCTTGTCACACCTTCTTAGACAGACCTGTACCCCATCAGGCACCCTCCTGCCTAACGTGTTACAGCCCTTACCTTGTCCTTTTCATGGGGAAGCAGCCGCACTGGTGGAAGGGAGTCCAGCGACAGGCAGAGGGGCCCCTCGGCCTGCGGGCCCCGGCCACTCAGCTGGTACAGTGGACCCCGCTTCAGCAAGCGGCCATGGGCCACAGCACGCTTCACGGCCACACGCAGCTGCTGGTGAAACAGGGCAGGCCCTGCAGAGCCGCTGGCTGACAGGTGGGCTGCCACATCTCCCTGGCACTTCAGGAAACGCTCCATGCTCTTCAGGGAAGAGCCACCCGGCTCATGGAGTCCCTCCAAGGCCCGTTTGATCAGCTTATTCCAGTCCAAGCCAGGGCGCCGGCCCGGGCCAGCCGAGCCCCCACCCCCACTGCCTCCTGAGCCCCCACGTGGCTTGGGAAAGGCCAGGCGACCAGGGTTCTCGGGGTCTTTGTAGGAGTTGAGCCCCTTGTTAGAGACCTTAAGGATGGAGCCATCCTTGACGCTCAGCTCCAGCTGTTCCAAGACCGTCTTACGATCCAAGCCATGAGACATGGACACAGCATTGCAGATGCGCTCTTCTGAGGGCCGCTGTTTCTGCTTTTTCACTTTCTTGATGGCCTCCAGGATCCAGTTTGTGTACAGCGGATTGGCCAGCTTCACCATGGTTAACGATTGGCTGCGACGACGGCCTGCCGACACACCCATCCAGGAAGCGCCCGGCCCCTCGCCCTCACGCCGCCACTCCTCCCTCCTCTGTCCAGAGACTATCCTTTGTTCCGGGGCCGAATGGAGAGTCCCTCACAGCCTGAGCACAAGCAGCAGGGCAGAGGACAGCTCACCATAGCACAGGCCCCCTCCCACCCCCCCAAAACGGAACCTGGTCCACCAGCTCGCCTCTCCCAGCTGGCGAATGGGCCGCAGGGAGAAGAGCTGTCACAACACAGGTAGAGGCGGGCACTGATCCCCACCTCAGGCACGCCACTGGAATCTTCACGCTAGGCCTTGGTATCCTGACCCACCAAGCATCAATGGCCTCCGATACAAATGGAAACCCCGTCGTTTCAGTCCACAGATATGGCTGCTTTCAAGTTTATCCACAATCAGGAATTGACTCTTCTTCCACAAGCTTAAGAATTCTGAGGCGTTTTGGCAAAAACATGGACCATGTGACGGAAGGGAGCGAGCAAGAGATGGTCGTTAGGGAAAAGGGCGATGGCAAGAACTGCGTAGCGTGGCTCCAGTGGCTGCTGTCTCCCTCCTCGCTGCGTCACACACCTTCTCTTTCAGCCAATGCAGGACAGAACTCTCACTCCAGGGACCAGCAGAAGCTGATCACCTTCATGCCGACCACGCTTCAGCAGCGAGAGCAGCCTGCAGGGACAAACGATACGGACACGCCAGAGGTCAGTCACAGGTTGCCGTGTGGCAGCTGTACGCAGCAGCAACAGGAATATACAGTGGCAGTGAGGGCAGACCTTGGCGAACCCCAAACGCAGCCGGATGCCCCCTCAGAAGGGGCTGTGACCCAGCAGGGAGGGCACCCTCCTGAAAGACACTGGACACCCTGAAGGCAACCTAGCCACCCTGAAGACTCGATTACACCCGACAGAGGACTGCAGTTATGAAGCATGGTCAGCTATCTTTGCTGCAGTCCTCCTAGCTAAGTGGACATGTTTGGAAATCCATAACAAGGACATGCAGATCACCATAATGCATCCCAGTGTACCTGCATTAATTTGACGAGCAACATTTTAACCCTCACATATGGACAAATACCACTTTACCACACTCGCCATCTCACTCCTCTCACCAATGAATACTGCACCAGTCCACCAGTCCTGACGAACAGCTACTACCACCCCCCCATGTGCCCATCCAGAACATAGAGGTATGCAGGACAGTGGACGAATCTCATGGACAGTAACTCTCCACGGAATCTCTTTCACCAGAAACCCAGGAGCTGACAAAGGGCTCTGGAGCAGAGCCCAGGCCAGATTTCATGGAGGGAAGCAGGATGGGGGGCCGGGCTGAATGAACCCCATTTGCAACCTACGCGTTGTTGTTGTTATTGTTTACTATGGACATGATGGTTTCCAGTCAGCCCCACCGTTACCCGCCCAAATGGCGAATTTGACAGTAATGACAGTGCCGGTGAGCGGCACCGGTCTCTTCCCACGACCGCGGAAAGCGCGCCTGTATGTTTACATACACCGCCGGTTACGAACCTCCCCAGCCCCAACGACAATCCCCGTCCCTGCTACTGACCGTACATGATAAGAGCCCCGTGGGAGAGGGGACGCGCTGGGCTCCGTTTTAGGGGCAGCAGCGAACGGCCATGAAAGCCCCAAGGCGCCCGGGGTTCGAACAATAACGGCCGCGCCGTCACGCGGCGGTTAAACGTCCAGAACGGCTCGCGGCGTTCCGCGCGCCTTGCGGAACACGGCGCGGCTGGAGATGTCCAGCAGGGCTCGCGGAACACATCGCAGCTCGAGGCATCCAGCGCGGAAAAAAAACATGCATTTCCCCCCTTTTCCGCGCAACAGAGGCGCGGACGACATGGCCGCTCGGCCTCCGTCTCAGCTTCGCCTGCGAGTAGAAATCCGCCCCCCCAGCACGCACATACACACCTCGCCAGCGAGTGGCGTCCCTGCACACGGATAGTCCCCCCCACCGCCGTCTCCACTTCCTTCCTTCCCTCCTGTTCGCCCACCCTCCTACGTAGCGACCGCGGTGCGGTGGAAGACAAGGCCAGCGGAGCGAAGTAGGCCTCGACGCCCCCCTCTCCTCCTCCGCCGCGGTCTGGTCCGGGGGGGTGGCGGGGGGGGGGGGGGGGGGGGGGTGGGGGTGGAG
>JAODJX010000042.1:21107591-21118503 GCA_026776945.1 Isichthys henryi | reverse complement strand
CTGTCATGGGCTGACACAACAAACGTTAATTTCCAGCCCCCCCCCCCCCCAGAAAACTTCACCATCCCCCATTCCTTACCCTCCCCAGCCCAAAGGGGACAGACAGCAGCTGGAAGGTGAAGTGTGGCCCAGTGGAGACAGAGAGCCTGGGGCTCACCAGGACACCCCCTGCAGCCATTGAATTTGATCTTCAGCCAGCTTTTCTCCGCCTCTCTGTGTTGCTGAATTGTCTTTTTCCATTTTTAATCCCCACCCCCCTCCCTATCTTAAATCCAAGAGTTGTCAGCACAGGGTCTGCCACAGCTGCTGATTAGCACAGTACTCGTAATTATTACATAATTGCTTAAGTGACTCTAAGTGTACTCCTCTGATTTGACCTTTTTCATGAAAAATAGATAATACTCCTAGTTTATTGCTGAGTCAGGTAATGGCTGGCACTAACTGCAGTAACCTGCCAATTAAATCCTTTTGTGCATATTCTGCTGACAAGAGGGAGGATAGTCTCTCTAAAATATTAATGATAATAAGACACCTGTTTTGACTTCTGAAGTCCCAGGTCTTTCATTTCCTATGTCCAATGAAAGGTAAACTGACACTCTTGCGTCTGGAGAGCACCTGTTGGCCGTGAATTCACACCTCGCTCTGGTACCATATGAGGTTTGCCATCTTCTCCATGCAAATAATTGTCTTCCATGGAGGTTGTGCAGCTAATCATCAACAGCCCCTCACTGCCTTCCAGGGGCACTGGTCTCTCAAGCAGGACCAGGCCCTCCAGTGGAGAAGCAGTCCCATTGCCTGTCGGTCTCCAGTTTCCAGTATGTTGTTGTGTTGATCCTCCTTGTGACATGTCCATCTACATCTGCGCAGAGACCCAGAGCAGTGTGGGGTGCTGCGATGGCCCACGACAGGCCACAAACAGGATCCAACGTGGATTAAAAACACAGTAGTTTATAACACAGAGTTTTAAACACTTTATCAAAGCTTGTTAGCACAAAATCCACATTCCGTTCCTTTCTGGCCTCTCTGCTCCCAGGTTCTTCTTCATTAAATGTCAGTAAATTCATTGTTCAGAGACATTTGTGAATTCTTTCATTCATTCCTTAAGGTTGTTTTTCTCGTTTACCTGGTAGAACGGAAGGACAGCCTTCAACCGCCAGTCCTAGGTCACTTTCGTACTTTACCCGTCTTTCTCTACTCAGTCTTGTTCACATACAGTGACTTACTGACAGACAGCTTATTTTGTCAGGTTTAATCTCCTGTGTGCTGGAATTGGCATGGCTCGGTAGAAGCTGGGGCTTACTGGTGCTTAGTGGGCCAATCTGACAGCAATTCATAAATCTGTAACATTGTAACATCCCAGAAAATGAACGGCTTTTTTGGCTCTAGCGAAAGTCCAGCAATCGCATTCCACACTTGGTACATTTCTCCCAGACTTTCCACTTCAGTTCATGTAAGCAAGTGCAAGTGCAAGTGATGTCCGGCACGCGGCTTTGGGCTCAGGAGTCCCAGCCGCCTTTGCTGCTATGGGGGTGGTGGTGGCATGGGTTCAATGAAGCGGAACCCACCAGTGATTCTGCTGCACCTCTGTGTGGTCGTGAGTCACATAGAGTTTCGTCCCACTGTAGAGTCAGACTGTTTTTTTGGAGTGGAACGTACGCAGTGAGTCTGCTCTCTCAGTATTTTCGGTGCCTGTCAGACTCTTTTTAAAATGAACCATCAAGATTTCTTACCTGCGAGGCCTGAACATTACTGCCTGTGCAAAACCTTCACGCCACAGTTCTTAACTTCACCCTGACCAGCATACATCCATCCATCCAATGCACCCTCTTATCCTATTAAGGGTGACATAGCTCTAACCCAAGGGCTAACCAAACCCATGACAGGATACACTCACACACCATTCACACCTACAGGCAATTTGGAAATTTCAGTTTGCCTTTGCCTGTTTTTGGACTGTAGGGGGAAACCGGAGTACCTGGAGGAAACCCCCACAACAATATGGGAAGAACATACAAACCCCACACACATGGAACCATAACAGTTATTCAAACCCTGGTCCCCAAGATGTGAGGCAATAGTGCAAACTACTGCACCATCACATGACTGGAATTTAAATAATAAATTAAAAGTCATTCATTCATTAATTTATCTTCTATATGTCTTTCTTACAATGTCCCGTCACCGTGTCTGACTAGTCAGTGTTAAATGCGGTATAGAAGTTTTTATTTTCTGGAAAATTCTTGCATAATTGGAAAAGATATTCATTATCTAACTTGTTCTTTTATGAATTCAGACATCAGGGTAAACTACTGCTCAAAAGAAAAACTCCTTTCAGTTGTAAGGAGGGCCGCAGTGAGCTACAAGGCCACCAAGGTCCGAACCTCAGTAATTGATTAAGAGCTAAAAGTAAAATTTGAAGATAAATTTTCACCTGAATAAAAATTAGTCTAACTAACATTTCACATAACTAAGTACTAAAAAAAATAAACAGCTTATGGGGGGGGGGGGGGCAGTATCAATAATGTGATTGACGAGAGTCACCCCCCCACGCCTGTTACTTTTTACAGCCCATGGCTACAAGCCTGGTTGGATGTTAATACAAAACCTCCTGCACCTGTGAGTCTGCGAGATACATATGAAATATTCTAAGATGACAAAACAGTGCCCAAAATTTTCCCAGGTCCTGGTTCATTCATTGGCAGATCACTGTAAATGCACATCTGCCTCGTGCCCCCTGGATAGACGAGGAGGGGAATTTGAAGGCGAACAGAGTTCAGTTTGTGAGCTTCAGTCTTCAGAAAACTGACCCATGGGAAATTACTTTACACGTTTTCATTTCCTATCTCTCTTTCACGTTTGGGTTACACTCACTCTAGAGGGGCCCTATAGAGCAATGACCAGGAAGCATCTTTGCTCAAGGAAAGTGCCTAATTATGGTAGTTTTCGATAGGTTCTGCCATTTTTGCTCATTCACCTGGTTGACCAGAATGGGACGTACATGAATGAAATTTTTCAGTCAGATAGGAAACCTCTGGGAACACCTTAAGGCGGTGACAGGGGAGCGCTCACCTCGGTGCGCTATATGTAACGTCAGTCACAGTTTTCCTTATGGCAGCCTGCGCTGAGGCAGCCTAACACCAAGACGCGTTAATAATGGATAATATTCTCCATCCCTCTGTAACGTCTAGCAGTATAGCCAGTGAGGCATTCAATCCACAAAAAACCGAAATAAAAATGCATATTGTATCATTTTAATACTGTTACTTATTTATTATTGCGATGAAAATAAAAGCGATACATGACGATGCTTATTAACTAGTTAAATTATTTAATTATAATCATCTTAATATGCGATTGAGGGTGGTGATTGTTATAATTAGTTCACAATCACTTAAAATAATAACCATAGTCATTATAATAAGTGATCGATGATGCTGAATATTAAAGTAATTAATCAGAAACATCATCGTTATCATCAACTTTTCGTTAGACCCTCTTTATTCACCACCGTCCCAGTCAAGGTACTGGGTATATAAGTGTTAGAGCTTTGGAGGTGCCTGAAGGTGCCCAGTTTTTAAATCGTGACAGACAACTACTAGTATTTGGGCTCAGTGTTTGATAATAGACTGTGCTTTCAGAATAATGCTGACGCTATTTCGAAGAAGGTACAACTTCATCTTTATTTTGTGAGAAAAATTAATTCTTTAAATGTGTGCACCAAAATGACTACGTTTCATTGAACTTTTATTGAATCATTCCTCTCTTTTTTGCATGGTGGCGTGGTTTGGGAACCTGAGTCAGGCCATTGAGAATAGGCTTGGTGGAATCACCCTCAGCTCTCTGACCTTTACAATCAGCAAGTCATAAGGAACCCTTCTGCCATGTTGGATCGTACTGACCGCTCCCTGCAGGTGAAAGATGTACCATCATAGTATTCGGTACATACTCGGTATGTAAGTTAGTAGGGTAAATTCACACAATTGATGGCACCAAGCACCTTTTGCACTCTGTAACTTGGCTCATTATCTTCACGTGGCGTGATCTTGTATCGTACTCTACTGTAACGCTGTCCTCCTGTTCTATCTGTTTACGTTTATCTGTTTATTCATGGGGGATTGTTTGGATTTTTAATACTTGGCTGCGCCACTAAATTTCCCCTAGAGGTATAATAAATTTGACTCGAAACTTGACTAGAAACGTTCATTTCTTAAACATTAAAATTAGTAAGTGTTTTTCAGAATATCTGCCGCATTGTGCATTTATGTACGTTAAAATTATTTCTGGTTTCTGTCTAGAGTCGACCGGGATAAAAGTTTCTCTGTGAATATTGCCTTCTCCAGCTAGGATTCATCACTATCATAACTAATCACTCAACTTTCAGTCACACCAAGGCACACGAGCTGGACAGGGAAGTGTGCAGTGAAATGCATTTGGTTTGCATGCTGCAGAGAGCGACATCTATGGAGAGGTGAGGGGTCCTATCTCACTGCACTGCACTCAGTATGTGCAAACTCTCCCCCCTCCAGCTGTCAGCCAGCCTTCCATCTCATGGTGGGTTGCTACGGTGACAGGAGGCCACATGTCTTGGGGGCGTCGTCTTGGTCAAAGAACCCTATTGTTCTCCCGCTAAGCCGTCCTCACTGTGCCCGTCTGTTTTGGGGACAGTAGTCACACTTTTACACACTCAAACATGAGACACGTTGCTCACATTTACAACGACACAGCCCTCTAGAGAAATCTTTCCTTAATATTCATTATATAGAACCAAGCTCATGCGGGACAAATATATCAAGACACAGCTAAATAGATTTATATTATCAATAGATTAACTTCAGGTGGAAGCGCTGGAAAGCACCAAGTTTTGGTATAAGGTGCACAATCTTATAATTTCCACCAGATGGCGACATAGTTCCACAATCCACGAATCAAAGAACAATGGCACGGTTATGACGAAGTTTTGACTGATTTTACCAGGTGTTTCCAGTTTTAAGAGGAACAGTTTAATATTTCATTGCTGTTAAATTTTCGATTTCACCTCAAAATTAGATTTAAAAATCAAGAAAAAAATGGCAGTCGATACGCCTGATGTACTGTAATTGTATCTGGAGAGTTTATTCATATCTGAAATGCAACTAGAGAACAAATACTAGGTCTCTATACTGTGAATGAGATAAAACACCGTTAATTCATCTTTAATTAATAAAATGAAGTTTCACATTAGGTATCTAATATCTTACAGCAGTCATTTTTCTTTACTGGGAAGGTTGTAATCGTAGCATGTAATAAGGGCAGAGGAAAGTGCAGTTACAAAATATCTATGTAGTTTATCAACTTAAACATTTTAATACAGACTTTAAATCACCTCCCTCCCCAGACAGTCATTTATATTCGGCATTATGCTAACGCGTACCCAACTTTTCCACGTGGCCACCAGACGGCGTCAAAAGCAGTTCATCGGGAGAATAACGTTTTGAGAAAGAGAGCAGCAGGCGACCGGCGAGCTCCTTACTGACCCCTAGGAGGCGCTGTTGCACCACACAATGAACTATTACTCTCAGAGTTATTAAGACATGGATCTAACAACAGCTTGGTGTGTATCCTTGGTTGGGGTTGGGAGGGGGCTGGAGCATATAGAAGTCAAGGTAGTGAAGAAGGCAGGGATGCTCCCTGGATGCCAGTCCATCAGGAAAATGACTCACACACACACACACACACACACACACACAGTTTAGATGTGGAGGAACCCATCACAACACAGGGAGAACAGAAGCAGACCTGAACCACAGAAGCACCACCCCTTAATAATCACTGATATTAAGAGTTGATAACAGTCCTGTGCAATGCAGACCCAGCTCCACAATGCATATGGGGTTAAATTTCAGAAAATGTGGACAAACTTATTGGTTGTTTTTTTTCCCCTCAAAACAACAAATATTCCGTTTCTCAGCTGTCAGAAGTCAACATCACACATATTGTCAAATACATTTCACAGCTGCTGATTAGTGTGGCGTAAGGTCTGTCCGGAAGCTGAATCTTAGATTCAAAGTCAAAACTCAGGATTGATTCCAAGTTCAAACAGAAAATGGGTCTCAGGCCCGTATCCACGAGACCGGAGCCTTTTCTTTTAATTAAATATATCGAGCGGCTGCGGGGATTACCTTTTGCTGCCAGAACACGTGTAATGCTGCGTCTGCCTGCCTGAACTGGGATTGATTTACCTCCATTTGCATTTAATGGAGCAGAGAAAACAAACAAATAACAAAGAGAATAAATATTACAAATAAACAAATGACAAGAGGGGACAGTAAATACCTGTGGTAAGCCTGCACCAAAGGCTACCATCACCACACAATGAAGTTCTGCTGTAAGGGCTTTATAATTGTTTTGTCAAATGTAGCATGACTACAGAAAGGATTCATCTTTAAAAGAAACATTACAAAACTGTTACAGTATCCTGGGAGACACACATATACCCATTTTAATATGCATGGGCTCAGCACTGGTCTATACTGGTCATGTTTTATAATCCTAATGCCATTGTCTCCAAAGCGCAATGCCTGGAGACAGAGATTCACTAACATGCATAATACTCAGAGGCTCAGGATGTGTGACCAAAGCAGTGACTCACAGGAAAAATGGCTGCTGCCTTGGATTTTACAGCCGTGTTTGTGTCAGAAAGGTTCTCTTCTTACTGACATGACAGCTTCACTGCTGCTCATTCAGACGTATCATGCATAAGTAATTAACATCAAGTTAATTCTCAAAACGGGAGCAATCCCATCATAACTGCACACAGCTAGAACTATTTCTGGATTTATCACTTATCCAAGGTCACTGGATGAGTATTTATTTATGTCTTTTTTTGGTCGCGCTACCATCCACCCTGCAGTGCCTTCCTGTCAGGCCTTTCACCTAATAAATCTTTTGAAAAAGTCGGCAAAAGTCGGTTCGAAGAGGTTGGTTACTGCTGAAAAAGGAACAGGATGCTAGTAGGTGCAAGCAGCAAAGCACTGTTTATATTCCTGAAGGACATACAACTAATGGATCCATAAATGTTTTCTGTTTTAATGCAAGCAGTTTGTTTAACGCCATCAATTAAAGTAAAAGAGAAGAAAACAAACAGAAAGTGGCAAACCGATGGCATTTACCCGCGAAAAAGTGATAGATAATGCAGCCAAGGTTCGTGTTTATCTGTATGTTTGTCTATTTATCACAGTTTTGTACTATTTTTACCACTTGCAGGCAAAGTGTGAGTAGTAGCACAGTTTCAAAATGGTAAAACTTTAATGAACCTTCATATTTCTTTTTAAATTTACCAGGAAGTTACATTGCTGATCTAGATTTTTTTTTGCAATGACAATGATGACAAAAACACTGATAAAAGTGAGTTGAAGTATCAATGATTATAGGCTGGTGGATCCCTTACTGATGTAACTGACTCTCCGACCCACAACATTATATCGACTATCCCAAGGACTTTATGCGCATCTATCAATGTTCATCCCTCCTTGCCTTTAAAGATCAGCCTTTCCAGAAACACAGAGTAAATATTTAAATATTCAGAAGAAATCTTCTTCTCGAGTGTCGAAGGAGGACAGTTTTTGCAGCCTTAGTCGGGGGTCCATGATGGCGTTTTGTCAGGGTCCCAGAATTCCAAGATACTTTAATCATCTATTTATTCACTTAATAAAATACACAGCAATTCAAAAGCATGCGAAACACAACAAGTGTGTTTTATAAGGAAAATGCATTCCAGCAACACGAAGTAGCTTAATGTTAGGAATCAATGTTAAAATGTACTTAACACAAAATACTAATGAATAAAAAGCAGCGATAATTAAGCACAGCTGAGGAGTCTGACTGGTTTCCACAGCGCTGACTCATCTCCAGGGGGTAGCGTCCAGATTGCCTCCGATGAAAGGGAGCAACTGGCAATGAAAGAAATAACCGCAAACTAGATTAATCATAAAAAATAACAAGCCAGTGAGGGAGAGCAGAGGACTTCAAATAAGCAGCAGTGGGCTGTTTATGGGCGTGTAGCGTAAGTGTGAACCCACCGCTTGCTTTGATAATGCCATCTCCCCACACGTCCTTGGAGCTTAGCTCTTTTTTCCTCCATTTTTCTGAAATGTCAGTCAAAGCGCGGTCAGAATTCAATAGTCAGTACTCAGGTTGGTGGATTTCACAGCGGTGTGGAAAACCACAGGGGTGGAAGTTATCAATATGAAAGTTCTCAGAGAAAACACTCAGCATTCTACACAGCATAATGTGACAAAGGAACGCAGCGAGAAGTCAGTGCTCAAATGGCATCTCCACATTCAACAGTCTCCCTGCGTGGGCTCCGTGTGACCCGCAGGATTTACGTGGTGTTCCTCCAAAACCAAACAGAAATTGATTCGTGAGGGAAGGCAGCTGAAGCAGTGAGAACTCCGGCTCTATAAGGAAAACTGATTTTTTTACTGCAGCTCAGCCCTAGATTGCTTACAAAAGCCATTGTTTGCACAGTGGGTCACTTCACCTGGTATCATGTAAAGCAGTGTTTCTCAAACTGGTCCGCAGGGATGCCCAGACAGTCTGGGAGGGTGCTGGGAAGGAGCAAGAACGTGGACCGTTTGGGGGTCCCTGAGAAACAGGTTGAGAAACACTGATGTAGAGCAGGTAGTAATCACTTCTGAGAGAGACCAGGCAGCAGTTTCCAGCTGTCCAGTGTGTAGTCACTCACCTCCTCACCCATGTAATTCGGCCAGTACTTGAACCAGTGCAAAACCTAAATCAGAGGGGAGGTGTGTCCCAATATGGCTCTTATCTTGACTACGTCTGAAACAGAATTCACACCAAGGTGTGAAACTGTCTGTGAGGTCCAGCCATTGTACTCTTCACCCTTTGCCCATCCCTTCCTAGACAGGATGTGAACCCTGTCACATACACATTGGAGCACAACTTATGTTTATTTCGTCAGTGTTACATGTAAATATTAACACACACAGCTCCTACAGGCATTGGACAATGACACTGCAACACCTGCTAATAGTGTTTGAGGTTTCACACCTACCTATGCGTGACCTGGTCGCCGATCTTCACCGACTGCATATTCCATCGGCTTCAGATAACGGCCGAAACATTGGCTAGCTTTTCGGTGCTATATGGACGTATATTTACGCCAAAAATTTGGTAAGCAGATCAGTAGTATGGCTAAAATATTAATGAGATGTATTTTGTTATTAAATTCAGTAAGTGGAGCAACTGCATGTTTTGGTATACTATGGTTTGGTATACGTCACTGTGATATGCACTGTAGTGGGGCACACCGCATAATACTGTTGTGGTATACTATGGTTTGGTATACGTCACTGTGATATGCACTGTAGTGGGGCACACCGCATAATACTGTTGCGGTATACTATGGTTTGGTATACGTTACTGTGATATGCACTGTAGTGGGGCACACCGCATAATACTGTTGCGGTATACTATGGTTTGGTATACGTCACTGTTATATGCACTGTAGTGGAGGTAAACAAGGTAAAAAGACGGTGTTGTAGTGGTACTTTTCGCAGTTCAAAGTCTGACATTTACAGTCATGTGAAAAAATTAGGACACACCATTAAATATTTAGTTCTTTATTAAGAAATATCAATATATCAGTATTAAATCTTTCAAATTATATCTGTAGATAAAGGTGATGTAATTGCATCATCTATGCAAAAACAAGAAACAAATTCACTTATTTATGAAAACAAATTAACTAAGATGCTAATTTCCACTGAGGAAAAATTAGGACACCCTCATATTCATCACTATTTAAAATCGCTAGAATTAGATTTAGGCGCACCATACCAGGTGAAGATGGTTAGAACATCATTACAGAGCTTTTTGGGCAGAGCCTGTCTTATTTAAACCACAGACATTTAGTTTGGTTTGCTCTTGATTGTTGAAATTAGTGGTTTCACCATGGTGTGATCCAAAGAGCTCTCTGAGGCCTTCAGAAGGAAGCTTGTAGGTGCATATGAGTCTGGGAAGGATATAAAAAGATCTCAACAGTTTGGAATCAGCCATTCCACTGTCCGAAAAAACAATTTATAAGTGGAGAACATTTAAAACTGCCGGCATAGCCAGGGGTGGCTGTCCTAGGAATTTCAGCCTGAGAACAGACCGCAAGATGCTGCAAGAAGTCTCCAAAAATCCTAAAATGTCATCATGGTTCATACAAGAAGCTCTTGCCACAGTTGATGCTAAGGTACATGCATCTACCATCAGAAAGAGAGTGATTTACATGGGACCTGTGCAAGGAGGCAACCCTTGCTGTCAAAAATACATCTGGCCAACACTGAAGTTTGCCAGACCACCTAGACAAAGACCGGGACTTTTGGAACAATGTGGGCGCAGTAACAGAGGACATGTTTGGCGTAAACCAAAGGCAGCTTTTGAGCAAAAGAACCTCATACCAGCTATGAAGCATGGGGGTGGAAATGTCATGGTTTAAGGCTGCTTTCTTGCAGCAGAACCTGGCCAGCTCACCATCATAGAATCCACCATGAATTCTTCATTATATTCATATAAGAAATGGAGAGTTCTGGAACGGTCCAAGTCAAAGCCCAGATCTGAATCCTATTGAGATGCTGTGGGGTGATTTGAAGAGGAAGTGCATGCAAGACACCCTTCCAACATCTCACAGCTTCTGGAATTCTGCACTGGAGAGTGGGGAAAACTGCCAGTCGATGTCAGAGATTGATAGATGGTTTCAGGAAACGTCTCATCAAGGTTATTTCAGCCAATGGGTGTCCTAACTTTTTCCTCAGTAGGAACTGACATTGGCATTGGGCCAATTGGGCATTGGGCATTGGAGGACCTTCTGGAACAGGTGGGACCTGTTCAAGCCGGATGGGTTGCACCTGAACCGGAGGGGAACCAG
>JAODJX010000042.1:21092610-21107491 GCA_026776945.1 Isichthys henryi | reverse complement strand
AACAACTCTGAGCTATTAGTTTAGTTCTCCCCAAGCGAGCTTGATGGGCCGAATGGCCTCCTCTCGTTTGTATAGTTATGTTCTGACATCTCAGTTAATTGACTTTAAGTGAATTTGTTTCTTGTTTTTGCACAGGTCAGAGGTCGGCAACCTTTTCAAAGCAAAGAGCCATTTTCTCCTAAATGTCTGACCCAAGATTTACAGAGCCACAATGGGTAAAGGAGGGGGGTTGAGATAGGATTTTTTTTTTATGTAACGTGTATATAGGCATTTAACACAAGTATAAAAGTTCAAGTACTTACAATAACTATGTTGGGGGGACATCTCCGGTTTAAATCTCTCAGATGCGTAACAGCGCAAAGGTGACTAACAGTACAACACTGATTAGTTCTGTTGCAATAGTCTTCACCCTCATCCCTCCTTTAATCTGGCTCCGGATTGTCTATCCCTCGCTCTCCACTTCAGTGCTGTAACTCTACTGACTGAGCAGTGCAATATGCACTCACCACTCCGAAGTCAGCTGGCTATGATATGTAAATTGGAGGAAATATAATTATTTTTACGAAGACCTGGTGACTACAAAAAAGTGTATGAAAGAATTAGGAATCCCAATAGACGGTGAAGCGTACATACAATCTCAGGTGCTTAAGAAAACTCCAGAAAGCATACCATTTAACCAGACGTAATCTCGTTTTAGTGAATGACTTTGAGGAGGATGTGAATTATGCAATTAAGATGTAACAGAAACAGACTGCCTAATATGTTAAGACATGAAAATGTGAATTCGTCTATCGTTATGAGAAGAGCCACAGCCCTGTGGCTCACAAGCCACAGGGTGCTGACCCCTGGCATAGGTGATGCAATTACATCACCTTTATTTACACATATAATTTGAAAGACGATGTAATATTGATATTTGTTAATATAAAATTAAATATAATTTTTTTCACGACTATATTAAACAAAGATATTTACTGATTACTCACTTTTGGGCATCATAAAATGTCTCATTGATATTGTAGGCGTACTACTGCTCTGCATAACAAACCATAGGTGGAAATAAACATCCGTATAATACTAAAAAGCTGGCATTCAGCTGAATGTTTCGCCCATCATTGGAAGCCCAGGTGATTATTGTGCATGGGCAATATAATATCACTATGATATCGCTCAGCCCTACTGGGCACTAATCTAGATCATATCCGAAAAACTTAAAACCAGTCGCCCAGCTCACTGCCAAATTCAAAGTACATGTACACCTGTTTCCACCAAAAGACATTTGCCAGGAATGTCACAGGGTCAATATTCATGGTCGGACTGCTCTAGCCAAACCCAAATGCTCACTCATGCCAAAGCCAAACGTTGGTTTCAATGGTGGCAGCAGTGCAAATCTTGGGCTGTGGACAATGTGAAACGTGTTGTTTTCTGATGAATCCTCCTTCACTGTTTTTCCCACATCTGAGAGTTATGGTGCAGAGACGTCCCAAAGAGGCTTACTACCTGGACTGTTGCGTACCCAGAGGGCAGTACAGGGATGGTTCAGTGATGGTTTAGGCTGCAATAACATGGCATTCCATAGGCCCAATACTTGTTCTAGATGGGCATATCACTAGCAAGGACTACAAAACCATTCTGGAGGTTAAAGCATTGTACCTTAGAGGAGGTGTCATGAGTCAGAGTGATAATGCACCAATACACACTGCAACTCTGGTGATAAAGGGGTTTGATGAACATTAAAGTGAAGCTGAACATCTCCCATGGCCCACACAGTCTGAATGATTGAGCCACTTTGGGACGTTTTGGAGGAGTGTCAAAAAATGTTTTCCTCCAACATCATCACATAGCAACCTGGCCACTACGCAGGATGGATTCGGATCTATCATTCCCAGGATAACATGGTGTAGTACTGACCACAAAAGGAGGCCCCACATCATGCTAATAAATTAGTGATCTAAAACCAGGTGTTTTGGTTTCATTGTCCAACCCCTGTATAATTCTATTATGGTGGGGAGTCTCCAAAAATTTCTATGGGGAAAAACCTAATCTGAGTTATAACCTTTACTCTACCCAGCCCTGAAGCATCATTTTGGACATCATTAGTCAGAAGTTTTGAGCCACAACCACCATGCAGCTGGACATACAGAGCACAAATATTACAGTATACGACAGAAGGCAACATAGTTAGTGTCTACAAAAAGTAAATGTAAATTCATTTTAAAAGCCTGCTGTGTGTTCTATATGAATTTGTCAAAATATTTTCATAATCTAAGATTTTGATCTACACAATACATGAACGAACGAAATGTTATTTTAGATTGGAAAACCAGTGTAATTGATTCATTCATAACATTAAAAAGAACGATTTGTTCAAGAATTCAAGTAGCGTTTCTTGCCAAGACCACCTCCCAATGTAGATCACATAGTGCTCATCTCTCGTACTGAAAATCAAGCAAATACAATTATGATTCTGCATTGCAATGGACTTTGGAACTAAATCAATTCTGAGAGAAAACAGATTCACAGTGTGAAAATGTATTGTAGCAGAAATGACTGTGCATTGAACAGTTTTGGGTAATAAATCAATTAAGACGCTTATCGCCTCTCCAGATCAAGTTGTTTCAAGAAAGTTTTATTTACAAACAACTTTTGAAAATCTTTTAAATCAGAAGACCCTTTATCTGAACTCAGAGGCATCTTCAGAGGCCTGCTTCCTCTGGCAGTGTAGGTCTGGTCCAGCGTTTGCTTCCCCTGCGCAGTGACCTGTTCACAGAGAGGTCTGGAGAGGTTTGGAGAACCCAAGCCAGCCCACCCTCAGAAGGGTCTGTATTGGCCTGGTTCCGCAGGCTCCTACGGACAGAGCGACGACCCCTTGAGGGATGCTGCAGGACATCATCAATGCTGAAGTCTGGCAGTTGCCAGGGCAGCCCCTGATCAGTCCTGACAGCGTCCTGGTTGACCTCGGATGAATCAGTTGACGGAACCCCCATCATGGCGCGACCCTCCCATCTCGCCTCCTCACGTACTCCTGATAGTGAGGGATCGGGCACCTGCTGGGCTGGCGTCTGCTCCTCAGCAGGAATGTGCACCTGGCTGTCCTGCACCTGGCAGCTCCTCCGACTGTTCCCACCCTGCCCCTTCCTGCTTCTCTTTATCATCTGATTCATGCCAATCTCACTCAGGCTTCCACCCAATTGTGGAGGAGCTGCTGTACCTGAATTAGTTCCCGGTTCACTACATTCCTGCAGCATGTGCCAATCAGCATCACCTCCCTCTTTATGAGGATCGGAGTTCACCTGGGTAGATTCCTCCAGAGGAGGATCACCAAGCCCACTGGAGTGAGTGGGGTAGCTGGAAGAAGCTCTGTTGGTCCCATCAGCTGGCTCCATCTCAGTGTCAACCATGCAGCCAACACCTGGACTCCTTCTACCCCCCCTGCCACTCTGCTGGTCCAGGCCAGCTGAGGGAACCTCCTCTCCCAACGTGTCCCCTGCCATGTCATCTGAGTGGTCCTTCGTGGGACCCTCGAGCCGTGGGCAAAACCGCATTCGCCACATAGCAGCTGCAGCGATGACACTGGCAGTGAGATCTGAACCTTTGGGACTGGGGGCAGCGTTGGGCACCTCCAAGGCAGGCCTCTCCAACTCTCCTAAGGGAACGAGCTGTAGTGAGATGGTGGCGATGCCATCTTTGGCTTTCACATGTGCTCCTCTGTAGAGGCCATGTTACCTGAGGGTTGCTCTCTGGAGTGGTCAGGCTGCAGGGCAGGCGAGCTGCTGGCAGACAGCACAGCCTCACTGATGGGGCTCAACGTGGGATTCTTTGACGCATAGTCCCTCTTTCCATAGAGCGAGCGGTCCACCTCTTTGCTGCCCCAGTGCTTCTTACGCGAGGAGCCCTGGAAGAAGACAACCTTTAACCCTTTATCCGGTTCAGACCGGAAGAAGACTCTTGCCCATTCTGCCGTGGCTGCCCCAACGCTCCAGCCATTATGTTCTGAAGAGCAGGGATGGTGAAGACCAGAAGCAAAATACCAACCAGAGCTGTCAGAGGACACAAAAAGGGGCAAATCTACATGGGGGCAGCTGCTCCCCCCCCCCCACAGCATGTCTTGCCCCCAAATGGTGTCAGTTGCTAAAATTGTGATAACGCAAATGCCACTGCGCCCATAAGCTGCTCAAATCACTGAAATGAACAGGACAGGCAAAGAAATCTAAGTGCAATCTTAGGTCCTGCAAAAACTTAACTACAGCACTGCACTTGAAGGTGCACAGTGTAGAGAGCTGACAGCATGAGCCTGTTTGTATACAGGTGCAGAGGAGAGGAGCCACAGTTGCGCTGCCTTTTAAGGGGAAGTCCAGGCTTCGCTGGCTGAAAGTTAACCAAACACAAATTTTAGTCAAAGTTAAATTAGTAATGAATGTAATGTATACTAAATAAGCAATATAAGGCTTGGATGATAATGGCAATTCAACAATTAGAATCCATTACGGCAGTCGCTTGCTAAAGGGAGTTCAAAGACATGATTTCCAGGAGCATTTTAGATTTAAAGGGCTAGCTTTAGTTTTAGTACAGACAAAAAGAGCTGCAAAATGCTGGTATATTTGGATCAACAATGTTGAAGTAGTGGGTTGCCAGTGGAGACTGTAGGGTCTGAGTGCGGCTTTGAGTCTTGGAAAAAAGGAGGAGGGGGGAAAAAAGAAAAAAAAAACCCATACAGTCATGGCAGATGACTGAGGAATCTAGCTGTTCTCAGAACCAGTGTGGAAGAACACTTAATTTGAATATTTTTGTGAAACATTCTGTTGCACAGCACAACCATCGCCTTAAAACGGTCTTAAAAAGAAAAATGTGGTCAGACATGACCAGAAGGCACGAACAATGTTCTGTTGTTCTTACTGTCGATTAAGATGGACTTGGGAAGTCCAATTCTTGATTGCTTTAGCACATTTCATAAAACAAACAAACAAACATTCAAGACTGTATGAGCATTTCAAAACAATTCAAGCACTATGGTTTAGCTGCAAAAGCCTATAACTTACCCAAAACAATTAACTCATGTCTCAGAAGCACATAATTCCACCAATGAATGAGTTTTTGCCAATAAGCATTGTTTTAACCATGCGAGTCAAAATGCTTAGACATATTGTCAGTGCAAGTCTGCTCCTGAGCGCCACAATTCTGAATGATAGTCGGTTCCCATTCTCACTGTCAGTGACTGATCATTTCTCTTTAGAAAGACATGAATAGTTTCTTTCCCTTTCATGTCAAACAGCAGTTTCAACATTACATACTGTAATGTAGAAGCTTGCAAAGTTCACTGGCAAGAGAAAGCACTTGCATGTACATGTACTGTGTTTTGAGATCTTAAGTTACAATAGCAAACCAAAATATCAGTAAAATACTAAAATGCCAATGGAGGAAAAAACAGAATTACAAAAAAAAAAAAATCATGTATTGCAGGAACCAAAAATACAAGGTATATCACTTAAATTTACAGAATATATTTTTAAATCATTTTGAAATCTTGGTTAGGTGTTTTGCATGTGGTGGCTAACACAGTGATCACATACATATATAGTTCTGGGTGTAAAATTATTACAGTGGGAAACTACAGTCAAAATAGAGTAACTAGACTACAGCAACTGAAAAACGTACCAAATTATGACAATTGAACAAAACCATTTACGCGTATGCACGAAAATATTTGAGAATTTGTGTGAAGCAATGATGACGTTCTGTTGTGCAGAAGTGACATTATGGTGTAGGGATTACGTTTATTGTGGTGCAAATGTTAATTTCCATGTGAGAAATGCTCCAAAGCAATAAAGAAACATTAACATTGTTAAAATAAATATTGTAAAAATGTATTTGTGGACCTTTTGAAGTACATTTAGCTATAGAAGTACAGCTGTATTTCTATAAGAGCTCCCACATACTGCTCCACCACACCACCCTGCCAACACCTCTTGCGATCCCTTTGCCAGGCCATATGAAATTTCATAGATCTGCCACCTGCCCTACGGGGATACACGAGTACAGCAGGTAAAATAGTAGGGTGATGTGAACAAGGTCTGCCCTTCTGCAAAAGGCATCCAAACTAAACTTCTCCAGCAAATCACGGCAGATGAGCAGCAAGTGGACTGGAAGCCATATCAGTTAGCATGGGGATAAATAAATCCTAGGCTGGGGTGAATTACTTAGGATATCGCATCGGGTATCACACAATTACATGTGATATCACATCGGGATGTAAGATTTCCACAAGTAACTGCCATATTTATAAAAACATAAAAGGTAAAATCACCTGAAATTAATATAGCCATGCAGAACATATTATACACCAATAGAGTGTAAAATAAGATGGTGGTCTTGCCACAGCTTGTGTCAGACACAAATGCCAACACTGCCAACAAATGCAATGAGATTATTGCAGCTGCACAATAAGACGACGCATTACGTAGCCCTAGAATTACGGCAATATGGTATACTGCGGTTCTTTGGGTAAACCACAATATTTTGAAATCTTGAGAACAATATATCCCACCAATAAAACCAACAGACTTCTTAGACAACCGAGTTTGCACAGCACAGGGGACACAGCCGAGCAGCCACCTCATAACATGCAGCCAGTCTTCCCTAAATGTGTAAATCAGAGAGACACCCAAGAGTAGGGCTGGAACGTACACATCATGTGCTGTTAACTTACATCATTTCGGGTTCAAAATGCACAATGAAACGAATGAATACAATTCTTGACACAGACGGAACATGAATTCAGAGGTACATGTGAATACATCACAAAAAACATCACTTATTTTGGGGGTAAGTTGATTACGGCTAATGCTGTAGTTTGGGAACATATTGGTTTCCCAACAAAATGCACCAACACTGATGAGAAAGTAGTTAAGACCAAGACTGATTATTTTGTTATAGCGCAGTCAGGTATATAGCTGCCAACACATCTAACATGCTAACTCAGTGTTTCCCAAACCAGTCCTTGTGGCATACTGGACCGGTCCACATTTTTGTTTTATCCCAGTTCCCAGAACACCTGACCCAAGCAATCAGAAACTACCTTACAGGTGTGCTGGGAACTGGGATAAAACATAAATGTGGACCCGTCCAGTGTGCCCTGAGGACTGGCTTGGGAAACACTGTGCCAACTCATGAGACATAATAATCCAAGTGTGCGTACGACCAGAGGAAGGCAGTAACCGCCACTGCAAGTTTTACCAGGAAATTCAGACTACTGGGATATTTATTGCTACAGATATACAAGCACACTCCACAGCAGAAGACGAAAAGAGTACGATTATTATGATTGTTATGATGCAATTTTACCTATTTATTTTTATGACATGCAAATAAGTGTCTGGTTTTGTTATTCAGACAGTACAGGCATTGCTCTTGGTTGGCAACCGTTTCTAATAGTGTTTATTAAAATTACAATCATTTCAAAACAAATTCATTTTCTCTGCTGTACTCAAATTGCACTGACCCATGAATCCAAAACAGATAGGTACCAAACTGCGAATATTGTTCATCGTTGCACTCCTAACCAAGAGCGCTGTGGACGGACTGTCAATACAGCCGAAGCGTGTTTAACACCACTCAGACCTGGCCACCACAACCACACGTTTAACATCAGAAAACCCTCCCACCTCCAATTAATTTCAGAGAATCTTTTTATTGCAGAGAATCTTTATGTAACAGTTTCATATTACAGCCGTGTGACTCCTAGGGCAGAACTAATACAAATGGTTTCCAAGCAACAGAAACCAATTCTCACTGGAAGTTGCAAACGAATGACGGAAGATAACCTGAGTTAGGATCCAACATCAAGACTGTCAGCTGTGGATGGTATTTATATTCCATTTGGCTGCCCACTCTGTCATCGGTGAGAAGGTCACCCTAGTACTTCCTTTCCAATCACAGACCCCGGTTCCTCGCCGTACAGGCTCCTACAGAAAGACACTGACCTTAATCTTCTGCGATGCACAAACCGCAGCTGTACGGCTCGCCCTTTTCCTGGTTGCGAGGATCTGCTGCGAGCGAGAACATAATCAGCAGCTGACACTGGTCCAAAGTTCACCACTATGACAAGGCCAGGTGGGGGATGCCACAGGGTCCCTCCAACATACCCACACCTAAAGCTGGCTCACCTTCCGCTTCCTGCCTCGAGAACAAGCTGGGGCGGTGTCAATGGGGGGCTTTTCCGTGTCACTGGGGTGCTCCGACTCTGAAACGAACAAAACTCACACGTCGGATTGAAGGCTGCAAAGGTGGTGAAGGAATAGGCGACCAGTGAGGAGAGGACAGGGTCACACACCAGGGTGAGTCCCAGCGAAGGAGTCCTGCCGCACAGGGGGGATCATCCCAGACTGAGGCTGACATGAGGCAATCGGTGCTGGGGCCACACCTGCAACAAACACGAGGGGTTGGAAACCTGAGGTGACTGCAGCACTGACACAGGAAGCGTGCCCAGCAGGGAGTGAAACTGGAATGAAGAAGGCTGTGCAACAAACAAGTGCATCACGCTTCTGTGTTTGGTAAAATGCGGAACTCTACAATACGGGGATTGGGTAGTTTTCCGCAAAAGTTACACCGAATAAATATTAGTATGAAGTATATTTATAGATCAAGTTTACATCTTGGATGTTAGCAACAGCTAGAGGAAAAATCTCAGGCACTCAAAAGTACTCGGGAGTACTGCACATACCAGAGGTGCTCAGGGTGCATTGGCTGTCTTCGATCACATCCAGCAGGGACACCTGTGGACACTGGAGAAGTGCAGGCACCAAATCAGTTCCCCAAGCTCACAGTCACGCGGGAAGCGAGGCCCTACACAGCCAATAGGGGCCCTGTAAGTATTCACACCTCATCATCCTCCCTGTTGTGTTCCGTCTGGTCAAACCGCATCTCAGCTGGGGCGCCTCGGGTCTCAGAGGGACTGCCGAAGTCGGGCTGAGGGAAATGCTGGGGTGACCTGTGCGGCGTCTTTTTCAGCAGCGAACAGAACTGCGGCCCCGCCGAGGCTATCAGGCGAGCAGGTGTGCCCCCCTTCTGCAGTGGGGTGCTCGGGGGCAGCGTCATGTCGAATATCTCTGGGGTCAGCGGCGCCCCAAATCGCACCCGCTTCTTGGTGCTCAGCGGACCATCTGCTGCACTGGTCACCTCACCTGCAGCTTACACAGAAGGCCATCATCAGACAGGACCGACCGAAACGTTGCATGAACAGCTCAGCTCTTTTGCACGGGACACTGGACTCCCCACTGGGTCTGCTTGCCCCATTTTCCACATGCTGTGCCACCAACACACTGTGCACACAGCCATCATCAGCCCACAGGACACACATGGCAACACTACCCTCCGCTTTCCACCCACAGCCCCACGGGCACCCAGCAGAAAGCAGACGCTGCCGCAGAGTGGAGAGAGAGGGGGAGGGGGGCTGAGCCACTAACCAGACAGAAGCAAGTTTCAGGTTCAGTGGACCTCCTCAGCAGACTGCTAATGCGGCCTTGTGGGAAATCGACCCTGGATCCATGGTACAGAGCACTCCTACCCCCAGACTGACAGAAGGCTGGCGTTCAGACTATTACTCAGAGTTTTCAGCTCATATGCATCTCAGCACCGGCAAGCGTGATAGAAAATGCAGGGAGGGAACAGCAAGGTCACTGATAGCATTCTTACACGTGGAGTGTTCAGCGGGAGGTGACAGGAACATCAGGGAGACACTGCGGGGAGCACCTGGCTCATCAGGCAGATGAAGACCATTTGAATCTGGCCGAGTGTGTCCAGTAGAGTGAGCCTGCGGTATGGAAAAACGCACCGTGAAGGTCATCAGAAAGCAGGCAGAATCCTGCAGGTTAGGCCATGTAAAGACAATGATACCTGCTGAGCCTCTGCAGGAGGGAGCAGCTCCAGGTCAGAGCCTCCAGGATCGGCAGCATGGCAGGACAGTGGAGACTCACATATGGCGTACTCCAGCTCGGGGCGATCCAGCACCACGGCGTCCGGCGGGGGCTACGACACGGGGGACATGCAGGCAGAGTGGGTCATTCAGGGTACATCAGCAGCACCTGTGCTGCACAAAAACCTGAACACGGGTGAAGATATGAAAGGTGGATGTCCTGAAAGGCTGTCCCCCTCACTTACCCCTGGATGCTGCAATGGGGAGCAGGGCGCGGGCGGTGAGCTGAGCACCAGGAAGTAGGGGCTGACTTGCACACACTCCATGCGGGGCTTCTTATATGAGGGAGGTGTAGCAGAAATCAGGCAGCCCTGGGGGTCCATGTTCTCCTTTGCAGTCACAGCACTGCTGTCATCTGCAAGTTTCATGCAACTTTAATTAGAAGCCTTCCAGATGGAACCGAAGTAAAACCCAATAGTAGTAAACAACTACTATTAGTAATTAAACAAAAATTATTATTAGTAGTAAACAAAAAAAAAAAGGCATCTTCGTGTAGTCATGGCATATTGATAGTTTATATTAATTACAACCAGTAATGGGGGCACACAAGGCTTTGTGTTTATGACTAAGGACCAAAGCGACGGCGGCGAGCCCAGAAGCCTGGCTCTTACCGGAGACCTCTTTCCGCTCCACTCCTGGCAGCAGCTCTGCTGCTTTCGGAACCTCATCTATATCCAGCAGGCTCTGGAAGATTGCCATCTTCTGTCTCAGAGTGGAGAAGCCATGGGCAATGAAGGGGCTGGGCGGGAGACTCTAGTGAGGCAGAAATGACAGGGCCACAGGCTGAAAGGCATCAGGGCAGTCCTGCTGTACCGAGTCACCACGTCACACGTCTGTGGGAGCAGGCAGACCAGAGACGCAGGTCTTACTGGGGGCGTCCGGCATTTCTGCTGGGCCATGTAGCGGATCAGCGAGTTGGTTTCGGGAGACCCTCGCACACCGATAGTGGATCGGCGTCGTGCTTTCAGCTGTGATAATCGGGACTTATCTAAAGAAATGGAGAAAAGCCTACTTTAGAAATCAATAAAAGCAAAATTATCAAAGGAGGCGGCCACTGCCTACAGGTTCAGGGCGATACATTCAATGCATAAAGTTTGATGCTGCTGAATGAAGTCAAGGACAGCTGCCCCCTGCCCCTTCTGCTTAGTGTGTTTGGTCTGTTTTTCCCATCCCTACAAAGCATCCATATAAAACAACCGAATAAAAGCACTATGGTGAGTCTGATGTGTGCTGTGCTGACCTGAACCATAACACAGAGAAGCCCTTATGGGTGTAATACACTGCAGGATCATTTAACAACTCAACACCCACCTCCCACACACAACCTCACAGTATCATCATTCAGACACACAGGAGAAGCTGTCAACTCCAGCATCTTTCCAGAAAAGGCTGCTACTCTCAGACCAAGAGCTCTGCATTTCGTGACGGTCAAACCTTGAGAAACATTCTCACCCATCTCACCTTTGTTTCGACTAGAAGGGATGAAGCTTTCTGTGGAAATGCCAAACTGGGAGGGGGTGACCCGTGAAAAATCCAGCGATGGGTTCTTCTCGGTTGACCCAGCTATCACCTGCCCTAGCACGTCGGCGTCCTCCATTCCGGCCGTCTGGACTACGAAACAAGCGTTTTTTACTGCCAACCCGAAGCGACACAGGAGACCTCAAAAGCCACCGAGAGTCAGCTTCTCGACACCAGGAGGCACAGACAGTCACTTTATTGACTTAGACTGACAGCACACAATAACAGCCCCCATAACTCTGGCCAACGCTGTAAATTGAGCCGGACACCTAACTGACACTTACGTATCGTACAATAGAGCCGAGAGTATCAGCCGGCGGAGAGCTGACTGTTTGGGGGTGGGAGGGAGAGTACGCTTTAAAGAAGGCCAGGAAAAGGGCGACCAAAATGGGGAAGTTGGGGATGACTGGGTGTGCGACTTCTCCAGGGGAGCTATCATGCTAAGCTGCGTGTACCGAAGGATTGCCGCTAGGCCGACATACTGAAAGGACGCTACATTTATCTGATCTAAAACCTTAACTACGCCCTGCCACTAAGTTACTACTTTACACGGGACATGACAATGATGCTGTTATTAAACCAGTTAACAGAACAAAAGGAACTGGCTAAAGTAAACCAAACAACGAACTAAACACATTACCTCTTTAAGAAAAGGGTCTTACCTGAGAAGGAAGTCGTTATCGATAAATAATTTTTTTTAAAAAAAAGTAAAACAATAAAACACCGAGAACCACAAAAAAAAAAAAAAAAGATATACGACAGACCCCGGTAACTACATATATAACAAACAATACAGGAGACCAAGCTGAGCCGCTGAGCGCAGCAGTGCGGCTCAAACTGCGCGCCACACGCCCGTGCCGTATTCCTCCGCCGCCGAAACGAGCGTGATCGTCATACATTTACGTGGCAAAGTAATAAAAACTGACCCACAAAGGTATCATTATGTGTAAGCCCTCGTTTGATTTTCTGACCACACATTTATTATTGACATTTCCATTACACTGAATAAGGGGAACTATTTCTTGGCCTCTGGTCATCCACAACACCCCCAGTCTAGTACCGATCTATTTTTATATGAATGAACCAATAAGAGACGACTCAGCGTATCACGTGTTTCATGGTGTCCAATGTATCTTCAGTTAGTTCTCCCCCCAGCACCAGATATAATACTACTGTGATATTTCAGGAAAAAAAATCTTACTCACAACTGAGTCTGTAAAGTTCATAATTATCATTCGACATATTGTCCTTTAAAAAGCTAGTGTTAAAAATAATAGAAATCGTTGTCTGTATTAAAGAGCTGATAATTATTCAAAACATACACTATTAATATTCGTACTTTAACAATTTAATAAAATATGATCATATTGTAATATGCTAAAGGGTTAGCAGTGTCATCCTTCTATTGTTACTGATATTTTAAACAATATTGAAATGTATAAACATTTTAGATGCACAGCACTACTGTAAATAGTGATTACTCTGAGTTATCTTTCTACCAGCCTCTTATCAGGGGAACAGCTGGAGGGGACAAGGCCGCGATGCAGCTACAATCGTACGCTGGGCAATTTATAGACATCAATTAGCCTGACAGCTCATCTTTGGACTGTGGGAGGAAACACACTTGACAAGGGGGTAAACATATAAATTACACACACGCAGTGGAGGCGAGATTCAAGATGAGACATCATGCCTTTCTACTTTAAGTGAGCTACACTCAGTGGCCACTTTATTAGGTACCCCTGCAGAATATCTAGTACAGAATATCTAGACTCTTGTCCCCAAAGCTCCATCAAGGGTTGATGAGTTGTGCATTTGGAGATGCCTTTCTGTGTTTTTTGTTCTTTACACCACCTCTGTGTAAACTCCGGACATTGTAGCATAAAAATTCTAGGACAGTGACTATTTCTGCAATGCTGGAAGCACCACATCTGACACCAACAATAATATCACACTTACCAGCTCTCAGATCAAATCTTAGTTGTTCCATTGCAGAGTCGAGCAGTTAGTGAAACTTTTGTGAGATTCTGTATGTATTCTGTTTCAAGTGCACTGTTCACTGTTTAGAGGTGTGGGATGTTTGTACTTAACAAGGAGGTGTACTGAATAAAATGGCCACTGAGCATGTGTGAGTAATACATTATACTATTAAACCTAATTTATACTTACACTTGACACCAATCCATTCTATAGGGATCAGCAAACCTGGACGAGTGTGTAGAAGACATTACCCTACGGAGGTCAGTCAGTCTGGGTGTTGCACAGCGAGTACCACACCCCCAACGAAGATACTCTACACGCAAAGGAACCTGGACCAGATGTGCTAGAAGTAGGTGCTGGTCTATTCTCTCATCACCGGGGCCATACTGACCTCATTAAATTCCCGTACAAACAGGGAAGCAGGTCATTCCACACCTGCTTAAACGACTAAAAGCCAAGATGTAACCAGGTGGCCAACAGCCTCAGACAGGTCTCCAGAAAAGGGCTTGGAGGCTTGGAGGGTGGCCTTCATTGAAACTCACTGGGAGATAAGATTTCAAAACACCAAGGCAGACTTTCATTATCCCAAAAGGCAGCAGGCTGTTCTTATTTGTTAAAAAAAGTACTGACTTGTCTCTCTGTATTCCCATTTTCCCAAGTTGCAGTTTTCAAACATTGAACTTAGATTCTGTTTGCATTGCTAAACGGCACATTTACATATGAAACATTATCATCCTAATTATGATGAACATTGAAAAACTGTAAACATTTACTTAGCAGCCACTGTCTACCCTCCAGGACGGGTCCTTGGCTGGTGGCATTGATACGACCTGCTCTTCCCTGCTGGGAATCGCAGTGACATAATCCCTCCATTAAAGACTCAGGGCCGTGAATTTGCAGCAGGATTGTCTTTTGCCCCAAGTTACTTTTGGGAGGCATGATCTCATCCCAAGACAGGGAGGGAAGGTGCTAAAATCCAGCTGGAGGGATTGAGGGGGTGGGAAGATTCTCATGGAAGATCAACGTCAAAAGAAAAGGGATCTTTGGGATTCAAAAAAAAGAAAAAGACATTTGTTTTCATTTCACTGCCCCGTTCTACTGCAATGTGGTGCATTAACAATAAAACTGTCTTCTGGATTTCAACTCTCTATGTCTTCAGAAAACAGTAACAGTCCCAAGATACAGTAACCACATGCTTTGTCGATTCGTTGAACTACAATGATGTAAGTTTTACCAGAAACTGAGAAACCGTGTTTTGCAACATTGAAAAGAGCAGAAAGAGCCAAAATTCAAACAAACACACAAACACCCTCACACGCACATCACACACAGACACACACCCTCACACGCACATCACACACAGACACACACCCTCACACGCACATCACACACAGACACACACCCTCACACGCA
>JAODJX010000042.1:21075903-21092033 GCA_026776945.1 Isichthys henryi | reverse complement strand
AGACACACACCCTCACACGCACACCACACACAGACACACACCCTCACACGCACACTGCCTCACACGCACACCACACACAGACACACACCCTCACACCACACATAGACACACCGAATCACGCACACACCACAGACACACTCCCTCATATGCACACCACACCCACACCCCCTCACACGCACACCACACACAAACACACCAACTCACGCACACACCACACACAGATACACACCCTCACATGCACACCACACACAGACACACTCCTTCACATGCACACCACACACAGACACACTCCCTCATATGCAAACCACACCCCCTCATACGCATACCAGACACAGACACACCAACTCACGTGCACCCCACACACACATACCCTCACACGCACATCATACAATCACAGCTGGCCTGTTAACTGTTTACACTCCCGAGTGTATCAGGCTGAGAGTTTGTGGCTAATGTGTTCACGCATGCATTCCCCACAATAGAGGAAAATATGGGCCTGGGATCTCTCCCCCCTCCACCTTCAGTCTCCCTTTATCAGAAAGTGGGCTCCCTGTCTCTCGATGATTACTTCTCCCCCGTGGCTGTTTTGGTCCACCTACCCCCGGGAGATACCACAGCCCCGGCTGAGCTCTGAAGGAAGGCAGGGCCCTGGGTAACCCCACTGCACACACGGTCACACTACACTGGGTGCGCTGAGGCAGGGGCCGTCACATTGCATCACTCCGCACTGGGGACACCGAGACCAGTGCTGTCAGACCCAGGGCTCCAGAGACCCCGGGCTGTGGCCTTCTGGCTGTCTGGCACGTGGCTATGTGTGTGTGTGTTGGGTGGGGAGGTACAGCTGTGGAGACGGGATTGACATGGAGAGACGTTAAGTGTGCATTAAAACACACCCTGTCCTCCTTTTATGTCTAAATGTGTAGCAGTATTTATCTCTCAAGGAATCACGCTATGGTTTATGTCAGGTCTCCATCACTGCAGATGGACACACTAAGAGCTGAATCTAAACACATATACAAATCTCACACACAGGCACGGATGCCATCCCTACCTTTATTTATATTTATATATATATAAAAATAACAACTTATTTACAGTGACAATAAATACTGATGTTTTATACAGGCAAAATAAGTTACCAAACAACATAATCCTGTAATAAACAAATCCTACCCCTCACCCCGACAAATTCTGCAACACCTTTCCAAATGTTTTCAAATGAAACGTATACAAATGAACTGAAAGCTGTGGAGTGTACAAAACATTTAAAAAGATGCACGTGTTCGGGGGGGGGGGGCTGGCTTGGAGTGAGGGATTCCCCAAGGTTTTCAGACATCAGTCCATTATTTGAGGGGCTTCCTCAGCAGATGAGTGATGGATGGATGGATTTGTTTTACGAAGCTTTGGGGCCAACGCATGCAAAGCAAAGGCTTCAGCGTCGCAGCAAATTGAGTAAAACCCTAAGTACATGATCTGTATGTCACACATCACTAATCTGTAGGGGCAGCTATGGAATGAAACAGCACTGAAACAGCCTATAGACCGGTAGATAACAAGGTGTGTCCTAATCTCGTCTACCTGTCTGTGAGTAGGAGAGGCACCGTCTGGATTACGTTTTGGATTCAGGGAGGATTTTGAAGATTTACAATCAGAAAGAAAAAGTGTGGAAAAAAAAATCAGGCAGAGAGAAATAAACACTTGCAGTCGTCTTTGGCTTTTCCCCCGGTGAAGAGGTGCAGCCTGAGGGAACAGGGCGTGATGTTATTTTCCAGTTCAAAGCCTGATCAGATCTCAGTCCGGCCTTTGGGGAAGCGCAGTGTACCTCTTCACCTGGAATCTTCATCAAAATTCACACCTTCTTCTTCTTCACGAAGAGAAATCAGAGTCGACGTGCGAGCCCAGCTTCACACGGCTCTCCGTCGGGGTTGTGGTGGGTGCAGGGGGTAACGTCTGCAAGGAACGGGACAGCGCCAGAGAGAGGGTGGGGCGACGGTTAGCGAGAGACGCCCCCTATGCACGGTGAAGGGACACGGCGACCCTGTGGAGGCCCTGGCTGTACCTGCGCCGCCGGTGGTCCGGCTCCGTCCGCCTGTGTGCCCGTAGGGGTGCAGCGCCCTCTCTGATGCTCCCTAGCGTCACAGGTGAGGGCGCAGTGAAACCCACCCATCCACGACACACAAAGCTGTCCACCATGACACATGGACCCCGCGTAACTGAGAGAGCGACGTCGGCTATGATTGTGGCAGTATTAAACTTCTCCAGCCCTTGAACATGTCAAAATACGTCGTTTAAGATCATCAACGCTCTCGCCGCATATTAAGACAGAGTCTGTGTGATTTCACCACCTCATTCTGTTCCTGGCCTCCGAAAAGGGCAGCTCTGCGCAGGTTAATGGCGGGCAGAGGGGCACCGCCACGCACCCCTGGCTGTTCATTCATACGGTTAGAGAGCTTTAAAGCCGTAAGTTATTACTGCCGCAGTCTCATACATAAATAACGTAGCAGTTTGAAAAAAGTCATAATCAACAATATCACAATATATTATTTTCACAGGAGCAATAAACAAGCAAGACGGTGTTGAAAAAAGTACAAAGAGTTTTTAAGGAGCCCATGAGCTTATCCTTCATTTGTTTTGTGGCATTCAGCTCCTTCTGTGCTCTCTCTCTCGCTCCGATTGTCCTGAAATTCACCCCCCTCCCCCTGACAGAAGAATATGATTGTCATCTTATTTTCAGTCTGTAGTTCATGCCTGTCTCTCTCTCTCTCTCTCTTTCCTTTTCACTCTCACAGAAAACAACCAGTTTAACAGACCGGTTAAGTCCAGGGAAAATAAGACAGATTCTCCAAAACATATATTCGGGCTTTCCATTGACATGCAGCCTGTGTCACTGAACCGGTGTGGTACTGCCTGGAATGACTCACAGACATGAAGTGTAAAGTACCAGATCTTTTAAGCTCAGAAACATCCGCTTTCTCGATCGCCATGCTTGCGGTCATCTAGCATAAATACAAAGGTTTTAAATACAACATGTACACCGTCCAAGGGATTTCGGAGCAAAATAACGCAAACGCAACACTTGGTGCTAAAGCGGAGGGGAGTGCGTCCGCCCATGGGGAAAATTCCGGGGATGTGACCCCAATGGAAAGGCGTGGGGGGGGGGGGATCGGATGAGAGAGAGCAGCACAGGGTCTGGCAAGAGGGGACCGTATCGAGAGAGAGGATTCTGCACAGGGAGGGAGGTAGCTGGATCGAGCCGAAGCCGCCACCTCTGGTATCGGTCCCACGCTCGGCTACACGGAGGACTCCTCGGGGTTGGCATCCGGCAGCACGCTCCTCTGCTGTAGGGTGCGGAGCAGCTCTTCCTTGAAGGGGCTCGTGTAGTCATTCCCCAGGCTGCCCCCGGCACCCAGCCCTCCGCCCCCTGCCCCGCCCCCGCCGGCCCGCTCCTCTCCAGCCGCGCTCATGTTGAGCCGGATATATCCGTTGCTCCCAGAGCCGCGGATGTTAGTGAGGCTCAGTCGGCTCGGTGAGTGAATGGGCTGCCCGGGGATGGTGCTGGGGGGGGCCGAGCTGCCCCCGGGGCACAGCGCGTGGCCAGGCACGATCTTCAGCGAGCCGTCCGAGTAGTAATAGTTGCCCCCCGTCTCCCAGAAGCGATCCTCGTCACCGGACATCTTGCTGGGCACGAAGGTGGGCGGTTCCTTGGGCAGGGTGATGGGGTAGACCAGCGTGCTCTCCAGGGGCTTCATCTCGGCGCCCTTGCCCAGGGCCAGCTTGAGACGCCGCCGCAGGTACAGGGCCACGCCCATCAGCAGCAGGCAGGCGGCCCCCAGAGTGATGACCAGCACCCAGAAGAGCCCCATACTGGCGTCGGGGGCCCGTGCCTTCATCACCACGGGGGCGCTGGCCACCACCGTCACCTGGAAGCGCTCTGTCTGGAAGCGTACGCCCTGTTCCTCCGAGTAGCAGGTATAGCGGCCAGCCTGCATGGGCCCCGCGTCAGGGATGACCAGAGCACGCAGGGCCCTGTCGAAGCGGGCCCCCACGACCCCCTCGGGGCCCAGCAGCAGCTCCCGCTCGTTCAGCAACCAGGACGGTTGTGCCAGATTAGACACCAGCTGGCAGGGCAGCACCAGGTCAGATCCCACCACCACCGTGACATTCCGTAGCACCGAGTGTTCTGGGAAAAGGGGGGAGTATGTCAGTTTACATCCCGGTGTTTAACTGCGGCCTCCGGGCTGAAGCTACCTACAGCACATCAGGGAGAGCGAGTGCCGATGGGGTCTGTGGTTCTAATGCAGGACAATGCCATACTGTTCTGTGCTGTTCTGTTCTGTTCTATGCTGTTCTATGTTGCTCCACCATGGTACTTACCTGGGCTGGGAATGGAAACTGGCTTTTCAAACTTGGCATTGCCCCGGCTGAACCTGTCCAGCAGGAGGTCCTGCATAAGTGTTGAGGTGGACCTGGGAAGGGGGGGGCAGAAAATGAGTGTGGTTAATGTACCAGGGAAAACAGCAGGCGGTGTTGGGTGGGGAGCTGGCAGAAGCTCACAGGAGCAACTCACCCGCGATGCTGGTCCACACGGACACAGGCCCGGCCCTCGCTGTCCCAGGCACAGTAGGGGTCGCGGGACAAAAGGCAGTCTGGACTGGACTGATAGCGACTGCAGTTGGCCAGAGGGAGCTGAAGAACTTCTGTTCTGGAGCCAACATAGAGGGATTTCTACAGAGACAGAGAGAGAAAGTCAGACTGAACGAGCTTTATGAGATGTATAAACATATAGGACCATCTACAAGGAAGGAAGATCAGGCAGACGGGTGGAGCAGGCAGGTGTACAAAGGAATTTACCGTCAAGTGTGATATTGTGAGGCTGTCCACGGGCTGTGGAGATTCAAAAAGCTGGATTTCTTCAATGACATGGGCCTCGGAGCCTAGGATGACCGCCCTCTGCAGCCAGCCATGCGCTGAGCAAGATGGCAGCGAGAAGGAGAAGACAAGATCAATGTTATGGAATCAGGCATGACAGGGTCACGTGGTGCGACTGCTAACGCTGGCAGTGAGCAGAGTGAGCGCGATGCTCCCCTGGGGCCGGGCAGACCGGCGTCAGAAGCTCCCGTCGCCAGTGGACCAGAACCGGCTTTAGCGTGCAGTTGATTCTGCGACCGTTTGACTCCGTCCCCCCCCCGCCGTCAGTTTTCCCGGTGCGGTCATTGACTAATTAGGCTCGCTGAAGGGGCGATAAACGACTCTCCGGTGCGGGCCTGCGGCGTTTCACTTGCCAGAGGACAGCAGCCCGCGCCGGAGTTACTGCAATGTCAGAGTAACCTACTGCTACTCAGCATCACTTGTATCCATGGAGACGCAAGTCAGCTGACAGTGCAGCGCTGACATATGATGGCAGTGGTTGTAAACCACATGCCAAGGGTGCTGAATATCACGGTGCAGGCTGCATAAACACGCGTGTCTGAGTCACATACTGCAGATATTGCTTCCTATGCCTGGGAGTACAGCAGTGACAGAGGGGCTTACCTGTGCCAATAAACAGCACGCTGTACACCCTCTGGTCCAGAGAGATGACCTGGTCTACAGCCAGCTGTGTGAAGTTTATGCCCTTGGTGAGCAGCAGGGGGCGTGCCTGAGCCTGCTCCTCCATCAGTGGGTGCTTCTTGGCGAAGCTGAGGGTGGCGTCTGGCAGCTGCAGAGAACTGTTGTAGCCATTCTCTCGGTGCCAGCAGGTAATGCACTATGGGGCCGGGGTTCCAGGTTAGTCATGTTCAGTTTTTTAGTCACTACAGCACCAAACCAGTAAATCCCACCCTCTGGGCGTGTGCCCGACTCACCGTGCCCGGCCGTGGGCTTGGTACCGTCCCTGTGTAGCGGCCCCACCGCTGCGATGGCTCCCTCAGCTCCTTGTAGGCCCCCTCGAACACCTTCTTAACGTCGGCAATTCGGTACTGGCAAACCACCGACACATCCACGTCGCCCCTGTAGGAGAGCGAGGCCGGTGCCGGTCAGTGCTGCGGGGGTCCGGGGGACACCTGACAGTCTGGAGCTCCGGGCGGGAGGCTGGCTCACCACTGCGCGTGGAAGATGCCGTAGAAGGCGGTATTCCTCCAGTCAGGCTGGCTCACTGTATAGACGGCGCGCAGGTTGTTGAAGGTGACATGGCGCTCGGGGAGGGAGCACATCAACCGCGCCTTCTGGAACGTGGTCCACTTCTTCTGCAGAGTCCTAGTGCCACCAACATCCCCCTGACAGGACACACAGGAGCACGTGAGGTCGGCGGCAGGCTCGTCGGCACCTCTGGGTGGCCGCACTCAGCACGAGCGCTCGCCCCCCACCTTGCAAATTCGAGCCACACGGGCCACCGTCAGCTCGCTGTCGCAGTCCAGCTCCTGCGCACGTTCGCTGAAGAAGAAATAAATCTTGTCGTCATCTCCCTCGGGGCTCCCTCTGCTCTCCTCCACCAGGGCCGAGGCCACAAAGTCTGGCTCTTAGGGACGACATGAGGAAGAAAGTGAAGACCTAGAAACTAGCAGCTTCTCCGCATAAGCTCTACATAAGTCCCGCCCTTTTTCCCTCTCCCTGGCCTCATTGTTGAGACCTCCCCATCTAGGCCCCTCCCCTAACCATTGGCCCCACCTCCTTTCCAGGCCCCTCCCCTCACCAGTGACACCCCTCCCCTCACCATTGAGCCAGGTTGGCAGGTGCTCGCTCTTCATGGTGTAGTGCTGCTGTCCCAGGCTCCTCAGTATGACTGGCTCCGTGCCCAGGAAGGTGTTGAGTGTGGCTGAGTACAGCTCCTTGTCTGAGAAATATGGGAGCATTGGAGAAGCTGAGCCAGCTTTGCCCTAAACCCCACTGCCCTTTCATACACAAATAGACTCACAAACATGCAGCAGGGCAGAGGTACTCACCAACTATCAGCCCTGTATGTCCTTTGGCTGGGTCATATGGGCACTTGCCCTTGCCATCCTCCAGGGCGGCGCTGTTAAGTGTGAAGCCATTTGTGTTCTGTAGGGTGGGACAGAGTAGAGGTAGAGGGTGGCTTAGCTGGTGAATACCCCCGGTGTGGAACATTCCAGAAGCTGAGGGTAACACTTACAATGTAGGTACACTTGGGCTGGAAGGCATAGGTGCCACAGCTGTAGAGGTGCGTTTGGTTGTAGCTCTGCAGGAAGCGGATGTAGTTGAAGCACTCGGTCTGTGGATGAGGGTTAGATAAAGACCAGTATGAGGGGCCTTAATGCAGTGAGCGTCACAATACTGAGGCAGCTTGCCAAAGTGCAGCCAGTGTGCAGTGCACTGTACCTGGTTACTCTTGCCCTTGGAAACACACTCTCGCTTTTTCTCCAGTGGTGCTTGCCACTCAACCTGTCGGAGAAGCACAGAAACAGACTGTCAGAGCTCCCTCGACAATCGCAAGGAAGCACTCGAATCCTCCCCCCCACCCCCCGAGCCAGATGAGAGGCACAGTGAGCCGCGGGCGTACCGGTGCTCTCAGCTGCCTGCTGATGTTGCTGGGGTCCAGGGCGAAGATGGCTTCCCTCGCACCCACGTACAGCACCCTGTCATGGTCTTCTAACCGGAGCAGCGTATAGTTCCACCAGCCGGCAGCCCGAAACCGCGGCATGCTGTCGCACACATCTGACAGGGAACCGGGGAAGGTACAATCTTAATAACAACTCATGGGCCCCAGGGCTGCGCTCCCAGACCTGACCAGCTGGAGGCGCTGGTATGATGGTGGAAATTGTGATTTGCTGATCGGTCACATGTTTCCGCACTGAGTAAACAAAAACAACGGGAGCTGTGATGATGGGATGGGAGCCAAAGAAAACCAGCAGGGCAGGGATGGGTCGGGGCCTGGGGGCCACACTGCACACAGTAGGGCCCTCTCAGACCACGGAGGGCTCACCTTCTGGGGGCCACGTGGTACAGGAGGGGGCCATTCACATGTGTGTGAGCCCCTGCTGTTGCTGAGTGTGTAATCGAATGAGCCGGAAGCCACATTTGGGCCAAAAACTGACCTCTGGCCAAACATTAACTATCACTTTGAAATGACAGGATGTACATCATTAGTATCCTTCAGTCGGAGAAGCGGTGGTCCTTGTGTGGGGGCACTCTGCTCATTTTGAGAGGCAGCTGGCTACCCCTCAGGGCCAGATACATGCGAGAGGAGCCGTCCCGGAACATTCCAGCTGTGCCCGCCCTGTGAGAGTTGGCTCAGCCGCCAGTCGCGGGTTAGCATTTTACAGAGCTGCATCGCGGCTCCACACATGGCTTAAAATGAGAAGGCTGGCAGAAAGATGGAAGAGCGACTGTCAGAGAGAAAAGGAAGGGAGAGAGTGGGGGAGAGAGAGTGACAGAGTGGAAAACCGTAGAGATGAGAAACGCTTTTCTCTGTCGGGGTCTGTAAGCGCGTCACCAGCCTGATTGTGCCAGGAGGACTTGCAGACATTTTCCGTGACTGATCGCTGTCACCAAGGATCACGTGCTGTTCACAGAATGAACTGTAACAGGGGTGAACTGCAGAGAGCAGCGGTGGAGGAGACAGGAAAAAGGCAGATGCACTGGTCATATAGTCACCTTCCTGCAGGCCAGATGAAAGAGGGCAACAGCACTGAGTGTGCTTTTCAGACAAAGAAACACAATCACCCTGCCTCACCACATGGGGGCAGCACTGAGGCACGTTTTTCAGTGTTCTTGCCCGTGGGTGGGTTCTTTTGTTTGTCTAACCACACTCTCCGTCCCAACCTAAAAAGGTGAAGGTAGTGATTTAGCAAAATAAAACACTGATTGAAGTGTAAACAAAAGAAAGCCTAAAAATAGTTTGGCTTGTGGGTGTAGCTGAAAGACAAATCAAACCACTGGGTGGTGTTTTCCCTTAGGGCTCGGCGCTCCTGTTAGCCCATAGGACAGGGACATTCTGTTAAACTCACGATGCTCTGAGACATATGTGTTACGCTCCCCTGCAGCTCCACTCTTTCATCCGCAGACCCCGCAGGACACTAACGGGTCCTGTTCTGCCCCGGAGCTCCGATGCCCCTGCCTGTGTGTGATTCGGGCTGTTTCGCTGCTCTACTTGGAGATGCTCTTCTATAAATACAGCTGGGCTCTGGTTATAGCGCATGCCCGCAGTGTAACGCACAGGGCACTGTAATTAAAGCCCTATTTTGAGCACTTTGAAGGAACGGGGCAGGCAGAGGCATAATCTCTGAGATGAGGACGACCCACCTTCTTCTGCAGCCACACTACTCTGAGCCACGGAGGAGGTAGATCGGAGTGGGGAGGAGAACCGAAAAGGGATTTGGGGCACTAATACTTCGGACCCCGAGGCAGAGGGACCAGGGACTGGAAGGAGAAAGAAGCTGTAGGTGTTAAATAGAGGCAGAGGGACCTGAGGAGAAGATGGAGATGGAGAAGGACAGCTGGAGGGTTAAGAACCAAATGAAAGCATACTCAGAAATAAACAGCCACGCTCTGAATAGGACCATCCAAGGAGCCTCCGCTTCTGACACAGTGGGGCCATTTATTGGCTGAGTGATTCCTTCATGGCAGTGTGCATTGCCGGTGAGGCACCGCCGCCTCGGAGATGCGAAAGCGGGACCCAGCTGCATCGGCACCTTTCTGGGTCTGAAAGGGCGGCTGAGCTCCGCCGGTGAAGCCGTCTGTTGGGCTGGAAATGCGGCCGCGCCCGGAGCAAGCCGGAAAACCGGCCACGTCCCATCGGTTAGCCCAGCATGGCGGCAGCCCCGCCCCCCGCCTGGGACCCCGCCCTCCCTCGCAAACCGCTCATTACGCTAATTGGTGGGTAGAGAGGGCTGGCGAGCCGTCCGGCCCACTCTCACTGGAGCTCTCCCCCGCCAGTACATTTACACTGCCTCTCCTCCGGCTCTCCTTTCTTTCTCTCTCTCTTCTCTCATCCTTCTTTCCACTTGTCACGTTCCTCCCATCCACCACCTCCACCCGGCTCCCCAGATCAAAGCTTGCTTATGTGTGCTTCAAAAAAATGCACATATTTTTGTTTCCTCAAAACAAAAGGAGGTCTGTGCTGCTGCCCCCCTGACCGCAGGGCTGAGGTTGTGCTTCTGGATGCTGACAGTGGTGGCGGGAGGGGGGAATAGTGGGGGGTTGGGCTGCTGGGTGGGCTCTCTGCCCCCATTTTGCTGATTACATCGTCACTCAGCTCAGCCAATCAGTCTTTGCTGGACTTTCATTTGAAAAAGCACAAACCTGACCTGGGAGGGATCGAGCAAGGGACAGAAAAAGTGGGGGAGGAGTTACGGAGGAAAACAGAGAGAAAGAAAGAGAGCGAGAGAGATAGACAGAGCAGAGCAGGAAGTTAAACGTGTTTGGGTTTCTCCCCGCTGGAGCACAAATTACTGTAAGCCGCACGTAATTACAGAGGTGGGTCTAGCACAGGGGGCTTTGTGGGTAGTAAATATTATCTGCACTCCCATCTCCCCCCCATCCCCCGGCGTGAGCAGCAAATCCCTCATTCTGCAGACGCAGGCAGAACCCAGGCTCCCTCCACCCACCCCCTCAGCTTTACGCTTTATATACCTGGGGCTGAGGCTTGTCTCCCCCTCACCCCACCTCCCCATGCTCAGGACCGCCCCCTCGTCCTTTTAAGGTCGTCCGTGTGCGTTTCGGCTCCTCCTCTGGCCGATGGTAAAAGTGCCACACTCACACACTCACAGGGTGGTTTTTTCCCTTCCAGGTTGGTACTGACTGCGTGTCTATTTTTTATTCCCCTCTTCTGTATCCCCACCCTCCACCAACGTTGAGAGGGGGAGGGGCCAAGCAACTGGAAAACGAACTACGGGAGGGGGGGGCGGAAAGGGAGAGAAAGAGAAGTGAGCTGTGAGGAAACGGAAAGCCTACGCCATGGGTGTCAAAAACCCCACAAATACAGCGTCCCTGCGCAGGAATACGTGGCAGATCGGTCATGATGAGACAAAGGTATAGAAAATTAGACAGAGGCAGAGAGGGAGGCTGTAGCTAAGAGACAGAAAGACAGACAGCGAAACAGAGACAGAGAGAGACAGACAGAGAAACAGAGAGAGAGACAGAGAGAGACAGAGAAGCAGAGACAAACAGAGAGAGACAGAGAAGCAGAGACAGAGAGAGACAGACAGAGAAACAGAGACAGAGAGATGAGAGAGAGAGAGACAGAGAAGCAGAGACAGACAGAGAGAGACAGACAGAGAAACAGAGACAGAGAGACGAGAGACAGAGAAGCAGAGAGACGAGAGAGAGAGACAGAGAAGCAGAGACAAACAGAGAGAGACAGACAGAGAAACAGAGACAGACAGAGAGAGCCGGCTGAAGCAGGGCAGTGACTCACCCCTGTATAACACCGTCTTTCGTGGGACTGGGTTCCAGTTCAGACACATGACCCTCCCCCAGCCAATCAGGAGCAACAGCAGCTGTAGTCCAGCCCCGCCCATCACTCCTTAAGATTTCTGACAGAAAGGGCAGACGAGGAGGAGGGCCGGTAATCTGAGGAAAAGACGGGAACAGAAACTCAGGGTTAAAAAACAGTCTTCAGAGGACTTAAGCAACAAGGCAGCAGCATTTACAAACACACCAGGGTGTGCAGGAATACGAGCAAGGCCCTCAGCTTGGGCCCTCAGCTTGGGCCCTCAGCTTGGGCCCTCAGGCAGACATGTCTCTGTATGGCCTCCCTCAGGGACACACATACACACACACACACACACGCGCACACATAGGGTATGCCTATCCTTATGAGGCCGGCTCATTCACTTCTATGGGAAAAATGCTAACGCTAACTATGACAACCTTAACCCCCACCCAGCCCTAACCATAACCATAAGTAACCAAGCAAAATACAAGAGCTTTTGCATTTTTAGTTTTTTCATAGCAGTCACTGATTTTTATAAAATAGAGTTTAAATAGAGTTTAAAAAAAACGGATATTTATCACGTTATGGGGACATTGTGTCCCCATAAGGATAGTTATACCCGCTTGCAGACACCCAGACACACACACGCACACACACACACGCACACAGACACACACACACAAAAAGACACATAACTGCATGGTTGATAGCTCTCTGACAGCTGGTCACAATCTGCTACACACTTACAATGTGCGCCATAGGCGGCTGTGCACATGCCTAATTAAAAAGAAGAGAACATCCCAAGTGTATGAAGATAAAAGATGTTCAATCCAACACTCAGACAAGCACAAAACCCTAATAACTGGCATATTTCCACACACCTCAGTACAGATAACAGCATCATTTTTTAAAAAACAAATCTCAGACTGATTTTTGGCAATGAGTCCACAAAGACTTCACTGGTCCTTTGAGTTTCATTCTGACTGAATAGCACTCATCAGCAGACAGCAAAGTCAACACGTTCTCACCTGAGGGTGATTAGTAACGCTCTGTGTCCTGCAGAGAGCGTAGGCAGGCGCTGTGCTACTCAGTGTCTGTACATTACCAGCAGGAGGACAGTTACAGTGCGGCACTTCCGTGCTCGGCTTCCGTGCTAGCTGATGGGTAGGAATGTCCCATATCTGGATAAAGCTGTCACCTCACCCACAGACAGCTGCCCCTTTAATTCCCCCCCGCACCCCCAAGGTTTATGCTCACCCAAAAAAACAAACAGAGTTGTGGCACAGATCAGTTTCCTATCAGCAGAAATTGATTTTTGGGTGGGTGGGTGTGTGCCTGTGGGGTGGGGGGTGATTTATGGAATAAATGAGCCAATGTGGCCGCCAAGAATCCCCCCCATGTGCCAAACCATCTGTATTGTTCCACAGATGCCTGGTGATTGCTTACGCACATTTGGACCAACTTTCCAAAAATATAAGAGTACGTGTTAAAGGGACTGTGGATGTGTTGGGTGTCCGTCTTCCCAGTGACACACAGAAATAATCACCAAGCTCTTTAAAACCTGGTCATGCTTTCAGAGAATAAGACCAGCACTCCTCCTACATCTGTATCTTCCTCCTAGTAGAGATAGTTAACGACTAAACGAGCAGAAAAATTGGATTTAGGGTCTGATCGGCCAACATACTGTTAAGAAGAAGAACCCTGAGCACCGGTGCCTTGTCCTGCTGAACACACAGTGGCCCGTTAACTGGCCCGAGATAGACTAACGCTGCCGCAGCACTAGCTGGTTTCATTTTTAGCGGGTAAGAGTGCTGCAATGTCCCCGAACACTGAATTTTCGTCAGGCCGCTTCTGGCTTCAATTCAGCAGCCCAGCGACTCACAGCTGGCAGCCGGTTTTATTGGATCAATCGAACGCCTTTGCGAGGCACACACACACAAACACAGAGATGTGAGTGTTTGAAAACACGACCAGACTGAGTCTGGAGCCTCACACCCTATCGAGCCAAACATAAAAGGGGTGAAAATGAAATTGCTCTTTGTTTTGTGAACGGGAGAGTGGGTGACCACCATCCCCAGACTGCGCACTTGAGCGAAATACAATCTCTCCAGGAAGTCTCAGAAGCAGCAGGGGAGAAGATGAAAATCTGAGGGATGATAGATATAAACTGGGACTAAAGATTGACAACCACACCAGCCTGGACTTCCGGAACACAAGTGGAAGGTGCTGTAGCTCTATCCTAAGATATTAAGGCAAAACAGGAGGATTCTTTGAAGCACAAGACTGCAGGTATCCAGTATTTCACATTATTGGCTGCTTGCTTACATTCATCTTCCTACAGCAAGTACACTCAATAAATCCTGTTCCATTCTCTGCTCCCTCTCGTCCACCGCAGGTCAAGGTCCGCTGGCTGATGTGTCCTTCAAGAAACAGCAACCTCCCGACCCCCAAGAGTCAGAGGTGCCTCTCCATCAGACACCCAGCAGGGACACCGCGGAGGACGCAGTTCCCAGCACATACGCAAACACGCTCCTCCCGTCTACTGTAACCAAACCAAAATGCACACACACTCCAAACCAGCCAAACTTAAAAACGAAAACCGCTAATAAACAAAGACTTTTGGCAGTTTGAGCTGTTATTTAAAATGATGCAGGCGTGAAAAAAGGTGTGTCCTTTTGGGAGGGCGCCTATTTTTTAAACTATACCACACACACACCCACACAGAGACTTACACGCAAGCGCAGGCAAACAGTAACGTTGACCTAACAAATCAAATTTCCTCTCCATCCACTCCTGACCCACATGTTCTGTTGGGCCCCTGTCAAAGGCCTGATGACATTGAAGTGGGCCACAGCCAAACCCCAGCCCTCTAATCACCGCCCTGAGGGGGAGCAATTGCGACCCCCATGCGCCCACCTCTCATCCCAGCTTTCATGGCAGATGAAAGGATGACGGATGACGCTTCACTGAGTTTGTGGTCACTAAGATGAGACTGTGTGTGTGTGTGTGTGTGGATTAGGTTTATATTACATTGTAGGGACCAAATGTCCCCTGCAATTTTAACGTTTTCAGGTCTCCACAAAGATCTGTGAATGCAATCAAAAAAGTAAAAATGGCAAAATCTTGTATTTTGTTGAGTTACTTATCATTAAGGTTAGGGATGGGTAGGGCTTAAGGATATATTTACACACCTGTGTGTGTGTGGGGGGGGAGGGGTGCTGGCGGGGTTTAACCACTGCAAGCTCACACCCAGGCCCTGGGCGGCACCCACAGGCCAGGAAAGAAACGGCAGCCTGTGTTTGTGTTTCTCCAGCCCAGAGCCAGAATTTCCACAGAACTGAAGGAGCTGGCCACCCCCACCCAATCCGAGACAGGTGGATGGAGATCCACCAATGTTAGTTTACTTTACCCTACGCTTGTGGCTTTTCAGGGAAGCTTCCCCAAGCAGAACAGCTCCCTAGAGCCACAAAACCATGCATAAGTGCGTCTGTCTTTCCGTCTGGTTCTCCAAGAACAAGCACCCAGTGTGTCTGTGCCATTAGCATGTTAGCCTGCTGGGGCTCCTACCCACCGCCGTCTGTATGTTAAGCCAGTTCCTCACCTCCAGTGCAAAGCTAATATACGTATAACTTAAATAATACATAAAAGGCGCTTATGTGAGTTCTCTTGCCACCTGTTTCCTGCTGGAGCTAAAAACTGTCCTGAAATGACTTCCAGGATGTCCTGGGGGAAGTAAACTGAGATGAGATCAGGGGATAAGAGGAAGACTTAGATTAGAGCTTAGAAGGGGCCTGAGGGTATGGCTGGGAGAACAGCTGAGAGTGAAGCTGAGAGTATAGCTGAGAGTATAGCTAAGAGTATAGCTGATAGTAAAGTTGAGAGTAGGACTGAGGGTATAGCTGAGAGTATAGCTGAGAGTAGGACTGAGGGTATAGGTGAGAGTATAGCTGAGAGTGAAGCTGAGAGTATAGCTGAGAGTATAGCTGGGAGTGAAGCTGAGAGTAGGATTGAGGGTATAGCTGAGAGTATAGCTGAGAGTGAAGCTGAGAGTATAGCTGAGAGAATAGCTGAGTGAAGCTGAGAGTATAGTTGAGAGTAGGACTGAGGGTATAGCTGAGAGTGAAGCTAAGAGTATAGCTGAAAGTATAGCTGGGAGTGAAGCTGAGAGTAGGACTGAGGGTATAGCTGAGAGTGAAGCTGAGAGTTGGGCTGAGAGAATAGCTGAGAGTGAAGCTGAGAGTTGGGCTGAGAGTATAGCTGAGAGTGAAGCTGAAAGTATAGCTGAGAGTAAAGCTGAGAGTAGGACTGAGGATATAGCTGAGAGTTGGGCTGAGAGTATAGCTGACTGTATAGCTGAGAGTAAAGCTGAGAGTAGGACTGAGGGTATAGCTGAGAGTAAAGCTGAGAGTAGGACTGAGGGTATAGCTGAGAGTTGGGCTGAGAGTAGGCTTGACGAAAGCATTGATGGAGATGACACCAGTGTTTCTCTGTTAGTTTGTCTTCTTGAATCCTTTCTGCTGCCAAACGTAGCTTCTGAGGCGTAAACATGCCCAGCTCAACATAGCTGACGTTCAGAGTGATAAACGGACGGCTGTATGTGCCAGTATGGGCAGACCACCATCCTACGTGCCGAATAGCACCATTGTGCTGTTCCAAGCCACCGGTTCACCGATGGCTCCCCTCCCGGGGGGGGGGGGGGGGGGGGGGGGGGGGGGGGGGGGGGGGGGGGGGGGGGGGGGGGGGGGGGGGGGGGCGGGGCGGG
>JAODJX010000042.1:21049879-21060925 GCA_026776945.1 Isichthys henryi | reverse complement strand
CCCCCCCCCCCCCCCCCCCCCCCCCCCCCCCCCCCCCCCCCCCCCCCCGGCCCCCGCCCCCCCCCCCCCCCCCCCCCACACAGAAACACCAGGGTCCAGTCCGTATGTATCACGGCAGAGCAGCTCCTACCCACACAGGTCACGCTGCAATTACTATAATCACCCAGCTGCGGTAGATGCGTATTTCATTACCTCCTAAAAGAGGCAAAGAACAAAGAAAGCGAGCCGCTTTGCGCCTTAATTCGCAGATGGGGACTAAATTACGTCTAAGATAAACGACGTAAAACTGCCGTTTAAAAGAAAGTTGGTGCGATGCAATATGTGTATTGCAAAGTACACCCAGTTCACGAAAATGACACAAATGTTAACTGGTCGGTGACCCGAGTTAAAAGCAGATCGCCATCCATTTAAAACCGTAAGAGCTCCGGGGATGGCTCACCACTCAGCATAGGAAACGCGAGTGAATCGGAGTAAATGACATTACAGTAGTACAATTCAGCCATCGCAAATGTTTCCTAACTGAATTAGAATAAAACGAACGCTGCTCCGTACGTAGGCTATAACCACGGCATAAAAACAGCCTATTATGTTTTATTCGTATTTTTCTCCGACAAAGTCCCTCCATCCCCCCGGACAGAATTGCGCTACGTCCACACCACACCGCTGGAAATAAAGTTGCAGCTGGAATTAAATGCAATCCGTTTTTAAGTATTTTAGACAAATAAGACTGTGATGTATTGGGCAACAGCTGGAGAACAACCCGGTTCTGGTGAAGTCGAGCAGCAGCACTATGTGCCCAAACCCAATTTCTTCACAGCGCAGCCCCAGAAAAAGACCCAAAACACAGAGTAGACACTTCGGAGCCCACAAAAGGTAAATATCGGCCGGAGCAGAGGCTCAAACTTACCGGACTTTTGCGCTGCCTGTTCAGCTGTTCATGCGGTATTCCCGATCCGAAAGCCGCTCCGGGAAAGTGCAGAATAACAGATATCCGCTTTCCTGATGCGGTCTGTAGGGTCCGGGAGATCACGGACACCCGTAATGCTGGCTGTACGTTTGTGTGTCCGTGTGTGTGAGTGTGTGTTTACTCCTCACAAACTCCGACCCTTTTGTTTATCCTGGGTTTGTGGGGAAACTGTGAAAACGATGCTGTTAGTAGTGGCCATAGAAGCGCGTCTCCGTCGTGGGCTCCACTCTCGCCCTGCGCTGTAATAGGAGCCCGTAGGGAGGACGCGTGAACCCGGTCCGCTTCCAAAATACACACGCACGCACACACACACACACACACACACACACCGACACGCAGGCTCTGCCTCTCCCTGCACGGATAAGTCCGTCTGGGAGGATATGCGCAACGCCTTTATTCGTACAGAGACCAGCCTTATTTCCAGCCGAGTGTGCGGCTCCTGCTCCGGGTACGGACGGCTATAGACGTGGCTCAGCAGATACATGAAGCGGACTCCAGGGCATATCGCCTAATCCAGCCCCGGACAAAACACACAGAATGCCATATAGTCGATAGTCCGAAATATTTTGAACAATAATACCAATAATACAATACAGGCTGCTGGCAAAAGCATGTTCTTCAGATTATAACAATCAAATCATCGGCTTGGTCCTTTTAGTGTTCTGACCATCTTAATGGATTTTCATGTCCACTGCGACAATACCTGCAGAACTATTTATAGAGAAGTAAATAAATACGAAACCTAGGCTAGGCATAGATAATTTCCAAACACTTTTAAAATATTTAATTTATTCTTAGCAAGAATATTTCCTGGGTAATCTTGAACATGAATATTTATTTATAAAATATTCAAGATAATAATAGAAAGCTCTAGATTTAGGGACAAAGATCTTTAGGATCTACCTTGAACAAAACATGAAAAGTCCTCATTTAAGGTTCTCACAAAGTATTTTCATACTTAATGTAAGAAGTCTGATCCGTAGATTATTTTACCTGTTTTTCTGGGTGGGGTGAGCAGTGAATTGAGGAACCACTGTAATTAAATTGCCGTTTTAAGGTTAATAATGATTATAGAAGCATATCTTATATCTCTGTTTTGTTTAGCTGTCTAATGGCTATGTAAAATTCCATTAGTGTCTGTTAATGCTTAAACGTTCCGAGTTGATAATCTCTGCATGATTACGTTTCTGACTGAGAAAATTACATATTTTCTTTTATCATTGCCCTTATTTAATTCCTGACCTTTTCTAGACATAAATAAAATAATTTATCATTTGGAGTTGCATGAAGGTAAGAAACGAATGAGTTTAATACAATAATTATAACGGTATAATTATCCCACAGTGTATAGCGTACAGCTTGTACGGCTAATAAGGCTTCCTGAGGTTTAATACGGAGAAGGTTCATGCTCCTTCCAACAGTACTATAGGGGGCGCTGTTAAAACCGAATTCTATTTCAAAAATTTCCTTGCAGGCCCTACAGCTTTCAGTCCCAATTAAAAAAAAATCACTGCCAAATCTAAGAAAAAAGAAGAAGAAAAAAGAATTTTAACCACCAGCCACTGTGAAGAGCGGGTGGTGTGTATGTGATTCCCTGAAGCACAGAAGATGATATAAATCTTTGACCAAGTTAACTACATTTTTAACTGTCTTGTAGAGCTGGGTTCATGGTAAATGCTTTTTCTTGTATTATTTACCCCGTTTGCAGAGATCCTCATCTAAATGACTATTCAGAGGGGGGATCCATCCAGGCTGGACAACTAGGCCAGAAATTTTGGCCGATGCTGGACCCTGTGCCTCCTGCACGAGCGTGACCCCGCAATGTACCTAGCATGGGAGCACTGGGCAAAACGGAGAAGTCTGGGGTCACAGAGAGTTTTCGGGGGTGCCCAGAAAGTTAAAACACAGGTGGTATAGTGGTTAGGAAAACCAGACTGGGGGGGGGGTTGTAAGGGGGAGTAGGAGGAGTGGCCGGCAAGTCCCAGGAAGGGCACCCTGCCAGACACTCAGGCAGAATGTCTGATTTCAGCTGATAAAGCACAAATATCAGCAAATAAAATCTTGAGGTAAGGAACTATATGCATTACTTTGAGTGAGAGCACCGTCTGCCCTGCTAAAACATTAAGCAGGCAGTTTGATCTGATGGAAAAGTGGACGCTGGTTGGTTAGCAGTGTAACATACAACCCGCCTTATGCACCGTTACACAGAGTCATTCTTGTTACCGTCCATGACAGCAAGCAGAAGGCAGAGGAGTCCTCCAGGCACCCAAACATGAGCCAAGGCAGACTCTGCCCAATCCATGCCAGCATGTGGATGCTAGGAAGATCTCCGTTACATGGGCTCACCTGACTGGAATTCATTTCTCTTTTGTTTTATCAACAAAACACTGAATTTTAAGTATGGGGAATTATGTATACAGCCCTTTATCGACGGCCCTTCATCTGAAATTCAAATGCGGCACAAACAAAACTCTGTTGAACAATTATGTGCAAAGAGGACGTCTTGCCAGGAGAACGGGGTCTCTGTAGGTTGCGCATGGTCATCGTGTGGCACTACGTCCCCGTGGGGGGGGCTGTGAGACTGCCCTCGCCAATATCGATCAACATCAGAGGATAGACTGGTCTCTCTGGATCAAGCAGTCAAGCAGGACTCCATGCTGAAACATCACCTGAAGGACAGAGAGTGAACCACTGGGAGATATGAAAATAATTAGAATAAATCATTTATCCATCCATCCATCATTCTATAATTGCTTATCCAATGTATAGTCAAAGGCCCCAAATATCCTATATTTTCACCTGAAACATCAACAAGCCAATAGCTGATACTCTGTGGGAACCAGCGGAGGCTCAGTGGAAAAGACAGAGGAGTTGGGCTGATGAGCAGGACGGCAACAGCTGGAGCCAACCATGGAAACAAAGGTAGGATCAGCTGCTGAAATCAGGTCGATCCGCCCAGCAACAAGACCACCGTGAACCGATTGGAAATAAGACCCCGAAAAGCTTCTCAAGGCAGAGGAACCCTCACTACCAGAAACTAGGGAAAAAAATCCCGCAGGATATCTTCAACAAATGTCATTTTTTAACCCAGAAACCCTTTGATCCAGAGTGGCTGTTTTTAATATTCAACAGCACAGTGCTAAAACATTTTATGCAGATTAAAATTAAAAAGTGGGTTAGCAATGGGATTAATTAATCCATGGTGAAGGACGTACCATTTCCATGTTACCTGGACCGATCCCCTGAAAAGCTTAAAAAAAGAGTCCTAAGTGAGCAGTGCATTGCAAATATGCCTTAACGAGTATTATAAATGAGCGATGTCAAAGAGGTAGTTATTTAATAGCAATCATTTAAACACATTTCCCATAGTGTGCCTTCAGCATACAAAACAAAAATATGTAATATATATTGTCTCTGCAGTACATAGGCAGACAATGTGGGGATAATGAGGGCACAGTCCCTCCTGTCTGCACGCTGCAGTGCACCAAGCATATTACAGACGTTGCATGAACGTTTCTGCAAGCAGCTCGTTACTAAGGGCGGTATTAATATGGTGTTTGCGGTAAGATGCTGCCTGTCTGTCTTCTCATTTTTCCAGTGGTTAGGGTTAGTTTTTCTACGGCTGTGTGTATGTCTGTTTCAAACCAGCCTCCTCCCACCTCCCTGGACCAGCCTCTTTAAATAAAGTCCTGTTTTATTACAGCTTAACACTTTAACACAAGTAAAGGGGCAGGGGGTTCAGATTAGGGGATGTGACGGAAAACCCAGAGCACCGTGGGACATGGGGCTGCATGTTTACACTCGGGGCTGTCGTGCGCCGTCCCTGTCAGCCGTTTGGCCCCCCGACACGCCCGCTCTGGTGCAAGGGCTCTCGAGGCTGAGAGGATCACTCTCCAGGTGTGCTAATGCTCACCAGATGAGGCGAGATGCACTAATACTTAGTGGCGGCATCGTATCTAGTATATAGGTATCTTTTGCATCATGTATTTTATAGTGTAAATAAATATAAATGTTATAAACAGTTATAATGGAGGAACAATTTAGAGAAAGGTCTGGTAATAATTCAAAGATAAGTACTGTATATATAATGATTTCCTCCTCTTTGAGGCCTCAATCCCCTAAAACATTCTTGTATCTTGTATCTGTGATTCTGGACCCCCCCTTCCATGACCAGAAAATACAGGACTCCCCACTTTCCCGTCTTCCATCACAAAACGTTCCACAAGTGGAACAAGCGATCGAGTCGTCTTGCTAGTTTACAAACACGGTACTTTGGAACGAATGCCAAACTGCACACCCTTATCCTCCTCTGCTCCAGACAGCACGGTCCTCCACGCTCAGCTGACGGGGATCCTGTCTCAAACAAACATTCATATCTGTGACTTTTCTGTTATGAGTTTCTAGAGATAAACACACTGCATCACGACAATTAAAGCGTGCAATCAGACGAACCGTTTACTGCAGTGAATGTTTACAAACAACAGCACAGGCTGGAAGCTTCAGTGGTGGGGGAGGTGAAACTGAGAAGGTTTGGGAGGGGGGCAGCATTGGGGCATGAGTGAAATGAAGCATGTGGAGACCCCACCCAGTGACCTGGGAGCTCGCCAAGGGGAGGGCACAGCCAGTCACTGTGTATGCAGAGAGTGCTTGCATCTGTCCAGCAGCTCAAAGATCTGCAAATTGACACCCAAGAGCATCGCAGCCTCATAGTCGTCCAGAAGCGACGTCATGCTAATTTAATCAGATCCACAAGCTTGTTCCTTGTCACAGCAATAAGTGAATGTGATTTGTCTGCAGGAGGCTGCCGAGATCCCTGCACTTAGTTGCAATTTGTGTCCCTGTTTATGCCATTTATTCAAGTCACACAGTTCCCCTCGTCAGTGTTTAAAGACTCCTCGATTCAGTGCGGATAAATTTATCCATCTGCAAGGAACATAATAAACGCACATTAATTCTTGCCAGTGAATTATGTGGAATTGAAATTTAATTTAATGGAGAATGTTTTTTATTCCACACCTTTGGTGACCCTGTGCTCTGAGCACCTGAAGGACACACTGAACCAAGCCGTCACGGTGCTACGGACTGGATCGTAGATGGCTCTGCTTCGGAAAATTGGTCACTTCATGCTGAAACCTCCCTCTAGCACCCTCAGTTCAGAGGTATCTGATCACCACCTGAAGGCTACAACACCACAGGTTGTTTCTGCTATTTCAAATGTGTCCAGACAGAGCTTCATTCTTCCCATTCTGCAGACAGATTGAGCCATTTGTCTCAAATGGTTCCCAAAAGGCCACTCCATGAATCAGGTCAACCAATAGGGTTGGGGACTGCAGGAAGAGCTTTTTGACCCATCAAGGATCAGAAAGGTACATATGGCTAACTCAGCTAGCTAAGCTAACACTCCTCAAGGATCAGAAAGGTACATATGGCTAACTCGGCTGGCTAAGCTAACACTCCTCAAGGATCAGAAAGGTACATATGGCTAACTCGGCTGGCTAAGCTAACACTCCTCAAGGATCAGAAAGTGAAACATGGCTAACTCAGTTGACTAGGCTAACAGTTCTTCAAGATAAGAAAGCAAAACATGGCTTACTGAGCTGGCTAGGCTAACACTCCTCAAAGTTCAGAAAGTGAAACACGGCTAACTCGGCTGGCTAGGTTAACACTCTTCAAGGAGCAGAAAGGAACATGCAGCTAACAAGCTAGCCAGGCTAACACTCCACGGACAAGGTACACGAAGAGACCCAAGGCTAAGGCAACTGGCTAGGCTAACGCTCCTTATAGATCAGAAAGGGATGCACAGTTAACTCAGCTGGCTATGTCAACACTCATCAAGAATCAAACAGGAACACAGCTAAGTTTCCCAATTAGGCTAACAACCCTAATTTGTCAATTTGGCTCTAACAATAAAATAAATCTGAAACTGTCTATGAATCAATCAATCAACCAGCCAATCAATCAATGAGTGTGAAAATAACCACAATTAGATGCAATGATTGACTGGATAAATTTGTTTGCTAAATCACAGTTCTGTAGGCTGTTTTGATCTAATGATTAAAATAAAAGTCATAAGTATAGGGGAAGTTCTTCCAACTTTTCAAAGGTCAGAAAGAGGAGAGTCTGAAGTGGAAGGGGGTTGTAGGCTGCATGGTTCAACACACACACACACACACACACACAGGAATGCACATGTGTGGTTGCACCCAGAGATGGTTGTGGGCTGTGAACCTACATACACACAACAAAGCTTTGTGCACAGTTAGTCATGGGATCCCCAAAAGGTCTGAGAAAAGCCCCCTTTGTGTGAGCCTGTGTGGGTTCAGTACTGTATAGCACAGTCCTCTTTTGTGCTGGGGATGAATTGTGCTTTTTAGCCATGTATGGTCCCTCCTTCAGTGAAATCTCATTAAATCACGAATTATTATCATTCTGCCATGTGTGACTCTTAACTTTGCAGAAAGACAGCTTTCAGTCCTCTGCTTTACCAAGAAAATAAATCCAAAACTGTCTATAAAGCTTTTTCCGCCGGGAACGGAAAGTTACAAAGGGGAGGCCGGTCCCACTGGCAGCGTAGAAACAGCAGTCAGTGTTTGAGAGCCCCAAGCTGAAACGAAACATGCACAGCTGTGAGTATGTGAGCCGTCTGTTTACCTTGCAGGCCGGACTTAGGGCCTCCCCAGGAGGGGCCACGTGGCTTTGGGTTACCTCCTCGGGGGAGTGGTCCTCCGCCCCTCCGAAGGACGACTGGCCCTTTTAAAAACAGTTCTGGTGTTACCAGCATGGGCCTTTGAGGGGGTTGGTGAGGCACTCTCTACTTGGTGCCTGAGTGGATTGGGGTCCTGAGGGGGGTGGGGGAGGGGCCAGCTGCTGCATCAGCGTCTGTGCAGTAATGTGATAGCGAGCCAAGCCGCGCTATGAAAACAGAAGCTCAGAAAAGCTGCTGCCAGGCCTAGGGGGAACGGCACTGGCCTAATTATGCATGCAGAGCTGGGTACGCACGCTCACCAGGCAGTAGACCCGCGCGGGCAGGACCGTGCCACGCTGCACCAAATCTGCCTTCGCACATGTGAGCCATTTCCTCTCCAGCAAAACAGGCAGACCACCCTCCCACCCCGTGACGTGGGACCACCAGCTGGGACAGCGTCTGACACAACAGGCTCATAAAACAGCGTGGTTTGGGTGACACTGCTCACGTGCCAGGGTGTCTGACAGTGAAGTGGCCTAGGATAATCGCTTTACTGCACAGGATGGCGTCACGCTGTCCAGGGAGAGTCCTGTGGGATTTAGTGGGGGTACAGTACAGCCACAGGCAGCAGTACAGAAAAAAGTAGACTTGGGAGCTGGCACAGACACTGTATAGCTGTACAGTGCAGACATGACCAGAGTTTAGCCTAACACAGACTGCACAGTACTGACGGAACCAGAGTCCAGCCCGTCACAAACACCTCAAATCTGTACAGTACTGTCAGAAGCAGTGCCCAGTCTGGCACAGACACCTCACAGCTGTACTGTACAGCCAGGACCAGAGCCCACCTTGGCACAGACACCTGTCCGGACAGGACCAGAGCTGAGACACTGTACAGTCAACCTGTTCCCCCCCGCTGAGCCCTCCTTTGTGTTTACTCCAAAGTCATCTCCCTTTGAAACTCGACGCCCTCCAGCTCTGCATTGTCTGTCAGACTTCTTACCAGCATTTTCTAACAGAGGCTCTTTGTTGCTCTACATGCCATGTGTCCTCCTACGAATTCAGTATGAGATTCAAGGCCAGCGTGACGTGAGGAGAAGCGCGTTTGGGAAGACGATCAACCGGATATCACCACTGCGTCAGCCACCGGAGCCAGACACCATTTCCTCTGCACCTGATTGCATCGGTAGCAGCCTTAGCCCTGGGGAACACGGTAATATGGTAAATGAACTGACTCCCTTCTCACAAAATTAGAAAAGGAGGGCGGTAGGAACAGAAGGAGAGATGGGGGAAAGAGTGGCATAAGTAAAAAAGGAAGGCAAAGGATGGAAAGATCTACGGAAAAGTGGAGCTAATCTGACGAGCAGAGGGTTTGTTGTGCTGCAAGGTGAACTGCTAGGGAAGGCATGTGCATACAGTGAGAGGTGTGGTTTCCCAGGCAGGGGGATACTGCTGTTGAACATCAGAAGAAACCTAAGAGAACTCGGTTGTCAGTAACACACACGTGTGAACACACACATACTATAGCATCACCAGCCAAAACGGGGCCACCAGCTGGGACAAAATGTTACCTTGTAAAAAGATTTGTGGGTGCTTTAGCCTGAAAAGCACCATGTGGGAGAAGCCCAGCTGAGCTCTGGACTCAGCCGAGGAACTCGCACAGCAACATTCACAGCGGGCCGCTGAACGCAGCGGATTTGAGTGCTTGTGTGCACTGCTCTTTGTCGCATTGAGACATGGTGCCCGGTGTGACGTCATTGGCCTTTTGGAGCTGCTGAATTGCAGCATGATTTGTAAAACCAAGGGAAATGTCACTGAAGGGGCAGAGAGATCTGTGGGAGTTGAGTGATCTGCACGTGCTGCATGCTCCGGAACCACTGCCCACTGCACCGCCAGGAATGGGCAAGGGAGGGGATGGGGGGAGGCAAGTGTGCCAGTTCCGCTCACAGGACACTTGAGAGCCATTGGGGGGAGACTGGCCTAAGCCCTAAACTCGCCCCCCCCATGATGGCCTTGCTCCCTCAAATCGAGAACGCCATCTGTTCCTGTCTCTCCAGCTCAGACAATGGCCAGCCAGGATAGACAATGCACAGCTGGCCCCATCACAGTCATAAACACCTCCTCAACCCAACCCCCCCCCCAGGCCTCAGAAACATCTGCTGTGCCTGCTCTCAGAGCACTGCAAATCTATGGGGGGGTCCAAATGCATTTAAATGCTAATCCAGGCATTTGTTTCTTTGGTTTGTTCTTCCAGTAGAATACGTGGTGAAACGGCCCACTGTGTGAAGAATGTTTCGGTTATTGGTGAGGACATTCCAGCGGCCAGGCTGTAGGTGTCACCGACAGGGCCGTCGGTTCTTGCCAAAACTCTTTGACAAGGGCCACTTGTCTACTGTAGGGGCCAATAGTGTGTGCATGTGTAACATCGCTATCCGGGCAGTAATCACGAGGAGCTCACCTCCACGTCCCTTCCATTGTGTGGGCCACAGGATCTTAAATACACAGCCTGATTTATACATCTCACCTGCTTGGGAGACTCAGTCATTACTGAGGAACTGGGTGTTTATTAGTCAGGGGTCTGCTCCTTCCTGTGGGCTCGTTATCCTCCGCCATTAACTGTCACCTGGGTCATTATCCTCCGTCATTAGCTGTCGCCACTCCTATGCCTCCTCGTTTCATGCTGACAGAAAGATTAACGCAGCACTGAAGATGTTTGTTTGTCAGTAGCCATATTCATCACCACGTTGATATCAATAGTGTGCTTTTGTAACTCCTCCTCGGAGTCCAAACACAGCAGGGCCGGACTGCCGGACCGGGAGAAGCACCCTGTGTGGTAGACCAATACTTTCCCAGAGGTTAAGTAGATCAAGTAGCACTCAAAGGTACGCAGCCTCCTGGGACTTGAACCAGCAACCTACATAACACAACCTGAATTAGCATCACACTATATACGGTAGGTGCTCTGGTGACGCAGTGATCCGTCTGTTCATTGAGGTTTAGGTCGCCCTTCAGAGGTGCAGGCCCAGGTTTCATGAGTATTCATGCAATGGTCATCCTCTGCTGGTGTGACCAATCCAGGGGAGAAGCAGAGGGGCTAGTTCGAAGGGGGGAAGAGAAAGACAGGAAAAGAAAAATACAGGAGGGAGGGAGAGGAGGACAATGGGGCCGAGGGAGGGAAGGGCAGGGAGTAAGAGATAGAGGGAAAGATTGAGGGAGGGAGAGAGGGAAAGACAGGGAATAAGAGACAGAGGGACAGAGAGGGAGGGAAAGACAGGAAATAAGAGACAGAGGGACAGAGAGGGAGGGAAAGACAGGGAATAAGAGACAGAGGGACAGAGAGGGAGGGAAGGACAGCGAATCAGAGAGAGAGGGACAGAGAGGGAGGGAAAGACAG
>JAODJX010000042.1:20978617-20995382 GCA_026776945.1 Isichthys henryi | reverse complement strand
CCCCCCCGCACCCCCCTCCATTCCCTAGACCCACAATACACACTAAGGTGGTATCAGGATCTTTTTCTTCAGGTAAATGGGAATTCCTGGTTAAAAATGAGTCCAGGTGTGAGAACCTTCAGCCCTCCGGCAGACAGGAAGCACGAGAGACATCTGCAGGTAATGTGTGGTGGTAATGACAGCACATGGCACGGTAAGACCGCAGGTCCGGCCCGGGCGCCGTGCCCATCTGAGCCCAAGCGAGAAAGAGAAACAGTGCTCATGAATTTATAGACGTGGGGTTAACAAGGTCAGCCGTTTGGACAAACAGCACGTCCCTGGTTCGCTGTAAATAACGACCGGCACTACGGTAGAGCGTCCACGGGCCCATCCGTGAGCGGCGGTCACGCTGCACTGGGAAGCAGGCAGATCCCCGGCCCCCTCGGCCGGCGGACGTGCGGTTCGGCGCCAGCGAGGACCTCGGTGTCTCCATATGGTTTTGTACATTCTGATTCCTCTGAAAGCCGAATGGTCCGCAGATGGAGGGCTCTCATTGGCTGGTGATTTCACAGCCCCTAAGGTCACTCAAAGGGTTTCGTGGCATAAAGTCCCGTTTAATGTCATTCTTATGAATTATTGTAGCATGCTATTTGGGCTTAACGTTTCCTTATGTTTCTGGTGTGTGTTGGGTGTTTGTGTGTTCAGTGAATGTGGTCAGTACCTGTGTGGGATAAACCTTCATATATTTGTTCAGTGCCCTCACAGTACCTAACCTCTCTGCCCCCTCCCTCACCTCTGGTTGACCCCTCCGCAGTTGTGCGGGTCACCGCAGTGTCACTGACCTCCTAACCTGTGGACCCTTGTCACCTGGGCCACTCGAGCGTGGGACACCCTGACCGGCCACGCTATTCACCCTGCCTGGCGGTAAATGGGGGGCCATCGCTGTCTGTTTATTTTACAGACCCTGACTCCTCTGACGTGATTCATGGCTCCGGGCGCTGAGGTTAATTGCAGCCTGGCTGGGGTGGAGGAGCAGCACCTGTGTGTGGATGCAGGCCTGCGTGTGTCTCTGGGTTCGAACCTCCACAGGCTCGGCACCGTTGCCACTCCCTGTAGGGTGAGCTTATGCCAACCCAGTTTTAGTTTATGAGTTTATGCCCGGCTCCAGCGGTATTTCACCTACCTCACCAAAACTGTTTAAGGTCCATGCGGGCCAACCTCCCCCCCCGCCATGTGAGAGAACATCTCCAGGTGAAAGGTCATCTCAGAGAGGGTGCCTCTGCTACCAGCACTGCACATTAAGAAGGCTTCTTCACCCCCCCCCCCCCCAACAAAAAACTCCCAGGTGAAACTCAGTCATGTGTGTAACTGCCAGCTAGCTGCTACTGTCATCACCCCCTCTAATGCAGAGGCACAGCGGGCCGAACCAGGCCAGCTCTCAGTCCCCCAGAAGGGTCACTGCTTTCAGTTCGTCCACCTGCATGTCCTGCAGTGCCCCCTAACTTGCCATGTTCCTTTCTGGAGTAGCTCATTCCACTTGGTTCTGAGAAGCTCTGAGGTTTTTATGCCCGGCGTTCCTCCGCCGCCCCAGATATTGCCGGTCCACACACACGCTTTAGTTAAACAGACACAATCTGGATTCTCCTGATGAGCCAGGGAGGTTTGCTCCCTGTCCAGGCGCCTCTCCCTCTGCGAGCCCCTTGCCCCGCCCCGCTGGTTTCCCACATCATTTTGCATGCATCATTACCCCTGCAGGAACACTAAAGCAATAAACAACAAGCGGGATTAAAATCGCCTTAAAGCGGGCAGAGGAAAGGAATGAAAATACACGCAAGATGTTGCACAGGCCGACCACTTTAAAAAGGCGACTTCAGAAAGATCCTTCCCAAACAGAGAGTTTTTTTTTTCCGTTCAATTTAATGAGCATGCAACCAGAAAATTGTGATGCTTATGAAAAGGCAGCCCATTTTAATACGAGGCTTTCCCAGTCACAGACAGCTTTACGAGAGCTCTCGATTAGCCTGGAAATGAGTCGTCAACATGACCCTGAGGATAGGTGTGGGAGTCTCTCATTCCTCACCCAGGACAATATTTAGTGTGAGAACGAGAGGAAATGAAGAGGAAATAAGGAGGAGCTCGGGGGGATAGCGATACTTCAGTGTCACTCTGTCCAATCTGCATAAATAAACAGAACTCTCTGCGTTATGGTTAAAACCATTTTTCAGCTCCGCCTGGCTGTTCTTCGGAACGCGGCGTGTTTATTGCAGAAAGCATGTTTTACATTGTACATGAAATATTTAGTTTAGCTTGGCTTGGCTCTGCATCGTGACTCACCCCAAAAGCAATGGCGAGCGTGTGTTCCTCCGTGACATTTCCAATCCGTCACAAACGTCGCCGCTAACGGGACGGCAAAGGGCTCTCTTCACACATTAGTCTTTCTCTCAAATCTCTCGTAAAACGACACGGCCATAAACGTCTTGTTTTTTTCCCAGTCAGTCACCGTGGTCGGCTGATTTTCTCTGTAGCTTGATTGGCACCTTTCACCCCCTCTGGCACACATGCTTGCTAACTCTCATGACCTCCTCTCACTTTCTCTGCAATCTCAGATAAAATACAACATGGCCCAACTTCCTCATACTCAGCAAAGACGATTTTTAAGGTGTGAAAATACACCGACTGTAAGTCTAGAAATCCAGGGTCGTTCAATTGTACATGTGACATTGGTAGTCGCCTAGGACACCAGCTTCTGAGGGGACGCTGACTTGCCAGCCAGTTTCACTCTGCCTGGGATAGGGGGCGCCGGCGGTGATGCTCGCCTTGGGAGCCACATGGGCTCAGACCGGTATTGTCAGAAGCTCACACCTGTAGGCCTCAGGGGAATGTTACTCCAGCATGCCTGTTTCCAAACGTTGCCGTGCTCCTAGCTCAGAAGTTTTTAGCTAGGGATTACCCATGCAGCTTGCATGTTAACTACCTCTCTTTGAAAAATGTAATACTAAGTGATTTAAAAATAGTTTTACTCCAAGTCAGTGGGGAAAAGGTTAGGCTTGCTGTCCTGGAAACACCTTCACAAGAGCAGATATGTTACTTAACAAAATGCTCCTGAAGTCACAATATAATACCTAAATAGTGAACTGATTGTGCAAACCATTGCCTTGTGCATTTTTATTGCCTTTTTGCCTTTTTCGGTGACATGTTAGATACAGTTTCCTTGTGATTCTGTCTATCAGGGGAAGCCGGAGGCCTGGCTTGCAATTACCCTGCTTCCATCTGTATGTGTCTCTGTTAATATCAAAGGTTAAGTGATTCCTGGCTTCAGCCTCCCGCTCTGTCCATATCAGCATGTGGGTGATAAGTGGCCTCCGGGGTGCTTAGTTCTGTTAATACCCCAAATTGATATTTGATGAGACGGTAGAGAGGTGCCCAGTTCATGAACCTTCTGTTGCAACAGCAGTGCACTACCAGGTTGGACCAGCAGGCTGTGATGTGTCCTGCTTGTTGGAGCTAACAAGGGCACGTTTGCTAATGAACCTAAGAGTCTGAGTAACTCAGAATCCCGCCTGTCTCTGCATCCCAAGCTGGCTGCAGGTCAGAGGTCAAGGTCAAAGGTTACAGAGTTTTTAAGCTGGTTTAAGGGGGTTGTTTACCTTTAATGGGTCTTTTAAAAGTCTAATACAGAAAAATGGAGTGAAATAGTAAATAGCACCTTATTTACTGGGAGAACTTATATGACAAGGAGACTGAAAAATATATATTTTAGGGAAAGGTCTGAAAATCTGAAGATCTGAGCCAGATTCAATAGACCTCTATCAAAGTGTAAGGACGTGTTTACAGTTACTTCATCTTTTTATAATCAGTTTTTTTTTATTGTAGGGGCTAAAAAAAAATGAAAAGTAATGGTTCTGCTGAGCTTCTGCCTGTGAGGGAAAAAAACTCAGTGGAAGATGCAATTGGTTTAGAACATGAAGAATGACCATGCGCTACACAGGACTGGTTCTGTCACCTAAAACCCTCCGCATTTCATGTGGCCGTGTTGGGTTTCTCGGATTCCCAGAGCTTGCCTGCGATGGTGCTTTGATCCAGGAACTCTGGCTGAACTTCTCGTCCATTAAGGCAGGATGGCGGGCAAAAGGAACACCCATAATTAGCCGAAGCAGCACAGCTGACGGTAATCACAGCCTCCGTTTAAGGGTGATGGCCTTCAGCCTGCCAGTTGTATGTTCGGTTGCCGCTACCCCAACCAGGATTGGCGCGATGACCTGAAAGGGACTTGACTTTCCATTCGGCGTAAAATGGACGCCGTTTGCAGATGACAGCAAATTCTGTATAACGAAATCCTGCCTGTGCGTCATTTCTAACAAATCCTACATAAAAGGCTGTGAAAGGCATTTTTTAATTGGAACCACCTTCAGAACTCAGCAGATAATTCCCATGATCCACTGCTGTAGTGAGCACCGACGCGTGAAATTCAACCCATCAAACGCTCTAAATCTCCAGACAGAGGCCCCCCCGAGAGAGATTCTGGGGGTCTCAACAGCTCACCTGCATACATTCCTATCTTTACCAGAGATGAAATGGACAGCAGAGAGTACAGAGTGACTCAAATCAAGTTCACAACTTCATATAAAATAAGTGCGATCAGAGGGCTTTGGTCACATGATTATTCTGTTGTCTTAGTAACAGACTCCTATAACAGGCCTCCCCCCTGCGAGAACAGAGAGCAACTGAATGGCACTGAATTTATGACGATGTCTGCAGTGAGCGACTGATTCTGCACTGTGATTATATATGAGCTGCCCAATAGACTGACCAAGTTCACATCGACGAGAGTAAAAAAAATTACAGAAACAATAGCAAAAAAAATACTATTTACATTTAATTCCGGACCGATCCTGGACGTGAATGAGCTATGAGGTTTCGCATGAAAGACCTGGCAGAAGGTAAAAAGAAACATGTATATCAATCAGCCTCCTTATGAGGCAATGGGCTGCAGACCAGAATGGTTTATGCCCTCATACTGGGACCACAATGGGAGGTGTATTAGGGGTCGTGATATGGTGACTCAAATTTAAAATGGTGCAAATGTGTAAGTGAAATTATGGACATGGGCTGGGCCATCACTAGAGATTTTGGGCCCCATGAAAACATGATTTGGGGCCCCAACCCAATTACCTTCCAAACTTTTTTGAATCATCCAAACTTTCCTCCCTTTATGGTGGCTCTGGGCACGGAGAACCAAAGAGTTTATGTCCTCAAAAAGCCACATGAGATATAAAGCTCGTACAGGGAAGAGGCGACAAAATCAGATAGGCATTATAAAAGAGGACGTGGTCCGATTTTGTTATGGAAACTCAGACCATGAGAAATGAGAGCATTTTAATCAGATGAACAGGCAGGATGGAGATCCAACAATGCCAATGATTAGACACAAACAAAGAGGCCTCATTTGCAGGGCTCACAGATGAGAGCTGCACAGGAAGGGGGCTTCGGCTGAGGGTAAACACGCCCGTGGGAGGGAAGCGGCTACGTGCTGAGAGAAATATCAAACCCTCAAAGGCGACATCACACCAGGCCGCTTTTGGAAGTTTCCAGAAGCACTTCCTTGCGATATTTCAGACCTTAGGAAGGAGCAAAGCCATCAGAGCTCACATTTGGACTTGGAGGTGGACCAGAAATTAAAGCTCAAGGGTGACAAAAATGATAACAACAAGAAAGGCAGAAGGGAAGCCGCTTGGCCGGGGTGAGGCAGCTGAGGCAGAGCCGTTAGCGTCAGGCTAAATAGGGGAGGGGTCAGATATCAGCCATGATGCTGAGCAAAGAGAGCCGCACTACAGCTGGTTAAACGGGTACAGCATTATGTAACAGATCACTGGTCTTACTGCTCAATTCATTTTGAGTCATTTGGAGAGGTTGCCAGTAGACGCTAAGCGCCATTGGTGTTGTATGGATGGTGTGTATGTGAAACAAAATCCTTTATGTAACTTAAGTTTACGTAAATTAAGTGTTGAATAGAGTTTTCTTTGCGCAGAGATCGGATCAGGTGCTCAGAAAAGTCGCAGAGCAGCCGATAAACTCGGCTTATCAATTCAGGAGCCGGAACCCCAGATAAACATCTCACCTTTGTCAGAATGACACCGTGTCCTCAATAATTACACCAGCCTTCAGCACAACGGAGCAGATTTATCACAATCAGCAGAGATCGGAATCTCACACCAGGATCACAGTGTCTGTGGTAACCCTGGCCCTTCCAGGGGGAATGAGCTTCCAGGCTGGAGGAGACGGCCGAAGGAGCAGCAAATGCTCAGCAAAGTAGTTTTAGCCTCCGGTGGCGGCGTGATTGACTGAGGTGTGTCACATGCAGGGCAGGAGGGCTGAGATCTCCGAGGCTGCAGACAACAGCACTCCGTCAGGACAGCATTCGCCCTGTGGCAGCTGGGGGGGCCGTAATGACGGATCTGAGATGGGCGAAAGCATGGAGCTTGCCTGTTGACGTTAGTCTCGACAGTGAGATCACAGCTTTGGGATGGGGGGTGTTTGATGGAAGCAAGTGGGACAAGTAGGCGGTTGACATGCAGGGTGGGGAACTGGCAGGGTGGGATCAGAATGATTAATACAGACACAAAGAGGCTTCTAGAATGATTGAGCTGCGTAAGACGGGTCAGGGCTTTAGGAAGTCAGGAGAGTCACAATATCTACGTCTATTAATGATAGCATGTGAATCAGGTTCTTGTCATTCACGTCGTATTTAGCTGAGGTTGTGGTGAGACCAGTTATGATCATGTGTTGATAACCAGTTATATTTATTTCCACCTCCTTGCAAAAAAAGAAAATAAAAACTTTTTTAGCACTGAAAATGAGAGTAGATCTGGATTCCCTCACACCTGGACACAGTTACAAGTGAAAAAGTGACGAAGACTGAGACTTTGTATTTAATGGTGAGGGGAAATGTGCGGAAAAGCAGCGAGTTAAGCTCACAGTAAAGGCTCATCACCAGATTTATGAGTGTGGTCGCACATTTTTCAGCTGGTAAGGGAATAACGTCCCACCTCCCTCGCCCCCCAACTCCAGTCTCACACGCTGTCCTGTGGTGTGCACCCATGGCCTGGCGTGTGAGATCTGAGGGACTCGTGTTACGGGAAATGCATCAGTGCTTGGGGGGGCTAACCTCCACGAAACCTTGGCTCCCTGACACCCAGAAATGGCCTGAAGGGTGGGGGGGCAAAAGTAATGCCTGAGCCTGAATGGTTCAGTTCACTGAGTCAAGTTATTTGGCCTCACTGGGGTAACTATTGGGCCTCAATCCCCATTAATGGCCTGGGGGAGCCCCATTACCATACAGGTGAGGAGCAAGGCAATACACCCAACCAATCAGAATTCAATACACTGAACCAATCAGAATTCAATACACACAACCATTCAGAATTCAATACACCATACCAATCAGAATTCAGTACACACAACCAATCAGAATTCAGTACCCCCAGACTAAGCTGAATTTCTTAAATCATGGGTCAGCTCATTCAAGATCCTGACTGATTTTCGTCCTTTTCATTGTATATCCAGTCATCTTTTTGGCTAAACTAGTAGTTGCCCTGCAAGGAACCCGAATTATTATGAATTCCATGATTTCAGCATAGTTTCACTGATACACTTAACATCTGATTTCAGCACCGTGCAAACCTGTTTCAGTTGTGTCGTGCTGTTTCATGTCAAGAAAATTGATTAGCTTTGTTCTGAAGCATCACCCATCTGTATTTTTATTTTCTAAACTGATACTTACCTTGACCTATGCTAGAGACCGGTGAAAAATGCCGGCTCATTCATTTTCAGTTCAGTTCCTGTCCGCTGGGCTCAGGCTCGGCATTTCCGTTTCACTGCGTTACGCACAGCAGGAGAAACAGCTTCACAGCTTTATACAGCAAACCAAGCAGGCGTGGAAAGAGTTACGCTGCTGGTTGTTTAATCGTAAGGCAGCTGGCCGACTCGTTTCCACTGAACGTTTGTTTTGGTCGTGTAATGCAGCGTGTGAGATGTACGTCACAGTGCAATTGCCAAGTTGTCTGCGGAGGTAGTTAAGATGTAAGAAATCCAGGTCTTGGTTTCAGCACTTTTCCTTCAGAAAAAGATCCACCACAAATGATATTACTTTTGTTTGTATTTATTTTTGTAATTATTTTAATGGTTCAGTTGAGCTTTGTTTGTTTTCACCAGGGTCAGTTGAACCTTGACAGGTTATCAGAGTTTTCCAAACTAAACACAGGTTTAGACGACATCTGACCTGCTCTGTAACACGCACAGCTTCTGACCATTGTCTCTCTATCTTGCCTCCCTGTCTCTCCCTCTCCCTGCATCTCTCTCCTTGTGTCTCTTCTCTGCCTCTTCCTCTCCCTGCCTCTCTCTTTCCCTTTCTCCCTCTCTTCCTCTCCCTGCCTCTCTCTCTTTCTCTTTCTCCCTCTCTTCCTCTCCCTGCCTCTCTCTTTCTCTTTCTCCCTCTCTTCCCTTCCCTGCCTCTCTCTCTTTCCCTTTCTCCCTCTCTTCCTCTCCCTGCCTCTCTCTCCCTGCGTCTCTTCCTTGCCTCTTTCTCTCCCCTGCCCCTCTCCCTGTCTTTCTCTCCATCTCTCTCCCCGTTTCTCTCTCTCCCTGCCTCTCTCTCACCCCTCTGTCATATTCTCTGAGCCAAACAGAAGAAACCGTCTGTTACCCCCCCCCCCCATACACACACCATCATGGAGAGGGTGCTTGGTGACCAGCCTGAGGTCCAATACCCTGACCCGGTGATGTCTGATCGCAACAGCAGCCAGGCAGCAAGGCAGGGGAAAATAAGCACACGGGGGCAGCCCGCCAGTCTTGCAGAGACCCCCCCCATACACACACCGTTTGTTTACTTTCAGGCACCCTGCTCCTCCGCTGCCACATCCGCGGAGTTGGCTGCCGGACCACACAAGTCAGGATGAGTAAATAGGTCATTTGTGTGGCTCTTTTTGTGACCTCATGGAGCCCCCCTTACAGGGGGTGTAGGAGCCCTGAGGAAGGCCGCTCCAGTTTACACTTACACGCTGCTCCTGGGGGCTGCTTTCTCCTGCAGGGGTCAGGAGACCACGTCCTGTCCTGGAGGGTTAGGGTTAGGGTTAGGGAGCTTCTGGGGGAACCCATCAGAGGTATTCCTGCTTTTCAAGTTGGGGAGGTGGGACATGATGCTGCTTGGTGGTCTTGGCTTAACTCTATATACTGTCACCTACTGATCAATGTGGCACCACTATTTGCACAGGGTGTCCATTCCGAAGCCTGTCTGTCACACCCTGATGGGTCTCAGCGCCATCCTCTGTCACCGGTTGCCATAGTGACTAGAGGATTCCCATTTGTCTCCTATTCAGTATGGTCCAGTAGGGCTGCACCACGGACTTCACCCCGGCTTCGTGCCTCCACCTCCCCAGAATGGGGAACAGTGCAGGCCTGGGTGGAGGAGCTGTGAACATGCGAGAATTCTCTGCTGCTTTCACTGCGTAATGATCTCCTCAGGTACGACTGCAGGAGCAGCGTAATGTGAGACAGGCGTGTTCAGAGAGAGGCTGCGGTTTCCTGAAAGGCAGCCCGGGAGAAAAATGGCCTCCGTGTGACGGGAGGCCTGTGCACATTGTAATGAGGATGGAGAGTGAGGCCCTGTCATCCGATCCAGCGCTCAGTTGGCCTATTATTACCTGTCTGGGCGCTTGTTCTCCAGCTGATGGAATAGCTCACCATGGGAATCTGTCTGGGCTCCTTCTAAAAAGGGCCACCTGCTACAGTCCAAACAGCTTCTCCGTTTTCAAAATAGGAGTCCTTCGAAAGTGCACTTCGGACATTTGTCACGAGGTGGGGGGTGGGCAAGCAGCTGATGCAGTTTGGGCATAATGTGCGATAATTACGGGAATAAATATAGACTCTGCTCCCTTGGCGATTTGACTTAAGTTACACGGCAGCCGTGCCAGTCCTTGTGTGTCGTGGCACATGCTGGTTTCCAGCAAATAACTCAGCTAAGATCTGAGAAACAGCAGCGTGCAGTATGAGGTAAAATAGCTAACTAGTCATCTCCACCGCCGTCATAACTGAGAAAACTCGGAGGGAAAAATAATGGCAGTGAAATGAAACATCGACCGTAAAAATGTATAACAGCTCATAGTGGATGTGATTAATTAGTTTTGTGAAAGTGAACAGCTGAGTGTCCTGTCAGTCACTGAGATCCCATACAAGGGCCGGGACAGCGAGATCGACCTCTGAGACATGCTGGTGTCCCCCACAGCAGAGACACGCTTCCCCCAGATCACCACAACCCCGATCGTGTTCTGTCACCGTGCACGTGGCCGAGGTAATGGGACGTACCGACCCGAGTTTGGAAAGCCTTATACTGTAAGCTTTACAAGGCAAATTCACACGCCATCGTGTCACTTTGTCAGCTTGGACGACTTCATCTCCGTGACAACCACCTTGTGTTGGCTGGAGGCCTGCTGGGCTCAGCCAATGAGCAAGGCCCGTCTCGTGTCCAATGAGAGAATGTGCGTGGCCATCAGTAATTGCCCGCCTGTTAGTAATAATAATAGCTGGTTTGGGTTTACCAGGGACTATTGGCCTTTTTGCCCTTTTTTCCCTTTCTCAGTGCGAAGGACTTTGATGGGTTTCGAGCTCTCGTGGGACCTGGGGGGGCGGGGAGCAAGCCAGAGGCCACCCATATGGAGACCAGCTGATTTTTTTTTCATGACATGCCCCCCCCCCCCAAAGCCCCCTCACTAGTGAACGCTGTTGGGTCTGACAAGGCGATACCTTTCACAGCCCGGCCAACACAAGCAGTTCACAGCCCATAACTTCTTGTCTCAGTGGTTTTTGTTTGACCATAAATTACAGACATAAAGGTCCCTTGTGACCTTTTTCATTTGGTTATGAGTATTGCAGACACACAAAGACACAGCGCTCGCTCACGCACACACTCACGCACGAGCTGTGAACCTCGCTGTTGGTGCACGGCCACCTTGCCGCCAGCACCTTCCGTCATCCCGCTGCCGCACACAGACAAATCAACACGTTTTAGGGACTCAGTAGTATAATATTCACAAGCTCCCCCTGGTCACAGTGGTGTCCTACCCCCCCCTCCACAGCACAATCTCATCTTCTAATGCATGATCACAAGGTGACCAGACTCCTGACAGCTACATTTCCCATGGTGCATAGGGGGGGCACGTCCATCGTGGATAAACTGTAACCATTCCCTCATAAAGATGTGACGTTCTCCACGGGGTCATGAATGCTGGACCAAATACGCACAGGGGTTGGGGAGGGGGTCACCTCCCAGGAAACTGGGGCTAAAAAAACAGACATTTGTATTTAGGGTTCGAATACAGGAATCTTCCACCACACCACACCCCCTCTGTCATATTTGCCATAAAAATACTTCTGCAGGTGCTCAGAAAGGCTGAAAATCATCCAGTTCATAATGAACAAAGAAACTAATGAAAAGTTCAGTGAAACTGACCAAAAGCTATATGCCTCAAATGGCTGTGACCCCCACACCGGATCAGCAAGGGCCCCCGTGCCCTGGGGAGGGATCGCATAGGTTCTGTCACAGGTGGCTGCCTATTTCACATGGTTTGGTTTGGGAATTGGGAAGCTGGTATTTTGGGGTTCGAGCTGTGGAGATGCTGATTAAGGATGCTGGGTGAGAGAGTGGAACTCCAGCACAGACAAGAGAGTCGGGTGACTGCGTCAAACCGAGGGTACGGGGCAGCTGTCTAACCAGCCACCCACCCCTCAGCTGGGGGTTCGGAGGCCTGGTCGCTAAGTGCCACTTCTCACTACGTTTCACAGAGAAAAAGCAATGAAGCGAGGGCCCAACAGCCCACAGGTGTGCTGAGATACCACCAAAACCCAAGCAGCCTCACCCCTCTGCACCGCCGTCCCCTTCTGTCAGCTGCCATTCCTCTACCTGAACCAGATATAAACCAGTCTGTAGTCATTAAGCTGTTAGTGATGGTCTCCACCTCAGACCCAAGGCCTCCACAGAATGATGTTAAAACTGCACCATAAAGTGGAAAAAAAAATCACACAACGTAGTGTCAGGCTTGGTGTACTTCTTGTTTACTTATCTGGAGATTAATGACAGAAATGTTTCAATGTCCAAGTTCTAAGTCAAGCTAACCCAAGATATAAAAAAAAAAAAATGGAAAAATAAGTAAAATATTCCACAATATTCCGACACTGTAAATTTTAATACATGTTGTCTTTGGGTATTTTTATGTAGCTTTAAGTTCCTTCACTGCTCCATAACCTCTGTGGCCCTTGTAGTTGCTAAGTAACGCTTACTAGCACTCAAGGTACTAGCAGAGGTAACAATGGATACTGGTGACCAAAGCCTGCTGTGGCTGAAGCCTGTCTTTCAGGAAGCTTCTGAGATGGAGGAGAATCTGGATGGGAGCCCTCCTGCGCTCTGTCAGTCTTATCCTTTGATAGAAGCTAAGCTGTACCTCAGTATTTTTCTAGAAAACTGTTGCTCCTCCCTCCTTACAGTTCATAGGTCAATAACCCGTTAACCATGATTACCAACCACTGGCTAGTCGAGTGCCATGACTACCTTCCTTATGCTTAGCGTCATACCTGGATTACCCCTTTCGCCTGTCTGTCACCTTGTCTGCAGATATTAGCTACCTCTCCTGGCCTTTTGCTGGTGTATTTTAAAACAAATGAGGCACAAGCACACAGTAGCTTAGAGCACTCCTTCACTGCTTATATTTTGACTAATTTTTCCAGTATGATTCACCTTCCTGCTATTTTTCACGAGTCTGCTGCCTTTTTCTGGCCCTACATATGAAGCCTATTTTCAGAGGGATTGGTCTGGTTCTGACCGCACCCCGTGGCTGATACGTTTATGACGGGAAGCCCAGACCACCTTCAGTGCATTAAATACAATTCGGCCGTAATTAAGTCATCAGGAGCATTATGTGAGTAACAATGCAGCTTCGGGATAAATCAGTCGGCTCCTGAGAATGTGTTTTTCGCACGTTTTTGTGGTCCACAGGGTTAAAAAAAGAAAAAGCACCAATGAGCTTTGAGGGATCCAGCGTGGGTCAAATGGACTAGGCGAAGAATGACCGATTGTCTGTTGTTTTGTGGCCTGGGCTTGGCAAACAGGCGGGCTCACAAAGTGTCCTTTCTGTCGCACTTCCTTCCAGCCTGATTGGGCTAATTGGGATGTGTTGACAGAGCGTCCCATCCGAGCAGGAACTGGCCAATCAGCTGTGGGCGTCTGTCATCCTTGGTCACCGGGGCCCGGACCCAGAATAAAACCCTTTGTATCCGCTGCCCTCGTCAACCTTTTGATTTCTGAAATCTAGAAATGCCAATATCACGCAAAAAAAAAAAATCATTGTTTCCCCCAACAAGGATACTGTGTAATGGATGTGACAGTTATACATCTCTTTGGATGACCCCTAACATTCTCTCAAGCATATAATTCGGGCAGTGTGTTTTGCATAGTGTGTATATCTGCGGGTCTCACTGGGTGTGATGGATCCACAGGCCGTCAAACATAATGTTTAGGAATTGGTTACTTCTGGTTCCACTGCTCAGCCAGTGTCGTGACTGTGCACAGGATTTCACAGCGGAAGCTGAGTGACTCAGTGAGGGTCATGTACTAATGCATAAAGGAAAAGAGGACCGATTGATCGCTTGAAGCGATGCTCCTCAGCCTTCCATTTCCTGCTCTTTTCATCCATCTCCGGCATCTTTGGGCCTTCCTGCATTTCCGACATGTTTCGGTTGGGGGTGTCAGCGATGGCGGTGAGCTCTTCGGCCTGTTTTGGCTTCTCTCTGAAGTCACAGTGACCCTTGAGCTTGTGAGATGATGCCTAACTGGTCATCCCGAGTTTGGGTCCGGTTTCCCCATTGGGCTCGTTTAGCTGACCTGTTACCGGAGCTTAACTGTCTCTACTTCAGAGACCGGAGCATTAAAGTAACTCCCACCTCTGTTTGGGTCTCCCAAACCCTAACCCTAACCCAAACCCTATCCCTAACCCAAACCCTATCCCTAACCCAAACCCCTCACCCTAACCCCTCACCGCACAACCCAGCTAATAGGGCTCTATGTCAGTTGCTCCTGCTTTACAACAGTTGAGGGAGTTATGGGTAATTTCTACTACTGCAGGGGAGGTGAACCCCCTACACTGTATCCAGTGAACCCCTGAAGAGAAGATTCAGCTCTTCCAGAAGGTCGGGGGTGGGGGTGCGCGTAGGGACCGTGGAGACAGCGTAGGACCCCCATTGTGCTCCTGAAACAGTATCCCTGGCCTTCTCGGCCTGTGTTCGTATAATAAGCCCTTAACAGGAGCTGTCAGCACGCAACACGAGGGGAAGCGATGACCAGCAGCGGCGATCAGTGTGCCATCGGCGTGTGTTTGCGACGCGCTGAAAGGCGCCGTGGCTGTATGTACCCACACGCCGTCACTGCGCCCTGCTAAGCTAATTGCTGCTTTCAGGACATGTTTGCCCACCCCAGGTTCTGACGAGGCATCTGTTGTTCTGTTCCTCGGATCTGTGACGTGACACCGGTAAAAAGACCCCCTTCCCCCAAGACTTCGCACCTTTGGTTTGATCAGTACACCATGGCAATGACACACCATATTGTGGGCAGAGCGGCGAAGCAGGGGCATTGGTGACAGCCCGGAGAATCGGGGGCAGGTGAGACAGGGGGCTTTTCATGTACGCATGCTATTTGAAGGTAGCGGGCAAAGGCTGACAGATGGATCCCTCTTTGTGCGTATTGTCTAGGCTGTATGCGGCGTGGTGTATGAATAATTACAGTGTACACACCGCAGCGGGCGGCTGGCTCATTGTGTAATTCAGCAACACTTTCCTGCAGGTTTTATTTCCCACACAAAGAGATCAGGGCCATGAGCGCTACTGAGGGAGCGTGTGCACAGTTCCGCGTTAATAGCCGGACAGCTGTGTTTGTGAGGAGTCTAGGCCGTACCTGTAAGGAACATGGCTGGGGCCAGCTGGGACGTGCAGATCTCGCGTCACTTTGAAATAAGCGTGCCGATCCACACTCGCCGTCTTCCACACACTTCTGCATACAGCGCAGCCAGATGTGGGGCTGCATAACAATAGCTGCTAATATGCAGTGCTGAGTTCAAACAGACTCTCTTTACTTTGAAAGCAGACTTGGTCTGGCTCTTCATCAAGATTTAAAAATCCTCTGACACAGTTTAAAGAAAAACAGCACCATCCTGGGGCCTGGAGCCGTCCCAGACCTCATAGGACACTGGGCAGGGGTACACCCAGGAAGGGCACATGCACACTTAACTGCATGTCTTCAGGGGGAAACCCACGCAAACAGGGACAGCATGCAAACTACAGACTGGGGGCAGGGTTCAAACTCACAACTCTGGAGGTATGAACCACCAAGTCACCCAAAGACAGAAGCAAATGCCAAATTTTTTAAACATTACAAAGGAACCTAGACAGTTTAAATGCACTGTGCAATTTAACAATATTATTATAATACAGGAAATAAAATGATTTTTTTTCTTGGCTCGTAATGCACCGAACATGATTTTACGTTGCCCAGGAGATGGCGCTGAAGCACAGCCAGCCGTTTGCACGGCTGCAACACAAACGTGACATTGTTGCGCGTCTTTTTCCATATTTTTTTTGAGAAATGTTGGGAAAGCGACCGCCGCAGATATGCAGATCCGCAGACTCTGCCGAGCCGGAAAGGGCCGAGTCAGCACCTGGAGGGGGGGGCTGGGGGGGGGGGCGTATGGGCTCTTCCGGCAGATGCTCGCTCTTCCTGGCTGCACGTGCAAGTCGCCCCACTGCCTCGAAAGAGCCACGGGTGCATTAGGCTGGCCAGAGGCTGAAGGTGACTTTCTGTCACTCCTGGATGCAGCTGCCCTCCTGGGCCAAGTTGAGACGAGGATAGGAGAGCTTCTTCTGCATAAGATGTTATCTGTGTGGCCCACCACCCCCACCATACGAGGGGGGGGACAAGCTGCCTGAACAAACCGCATTTCAATGAGAGTGACTCACTTAGCTGCTAACTGCAGTTTACTTTGTCTCTCTGTCAGCGCTGCAGATCACACAATGGAAGCTTGAAATGACAGAGCCCCTTTGGTTTACGTACACACGGCAACAGACCATGTAAAAACGTATCCCCCCCCGCCCCTATATTCATTCCTGCAGAGCAAACTGTGTGTGGGGGGGGGGGGGGGGCGGTGTGCCTCTGGCTTTCAGGTATGAGGTCTTTGGTGTTGAAATCAACGTATCCTTGCCTCATTGCCGGGGGTTCCCTCGATATTACCACCAAACACCACATTTCACAGGTGGGCTGCATAAATATAATGATAATCGCCATAGTGGGACTAAGTTGGACTGGAGAGCTGTGCTTAATCCTCAAATGTGACACAAAAACATCATCTTAATACAGGATTAAACGCTCCTTTTACCCAAGCATGGATAATCCTTCAGTTTTTACCACATACTAGCAACCGGTGCTTTGGTCAAAATGCAGAATCAGCATCTCCTGTGTAAATTTACATCTTGATACATCTTGTTACATCTCTCCGTGAGAAAGATTTTGTTGGGGTACAGACACAGCAGTGAGATGGTCTGTGGGGTTTGGGCACTGACAGCAGGTACAGACACAGCAGTGAGATGGTCTGTGGGGTTTGGGCACTGACAGCAGGGATAGACACAGCAGTGAGATGGTCTGTGGGGTTTGGGCACTGACAGCAGGGATAGACACAGCAGTGAGATGGTCTGTGGG
>JAODJX010000042.1:20963986-20974929 GCA_026776945.1 Isichthys henryi | reverse complement strand
CTCACCACACTCTCCTTACCAGTACAGACCGTTACTCCTGGCCCTCCCAGCTCACCACACTCTCCTTACCAGTACAGACCGTTACTCCTGGCCCTCCCAGCTCGCCACACTCTCCTTACCAGTACAGACCCTTACTCCTGGCCCTCCCAGTTCACCACACTCTCCTTACCAGTATATACCCTTACCCCTTGGCCATCCCAGCTCACGATGCAACCTCTTCCTGTCTCTGTCGGGAAGATGTGGGGAAACAGAGCCTCCTATATGCAAAGTATCGCACATGGATGTTGGCTGGAATTGTCTTGCCGCTGAGAGTCACTAAACTCAAGTCAGACATGGCGGTTTCATGGCTTTTACACAGCGATTATATTACTTTTATGTAGCATTTATACATCTTACACCTTAACTTTACATGACATCTATACTACTTTACGGAGCTGTCACAAAACTCTTACATCCCCAAAAAATAGTCATAAAATTAAACTAGCTTAGAAAACTAAAGTGTTCAAGCAGAACATGTATATACTAAATCTGAAAGCTTTTTTCCCACCATGTCAGCTCAATCGTAAGCCAAAACTTAGCAGATATATATTTTCCAGCTGTCTGCGTAAAAACAAGCCTTCATGTATGTTCCGACCAAAGCACATCTCTGACTGCAATTCATTTACGGTAGCAGATTGCTATTAGATGTCTGAATATGAGCTTTATGGAACTCAAGCCTGTTTTAATTGCTGGCAGTAGGAGCTCAAGCGAAGCCAATCGAAAACCCAAATAAGCCATTAAAAGGAGACAATTACAGACAAGGGCTCCTCGTTTGTAAGAAGGCAGCGAGAGGTGGGGGGGGGGCATGCCCTCATTTTCCTGGGATGTTTCCCCTGTGACATCTGCAGTGTGGAAATCCAACCCGGTGGAGCCATGTCTTGTTGGAATGTGCCCCCCCCCCCCTCTAATCCTCCAAGTCTACCATCTTCAGGAGCTGACGGGAGGGGGTGGCGCGAGGCAGGGAACTGACAGTTCTAAGCCCTTTCCAAACATCCAAGCCAGCTGAATCGTGTGATATAGGTCCCAACACCAGACTAGGTTTTGATCCAGCCAGGTGAGCTCTAGCATGGTCTGCTGTCCGGGCCCACCCCCTCACTCAGGTACCTGGAGCAGCGTCCTGGCTGTCCTTTCCAAACCAAGCCATGTCTGCAACACCACTGTGGGATGTGAGTGGGCTCAGAGGCAGAGAATAGATACATTCAGAGAGCCATCTCTTTCAGGGTGAGTGACCTTGAAAAGTCTTCCTGTGGCTTGGCAGGGGTACAAGCAGGCACCCCACCCCCACCCTGGCTCTGAAAGACCATCCAAGAGCCCATTCAGGAGCCCCTTTCTTTAATTCACCTTTACATACTTTTATAGACTTTGATATGGTACAGAGACGTTCAATAAAGTTCCTTTGAGAGCTGGCTGGTTGAAGACAGGCTGGTTGTGTATTTGGTTTTTTTTCCGTGAAGGTGTAGCTGCTGCCCTGGTGAGTGGGGGGAGGAGAATGAGCTGTGAACCCAGCCTGCTCTGGACTACCTGGCCTTGGGCCCTGGACTTCTGCTGCTCTCCTATGTGAAGCAGAGGACTGATGCTGGTCATGGCCACAGCATTCTACATGCTGGTTAATCCTAACAGCGTTCCTGTCCAAGACCAGTTAGTACAATATTTGAATGGGGAAAACCACAGGCAGGCACTGCAGGCTTACATAAGACAAAGCACAGTGTGGATAATCAGCCAATCGCTATGACATCATCACTGGGCTCTGGGGAAGGTTCACCCTGGAGGTCATTTTTTCTTGTCATGTTGTTGCAGACCCAGAGTCCCTGACTGTGATCCTCGCTGCTGAAGCTGAAGAACGGACAGACGTGTACAGCAGCCTCCAGCTACGTGCCAGTATTTCTTTCAGGGGGAAGCTCCCCTTAACACATCCTTCACACGTCTCATGCACATTTTTTTAAAAGTCCTTCACATGTCCTTCACACGCCCTTTGCACATCCTTCAAATGCCCTTCGCACATCCTTCACAAGTCCTTCACACCTCACGTGCACGTTTTTTCACATCCTTCACACATCCATTGCAATGTCTTATGTTTGGGAACCTCTCCACACATTTATAATCTATCTGAGCAGAGGCACAGCAGTGCCGCTGAATTTCAAAACAGCTGCTTAAGCACGGTTGTTAAAGGTGATGTTAAACCATGGTGTAGAGCTTAAGGGTTAGTGCTTCACAGAGCGGCTGTGTGAGGGTGTCACTGTCAGCTACAGGGGCGCACGCAGGCACACGCACACATACACACAGCCACCACCCTCAGCTGATCTATCATCACTTTGCATCTCCTCTGCCTTAGAATGTGCGGCTCCTCAGGAAACTCAAAAACACGTGAAAGTGAATCCATTCTGTGCAGCTTATCTTCTTCACAAACTCGGGTCCAGACAGCAGCCCTGAAACCTCTCCGTCTTCCATAAGCTCCTGTTTAATGCAGTTCACTAAATCAATTAAATCTGTGGAAACAGGATTATGAACCTTTTAGGACAAAACCAACATCTCCAACCTAAAAAAAAAGCCACCATCCATGGAAAGAAATTCCAGGTTTCCTTTAACGGGAGATTACCAATAATCTCTTATTACTTAGAGAAGGGTGGAGAGAAAGTCATACCCAAATGTAAAGGCTTTCCGTCAGGATGTCTTAAACGATCAAATTCTGCTGACAGTTGGGCTTAGATGCAGTTTATACATGGACTTAAGCTGGTTGCTGAACATGCCTGCATCTGTACATGGACAGCAGTAAGTGAGGGAACGCCAAACAGGCAGCAAAGGACCCCTGGCATGGGATGTGGTCAGATGAGGACCGCATGCCTGTTCACGGTCAGGAGTCCTGTTTAGCATCCTGTTCATAAGACCCATTTAAAAGTTGGGATTATGTTTAACTTGAGGTCCTGTCTATAAGGGTAGAGTTCCTGTTCAGGATGGGGACTTGTCTTTAAAGGTAGGGACCCGGTTCAGAATGAGGACTCACCTTAAAGGGTAGGGACCCGGTTCAGAGTGAGGACTCTCCTTAAAGGGTAGGGACCCAGTTCAGAGTGAGGACTCGCCTTAAAGGGTAGGGACCCGGTTCAGAATGAGGACTCACCTTAAAAGGCAGGGACCCGGTTCAGAGTGAGGACTCGCCTTAAAGGGTAGGGTCCCGGTTCAGAATGAGGACTCTCCTTAAAGGGTAGGGTCCCGGTTCAGAATGAGGGCTCTCCTTACAGGGTAGGGACCCGGTTCAGAATGAGGACTCTCCTTAAAGGGTAGGGACCCGGTTCAAAGTGAGGACTTTCCTTAAAGGGTAGGTACCCGGTTCAGAGTGAGGACTCTCCTTAAAGGGTAGGGACCCGGTTCAAAGTGAGGACTTTCCTTAAAGGGTAGGGTCCCGGTTCAGAATGAGGACTCTCCTTACAGGGTAGGGACCCGGTTCAGAGTGAGGACTCGCCTTAAAGGGTAGGGACCCGGTTCAGAGTGAGGACTCTCCTTAAAGGGTAGGGACCCAGTTTAGAGTGAGGACTCACCTTAAAGGGTAGGGACCCGGTTCAGAGTGAGGACTCTCCTTAAAGGGTAGGGACCTGGTTCCCACCCACAACGAAAAAAAGGTTATGTAGAGGAAATGGGAAATTTCTCCCCCTCACTGAATGAATGTGAGGGTCTTTTGGTTAGGCGGCGTAAGCTCTCCCCCTTCCTCATGGGGGTTAGTGAGCCCGACCTGTCAGGCGTAAGCAGAGAAGGAACGGTTAACTCCGATAAGCACATCTTACAGAATGTTACTGCCCAGAGAAAACATCATCAGGAAATCAAGGCGGAAAAAGGTTCCATTTACATGTGGGAGGCCGACTGACCAATTCTCAGTAGGATTTACACAGTGAAACAGGAAAGGCTTGTAAACTGCCAGTTTCATGCGTGAACAGCAGCTAATAATGACATGTGACATTATGTGGAAGTTATTATATAGGTTAGAAGAAAACAAAACCAAATTTAACTGTCATTCTCACCCATGCCTATCCCATCGGGAATTAATATCTTTCGTGCTCAAACAGCAAGCATGCAGGGAATTCTGCCCTGTGCCCTCACCTCGCTAGCTCGAACGATGATGTGTTGTAACGACCCTGTAATTGGTGAATAAATGCTATGAGGTCCCATTAAAACACGTGTGCTTTCACTAACGGATTTCATCCAGTCAGGCTCCTGTGTGGCTGGAGATTAAAAAATTAAAAAACTAAAACGACTGAAAAATCAAGTTGTCCTGAATACAGTCGAACCGTTCACCAGATAGCCGAGCTCCTTGATGCAGCGACCGTCCACGGGTCATTCAAAATAATGAGCCGAGAAAATATGTAAACCACGACTCACGTAGCAGAACCGGGCCGAGCTGGAAGGAATCAGTTAAAATGGATTCTTTGTGCTGAAGCCATAACTAGTGGTAGTGGGGTGAAATAGGGCGCAGGTGGGCATTGAGTAATGACAGACGTAAATGCCCTTCTTGGTGAGGGTCACTATCACGGCGTACATCTCAAGAATCTCCTCCTCATTGGAGGCTCTGGAGCTCCAACAGTCACCTAGAATGAAGGCAGAGCTGAGGGATGTCCTTGAGGGGCTTGAAGTTCTCTATAGAGGTACGAAAATATTAGTGCTCCCTTCAATAACCAGCCGCTTTCGGCAGAGGATAATTGCTGTTTTGTCTGTTTCGCATTTTCACAGGAAGCGATGGTAGCTGCCTCCTGAGCAGCTCCATGGCTTGGCTGCTCTGGAGAAGCATTCCGGCCCCCGCAGAGTGAGCGAAAGCGTTTGCGTAACTTACACGTGAGGTTTCGGCCGTGAAACTCAGCAGTGAGTTTGGCAGTGAAAGAGAAGCCATTACTATTTATTCCGCAATTCTCATGCTGCTTTTAATTTGACCGGTCCCAAGGGGAGGCACAGGATGACGTCCCAGACCAACTATGAAGGGTTACCCCCCCCCCACTCCCCGGTGACCCCTATTTCCTCGTGTTCCCTCTGCCCATCCTCGACCCATCTTGTTCACCTCAGGGGGGGCACCAGCACCACCAATAGGCTCATTCAGTCTACCTCTGGAGGAGTGATCCCTGACGAGTGTTGGAATTTCAGTGAGACATTGCGAATAACCATCTCCTATGTGAGACGCGTACAAGGTGAGTTACAGGGTTACAGGGCGCTGAAAGGTGTGTGTATTCTCTACACCCTGCCCCAAACCCCAGAGGTGTGTGTCCTGCTATGGACCTGCAGTCCATACATTCAACTAATCCCATTAGCCGCATGTTAATATTCATTTTTTTTAATGGACAACTGCTGTGTGCAGATGCTGTACCTTATGACCTGACCATGTCACTGTGCCCCACCACAGAAAGGTGGGCCCTCTCTACCCTGCTAGCACCCCCACATAGCAATGCTGTATCAAAAAATTGTGTGCTGGGATGGTCGGGTAGGTCAACCTCAATCACTTTTCATAGGTCCATCAGTCCACATTGACCACCATACAGCAGTATGTCCCAACCCAGTCCTTGGGGACACCCAGATAATCCACATTTTTGCTCCCCCCCAGATCTCGGTAACATGGACTGTCTGGGGGTCCCAGAGGACCAACTGTACAGCACTGTAACTTTAACATTTGTCATCTTAGCATCTATAAATGAACCTGACGGTAATGAAAGTATCTCCTATACTGAAGAAAGGCACATCATCTGGCCACAGCATCTTAGATCCAAATTATGAGCTTTTATTATAATAAATGACTCGTGGGGAAGTCTGAAATGTGCACATTTCATGTCTTCCACGGCTTCTATGAAAACAGCACTCTCCTGCTAGCCAGAAGCATTTCCTTTGGGGTTTTTCTTTCCCATAATAATCACACGACCATCTGTTTCCCTAACAAACGCAATACTGATGGATGGCATTCTGGGGTACCAGCTTATCCAAAGTTTTTCATCCACAGACAGGAGCTGGCCTCACGTCTGGCTTCTGACACACGCCACCTGGGTCAGCATAGTAACTGGAGTCGAGGCTCCTTGCTCTCCAGGCAGCGGGCGGGAGCCTCTGTACGGAATCGCAGGGAGGTGTCACGTGGCAACATCGTGGCTGTAACTCATGCTCTGATCCTGATCAGAGTGCTGGCAAAAGCCCCGGGCAACAGTCTCTGTTTTATTGAGCCTCTATCGCAAATAAACAATGAGTGTTATGTCTGCGTGCATATCTCAACGGAAATCTGCACCACCCGGCCCTGCATTTCCATACGAAGAAGTGGCATGCAAACTTATTCTAACGCAAACGTTAAATCGGTCTCTACATCTCCATACGATATGTGCAGGAGGCATCACCTGATCAAAGTCCCAATGAAATCTAACCGTCTCCGCAGCTGTCGCGGCTTTTTAGCAACTTGTTGGTTTTCTCGTGGCACATTAGATGCCAGAGGTAATGAGACATTAGGAGCACAACTTTGATTTTTCAGTCGGGCGAACTCTTTGGCCACCCCACACATTTGGCAAATATGGCGTCTTAAGGAAAAGGACCCCGCTGGACACTGCGGTGCAGCACAGTGCCCTGAGGGTCCCAAACCCCTTCTGTTACTTCACAAGGTCAAATGATGTATCCAAAAGGAATAAAACAAAGATGTTATGGATGGTGGGGCTCTCAGATAGCAACGACCTTAACCAGGGTGTCAGAGAATCAGCATCTTAGGCCTGGAGCACAGAAAAAGAAACCTGACCAGGGTATAAATCACCAGGGCCATTTGTTACCCTTCATATGTGCGCTTCATTCATCTTGGCTCCAACCCATTCATCAGCCTGCAGGTCTGGGTGCTGCTGGCTGGGTCCTCGAGGATGCAGGAGCCAGACTCTCACTACAGCCCCCAACTAAACGGCATACTTTACATTTAGGGTAATGAGTTTGTTTTTGCGGTAATCTCCTCGGTAATGGTTGTTTTCAAAGGATTGGCCGGAAACGTGATCCTGTGAGAATCGCACGTGACTGGGGCTCTGTGATCTGTCACCAGCATGTCTAGATCTGCACCCCCTGGCGTTTACCGTAGTTCAATACAGCATTTGCATGTGTACACAGCCCCAAAATCACCCCCCAAGGAAACGTACCATACTCCTGAATAATTTGTACAGTCCAGGACAAATGAATAAAGGAAAAGCATTGAATACGTGCCCTGGATGTGGCGCTAAGTCTGGGTTAGCACTATGTGCTAACCCATTAACAGCGTAGGCTAACATTGGGATCTAGTTGGATTCTCTCTTCAGGAAGTCATCATTTATCACTTTGCTTAAAATCCAATTGTCCCCCAAGCTCACCCCCCCTCCATTTGTAAATACTCTCATCCTTTCCTGAATGCCCTAATGCTAATTTAACAGCCCATCCAAGAGCATCTTTCACACGCTGTAGTGACCTGCCCCGGTGATCTATAGCACACAATAGCCCACAAAGAGTGGCCTGGGACCTGATGATATCTCACTCCCCCTTTTATTCTCAAAACAGCCGCCTTCTTTGTGTTTTCACAGGGAAGTAAAAATGGGACATTGACCAAAAAAAATAACAGCGGCATGGCTTCTGTAGAGGCGAGCCTGCTGGAAGCATGGCGACAGGAGTACGGGGGCGGCGGCTGGCGGGGAGGATGTCTTTTATCAACAGGTGGGAGGAAAGACATACAGATATGAGCGGAGATAACACCCCCTCTGTAACGTACTGCACGGCCATCGTCTGGCTCAGGTTTTGACTTCTTTGTGAGTGTGACTGAAAACACAAGGACCAACACAAATGTGTCTTAATTAGCAGTAGGCGGGAGGGACCGGATCACTTCCACCCGCATGCATGGGGGGCGCCTGAGGGGCAACAGACACATTTGCTGGGAAAAAGAGGCGCATTTACCAAGAGAGCTCCAGCAAACATCATTTAGGTGGTCTGAGGACACAAAGAGGTTGGCAAACATCTCATAAAAAATGTAAGAAATGCTCTGAATTATTGACGGCGTTCCCAGGAAGCACGCGGTGCCCACTGCCCCTCTGTCGGGGTTTTGTGTTCATCAAACACACCACGTCACAGCTCCTGCCAACACCTGGAGATGGCTTCTGGAAAATGCCCGCTCCTCGTGTATAATTCATAACACCAGCCTTACCTTTGGCTACCGAAGCCCACTTAACCCCCCCTCCCCCCAGCCCCCTTCACGATACCCGGCCCTGTGATTGGTGCCCCTGCAGCTGGCCAGATCGAGTTTATCAGTCTCACCTTTTCTGCAGAAAACAAAGTCTCTGGCCCTTAATGACACACGGGGGCCTCCGCTGTGACACGTCCAAGCTGTCCTTTTCGGCTTTTATGGATGTCAAACACGGGCAGCGGCCACGCCTCTAATGAATCCCCTGGGGACTTGCCGAGTGCCGGTAGTCGAGAACTGGCAACACCCCGGCGACTTCCGACACCTAAACCGGGAGGACGAGACTAATCCGAGGTCAGGGAGGGCCGCAGTGTTGATGGAGACTTTACAAGCGCCCTGATGGAGGCCGTGCCCCCCCCTCCACATCATTAGTCTCCCAGCTGCTGTACGCATCCACCTCATAGATCCCCGCCTGTAATCTCTCTGCCTGGCTCTGTTTAAGTGGGTGTTTTGTTTGCTTGTGTCCCCCCTCCCATTGAATGGGGTTGCTATCCGCAGCGACGTGGCCCATTTCGGCAATGGGAGGGAGGATGGGGGGAGGTCGACACAGACAGGAAAAGGACGAGTCAGGCCTTGGGAGATATGGGCTGACTGAGGCCAGGAGAGACAGGCCTCCCGCTCACATTAAAGCCACAGTGTCCAATGCGGGGGAAACGATCCTTCTACTCCTCACTTGTTCTACAATTAATAATGGCCACGGTCCGAGCAACTTTTTCATCGGCTGTCTGGGGTTTCGTGACCTCCGCCGCCGGTTGTCATGTGGTGTTGACAGTGCAGAAGCCCCATCCTCAGTGAGAAACGTCCGTGCTGTGAGCCCACAGCCACGGACAGAGCGGGCTCAGATAGGAGCAGCCGCGCATATCCGTCAAGGGCGTCCGGACCGTGGCGCGGAAATATTACACCACAAGCACGAACCTTCACCTCCAGTGTCACGCTGATCTGAGAAGGAGCAAACAGTACTTCCTGTCACACAGAAACTTCTAAGGTAGCTGAGGGTACGTCTCTGAGTTCCTCCAACGCAGTCAAAACTCAAATGGCACCCTAACGAAGTCCCATGTGGGAACGTGGTGCTGGTGGTGAAGTTTCCTGGGGTTAGAGGAGTTTGCTAAATCGACGCCGCGTCAGAAGATGCCGCCATGGGCAATCGCCAGTCGTAACTTTGCCAGGATCCACTCGTGGTCAAGAATATCAAACAGAGAAAGGCAATCGGTAAAGGGCAGAGCTCTTTGTCTAACCTCGTTCTGAGCTTTTCAGTCGGTGGTCTTTTCGTAGGATCCTGTCGCCACCCCTCAATGACACTAACCATCCCAGGAGCTGCACGAAACCACAGAAGCAGGAATTTTAGAGCCAGTCAGGGAACAGGGGGAACTAAGAGAAACTTCCCACAAAGCGGAAAAGCATGTCTGGTCGCTTTGTTGTTCTTATATGGCTGGCAGCCCCTGGAACTGAGTGTTTTCTTTCGCTGGATTTTGTGATTTCAAAGCCATTTCCCAGGGTCGGGGCTCATGAAGCCGTAAGCTGGTGCAAATTCAGCCGGCTGGGCCCAGTTCCCTTGGTGGTACCGGCGTCTATAGCATGCCGTGTTCCTAGAGAGCCCGCAGCAGCACGTGGGCCCGGCGTGTGCGGTCGCCTGCATGGGCCGACCCGCGTCAGCGTACCGCGGATCACGTTTCAGCCGGTAACATTCCTACAAACGGATATGGGGACAGAGATTGGGCTGGACGTCATGGTTGTTTACAGCACGGGTGATTTATGGTGCTCCCAGGGGCCCGGGCAGCACACGGCGTCGGCCCCCAAAATGAACGCCATTAGTTCTCGGGCCCCGAATACATTTTTCACCCTGCACACCATTTATATGGCCACCTCATTGAACGTGCGTGATCAGATTACTGTACACAGCACAGAGCAAAAACACTTGGGGGGGGCAGTGATTCTGCCCTCCCCCGTCCTGTCACACTGCTTTCCTCTGAGGTTATTGGGGTGTGGTGTCAAGTGACTGCCCTGTTTCCCCGTGGTCCCCCTTGTTTGTGTCTGCACCAGCCCCTCGGAGAGACTATCAAGATTTTTATCGGTATTTGACCGGGAGCACACCGGCAAACGGCCCGACGAGAAAGGCAGCAGCCTCGCCTCTCGTGGGGAGTACAGTTCCTTGTGGATAATTATGGAGGAGCTGCCTCAGCGTTGTTTATAAGCTGTCAGGCAAAGAATTACTGGCAAACGGGCCAGGATCTGCCCGCGAGGCAAACGTCTTCCTGCTGTGCAAGGGCTATGTTTTCATGCTGCTTTCAGCTGAGAAAAGGCAAGACTGTCAGACAGGCAGAGCCCTGCTCCCCGCCGTGAGTGTGTGTCTGCGTGTGTGTCTGTGTGTGTGTGTCTGTGTGTCTGCGTGTCTGTGTGTCTGCATGTGTGTGTGTGTGTCTGTGTCTGTGTGTCTGCGTGTCTGCGTGTGTGCGTGTGTGTGTGTCTGTGTGTGTCTGCGTGTCTGTGTCTGTGTGTGTGTGTGTGTCTGTGTCTGTGTGTGTGTCTGCGTGTGTGTGTGTGTGTCTGTGTCTGCGTGTGTGTGTGTGTCTGTGTCTGTGTGTGTCTGCGTGTCTGTGTCTGTGTGTGTCTGCGTGTCTGTGTGTGTGTGTGTGTCTGTGTGTGTGTGTGTGTGTCTGTGTCTGGGTGTCTGCGTGTGTGTGTCTGTGTGTCTGTGTCTGGGTGTCTGTGGGTGTGTGTGTCT
>JAODJX010000042.1:20907023-20942742 GCA_026776945.1 Isichthys henryi | reverse complement strand
CTCCCCACTCCCCACTCCCCACCCCCACCGTGTGGTTTTCACATCAGCAGGAGGACTGGGGTTCTGGGGCTCCAGCCCTGTTTGTTCTACACATCCCGGTAAACGTCCCCTGGGCAGCAGTCGCCCTCATGCAGGATGTCCCCAGTGTGCTGGGGCAGCACAAGGGCTGGCTGCCCACAGGACAATCCCCAGTGTAAATAATTACCAACACACAGGGTGCCTGAGCCTGCAGCTCCCGCCCCCGCCAGCCAGGCCCCCCTCCACGACTCCCAGGCCAGGGAGGGTCCTGGACATGGCCAGGCCACTGACACCGGCCTGCTGACTGCACACCCTGAGGATCTGTATCTAAGGCAGACCAGCTGATGGCAGCCGGCACCCCTGGACGCCCCCTTCCAGTGCTTAAGCTAAATTACTTGAGTAAAAAAACTCCAGTAAGTAACAAGGTTTAACAATCTAGCCTGACACTTATCAGCCGTTCTGGGCCAATAAGCAAAAAGCGTCAAGCCAAGCCAATGACACTCGATAGCAGGCAGCTGAAACACGAGCGGAGAAGGGAAACCGCGAGAACTGAAGTGTCCGTCCATCACGGCCACTCATGTGTCAACGTAAACACCTTCCCATCTCACGAGCCTCCACATGCCCACCGACGGCCTCGCAAGCGGCCGCGGGACCGCAGGCTGCGTCTGGGGCTGCTTCTATTACCCCCCAGGGTGTATCAGGCCCAGGAGGTAGCTTCACGGCACGTGTTACTCATCGGGTCTTCAAGGGGGGATGTGACGGAGGGTCTGCTGGGGGGTGGGCACCACCCACGGAGCATTCCTCGGGCCCCGGTCCACCGCGGGCAGAGTGCCGGCTAATTTGCATCAGTAAACATGCGGAGTGTCCCTTCAAAGCGATGCAGGAATGCCGTGTGTGCGGTGGGAGCGTGAGCGCCTCACCCTCCCCCCCCCCATGGCGAGCTGTCAGGTAAACACGCCGCAGAGTGGCCGCCCGAGAGAGGGAGTCCTCTTTCGCAGAAGGCATCAGGGGAGATCCAGTGCTGATGGGACACCTGATATGGTTTTAGAGAGGGTGGCGCCAGTGGGCAGGGTAAACACAGCTTGGGACCGAGGAGACCTTAGCGAGCAGCCAAGAGCACATAGGTGCACGCGTGGGGTGTGGGTGTCCCTGAGAGGGGGGGTCGCCCTTTAGTATCTGCTGGACCCGGTCCATCTGTAGGACACTGTATATTACTGTCCACAGGAGCAGCTTAAAAGGGCTGCCCAGAGCAGAAAGCGTCGTGTCAACGAGCAGGTTTATGGAGATCGGGACCTGTTGCTGGGGATGAGGTAAACAGCCAAGCCCCGCGAGAGGGTCCTGGCGGAGCTGGAGGAGCCTGCCCCCCCCCCACCTCGCTTTACACCAGGTGCTCTTACACTCCAGTGCCACAGAGGGGAGCTACAGCTTTTGCTGAAACCCACAGCAGAGAGAGAGAGTCCGAGAGGCTGATCAGAGATCGAGAACGAAACAGGTGACTGCGCATCGACACGTGATGCGGCAGGCGTGGTAAACCCGTGTCTACGTGTTCTTGTGCGTGGACACGTGTGTTTATATTCACACACACACATGCGGACATTTAGCCTGTATTTTTCCAATTATATTATAGTTATATATTATATTATAAACAAAAACAAGATCCATGGATCGGAAGGTATCTCCAGTCTGCATGAAATACATTTAATGATTTCTTGTAAAACAGCATTTTAACCTCGTGTTGCATGAGTAGCCATGAAGATGAATGATCATTCTTTGGTGACAGTGTGAGCAGCGTGTGATAGGCATATGGGGCCGTCCTGACCCCCATCCACCTTCATAGCGGCGGTGCTGTTCCCGCATCCAAGGAGAGTCAGAAAGTGTGGCCAAAGGGAGGGCTGGTCCTGACGTGGGGGTGCAGCATAGGGGTGTGGCAGACCATTTTACTGTGGCCTGGACCACGATTTAAATGCAGCAATGGCCACAGAAGACCAGGAAACTTACAGCTGTGGGGAACCGCTGAGGAGAGAATGAAACCGTGCAGGGAAATGAGCTCAGCGAAAGGACCACCCTGCTGTTAACGACCTTCTTCATTAGCCCTGTAATTCATAGCTTCATCATTCAGTGTTCAGTGTTATCAAAACTTAATTTAGACAATCAGACAATGATCTCGGTTGTGATGGGGTCTCACCAGATCATAAAAAAACATTCAGCACTCAGAACTGTGCGCAAACTGCGAAGGAAACATTTCATAAACTAAAAACGGGGATGTTTTGTTTTCCAAATGCTTTTCATAAAAAAAAATAATAATAATAAAAATAAGATTAAATGTATATATGCATTCCTGCACGCTGTCTTATATAAGGATATCATTCTGGTGAGGGGGGGGGGGCTCCCATGGGATTATTCATTCCCCCCCTTATCGTGCTGAGTCATCCTCCCCCACTCCTGCTGCAACGCCTCTCCGAGGCAGTTTCTGCGAGCACAAGGCGAGGAACCTTTTCATAAATGGGGGGTGGGAAGGACGCACACTGACAGGAAGTTACAGATCTGGCTATCCATGTTTTGGCCCAGCCCAGTCTCATTGCGGTTCCGAGTTCCAGCACTTTCCATAACCGTCCACCCGGCCCAGAGCAGTATCAGCTGAGCCCCCAGTGCACCCGAGTCGACATGCCATAGCTCACCAATCACCTAACGTTACACTTTTGAGCCTGTAATTAGCCGCCAGCCGTAGTCTTGCACCCCCCATGGAGAGAGCCTGAGGGACAGGGAGGGGGGGGCATAGACAGCAATGTGAGTCACACACATGCAGACACATGGTCCACCATCGCTCTCTGTCACCACACTTCCAAAGAAGAAATCAAAACAAACATATGGAGTTTGGGTGGGGGTAGGCTGAAGTAGTCGATGTATTAAAATAATCAGCATATGGCCCCCAAGCCAGGCCCCTCTGACAACTGTAATTTTGACAAAGTATGCAAATACATGCACTGAGTCACAGTGTGGACTGAGTCACAGCACACCCCGAGTCACAGTGTGCCATGAGCTACAACACATAGCATTCCCCAAGTTACAGCATGCCCTGAATCATAGCACACTTCAAATCGCAGCACGAAGCAAGTCACGCTTTGTATACGTCCCTGACCGGCATCATAGAGTAGCCACAGGGCTTAATGAAAAAGGTATTGTTGGGTGTCACTTTGGAAGCACGAGTGAGACCGCTGACCATCCTCGTTTTGAAGGAGAAAACGCGGCCTGCGTCTGTCATCGTCTGGCCTTGAGCCGTTAGTTAGGGAGGAGGGAGTTCAGCCGCCTCTGAGGGAGGTCCATTCCCCATATTGTTCAACAGCTATGTTACTTCCTGATCATCACTGAGGCACCATCCTTCTGCGGGCCGTCCCCTAACAAAAACAGACAGCTACAGTTGCAGCAGTGTTCCTGCCCCCAGCATAGTCCAGTACTGGTGGGACCCGACCTTGGAGCGCAGGAGGCCTGGGCTGCCCGCCTATCCGCCACTCTCCGCCAGGCCTCCTCCCTGCGCTCCTGGCCGTTATCATCGAATCTACAAGCCCTTCATTTCCTGTGCTCGTCTACGGGAACCTCACATGCCTTCCGGTCCAGCGGTCATCTGATGTACCCTTCCGTAAAATACCACAGGGGTTTGGCATTTCATGGAAGCGGAGGAGTTATCGGGTTACACATCCCTGCAGACTTGGCTGCTTCTCATGTAAAGCATTCAGCACGAATCGGCCGGCGAGACCCGGCTAGGTGAGCACGGCACGTTCAGGCCAAAGAACCTCCGCTTAACGTTCAGGCAAATGCTACTGGAAGAACCGACAAGGCCGCTCCGCCGCTCGTGCACTCTTTACGCCAGCCTCCTTCAGAGAAGTGATTGCGTGACGCACTGGTCTGGCGCTCACCACCAAGTTCACGGGCCGCAGGCTCTGATTGGTTAAGCGGGTGGCGGTAGTTGCAGGGGCCATACACTCCTGGAGTCTCTTCAGACCCCTCTGCCAGAAATAACATGAAGCCTTATGGGATTTAAATAAATTCAGACTGTGGGGGGATAGGGGGCTGAGAGTAAAAGCCATTCAGGCTCAAACAGGCGGTAAAAGATTTACAAAGAACGAAGAAGTCCTCCCTGCATGCTGCATAGGTATGTGGGTCCACACAGTGGGAAAAAGCAGCCTTAATTAATTTGGGCGATCAGCAGGACCCTGGTTCCATATCATTAGTTCCTTGTAGCAAGAATGCCAGCTATTCAGGCCCTGTCCAATCACAGGCCAGGAGAGAGGAGGTGATGATGTCCAAGGAGCTTGAGCAGAGATAGGAGAAGGATACTTTTCAAAAGCTAAAAGCTTCCCAGTTAAGACAAAGGTGTGGGGGGCAAAGACTTTGAAAATAAATCTGCTCTCAGGACCCAAAACATTCCAGCATGTTTGCGCATTCTGCATGGTAAACCAGACCGACCAACACCGGCCCGCTCCCCTAAAGCGAGGGGAGACCTCGGCCTCACCTCACAGACCAGACCACCAGCGATCACATCATTACACCTTCAGAGTCGAGCCCTCGAGACCGAGGGAAGGAACAGCTGCAGAATGCACCTCCAAACCGGGCCACCGGCGGCTGGAATAGAGGGCCCTGGCGTATGACACCCCCATCGCGGCGTGACGGTGACCCGCATCTGCTGGTCTGTTCCGAGGGGCCGAGGGCCAGGCCGCACAGAAGATCCAGGCGTCTGTAGGGATGTGTCGAAGGCCACGGTTGGCAGCTGTCAGCCTGCTATTTGTTAGCTCTGTAAAGACGTGTGGAGAGAAGGACTTCCCTGCCAAATAAACAAATAGCAGTCCCACACATCTTCTGTGAGATCTGGGCTGGCACAAGGCGACGGCGATGCTATCGCCCCTGGATGCTGTGTGTGGGGGGGATCACTCTCTCTCAGATGTTCCTTTTATTTGAAAACCAACAGAGATCAATCCTAATAAAAATGTTGGTGTTCTTCCTGAACTTCACCAAATCAGCAAAAAAGCAAAACAATTTTGTTCATAATTATGGAAATTTGGACATTTTTTACTGTGAAAATTTTTTAATGTGTTATATTGTCTACCTCGCTATACCCCCCACAACGTCGTTTTTTATTTAAAAAAAATCTTATTAACAAAAAGGCATGTTTGCTACTATGATTTAATAAAAATATATAATTATTCCCTTACTACAACTATACTCAAAATATAAACATAAATCTAAATTAATTCTTTGAAATTTCAAAAACAAATGGTTAAATATTGAGTATTTATTCTCATTTCAGCCATTAAAACTTTCGGCGACGATCATTTTATTGCAAGACAGAAGTCGTGGAGTTTTGGAGGCCATTGTGGACGGTTTTTATATTAATAAATGTTGTTTATTTTTTTGTGTATGTTTAAATATAAAGCGTAAAGCTGTAGGCGTGTAATCAATGTCCCGTCATATACATCTAGATTTTGTCCGCATGTCTGTTTGTGAGACTTGCCAGTGGTCGGTTTTGGAAAAAATGAAAATTGGTTAGTTTCAATCTGCTTTCAAAATGCCATTCGCGCTTATAATTCATCTATATGTCCCCTTTGTGTTGAAAATTAGAAATAGGGATAGTCATGGACAGCACTGCATGGTCTGTAATTAAGGAAATAAGAGCGTGATGTGCATGAAAGAAGCGAAGGTTCATGACCAAGGAGAGAGAATGAAATGCATGCCTGCCGGCTTCACATTGGTTAACATGCGCACATATTGCGCAAAAAAAATGTTAAATGCAAACAGGCAATGTGAATACTGAAAATGTAACATGAATTCATACGATGATGAACTGATGTGATATTTATTAAGTAAGTAAGCAGGACGATAGTGGTCCTCTTCTTCCTTATCGCCCACCATCGCTGCGGTTTTCGTGACATTTTGGGATTTCCTCTGCGGGTGGGACGACATGTGCGCAATTCTGCAAGTTAAACGCGTAGTTACTAGGGACACTTGGGATAGCGGATTTACTAATGCGGCCGCCCACTTGCGTAAAAGTCTATTGTGTTTTTATGTGCATGTCCTTACTCAGAAAATGACCAAAAATAAAAAATGAACATAGTCAAACAGGAAAACTAGGTTTTTGGAGCCAAAAAGGAAGCGTGTTTGCTGTAAGATTTCAAACTCCGACACTTTATGGTCTCTTTACATACGTCACATTTTCCAGTCCGGTAATTTTCGCGAATTTGTTTTTGTTTTTAGGCCTACAGTCCACACTAAAATAATTAATGAAGAGGGTCCGACCCGTTTCCATCCAATATGAATTAAACAGACGTATTGTCGGGTGCTGGTATTAAAAAGGCGAAAACGCAGCACCGTGTACGAGTAACGCACCAAACATCTGTATTGCTGTGAACAGAAATGGGAGCAGAAACTGATGGGCGATAACGGGCATGGCTTAGAAAACGCGCGCTTACAGGCGTTTTACACACGACGGCACTTCGGTCTTATTTTGTCCTCGTTATTTGTCAGGTTTGTACTTTCCCATTAGAGCCGTGGGGGAGCACAAATTTATATTAGTAAAAATTATGATTTTATCCAAGCTGTTCAAACGCCCTCATAACAATGTTATGCTACAACTTCACAACGTCTTTGACTCGAAATAAACCAGGGTTATCTTACAGCCCACCAGCTACTTGCCATCTATCTATCTATCTATCTATCTATCTATCTATCTATCTGTCTGTCTGTCTGTCTGTCTGTCTGTCTGTCTGTCTGTCTGTCTGTCTGTCTGTCTGTCTGTCTTACAAATTCACATTTTTATTTTGGTCATAGGTTATTATGGTTTTGACTTACCAATCATCATTTCTAACCGAAAAATTCGTAAGAACGTGCTTTTAAATAATTCAACTAAATTCGTATCCACTACAATATTGGGTATTTTTATTGCATCGAAGGCCTACATGTAGGTGGGAAAAGCCAAGTCGAATTAAAAGAGTAAATTTTTCTCACTTCAACATATAGTGTCGATTCACTGAACTTGTGTAACATAAAAAATATTAATAAAATGACAATCAAAAGTAGAAAATACCTAAATAATTAGAAGGGCTCCAAAAAGGTAAAATTTTATTGCCTTTTTTTCAGGTAAATTAGTGAATATACCGGCGACTGAAACGTGCATGAACATTCGGAGCTGTTCCGTTCTTTATTTCATCCGTCATTAGTTCATAATTGTAAAACAATATCGCAAATATAAACGGTACAGTAAGTGTTAGTTAAGAGTATATATTAAGTAATATATTTGAATCTCTTAATAAATATTGTAATATTCATTGCATAATTTACAGTGTTTCTATTTCAGGGCGCCAATTTTATTATGATTTAACAAAAAAAAAAAAACAATTATTAGGCCCATATGAAGAAAATACTATATGTGCTATTTCCGGTAAAACACACTCGTTTTGGAGAAAATAAAAAGACATGTATTTAAATATATAATTTGCTTTAATTGCACGGATTTTATTCATTTTTTATTCATTTTTTGGTTTCTGCGTAAGTTAAAACTATTCTCACTTTTAGCCACAATTTCCGTTGTTCTTCATGTTACTGTGGTCATTGTTATTGACTAACGAATATAAATATTAAGTTTAATGTAAGGTTATTAAAGTTAATGATTGTCAGTCAACTGTCTGAAAGAAACGTCGCACCTACGTTTGCCGTTATGCTACAGCATACGTGAAAGCCGCACATTTATTAAAGTAAAAGCGTTTAAAAGTGAAAACTCCGAAAGAGAAACGTTATACCTAAAATAACAATCCGCTTTCCTATAATCTGTCTTGGTCGAAGTAAGAAACAGTTACTCTTTTATGTCAATCACATACGACCATTTTAAAATTAAAAAACAATATTTGCGTGTGGGCGGGTGTGGGTTGGTGTGTATCGGGTGTGTAGGTGGCAGTGGGATGGGTTAGTAACAAAATGTCCACAGTATTGTCCAATGGCTGGAGAAGGGCTATGTTATTGCTGAAATAAGACTCCAAACTTCCCGTCTCCAGGCGGCAATTACACTGCTGGATGAATCACGTCAACAACTTTGCATTTAAAACAAGACTTTGATAAAAACTCGCTTGCCCTTTCAGTCAACTTTTTTACCGTCTTTTTGTGCATAGGCTGTTTTCACAAGAAATAATTCTGTCAGTTCCAACGGAATGGTCCAAGATTATTGGCACATTACAGACACATTTGTGTACATTTAGGCTAAATGTCATGTTTCGAATTAAAGAAGGCCATTTAAAATGTTGGCTTCATGTTCGGAGTATTTTCGAGATGCGAAATCCGTCTATTCATAATTAAAATCAACAAACAATACTGATTTTCGCCATAATCAATGACACAAAGATGCTTATGATAGCAATTAAATCTTTCGGAAAATTGCTTGCTGAACTGCTACATAGATTAAAATGATACCATACCATCTTCCGATCATTTAGAAAAATATTTCTACATTATTTGCCGTATTAGAAAATAGCATTTGGCTGTTTATTCGTTTCAAAGGGCAAGGCAAAGGACACCAGGGGTAACTATTCAGTGACTCGACTGTCAGCGGTCAACTGCTAACTTCCCCTGTCTTATTCAAGGATTTAAGCAAATATTTAGATAGGCTAGTGTTTTATATATGGAGCACGCGGCCCGGGTCCCTGCAGGCTCAGTCACGCCGTATGAAAGTTACAATTATTGTTGCTGGTTCCTTTGACACCGTGTGATTTATTATCTGCTAATTGATCTTCGGTCTTAATTAACATCCGACCTTTCTTGTCCAGGAGTTCTGTACAATTGTAAATATCAGTGGGAGCCTCTTTCAGTCCATTATCTGGACAAATGCAAATGTCGTGTAGTTGCTTTGGATAAAGTGATATCATGGTTCTCAGCATTGGGAAATATTAAGCCTTACATTAATCAATGCATTTTAATAAATAATCAATAAGGAAGCGCAAGTGATGTACATGTGTGCTGCTAAACGTGTTTTTAATAATGCCCCGATTATACTTTCAAACGGAGGACGGGGGCCGTGCATCACAAAATCGCAATTATCTGCATCCATTTTGATCAGCCGACGCTTTGGTGTTTGCCAAGGGTTCAGAACGTGTCTAAACATATTGGACATCCGAGAAAACATCACACTTAGCCGTGTTACTGGCGTGTGGATGGTCTTTCCCCATTTATCATGTTTCCCCAACAAAACGTGAAGCGCATTTCAGCGAACCACATGCATACTACATGAAATATACATTAAACGACGGCACGTCGCCAGCGCAAAGCTTCTGTCAATACAATGCAGCTACAAAAATCATTTGGAGCTTAGTGTGCAATCAAGGCATATTCTGTCCAGTACATCAGTATGCTAAATGCATGTATATGTTCCATTAAAACACACGTACTATACTGTAAAATTAGAATTGATATTAAACATCCAACACTGTGAAATAATTTTGCCTACAACTACTGCTTTTACACTTGCTGTGGGGTTTCAATTTACTTTAGTTTTCATTTAGTATTCGAATTCATAAATGTATGACGTTTTATCTACATTTAACTTTGTACGAAACCTTTTGCCCAGGAAAGCGCGCGGTAATGGAAGACTCCGTTTAATGTCAACAACTGGGCTCAGGGCTGAAACTGAAATGATGAATTACGCGATATGGATTTTATTGAACAAGCCACGCGTAACTCATGCTCACAGAATATGGAATCAAAACAGGACTGTGGCCAGAAGAAGAACATTTATTGCTTAAGAAATGTGTGCCTATAAAAGGACACTTGTTCTGACGCTCAGGCGGGGAAGACTGAGCTGCTGTGCGCGTGGGGTGGAGAGAGGTGCGTAGGTGAGACGGGCGCTAAACTCGGAACTCAGTGGTGAGGCGCTTAAACGCCCGTGGTCACCGTAAGCTACACGTATCCGCGATCTAAAAGCGCTCACGCATTGAACACTGTTCACCTCTCTTCATTTACTGTGCAATAGGATATTATCAATTAACCCAACATTTACCGTTTGGGTGCGTACAAATATAACTAACAAAAAAAAAAGGCTCAGGGAAAACTTGCAAATAAGAAATGCATAATTAATACATTAATATAATTAAATTACGTCCTATTATTGATGTCCGTCAATTACTCATATGACTCTATCATGCTTTAGGTATTTTGCAGAGCAAAAAAAAACTGGCTACAGAATAATATAGCGCCGCAAATAAGAACAAACTTATATAAATTTAAGAGGCATGTAGAAAAAAAGATATGCTTTCGTTCGTTGAAGCACCGACCTGGCATCACTTCTCAACTTGTTAACACAGCCTACGTGCTTTGTACGAGTTGGTCATATTACTAACCTACCCACAATGAGGTATTCAAATAATTACAGTGATTGTGCGTAATTCTCTCCGGCTTTTATCATTATTTAATTTACGCGAGAAGTGTCATATTCTCGAATGTGGTTAACCGGAAATCTCAAAAGTGTGTGTGGGTGACTTAAGAAGGGATTGTCCAGAAATTCTCATTTCTCTTATGTTCCGTAATATATAATTTTTTCCCAAATGTTCAGATGTGTTTGTTTTTCATATAGGCCTATTACAGCAAATTATCTTCAGTTCAACCAAAGTTTATTCACGTTTCTGTAACCATTTTAATTCAACGTGTTTTAAGATCCTTGATGAGTGTACAGAGAGCAACTAAAAGTTTTTAGGAATTGTTTCTACCAGGACCAAGCGCCTGCCTGTGACTCTCATCTTCCTGGCTAAACAATTTTCAGTGTTTTCTCTTCCACGCGCCGAGGTCGAATTTGACGGCACTTCAGTCCTGGGTGACATTTACGTTGACAGGTGTGCTTGAGAATGTGTTTATCTCGTGTAGGAAATCAAATAATAGTTCAATTATTTAAATACACCTGCTGAACCCCAAGAAAGCACTGCATTAATATTGAGAAAGTATTATCGCTCAAAATTCACAGTTATAAGAAAACAGAAATATCAGGCCTATATATGAAAATCATAAACGCTTAATTTATGTGGATCTCGGTGCTTTGATAGAAGTTCTTCACCTTCTTCTAGTAAATATCACCCTACATTAACAGACTGACCACAACAACACAGTTATCGGGGTCGTGAGACATGTTTTCTTTCTTCATAAATAGAGTTTTAGGTGTCTTTGATATTGAAAATACGACCAACATGCAATCTGATGTCGCCTTTTATAGAAACACAATTCAAATTAATTGCATTCGAACTAAATATATACTGAGATGTAAGACGTCATATAGTTTACATGATACGATTTATGGGACTACCATATTTGCCGGGTATTATTATCAGATTAAACTGATTCAAATGTTGTGTGATTTATAACTTTGGCGTGTCACAGTAGCAGTGTCTCGGATGAATTTGACGTGCGTTTAATTATTTATTTAGCTTAGTTTAAAAAAAAATAGATACAGACGTCTTACATACGTATAGAAAGAGGAATCCGACAGCCGCGGTTTCCGAATCTGTGTAGATATATAACGTGTTCGGGGTCTCTCTTGATCCCCGAAGCAGTAGATTGTGTTATTTGAAATGTAACAATATCAGTTTAATTTTCCCAAGATGTTCACATTACCATTATGATAAGGAATTTAAACACGAAATTTACGTCAGATTTTACACATCGAACCTGCCGGCGATTCTAGAATATTGGCGTGATAAAAAAGCCGCAGCGCGTCAACCTCGAACGCAAAATCGTAACGTATTTTCCGCCTCGTTTTGTTAATACCAAGAAAAAATAAGTTCAATTAACCACTATATGTTTCGTGAAAAAATTTGCCGATTCTTCTAAGTCGGCTAACATTCATTTCCAAATGTCATTTAATTTTTTTATGTAGCCTATTTAGCAGATATCATACCAAGATTGAATGACTCGCATTTTAAACTGCAATACGTTACGATATTATAAACACTGGTTTGGAAAGAATTTCAAAAAGTGAACGTTTAGTAATTTAATTACAACTTTGTGGTATGTGATAAATATAGAAACTCACCAAACCGAATTGTTGAAATCAAGGAAATGTCGATTACTTTATTTAATTACAAGCATTAAGACTCCAAAACTCCGCGCAGAATCATAATTGAATAGTGTATGCAATCCGCCGAGGCTTGGCTTCTAAGTTTAGAAGTAATACGGTATGCGGACAGGGGCTGAGCACACCTGGTGCCAGGGAGAATGAAAGCAGGAAGCGTGCAGCCTGCGTGCGTCAAGTCCCGCTGAAGCCCGTTTAAAAAAAAATGTTTGCTTGAGGAAAAATCTATTATTCACTTTAGATAAACTACCACTTAAAAATAAAAAGAATATTGATGATGATAATGACGATGATGTCACAAAACAACAATGGCAATAATTGTGTTTTTACCTACAAATATTTGTTACTAAAATTTACCAAAATTTTGGTTGTAGTATGCGGCTGTTATTTATAATTATTTGTGACCACAATGAAATGTTCATGTACGAACAGGAAAGTACAGGTATGGGCTACTCCAAGCGAGTGTGAGAGTAATCCAGCTTATTCCCGGCGCACAAAGGCAACAAATTGGAACTCACTGCATTAACAAGCCTGGACCAACGTGAAAAGCCTGTACCTTTCATACAAGGGGGCACTTTGCTCTGCCAGGACGTCTCTGTGCACATTTGGGAAGAGGAAAGAAATGTATCTTCAGCCTGTATCTGTCTGGCGTAGACTTGTTCAATGAAACGCTTCACCGGTATCGCTTAAGCGCGCTTTTGTTGCTTTGGCTCGGGGAATGATGTGTTGAAATTTGCGTATGCGGGATCCGATAAGGACTTTGCCTCATTACGTCCCAATAAGGACGCAATTGATCTAAGACAAGCGCTGATCTAAGAAAAAACAAAAGCCCAATAATAAATGGTCACTGCATTTTACACATTACTGCTACCCCATATTCTGTTATTTAAATTACAGGTAACGTCAAACATCTACGCCAACAATCAACACATAAAATAAGGCATCATTTTAAATTAAATACATTGTTGCTATACTTTTTGACCCCTTTTTCGTCAAGCTGTGCTACAGGCATAAATTTTGGATTCTCTTGTGGCCCATCACAACGGCCCGGTAGCTTTTTCCATTCTGTTGCATGGCTTCAAGCACGAATACGGGGCACATTCCAGAATAACCTCCTTTTTATCTGCTTCTGATTTTTGTCTGTTATCACCTAAGTATTTACAAAGGACGCTTCCGACGTGGCATTGATTAAGTGTGATGGAATCACTGAAAACATCAGATAAAAAAGACGGGAAAACACAGACAAGACTTATTGTAAACTTTCTGAACTTTAAATACGATATCTTCATGTGTTCCGAGTAGCCTATATAGTTTGTTGTATAGGACAGTATATTGATGGGACAGCAAAGCACAACTATGAATTGTCACGCGCCATTCAAAGCTGCACCCAATAGGCTACCTGCCGAATTAAAATACAGGGGAAAAGCATTATTAGAATATTAATTGGTGTAAATGTTTGAGCTTCTTGCCCAAATTGTGTTGAAGTACACCCGAATTCATCTTTACGCAATGAACTAGATCAAAACAGTAGTTCATTTACGGTTGGACGCACAAACACAAACACACTAAACAAATACCGCTAAGCACAAAGGATCGCGTCGCTGCTGCTAACTAGGTTTATCCCATTAATACCCTGCTGCTCTGGCCTGTTATTCAATCGCTCAGGTGTAAATTAGATTAAATCCAGTTGCTATCGCAGCCGCTCAACAAAACATAACTTTTGTTACTATTCATTAATTATGAACCTTGATAATCTGATAACCAGCGAGATGCTGTAACTGCGAGATAAAGGTCAAGTGCTTTAGAAAAGCGCAACGCTTATTATGTTACACTGGCATGAGATTTCCAGTTAATTTATTTTGCAATGATGGCGTCAACTTTAGTTTAACGATTAGACACCACACAAACCGGCCTCATTCACTAAAACACGACATTCCGAAAATAGCAGCAGTACCGGTTAATACTAGCAGTCTATACATAAAAACAAAAATAGGAACAGTATTGTTGCTGTTGATTCTGTGTGATATTGTTTATATTGCACGTGCAATTGTGCAACAAAATGAAACAAAACACCAAAAATAAGATTTTGATCCTTTTCTACTTTTCACGACTATTATTACAGTAATTCATCTTCATGAATATGTATTCATCTTGCTAAAAATGTCATTATTATATTTGATCCGAAAATGTTATTGCATTAATGTATTATTGAAACAGAGGAATGAAGAAGAATGAAATCTGTAAACATTTACATTTGAAATTTAAATAAGTAAGCAGATAGATAGATAGATAGATAGATAGATAGATAGATAGATAGATAGATAGATAGATAAAGCCATGCATAAATGTTTGCAACAAATCGTGATGTATATCCCCATTTTCACGCAAAAGAGTAATACTTCTTAAAAGTAATTATAAAACCTGAAGAGTGAGTGTCAGTTTGCAATAATATGAATATGATATATGATATCATCGTATTATTGTGCAAAATAAAAATATTAAAAATGCATAACTTTAATGCCGGAAATCCGCAGTGACGCGCAATGTTGTTTCGCAGTGAATACAAATATGGAACAGTGATTGACAAGGTCCTATTCAAATTAAACATGCAGTGGAAAGCGTGCACGCTTTTTCGAGCTGAGCAGGGGAGGCGTGGATCTCCCGCTTTTGACATTCCCCCTCAGTAGTTCCTCTCCTCAAGGCAGAGTAACTTACTCATATGACATCACCAAGCCACTGAATGGGGGAAGTTCGCCTTTAAAGAAAGTAAAACTTTTTTAGGATTTGCGCTGTCAAAATACGAGAGAGACTTCTTAAAGCTGGCGTTATATTTCAGAATATTTTTTTCAGTGGGAAAGAAGCCTCACATAAAATGTTGACATTTAATTTTAAACTTATGTATGGGAATGGTTCCTTTTGGAAACGGTGAGCTGCAGTACATCGCCAGCGGCCCATCACCAACGAAGTTTGTATCACAGCACAAAAGTTGCCACTCACCTTCGCCTTTTTCTTGGTTAAAGTAGAATATTCTTTAGTCTGGGAGCAGCACGCGAAGAAAGCAGGGGGACCGCTTTTCTCGAACCGATTTCTCGCATATGGACGACAGCAGTCCTCTTTCTCCAAAGGCAAATGCTTTCAGTATTGCCTCTCTGATTTCAGCGGCAGAACAAGCAGGAAACGCAACATTTGACAAACACGGCACTGGCTCGGACAAGCAAGACCAGCGTAACTGCTGCAGATCCTTAAAAATGCACTACAGTACTGTCACAAGGGAAATGGAAGGTATGAAATCGCTTTGTTTGTTGTCTGTTTTCCACTTTCTTTAAAGAGTAACTTGGTCGCATGTTTTTTTTCATGCAGCTGTAAAGCGCGACTGCTTCTGTGCCTTACAAAGCGCCAGTCAGATGCATCAGCTAGTAGTGCGGTGTTAAAATGCCATACTCCCCGGCTGTTTGTCCGCAAATTAATTCTTGTGCACTTAACCCGCTGCATATACAATATGCACAGCTTATTACCATCCGGATAGCTAAATTCAGGTAGATATCTAGCCGCCGAAAGCTGTATGGTTCGGATTGGGAAAGGCAATGCCTCAGTACTTATAGAATAGACTATTCAGTCAGGTTGTTAGTAGTTCTGTGTATAAGTCTCCAAATGGCACTTAAAACTAAAATAATATTAATAACGTTAAAAAGCCTTTGGAAATTACGTATTGGGTTCGACGCGTCTTGTAAAAGCGTGTGGACACCAAGGTATTGAATCTCAAGTGATCTACAAATTATTAAAACGAGGGTATAGATGGGCGTGGGGATAGGGGGGCTCACTGGTAGGTACTGCTCGCAAAATAGTTAGATATTACCGATTAACACGGTACCCACCGAATTAACGAATGGAACTGCACTTGACAGAATAAGAGACTCGCGTTCAGTCAAAACCCACAACACAGTCTATCTCGTTTGCTAGCGTACAATAGATGTTTGTTTACCTTGTAAAGGGGTACACACCGCGGTGCCAGCCAGCCTTCCTATTGTTAGGGGGGTCGACGTGGGCGATACCCTTATCCGACAGTAAATGGGTGCCGGATAGCCCATTAAAAGGGGCGCACTTCTCTGTCAATCAGCCTCGGCCCAAGGCGAGGAAAGGCACATTACCTGTAGTTCCTTATCTAAATAGAAATAAGAACCGGTTTTATCGTGAAGGGGAGGCCCTATGCGGAGATAAGAGAGAGGTCTGGATTGCTGAGTAGCATTCGGCGGCAGCGCAGCGAACAGGCCGCTTAGAAAGCGATCCACAAATAAAGGGGGAATACGGTGTGCTTTTCATTGAAGATTGTGCATTAGTTTTACCAGAAAGAGAAAAGAAGGATTCTTCTGCGAGGACATTAAAGGACCTGAAACATTGTGCTATCTGGAAATTTCCGCGATAAAGACAAAGCTTTCCTTTTACGTATTCCATTTTATAGACAGTTTGTAAGATCAGGTTTATACCACATTGGATACAATTTTCAAGATTCATGGGAAAACTGATAGACAGCGAAACTGACCCGTATTAAATACTGATTACTTTGTTCTGGAGCTTTGTTAATATTTTTGTTCATTTTAAAACCTGACTTGTTCTCTTGACTACTTTTATGTTGATTTTTTTGTTATCAAAAAGTTAACGCACCGCAAACCCGTTTTTGGAATGATTTCAGCAATATCCAGTCCGTGGCTGACGCAGCTGTCCCATTTTTGCGATGTTGCAGCCTTCACGACCAGCAGTTTGAGCAACCTCAACACACCCGGGAGCTATCACCTCTCCCCCTCCCCTGGGGATCCGTACAGCCAACATGAAACCCACTTCGAGCCCTGCACGGCGGCCCAACACAGCTACAGCTACACGGGGTCGAACCCGGCCCAGGCCCAGCCGAACGATACTGGCACGCCAAACTGTTCCTCGTCGTCCTCAACTTCAACACCCAGTAACAAGTCGCTGGTGAAGAAAAACCCGAAAGTTGCCAATATTAACGTTCAACTGGAGATGAAGGCTCTCTGGGATGAATTTAACCAACTTGGAACCGAGATGATCGTTACCAAGGCTGGCCGGTGAGTCCATACATTTTGCATCTTTGAAGGCTGCTGTAAGGAATAAACGTTCTCTATTGTCGGTATAAATAATTTTTGCTGTCTAACTAAAACGCACAGCAGATAAGTACGATCATACAGCTTTCGCGTTCACTCGTGGGCTTATATGCATACTATATTTATATATGCATATTTATATATGATTAATGCGTATATATAAAAGTAATGTAAAAGAAATTTTTATGTCCCAGTAATATTTTTATATTCCAAAAAATAAATATTGCGATGACAGCTTTACAGCTTAGTGAGCTATAAACATATTTCCACAATAATTTTAGTGCAGCATGACGATATTTAAAGTATTGATTATTAACGCAAAACGTAAGTGTCTTTGTTTATAAACACACGAGGAATTACGTAACTGCAGCGTGGAAAATGTTTGTTCATGTTCAAATGCGTTAAGTCAATAAGATTATCAAGACTCGTAAACAATAGCAGCTATTATCCAACCACATTTTACAAACATTGGCTTTTTAATTTGCCCGTGTGGAAATCGGAGACTGGATTCATTTCATGGGTTTTAGCGGTGAATCCTGAGATCGCTTAAACACCATGGGGCACTTTGGCGCCTGGTTAAGTCTAAACGAATTTCAGTCATAAAATACACTTGAATCTGAATTAAAATGCACTTGAGCCCGTGATGCATTGGGTTTTATTTCTATACGTTTATACAGTGATTTCCCCCCTATTTCCGCTTATTAATTTAGTGCCGTTATGTTTACGGTGCAGTTAAAGTTAATTACGTGGAAAGTAGGCCTATGTAAAATACAAAATAAAAATGTATTTTTTTTTACAGGGGATTGCATAATTATATATATAATAAATTATACACACACACACAAACTTACCATATGCCTCTACGTTACACAAGGTATAAAAAATGTACCGGTTAAATGTTGATTTTAATAGCTGTGAATTAGCCATGCAACAAAACTTTTTTTTTTTTATCACATTTGGAAACAGAAAGTGTACTATCCTAACTAGGCAAGAATAAGCACGAGTGTTCGACTTATTTGCCAAATTTAATTCCGTTCAACTGCCTACGTGCCTATATTTGTAATTAAAGTTAAAAATTCAAAAGTTCATTACAAATAATAGTTAAGAAAACATCTACGGGTGTATTGCAGGACTGCGAGCCCCCTTCTGAGTCATAACGATAAAGTTTTTTAAAAATCAGAAATTCGTACGGATCTTAAGATTGTGTAGCCTAAATAGAAACGTTACTGTGTCTATGTACCGTTTCTACACTATGTTGATCCTGATTGCCCCATACATTTTCCAGGGCCCATCTCGGCTCCGCGTCAGATTACATCATCTGGCAAAAACAACGACCGAAAATGCGTAAAAAGAACGCACGACGTGCAAGTGAGGTTAAGCGCGCGATTGTTAAGGGAAAATCTACAAGTGACGCTCCCTTATGCTTTCTGTTCACCAACTCTTCTGGTGAAATTGCAGTCATCCTCTGGTTATAGGATTATTTAAATCCCTTACAACTTTAAGTTACATTTTGGAACAAACTTTTACGTCATTAGCCTATATAAACTAAATAATTAATCAACACCCTTAAAAATCATATTCAAATTTGAATAATTGCGTGCTTATAAGGTCTTTTTTTAGATAACTCGATACCGAAATAATAGTATGTTTAACAACTGTGTAGTGAAGGGTTTGCTTTAAGGTTTTTGTACTTAAATTCCTAAAAATCCTCCAAAACATATTGGCTATAGCAGGCCTATATACCTCTATCGGATATAACATAGATAATATATGTCGTGTACCAGAACCGTATTTTTTCGTTCATGACAAAACACATGTATTAACATAAGTGCATGTTGTGTTAATGTGACAAACCTGAGAAATAGCGGCAACCGAAATGAGTCATCCCCCTAGTAATCCACACATCAGACATGTTAACGGTTGTTTAGTGACTAAAATGATCGTATTAATTTACAATGTGGACATTTAAAAATATTTTACTTGTGGTCGCTTTTAAAAGTTTTTTTCATCCGAATTTTAGAGGCCTTCAGACCGGGCAGCCCACCCAAGTATCTCGATTGAGTCATCGATGATTTTATTTCATGTTTTCAAAAACAGTGTCTTGTATTAATACTTAATACGACTTAATGTAAATGGAAGGCCTACATTTGCAATTAAATGGCATAAGCGGTACATTGATTAATCGCCCCGTTTTTTATTAACACTGCTGCCAAAAGGTGAACGTTAGACGGTAGACATATCATTTCAAGGACACAGAAAACACGGAGTGGGAGAAATGGCACTTCAGCCTCACGTAACCTCGGCATCTCTACAGAATAGGAAAGCGATGTTAATTGAGCAGTTATTTTAAGGTGCCCTTAGGTGATACTGCGCAATGATCTTACGTCAGCGTTAATAAAGGGAGGTGAGCAATTTGCCAATCTGTGTTCGGTGTCTTCCAATGTTATTAAATAAAGGGCTTGCATGTAAAGGACATGCTGAGTGTCAGTCGATGGTCAGGCTGTAAGAGGGCTGGAATATTTTAGCAAAGTTACAGTTAAGCATCAGACCAGCCAGACCAAACGCATGAGATCCCGTCTGTCGGACCGCAGATTAATCGTTTCAAAACTTTTATTCGGCAGACGATAAACCTGTTTGATTTTTTAAACTGTACAATATGTTTGAATGTGTTTAAAATACAAACGCACCATTTGCAGAGTAAAGTGCAGAGGAGGTTTGCTGATCATCTTTTGAGAATGAACTAATACGGTTGTCGGTCCTTGATTTAAGAGCTAATAGGCCTAATATCATTTTAATATAAAATGCTACTTATTTTTGGTTCTGACCTTGAAAAGTATTATAATTAAAGCGAGGACGGTATCATTTTATATCCGAGTCCAACTATAGAACAACCTTTTACTTTAATTTCATTATGGAGAAAATAAAAGATGACCCACGGCTATTATACCCTATAACGAATATTGATGTAGGTGCTGTTTTATCGTCTTTATCTTACATTATTTTTAGGAAGTCAGTTTGCAAGTGTTTTGACCATGCACTTCAATATAAACAGCCAAATTATTAAACAGCTGTATGTATTTTTAATACAAAAATCTGTTTTTTTTTTGTTTTTTGGTTGTGTAGTTGGAACAGGAAATATACTTTTATTTTAAAAGACCGACAGAGTAAATAAATAAGTAAAACACCATCTGTTTTCTTTTTCAGGAGAATGTTTCCTACGTTTCAAGTAAAAATCTTCGGGATGGATCCCATGGCAGAGTACATGCTGTTAATGGATTTCCTACCGGTGGATGATAAACGATATCGGTGCGTCAAACTTTAAAGTGACTGAAACGGCCCCTCTTTAGACAATAAACAAACCGGGCTTTCGTCAGCCCTAATATTTAGCAATTTATGTTTATTTGTTTATTTTGTTTTTATATTTTGCGAGTCTGGATTGTCTAATCGTGACTCTAACTTCATTTAAAACTCCATTGTAAGGCTTCGCGTTGAAAGCATGTCGTGGTTTGACAGCGGGGTGAGCAGAACTGTTGTGTTTCCTTGTCCATCGGCGACCTTTTTGACGATCTGTTTCTCGTGTTCCGTTTTAAAGGTATGCCTTTCACAGCTCGTCCTGGCTGGTGGCCGGCAAGGCTGACCCGGCCACTCCCGGGAGAGTTCACTACCACCCAGACTCTCCTGCCAAGGGCGCACAGTGGATGAAACAGATCGTCTCATTTGATAAATTAAAACTCACGAACAACTTACTGGACGATAATGGTCATGTAAGTATTAACCAATAAAAATATGCATATTAATTAAGGACGGGTTCTAAATCAAACTGGAGGATATCTAAGATTTTAACCCAGGGTCAATATATACTTTCTACCATTACTACACAGAAATTCCAAAAATCTTGTTTTAAAAGCAATGCTAATGCTAATAATAGGTTATTATATCAATATATCCTAATATACTGATGCAAATTGATATCTGCTATAAAAGCTCAACAATTCTGTGCTGTTTGAAGGCTTCATTTGGTTCAACTGCCAAAACGGATTCGTCTGTATGGCAAGTAAAAGCCTTTCAAAAGTCTTTACACGGCTCGTATAATGGTTCAATTGTAGGGTAAAAAGCTATTTTAAAATGATTTGAGGAAATATCCTGTAGGATGATGCATTAGTACAAGGATCTGAACAGAGCACCTTCTTCTGCTGCAGATTATTTTAAACTCCATGCATAGATACCAGCCAAGGTTCCATGTCGTGTATGTGGATCCGAGGAAAGACAGTGAGAAGTACGCTGAAGAGAATTACAAAACGTTTGTCTTCGAAGAGACACGGTTCACAGCCGTCACGGCCTACCAAAACCACAGGGTAGGTATTGTGAGGAATGTTTTGCGTTTCCTTGAATGTGCGACATGAATTATTGTGAACCGTATTCACATATGAACAATAACGGGATGAAATGCCGATTTTTCATTATTTGGAACTAAATATACGGCATTTATGTAACCATAAACAGTTGTTCAGTACAATTTGTGTGATAGGGGCACGCACACGCACACTCGTCTGTGAAGTGGACGTTTAACATCCATGTGACGACCACAGAAAAGTGATAAAGGTCTACTTTTGTGCATTTATTTCTTTAAAATGAATTGTTTTATTTTTATTATTATTATTAGATAATTCTGTTACTCCACGTTCGAAATTAGATCGGTCTATACCGAAACTGCAATTGGTAATTCGCGATTGGAGCAATTCATTAATAATAAATAACAATAATATGCCTAATAAATATCAGAAATATATCAATAAATAATTTAGCTTTGTTGAAGTTACATACATCTAGAAACTAAATGAAGGAAAATCTTGAAAGCCGTGTATGTTATCTATTACGCCTAATTACACGTACGTGATATTGATATATGAAAAGGCCTACCCAAAGACACATTACTTAGCTATTTGACATTTATCGCTGTAATGTTATGCTTGTCTACAAACTACGAGGAGTACTTAGCCTTATTTAAATGTTTTAAGCTTTATTGCAGAATTTTATTTTTATGCATTTTAAAAATCTAATTATGTGTAATGTCAGTATGTTCGTAAGGATGAATTAATGAATTTAAGAAAAATGAAATAATAATAGATAAGCCACTTTTGGGTTACACACAGACGTTTTGCTTCTGCGTTGGTCTCTGTCTTTCCTGCTCTGTGTCCTATCAGTTTGACCCTTCCGTCTCCAACTTTCACCAAGGGGGTTTAAGTTTGTTTTTCAACTCATTCCGGAAATTCACCAGCACATAACTGTATCCGCGGAAGCGCTAGACATCTGGTACGACGCATTACTTAGACTGATAATATAGATGATTAAAGTGCATAAAGGTGAACGAGTTTGGCGGGCCTCCGCAGTCTTCTGTCTGTTTGCTCTTAGGTTTAGAGTATTTAAGTAATTTCTGCGCCCTGCCGTGCACAAAAACGCACTATTCAGGTAAGTGAAATGGGGTTTTTCCACGGCATATTTGTTGCTTTTATTTGTTTATTTTAGAAGTCTGTGTTTTACTGCTTAGATTACACTTGGATCTCTTGTTTTCAGATCACGCAGCTAAAAATCGCCAGCAATCCTTTCGCAAAGGGATTTCGAGACTGCGATCCGGAAGACTGGTGAATATAGCTTTTTCCCCCTCATAAGCTTAAAATCTTTGTTAATTATTCTTTTTTTTTGGTGACTTGTTTGTTTGACGTCTGCTGCAAGCACCGTTTCTTTTAAAATGGTTTATCTGATTCTTAGAGCAATTTTCAGGACTTACTTTGGTCGTTTGTTCAGTCTTTAATTTAAAGTTCTCCATCCACTGAAATACTTATGATAATATACAGTTAATTAACAGGTACCTCACAGGGAAATATGACACACAGTGCTTGATGTGTGGTATGGTACTGAGTTCTATCCAAGGAGTTGAAAGGACAAACCAGAATAAATCTTCAGAAAAATGTGTCACCATTATCTTTTAAGTACCAACTAACCGACAGCCTGTTTAATGTGGCAAGCAGGTCCCTTGGGCAGAGCAAACAATTTTATTTGCATAAAAAATGCACCCAAATGTGTGTTCGCTCGACCACTGTGGAAACTTTGAGTTCCTCTTGATGGTTTCTCTTGGGCTCATTCTCTCCAGGCCCAGAAATCACAGGCCAGGCTCCTTGCCAATAATGAGTGCCTTTGCCAGGACGAGGAACCCGATGGCATCACCACCGCAACAGAATGGCACAGAGAAAGGTCTGCCCCTCTTCTTCGTGTCTGCTGCATCCCAAAGGCCTACTCAGCCTTCCCACGTTTTGTCCTTCTCGTTGTCTGTGCCTCACATCATGAAAAAACATTACTCTTCTTAAAGGAATGTCATTACTGGCCTTTATATTTCTCAGCCAGATTCAGTAATGTGGCCCTTGAATTTTCATAACTATTTTCTATAGACTTGGAGATGTGGAGAATCAGTTCTACCCGAGAAAGATCCAGAAATTCATGCTGTGTTGGAAGTTTGCTTCATGCTGAGCTACTAGTGACCTATAGTGACCTGAGTTTACCTTCCACACTGAGCTGATAATGACCTATTATTACAGACATGATCTACTGAATTGTAATGGGTGTTGTGGTTTTTTTTTTACGGCTCAGAAGACAGCAGGAGGGACTATGACCGGGACCCCAGCGGAACCCCTATCCACGCTGACCCAGCCCACCAGATCATGTCTCGGGTGCTCAGCCCTGCGCTACCGCTGCCGGGGGGGCTGCATGCCGTTCCGCTCAGCGCTAGCCGCCCAAGCCCCCCACATGAGCTGCGGCTAGACGGCCATGCCCAGCCACCCGACACGCTGCACCACCACCCCTACAAGTACCCGGCCACCTATGAACACTACCTGGGAGCCAAGACCCGGCCGTCCCCGTACCCACTGCCCAGCATCAGAGGGCACGGCTACCAGCACATGAACCCCACTGCTTCCAACATGTACTCGGCTACCAGCGGCCCGGCAAACTATGACTACGGGCCCAGATAATGCACGGCTTCGGCTCTCGGCCTATTGGTGCGTACTGACTCGAGCATGCATAGCACGCCGAAGACAGCCAATGGGGGGGCGTTGCTTTGCATGTCTGGTTAATGCAAAATCAATTGTGGAGGAGCAAGATCAGGACTAAGGAGCTCCTCTGAGGCCTCACCAAAGCACCGCCGGCACAGGTCCATCAGCACTGGCACAGTGCGGCCTCTCTGCCCGTCCGTCGCATGTGGCTCACACAGTGAGGCTGCCTCCCTAAGAGCATGAAGGATGGTCTTATCGATGTGTGAAACGCCTCACAGCGGGACTGGATTTTCACCTTGTGTTGGATGCACTTTTTTGTTTTCGCTTGGAGAAACAAAGCCATACGTTGTATAATCTTGAACCCGAGAAGCTTCTTAGGTAGCCGAGATATCTGCATGCTCAGCTCACCGAGGGACAATGCAGGTGTCTCCACCCATGCCCATACAATGGCCTGGGCAGCTCTGCCAGGAGCCTGTGGAATGCCCTGGAAAGCTCCAACAGGTACCTGAAACCATGGAACGTCCTAGAGAGCTCTCATTGATACCTGCAGCATGGAGAATCCCAGAGAGCTCTCATAGATACCTGTACCATGGAACCTTCTGGAGAGCTCTCATAGATACCTGCAGCATGGAACCTTTTGGAGAGCTCTCATAGATACCTGCAGCACGGAAAATTCCGGAGAGCTCTCATAGATAGCTGTACCATGGAACCTTCTGGAGAGCTCTCATAGATACCTGCAGCATGGAAAATCCCGGAGAGCTCTCATAGATACTTGTACCATGGAACGTCCTGGAGAGATCTCATAGATACCTGCAGCATGGAACATTCTGGGAAGCTCTGATAGATACCTGCACCATGGCACTGATTCAAAGTGATTCTTAGAAGTTTGGTAAATAAAGGAGAGACCCCATTCTTGTGCTGTAATTTGTAAAATGAATATTAAATTCTTTCCTTTAAATTTTCCCATTTGATGCATTCATTTGGTCCCTTTTTCGCTCAGATATATGATGATGAAAATTATTATCAACACTGGCCCGTCCGCACAGATTGATAGGCATAATCATCATGTCACATGTAGCGGGAATCAGAGTCGCCTCTAGAGGTAATTAAATACATAAACGAAATCACATCACCGTAAGCATTCAGACGCGCGTGTGTGTGTGATAGAGAGAGAAATTTACCATTTTTAATTTTCAGCACTACCAGGTAAACGATGTTGCACGCCCGCCATAAATGTGATAATGACTTACGATTTTATCTAACAAAATGCTGATAATTATTGTACGTAAATACATCACATTGTGTTCTCAGGTATTCCCTGTTTTAAAGTACTTTAAATTCGGGAAACCAGGGTGTGATGAGAATTACGGAGTATCCATTTCTTTTAAGTGAACATTTTGAGTCAGTTCAGCACCAGATGACCTTACCAGGTAAAGGGTGATAAGTGCGCGCGGTGACTTACTGTTCACACAAACACCAGACTGCAAGCTTAGCACTGCCAATCTGTCGAACAAACAGACATTTTACTGCTCTGAAACTAGTGTTACGCAAATACTATATAATTATTCGTCATTAACACTGATGTGATTGCTGTCGCATTAGTTTGTATATGTGAATATTTTGCACAGTTAAGTTTTGAACATGAATAAAACAATAGTCCGCCGTATAAGTTAAATTGCCGTATTTATTGATCAGTTGCTGTTTAGTTATGAATAGATTTGATCGAAAATAAATTTGAAATTATTTTGACAACAGTGCATTGTTATTCGTATAGATTAGTACTTGGTTCTGTGCAACCGTTCAGCACATATATTATACAATATGAACACAATTTACATCGCGTTGAAATAACACGTAGGTCTACCATTTCCAAATCGTTACTGGCATTTTGACAACGACAGCTGTCTGGTAAAAACAATATGCAATATTGCCCAAAACTACATTTTTATAAATGCAGAAAAAGCCGCGAAGTCATAAATTATATTTAGAAGCAGGATTCAGACGTCAAATGCTGGAAGCCAAAAGTACCGTTTACGTACCGGTGCTCTGAACAAAGGATAGGTCGCGGTGTTATTATTTTCCAACGGATATTATCCCTGTAAGGTGACCAGTCATAAAAATTAGGAAATGCACGATGATTTATTTTAATGTTTTTATTTAACTTTTCCCCCGAGGGAAATGCTGACGGGTGGGTTGAGTGGAAGAGAGCGGGACGGACACGCACAGTCTGACCCCTAACAGCTAATGGCTTTCTGATGGGTTAAAGGTTAAACAACGTTTCCAGCAGATAAGGTGACATCGGCTGATCCTATAATTTCTATTCAGGGGGAAAATACTTACAGCTAAATTGTAGGGTTCGTGAATATGTATCGGTAACCGTTTCGCTTCTAGTGAACAGCTCATTTAAGTAAAAAAAAAAAAAAGACTGAATGCAGTTTTGCGGATTTATATCTAATGTTGACAGTCACTAAACACAACACATCGGAATCATTTTTATTTTAGAAGTATGTAATATAAAAACGTGCTAATTTTAATCATTTTATTAATTTCGATAAACGTAAAAAAATGAACTGAAAAAATAGGACAAAAAAGAAAATCAGACGAACGATTCACATAGCTACATTTTCTAGGCAATATTAAGCACGACTTGGCTATACTTGTTTAAATTTACACTGGCGGGAATTTTTATGTTAAATTGAACTTAAAATTTACGTTTTTAGGAAAGAAATGATGACCAGCATAAAATAAACATTTTTAAAATAACTCTTGTTAATTTATCTATTGGAAAGTAACAACCATCATATTTCGGCTGTCTCGAGTATTATGTTGGATACTAAAACCTAAAATTTTACCAATATATTTGTTCAATGGTTGATGAAAGTTGCCTTATCAGACGACTTCTTTTCTAACATCGGTAAACAAATTTTAGACATCGAGCCAGATGTTTATACAGCCTAAATTGTACGAATTCGCGAAACAATTAAAAAAAAAAGCTCTCGGCAGAAATCTTTCCGCTAGGAGGACAGCACACGTTTCCTAAGTCTGGCTGTCTAGGTTCCTGTGCATGTGGCTGATGAGGGTCCCTTTGCGTGAGCCGACAGCAGCCGGGAAGGACTGAGCATCCGTCCGTCGGGAAGACGCGGACGCGGGGAGCCGGGGCCCTTCCGTTCGGCCGGCCCAGCTGTGTTTATCTCTCTAGTGAGGCCAGCAGGTGAGGACGGGGTCCACGGCCGTCGCTGTATGGGCAGGCGATGATGGCCTCAGAGGGATCATCTATGCGTGAGAAGTTCATTTCCAGGTTCAGATCTTTTAAACGTGACGATGGTTCCCTCAGTCCCAGGCGACACTGCAGGTGACAGCTAGATCCGTCTACCGACTTACGTTCTTAAAATGAAATTTTAATATTTATAATAGCCTACAAGAATGTTTTTCATATGAATAATGCTTTGTGCTTAGTTTTTTCCAGCCCATATTTTATATCGATTGAAGTATAGAAAACATTCAGTCAATAAGATGCAGAATTATTACCAAAAAAAGCTGACTAAATGTAAGACCTAACACCATTGAAATGTACTGACCCAGTGGAAAAGATAAAATTATGCTTGTAGTACTTAAGATGAAAATTTGAACCATTATATAAAAAACAAGCCAAATTATGTAACAAATTTTACATCGAGTCACACAAGTGTGGGAGACACAAGTCTTTAGCAGAGAAAAATGAAAAACCTGTTTGCGGAAGTCAGGCCTGTTTAAGGGAGTCGTGACAAATTTTAATTATAAAAATGTCTGTTCTCATTTTCGGGTTACCGTATTAATTTTGCTCTGATTAACATTTTATGTTATTCCTTCTATAAATCTAAGCCAGAAATCTTCATCATTCAAACTTGCCGGTTCATGTTTTGATAAGCAGTGAATGTATATTTTGTACACGCTTAAGATTTCTGGTCAGAGGATACATCTCGGGGTAATTTACGATTTACTGCCGCTCACCGAATTCCATCTCCTTTAGGTACACGGATGCCGTCCCCAAAATGACACTCTGCCAAAATTTTAGCAGAGACATGCGGGGGTGGGGTGGGGGGCAATGAAGCTGACATAATGATCCCCCAGTCATCACTTGGCACTCAGCAACATCTGGAGCAGCTGTTGTGACAGGCCTATCAGAAAGCGCTCCATCCGCTTTGCCTCCGCACACATTTCTTACATCGTCCGTCTCGGGCCTGACATGTCTGTGGGCTACCACTGAGAACAAGTGAGTCAGATCCAGCTGGACCATTAACGCCAAAACACACACGGGTGAGGGGGGGTACCATTCAAACCGCACCGCATACCTGCGCGACCTCAGGCATTCTCTGCAAATGCTAGGCATTGTGACGCAAGCTGACAGTCCGTTGTTAATGCCCAATTAAAATCCTGTGTTATTGACTGAAGCATACAGGTTCAATAATACTCATACATGACCTGGTCGATCACAGCTCCCATATCATGACATATATACACACCACACACAAAGCCTGGCAAGAGCGTGTCCAGTGAGTTTCATGGATGAAAGCTCTTGACCTCCGAGCTTCAGCTGGACGCTCCTGCCCCGCATTATTACCAGCCCCCTCTTGAGTCTCTTCATTTTATGTACTTCCTAAAGGATCCATTATGAAGTGATTTATGAGGAGACCTCCTGAGCCCCGTGCACATCTGCGGCGCTCCAAGCACGCCTGGCCGCTCGCAGAATGGACGGAAGCTGCCTCGGATGGCCCTTTGTTACAGCTTCAAAGTGCACGGGGAGAGGGGAGTCCGTCGCAGACACCCGAGGTCGCCGCAGAGATCATGGACAAGGAAAGGGAGGTCGGGAGGCCCACAGGTTGCGAGATCGCCTCGGTCTGTCCCCCGTGTCTGTGATGCAGCCTCGGATCTCCCTCTTGCTTTTAAAGTATGATGGGTAATTAGGTCCTACTCTGTCCCACAGGACTGGGGCTTTAGTGTCTGCGTGTCGTTTGAAGTCTCGTCCGCATCCCACTGGAAGGGGCTCCGACCCTATTGTGGTCCATCGGATTGCTCACATTTGCTTCTGCAGTGCGCGAACTGGGCCAAACGGCAGATTAACAGAAGTGCTACCGCACCACCCAGAGGGACGAACTCGTAGGCCGTGTGGTGGAGTACGTTCAGCTGCATGTGACCAGTTCCACCAGCATCCCTCAGGCTGAGGCTGGCCTCCTTCCTGCCAAAAGCCTGTAAAACCATCCATTGGGTTTTGAATGCACTCATGGCTGAATGAATCACATGATGTGGGGTGTGTTATATGAGGCGCGTTAACCCAGGCCACCGTTTCCCCACCCGCGTTACACCGGCTTCTGTCACTAAAAACATGTTTCTACTGCTCAAAGGAGCATTTGTTGCTTTAACGCATAATCACTCCATTTCCCCTGAAGAGATAAACTGACTTTAAATCATCATTTATCTGAATCAAAGCTCCATATTAATTCACACGGGTTTTGTTTGAGTTGCACAGTGAATTAAATAAATCAAGTGCATTTCATTAAGACAGTCCTGCCCGGACACATAGCAGCTGTGTAAAAGGGTTTACTGTTAGCACAACTGAAAAATCAAGGCAAGCCCCTCAAACCAACATGTGTGGTTAGACACAATTTAAATCAACCGATCTACTCAGTTATGGGTCCAATCAAAGATCATCAAAGTGTGGCTGAATAGGAGAGTAAAGCACCCCCATATCGCTAGGGCTGCAGTCTGACACGAGCTCAAATATGGCCCCCAGGCAGATGTGGTCAGTGTGTGCTGCAGACTGACCTGGTCATGTTACGTCTTACCTACTAACCATCGAGCTCATGCATGCAGTGCAGCGTCATCACATCTGTGCTTGTTGGCCTGCTGGATGTGTGTTCGATGCCCTGTGAAGTCACATGACGTACGGCAAATCTGGGCTTTATCAGGCCGGGCTTCACCTGCCTCACTATCGGCTCACATTCCTCCAGGCTGGGGGGAGCAGCTCCTGAGAAAATCTCATCCATTAGAAGCACTTCCAGCTTCCTGCTCTGAGAGAGCCAATCAAATGTGAAGACGGGGGAGCACATGGGCCCCCCCCCAAACCCGAATTACCTGAGCGATCCTGGGCCATGATGTACACTGTGCTGCAATATCGCCGAAAATCACATTTCAAGTTGGAGCAAAATGCGAAAAATAATCCAACTCTCATGTTAGTCATCCTGTGGTCCAGTAGGTTTGTGCATGTCTCTTTTCCCAAACTTAAGGAATGCTTTCCAAACAATGAGCACAGCACATGGATGAACGGAAAACAGATGTTAAATATCCCACCACACTCGTGTGAGTGCATGCAATTGGGAAAAAAAACACCTACCAGTCAAAAAACAGGACACTGACAGCAGGCAACCACTTAACGACAGGGTGAAATACACGTCAGCCCAACAACAGCAAGCTCACTCACACGATGTGTTTGCTTTGTTCCGTGATATGAAACCCACAAGGAGACTTGACTCAGAATGCAAATTCCACTACCTCTTAGGGAGGGGTGGGGTGGGGGATGGTTTCAAATCAATCTCTGGTGTCTCAGTCTGTGTTAGTAGTTGTAGCTGATTAATGTGGTTTGGGTCAAGAAAGTCAAGAGAGGGCAATGGCAAACTCTGCAGTAGTAAATATATACGTATAAACTGAGAAATATCTAATTATATACACACAGTTAAATACTTTGTGAATGAGACAATTGTTCAAGACTGTCAAAAAAAATTATACTGGAGAAACAAACAAGATCCCACTGTGACGTGTGACAATTTTAAAGGCGAAATTCTTCCAGCGCTGTATCTAACATGGTGAACTGCGAGTGGCGCCTGAAACCTAACGGACACCTGCGCTGCACGTTTGATTTGCGGAAAGACCTCGGGCTCCAACGTGTTCCATCTTGGCCCGGCGCGATCCGGAGCGACCTTATCGACCCACAGGTTTGAAGGGAGGAGTCCAATACAATACTAGACGTCCACCTGCGGCGTAGAGTTTAGCGAGAAGAGGGACAAAACACAAAAAAATGTATACTTTGAGGCAAAAAGCCTTACTGAGTTCATTATAAACCCTGAGGGTGTCAGGTGACTGAAGACGGATTTTTTACTCCCAGCACAGGTAGGTGTCTCGTGCTTTAGGCTGCAGAGAAAGCAGTGTGGTCATGAAGAGGGACACAGGCTCCAGGTCCATAAGACCTCTTGATGACCCTCCTCATCTTGCGTTGTACACAGACCAAATGCTGATCCTCTGGTCCTTGGATCCAGCCGCCATGAGCCTCAGACTCGGGTCCTCATGGTCGGAGAAAGCCACCGAGTGCACCGAGTCTGTGTGGTACTGGAGCACTGCTAGAGGCTTCAACTTCTTCCATCCAAAAAGGCGGACGCGGTGGTCCCAGCCGGCAGACGCCAACAGCTTGCGGTCAGCCCGTAGGCTCAGCTGGGAGATGCCTGGGTTGACCAGCTCCACGGAGACAGACATCTGAGGGAAGCAGAAGGTGCCTTAGACCCACGCAGGTTACCTTATAGCTACAGAGTACTGCTTCCCAGCCCAGTCTGTTAGTCAAACCTTTTATCCCTAGGCTTAGTCTACTCATGATTCCTCTGGTCTGAGTGCAGTGGTTCCTAAACCTGGTCTATTTTAAGTTTATCCGAGCATGTATGAACTGTGTTCATCAAGGTCTGATTAATCTCATGAAGGCTTTTCTGTAAGTGCTGAGATGATTATCAGTCTACAGAAAGTGCTTTAGACTAGAGTTGAGAGCCATCATACGTGCTCAGATAAACTTAAAGTGGACGAAGAGGTACCACTGAATCAACAGTAAACCCAAGCCTTGGAAACAAAAAGCTCTGACAGACACATGTAAGTGGAGCCATTCGCAATGCGCTTAGTTTTATAAGGCATGGCACAACCTCAGAGGACTTTGTCACCAGAAGGTCTCAGGTCATGCACTGGTTCTGCTGTCCAACTCACAACAGCTAAGCTGCTCAGAATTCGGTATCTGCGGAGTTCTTACAGACTTACACAACTTTACACTGTGCGGTGATAACAGGAGGACGGAAGTTCGTCATACAGTCGCACAAAAAAAACATTACGATCAATAAGCGTATCTGCTTATCTAATCGTTCTGGTCCGTCAAAACCCACCTTATTAAAAACACGGAGGAGTCACGCCTTTCAGTCACCTTGAACCCGTCAGCTGACCTGATGATGGAGACTCAAATGGAAGGCGATATAAATGTTTAACCTGGCAGGAGAACCCCAGGCCCTCAATCATCAGCCCAAAAACATTTGGCTATGAGGTCTGTTATTAACTTTTTTGGGCTGCTGTTTGGTTTGGAGTGCTGATCTTTTATTTTTTTTAAACTCGTCTTTGTTGCTATGTGAGGGCCGTTTGGCTCAAATCTTTATTTGCAGAACCGTGTTACTGTAAGCGGCCCAGATGAACAGCTCGAAGCACTGAAAGACATGGTCAACAGGAGAAGAGGCTGATTCACACGCACTGGGAATGATTCTGCGAGGCGCCCGCGATTTCCAGCATGCCAGAAAAGCAAATGAATCTTCCTAACAGGCTATGATTCCCAAATAAGCTGAACCTGATGGTTTGTTAAGAACCTCCAAGAGTGTTTGTCCTACGCATGCTTAAGGGACACGACGAGCATGGCGTATGAATTCTGAAGTTCTGTGGTCATACTTCTAGTTTGACATAGAATTCAAGCTCTACAGTTTAACTAAAACCACCAGCCTGAATGTCCATGAAGCTTAATTATAGAACAAGAAAGATGTTTTACTCCTGCAGACGAGTGGACAAGAAAATTAACCCTGTGAGTAGAAGACACAACTAAACGTGAGCAGGCCGTGGGAATGGGCACGAAACGCAAAGGTCACCCAATGACACAGAGAGCCCAGCATTCGTAATGACTCCATTGCCATCCGGACTATTGCTGGGATAGAGCGGGTCGAGACGCCAGGAGTACACAGGTAAATTGCATTTAGTAAAATGGAAAGATGACTATCTGACTCTGCAGCTATGTTTAGAACAGTACTATCACCGCAGAGAGATGGGGCTCTTTAACAACGCAATAACTGGACTGACATACATTTATTTTCCTTACTCTGGCTTGTTTCGTTCCTGTTGTCTAGGGGCCAATCCTACACATCAAGGTGTGTGACCACGCCCCCAAGAAACAACGCTCCCTGCTGACCCCGATACCTTTTCTCTCGGCGAGGATGACAGCGACAAGAGATGCTCATAAACCCTTTAAATGCTAAGCCAAACACAGCGGGCCGGTCTGCTCCAGTGGGTGCTCCTTCACGTTTAACAAGGTCAGCACAGAGGTAACCTCAGCCAGTGTGTAAAATATCCACATAATAATGCCTATTCATACCTAGACGGGGACACAGAACCAGCTCCCCGCTCACTCATAATACCCTATTCAAAAGGAGGATTGCTCTGCACATTAAGAGTTTCTTTGGGGCCTGAATGTTCTCTGTCGGCCCGTCTGATTGTAGCAGTGAAACATTGGTGATCACTTCAGCTCACAAACATCGAAGTCATTTACACAGGCTTCGGGTATGACCTGGGAATTCCCTGTAGAAGGTGAGGAGGAATTCTGGGGATGGCAGCAGTAATACAGTGTGGGCAGCACTCACAGATGCCTCAGATCTCTGGAGTTGGGCGTTTGAATCTCGTCTCTGTTCTGTATTGTGGAGTTTGCGCGTTCTCCTCATATTACAAGGGTTTCCATTTACTCCTGTTGTCCAAAGACACACAGTTGGACTAACTGGCACCTCTAAATTGCCCATAGTGTAGGACTGTGTGTGTATGTGCCCTGCAATGAACTGGCATCCCATCCAGGGTGAATAGATTCCAGGTGACCATGATGAGGATAAGCAGTTGGAAGATGGAACAGAAATACTTTTATAGACAATGTGTGTTAACACTTAGGTACAATAATTACCTCTTTAGACGGCAGCTAATGTGATGCTAACCTCAAACTAACCTCTTTAGAAGGCAAAGTCAATGCGATGCTAACCCCTTAGCATAACTATAAGGAGCCTACTTGCTACCCTGTACTGTGCAGAAGGCATAATGCAGATACAACACAGCTCTATATATTTTTCTCTAGGTGAGCAGGAATGCCTGCGACCTGTGGAAGCTGTCATCATATCTTAAACAGCGCTTTGAGGGAGCCACGCCTGATTTGCACTGCTAATCTAGTCTCTATCCCCCCTCTCTCTCTCTCTCTCTCTCTCTCTCTGAGGAGCACACAGAGCAGAGGAACCTGTCTGTCAGCGCAGCAGGCTCCTGCAAGGAGGGACAGAGCGCACGCACACACACGCACACACCAAGTAAGGCACAAGCGGACAAACTCACAAGCGTCAGCAAAGCGCTGGCTACCACACATGCGGCAGATTAGTGCATTGCTCAGTGTACTGTGCTTATCTCTGGCCGACGCCGAGTCGCTGATAGGCGTGTTCCCCCGCCGCTCGGCACCGCGCAAGCCTGAGGCCCGTCTCCCACTGCGTTCTGTCAAATGAAGTTTCCGTCCACCATAAATTGCCAGCACTTGGCCCCCCGCTGTCCTGGGCAGTCTGGGGTCGAGAGGAACCATGGGGGGGGGGAGTTCTAGCTATCGACAGGTCGAGACCTGCGCTGCTCTCCCTCCCGGCCCGGCCTCCCACTGCGAACTACTGTTCCTCCTGCCGCAGATGTGTTTTTTGTTTGGTTAACGGCCGCTAAGGTCCTGATATTCTTACCGCCTCTCGCGGGTCGTTCATCAGCGCCGGGCGGCCAAGAGGCGCAAACGCACTAGCGCTGGACAAAAATACTTTTGTGGGAATGACTGGAGATGTCATTCCGTCTGTCTGGATGTCATATTGCGCTGCACCTAAACTTGATTTAGGAGTCCCAGTGGGATCCCTAGCTCAGCGGGCCCCCCTCCACGTCCTACCACAAACCTTTATTAGATGCACATCCTTGCTGGTGGAGCAAACCGAGAGAGACGGTTTCCCGGACATTTCCAGGATTTACTGGAGACTTGTTCCGCAAAAGACCCCGAGACATTCTGCTTAATTCATCCGTTCATCTGTGGAAAAGCGCTGGAAAAAACCGGAGCCCCCGTTTCAAACGTTGGGGCGGCTCCTTCTGGCCACGAAACCAGGAGTAACACCACAGCCAATAAGACGTCTGAATTGAGATGCCCGGCTGCAGCGATCCGCGTTTTCGGAGAGGGGCGAGCTCAGCTTAATGGTAATGACGAGACACGGAGGGAGAGCGGAACGGAGGCGGGAGTGAGACACCGGCCAGGCAACCAGCGGCTGATTAATGACCCTGGACCCTCGGAGAGACTCTCTCCGTGACCAAATATTTTCCCTGCCTATCAGGGCACCAGAGCAGAGCCAGCAGGGTCCTCCCTCCCTGTGATC
>JAODJX010000042.1:20851827-20862012 GCA_026776945.1 Isichthys henryi | reverse complement strand
CCCCCCCCCCCCCCCCCCCCCACTAACCTCACCTTCAGTAGCTAATATGCATGTCCAGTGACACATAACTGAGTGATTGTGGAATCAGCCAGTTCTTTCATAGACCCTTAAAATGATTGCTCTTTGTATCTTTGTGTTTTAATAGCTCACTCCTCTCAATATATACTCCCCAAGTTATAAATTCCCTTCCATAACACAACCTTCCAGCGCGCAGTGAAACCTCTTCTTAAGTTCATTTTTTTTTCAGTAGGAACTGTCTATTATGTGCTGCAGCGATCATTCCTAGTGCAGTAGTCTTTACTACTATGTAGGCAAAACAGTACTTTGCCACTGTTCCACTAGAGGGCACTCCACCATCATCCGCACTACCTGTATTGGAAGGCAGGCTGTTTTTTTCAAAAGCTATCAGGGTTCCTGGTCCTTGGGATGCAGCCTAACAACAATAAAATGCTGGGACCATTAACCTGGGTTCAGCACAGCAAAAACCTTCATGGTCTGGGGTTCTCACCGGCATCTGGATCTAGAGTGGTTAGAAAACAAGCATCCCACAGTGATTCAGAGAGAGCTAACCACAGCACAAACAGCGATTGTGACCCGTCACTATCTCACAACAAATAAAGACAAAATACCCATAATCTTCATAGTGCTGGCTCCAGTTCTCCATCCAACAAGTTCAGGGACAAACAAACAGTGACTCATTTTATTTCCCCCTCCCCCAACAAAAAACAGAATTTTTTCAACCAAATAGAGGAGACTGCAAACTGAAGGACAATATGTAGGCCCTGCTAACTGAAGGGCGGCAGAAGTTCCTGCTAAATGAAGGGTGGCTCTTGCTAACTGAAGGGCGGCGGGCAAGTTCCTGCTAACTGAAGGGTGGCTCCTGCTAACTGAAGGGCGGCAGAAGTTCCTGCTAACTGAAGGGCGGCAGAAGTTCCTGCTAACTGAAGGGTGGCTCCTGCTAACTGAAGGGCGGCAGAAGTTCCTGCTAACTGAAGGGTGGCTCCTACTAACTGAAGGGGACGGTGCGCAAGTTCCTGCTAACTGAAGGGTGGCTACCGCTAACTGAAGGGTGGCAGAAGTTCCTGCTAACTGAAGGGCTGCTCCTGCTAACTGAAGGGGACGGCACGTAAGTTCCTGATAACTGAAGGGCGGTGGAAGTTCCTGCTAATTGAAGGGTGGCTCCTATCAACTGAAGGGCAGCTCTTGGCCAATGGGGGGCCACGGACTGTCCTGTGTGTGGCATAAGAAGACAGAGCGTCCTGGGCACTGATTTTTCTGGGCCAGACAGAATGCCTCACGCAACCATCAGGCATGACAGATGTGGTCGCGATCGCGCTAATACCTTTGGTGGGTTCCGTTCGCTTGGGCAGGTCCAGGGTGTCGTAGCTTTTGTCACTCTCTCCGTTTTTCCTGCCTGGTTCGGGTGGGAGGGGGAAAGCAGGGTTAGGTGTCGCCTTCTGGTAAACGGGCCGCCCCGTTAGACCCAAGGGTGCTGGCAGCGTTTTCCCGGAAGGTGACATTTATTTGGGAGATGTGAGCAAGGGTTAGATGGAATGTAGAGGATTGGGGGAATGGGAACAGACTGAGGTTCAGCGCTGTACATGGATGATGGGGAGAGTAGGGGTGAGGCTGGGTCAGCCAATCGGGCTGGAGGGGGGGCTGGGGGGCATCCACAACAGCTGGGGGTGAAGCACGAGGTCCCACCTAGGAGTCTTTTTAAAGAGCCCTGCTTCCTGTAGCAGTATGGTCAACAGAGAAGGGCATTACAGGTAGGGGAGCTCTAGGAAGGACAGGCGATGCAAGTGTGATGCAAGTGAGGTAAGAGGGAACTCACTCACCTTGGTTAAACCACTCCTCTACAGTTAGCGGAGGTAGCAGCAGCGAGCATGAAAACGCAAGCAGGGCGGGAGCAGGGGTGGGGGGGGGGAGAGAAAAGCAACGATATAAGGTGTGGTCTTCTGGAGGGCAGATTTATTGCTGCGTGGTTCAGCACTAAACAAAGGCTGTTGATAAAAGAAGTGTAACACGAGTGCAGCGTCAGAGAAGGTGATGGAGTCTGCTAACACAAAACCGTGCAGAGAAGATGGATTCCTGACAGCCAGGGGGCAGGAGACCAGTGATCTACTGCAATTTTACAGGATTTCCAAGAGCAAAATCAACCTACAGCACATAGCATGAGTGTACCGACTGCCATAGATCACAGGAATTCATCTTAAACTAAAACCTCGGCTTACAGGCCACACTCTTGGGTTTCATTAATAAAATCGCAGAAACTGATTAGTCAGGCAAGATTCAATTTCATAAGCAGAGGAAAAAAAGACGCCATTCTAATGCTTAAATAAGTACAATTTCTGTTATAATTTGGCTTAGTAATTATTATAAGCAATTTAAAATTTTTATTAGTTAATGAGCCAGGCAAATTAGTAAACATATTTGTTCAAGCATACAAAAGCAGTACTTTATCTGAATTAAACTGGGAACCCTCTCAGTCCATATCCTTAACTACAATGCCCCCTACTGTCCATATGCCATGTTACAGATATCTTTCCAGGATTACTGGGGGGCTGTCGGGGAAAGTTCTGGATGCCATGACACAATCCTGTTTCTGTACATTGTTATAAAACACGGACGAGCCATACCAGTGTAATTACCACCATGCCACACACGTCACACTCTTTTGTCCTAGAGCTGATGTTGATGCCTTACTGTCGGCAGCTGATGCTTTAGGATGGTGTAATGGAGCATTCGGCATGTGTGTGCGTGCGTCTGTGCATGTGTGCATGCATGTCTGTGTGTATGTATGTCTGCATGTGTGCGTGTGAGTGTCTGCATGTGTGCGTGTGAGTGTCTGCATGTGTGTGCTCTGACCTTTGGTCTTCTTTCCGCCAAAGCACCCGGCATCATCCTTCTTTTTCCTCTGTGGCACCACCGATCCTGGCGCCTGATTGGCTGAGGGCTCCTGGAATTTCTCTGCCCCGGGCACCTCTTTATGCACGTGATAGGACAGGTTCCGCATAATGCACACACAGTTCTCCACCGACTGGCAAGGCACAGATATGTAAAAAAAAAAAAATCCACGTAGGGCATCACATTCTGTACAGGAGAGCACGTGTGTGTGTGTGTGTGTGCGTGTGTGTGTGCATGTGTGTGTGCGGACCCACCTTGTTATCCATGTCCTTCTTGCCCACTGCCGACTGCAGGGCATGCAGCAGCGCATCCACCAGACCCTCACATTCCCGCAGCCTGCGCCGTGCCTCTGCCCCGTCTGAGCTCACATTCCTGCAGCGTGTGACACACCAAAGTCAGAGAAACCAACTGTCAACGGGGGACATGCTGCTGTGCCATCAACATGCCCCAAAAAATATGAAGCTTTATGTCACTTCAGACCCCCTCTAGCAAGGCCTCTGTCTTTCAGAGGGTTACGGGCTGCTCTCCATGTTTGGGGGGCCACCAGGGGCCCATCATGCACCGCGCGGTTCCCAGAGTGGCATTCCGTTAGTCTCCAGTGGCGTCTGGTCGTTAGGGCACTTGAAGCTGATTAAAACTAATTTGCAGCAGGGACTCTCTGCTCGCCTTTTACGCAACTGGCTCTTGCACCTTGGCGATGCCATCTGGCTTGCAGCTTGAAGAGTCTCTTCGTTTGTTTATAATCGACGCTGCGTCCGCACGGATCCACCTCCTTTCTCCCACTCTCGTTATATCTCTCTCCATTTCTATTTAGTACCTATTTCCTGGGCAGCAGTCTGCCATTACTGCATTTTAGGGAGGGCCAGGGGTCACTGCGTAGGACTCAGCTGTTGGTGGTACGTGTTTGTTTTGCGTGGGCGCCCTGTCATTAATCATCCTAATGACGGACGCCCCCTTAGGCCAAGACGACTCTTGGAAACAAAAGGGCCTGACCTTTGTACTTTGTCCCCAGATCTCATGGAGAAGCTTTTATTTTACAACAGTCAATAACACAGCGACCTCACAGAAGGTCATCTGTGGGCTATCGCCACGGCAACCTCTTCACCTCAAGGTCAATGACGTCCTTGACAGGACTGAATAACTATTATCAGTCATCAGTCAAGACTGAATCCTTTATGAAGTCGTGCTGAGACGGAAGCATGGAAGCTGGCAGTAAATCTGTTTACTAAGTTAGCTAGTGAATGTAACTTATTTGTTTACCAGCAAATTGCCCAATCATTTATGCAGGATACTTCAGAAGGCCAAAATTAAGTCGATTTCAGTTTCATCGAGAATCAATAATAAATTCACCCAGACGGCAACAGCACACAACCCGGGTCTGTTTACTGCCAAAGTGGCATCGCTGCTAGGCAACTTACTAGGCAACAGATGTCACGGGTTACCGTTTCCATAGAGACGTGGCTCCACAGCCAGTTCAGAGGCACACAGGAGACGTGGAACTGCTGGGTATGAAATAACTCAAGGAGGGTCCTGGTTGAGGCCTGGGGTTCGAGGTTTGCAGTCAAGCTTGGGTTAGCAAACAGGGAAGAGACTGTAACACTCAACTCAGCTTGTTCCATCAAGCCTTAAAGCCAAGCAGCACTGTGTCTAACCCCCCCCCCTCCCCCTCAGTCGTTCATGGTCCAATCTGTAACGGCTGTCCTGCTGGCCATCCCGAGGTGGAAACTGGACCACTGGGGTAACAGGCATACAGCGTAAGGACAGTGAGATCAGCCAACCCTCCTCACCATGAATAGGTCACCTAAGCAGCCCCAGATGTCTAAGAGAAGAAGCCAAAGGAATTTAATCTGGAATGTGTTAAACTGGGAACTGGGGGTGGGGGAACAAGTGTTTAGCTGGAGCCAGACCAGCTACTGGGGGGAGGTTATGGGCCCCATGGTTAACAGACAGCCCCCGAGAACACGTGCATACCTCTGCAACTTCTGTGGAACAAGCCCTGCCAGAACTGTAAGTGTGTAATTCAAACCAGACCCACAGGGGGCAGTGTGCGTGTGTGCATGAGTGTGTATACAGTAGGTGTGTGTGTGGTGCAGGTGTATGTTACATTGTAGGGACCAAATGTCCACACAATGTGATAAAAACCCTGTTATTCTGATATTGCGGGGACCATTTTGTCAGGCCCCACAAAATTCAATTCGTGTGTGTGTGTGTGTGTGTGTGTGTGGTGCAGAGAGCTGACTGCATTTGAATATCTACTTGAATATAAACACATATCCATAGCAGTGTGAACATCTCCACTCCTCAGGTTCACTGCTCCTTGGGTTTGGCACGCGTGCATCGTGTCACTCAGCTGTGCTCTAATGATGCAGCATAGTGACACTGGATGACAGCAAGGTGACGACACCACAGGCTTCTCACAGGAAGTCCAGCTCGCTTTGATTCCGCAGTTCTGACATCCAGCCAGAGGCCAGTAGTTTGTGGGGGCGCCCAGCCCACGAGCCACGCATCGCCTACACATGTAATATGTCACCGGGGCTAGTCACATACAGTAGGTGCTGCGGTCGCAGAAAGCAAGCTGTGGGAGACACTTAAGTGTCAGTTGCCTCTGTATCCCACTGAGACAAAGAATCAATACGAATGCAAGGTCACCGCCGTATAGCAAAAAAACAGTAAATATTCCAGGAGCTCCAGAGGTGAACGCAGAGAGGTCAAGATACTTCAAGATCACTAAAGGCAGAAATCTGACAAAAAGGTTTGGCTGCTCCATGGAGATACATGTCAGGCCAGCAGCCACACGGATCCACTTGTGTCCGGCACGGCTTTCCGTGTCATTTGGCAGTTTCTCTTTCTTAGTCCACGTGTGAAAACCCAGACAACAAAAGGACAAGAAAAGGCAGCAGCTCGCAAAAAAAAAAAAAAAACACCAAATGACGCAAGCGTTCGCTAACACCGAGGAAAGCGAGGGGAGGGGGTGGGGATGGCAGGGTTGCTGCGGGCTGAGTAACCGTGGCGATAGCGCTAACCCTTTTAGCGCCAGATATCCAGCCGAGGGCGGAGCCTGTCAGGCAGCCCCTCCGGATCCCGTGTGCAGAGAAGGCCTCCGTCATTAGTCATCAGTGCTAATGGGCGCAAATCGGAATGACCAGGGCGACTGGAGCTGGCGTCCCTCACTGCGAAATGGGCCGCAGCCAGTGTGAAAGCGGGCCGTCCTCCGCAGCCGCTAATGGCTCCTCTCCTCATTCGCGTCTTATCCAGGGGGCCTGGGGTGGAGCTGCACTATCTATAAATGTTTCCCAAAGCAGGGCTTTCATGGAGATAAATACATCTAATGGATGCAGCCTGTCCATAACCTGCAATTACAATTAACTAAAAGCATTTGCTTATTAATAAATGGTGACCAGATTCCGGGGGGCTCACTAGGTTAAGCTTCTGTGCCTGTGATCAGATGGTCACAGGATAAATCACCTCCTTGGCAGAATAGTCACATTACATTGCTCCCTTGAGCAAGGCCCTTACACCCCGCCCCCCCCCAAAGTGCTCCAGGTGTGCCGGAAAAATGCCCTGACCCCGTGCTTAGACCGCATGTGTTGATCTAAATTGTATATGTGTGTGTATGTCACACAAAGCAGCACTTCAATATACCTGTAGTCTTACATTTACAAATGGAAAATTAAGCATCATGTCATTCGATAATAAAGCCTTCCATGGTCCACGTTGGGAAAAAAGGGTCTTGTGGTCACATGACCGTACCTGAGGCATCCTGATGTGTTCTTGAAGACCGTGGTCCACTCGGCGTCACGTGGCTTTGAGTCCTCGTTTGGTTCCTGCTCCCACCCCGAGTGGGGAATGATGACCTCGTTGGTGAGAGTCTGCAGCCCGTGGTTGATGATGACCATCTTCAGCGGCTCATAGGAGGAGAGGTTCCACAGTGTTCCTGATAAAAAGGGAGGTGGAAGTGGATACAGGTCAGCCTGAGATGGGGGGGGCAGCCTTTAAATCATAACCTGCTCCTTCTGTTAATAGCTTTCGGACACCTAGAGAACATTTCGAATCTAACGATCCGGATTCTGGCTGTAATGACACACGACGGCGCGAGCTGTACAGAAAACATGGAGCCAAATGATAGCCAAACAAAATAATCAGGCCGTGAGCTGGTGTTACAAACAGCCGTGCGAGATCAGAAGCTAAGGAGAGCTGGGTATTAATAGATGACTTCAGAATCCAAACATGTATGCGGCCAAATCTCTGTTTTATTAACTCGAAAACGCCCCCCAGCCACGCCGTTTACACAGCTCCATAGTGGGGGCGGGGATGAATGGCAAGGCTGGGGAATGGGGGAATGATTCCCACAGCACACCCAGGGACATGCAGACGGACAGGAATACAAGCACACGTGACACCCAGACAGAAACAGTGTGCAGGAAAGTAACGTGGCTAACAGAGTCTGCCCGCAACGCGGCTAACAGAGTCTGTCCGCAACGCGGCTAACAGAGTCTGCCCGTAACGCAGATAACGCAGTCTGACCGCAACGCGGATAACAGAGTCTGACCGCAACACGGATAACAGAATCTGTCTGTTACATGGCTAACAGAGTCTGCCCTTAACGCGGCTAACAGAGTCTGTCCGCAACGCGGCTAACAGAGTCTGCCCGTAACGCAGATAACGCAGTCTGTCCGCAACGCGGCTAACAGAGTCTGCCCGTAACGCAGATAACGCAGTCTGACCGCAACGCAGATAACGCAGTCTGACCGCAACGCGGATAACAGAGTCTGACCACAACACGGATAACAGAATCTGTCTGTTACATGGCTAACAGAGTCTGCCCGTAACGCGGATAACAGAGTCTGACCGTAACGCGGCTAACAGAGCTGGGCTGGGAGGTAACAAGTAGCAACCCTCCCATGCAGCTCAGCGGCTGAGAACACGGTCCACCCCCCCCCGCTTTGGAGCGGGTGTCAGAGATGGGCTGAGGAGGTCAGTATGCATACGACTAAAAAGAGGAGGAGAACTGGTCATCACACATCAGACATAAGGCAGCAAATAACACAGCTTTCTGTGCTAATGCTGCTGTTTCTCTGTCCCTTTTCAACCCAGAGCCGCCGTAAAGTGACATGAATAAAAGCACTGAGACACTGTGACTCACGCTACGTGTGTTTGTGCAGCTGTAATGGTGTGGCCTGCACATGGCCTCCCAGTGAGCCCTAACATCACATTCCTGACTCCACCCGGGTGAAGCTCAAAATCATGAAGAAATGCGGCAACAAAGATGACCCCAAAAGTGGCACTCCAGCTCCCATTCCAACTTAACGGGGGGGCGCAAAAGGCTGGTTATTCCAGGATTTCCTATGTTTGGGGCAAAGTTTACCCCGAAAAAACCCAGATAAGGTTAGGGCACAGACACACACACGTTTCTGCACACCGACAGACACACGCACACGCGTTTATGCACACCGACAGACACACACATGTTTACACACATCAACAGACACACGCACACGCGTTTATGCACACCGACAGACACGCACACGCGTTTACACACACCGACAGACACACGCACACACGTTTACACACACCGACAGACACGCACACGCGTTTACGCACACCGACAGACACACACATGTTTACACACATCAACAGACACACGCACACACGTTTATGGACACCGACAGATACACACGTTTACGCATACCAACACACAAACACACATTTATGTACACCGACAGACCCACACACACACACACACCAGCAGAAACACACACGTTTACACACACTAACAGACACACACAAGTACAGCTGGAGTTACTGGTGGCACTGAAGCATTTTCCCTGTCATCCTATCTGAAGAGATTCACTCACACGCCGCTGCCATAGCAACAACGAAATTTCGGAAGGCTCATGTTGCGTTTCCAGTCCCTCCCTCCAACTCCCACTTCCTGCTACTGCTAAACAGTCCAGTAATCCAATAAAAGTTGGTAACCAAATTAAAATAAACGAATGAATGAATGAGAGGGAATCTTCACCGTGTTCCCTCCTTCCCTTAACCCTCGAAACTGCTTCTTTTAACTCCCTCTCCTGGGTCTGGAGGACAGTCAGAACAGACTGCGACCGCCGGTCTCGCCTGTGGTGTCCCCTCCCCCCATTCATCTCCGTTAGCACAAGGAATTATGGGCAGCAGCGGTGAGGGAGCGGGGGAGACGGAGCGGGCCTCAGGGAGGCTGGAGTGTGGCTGTGCTCTGTGCACCTGACTGGATACGGTGGTCAATCAGGTGGCGGATGGGACAAGACCTGGCTTGGCTGCATTCACAAATGCAACCCTCGGGGGGCGCTCCAGGGGAATAGGGGCTGCAGCCGAAAGCTCCACATCTTTCATCTGCAACGGGGCACACCCCGTCTCTCCGGGCTGAAGAGACAGGCTGTTCCGTGTGGGTGCCCAGGTCCCTCGGCTCTGACAGGCCCAGCAAAATCCAGGCTGTTTCTCCTCACAATGTGTTCCTCTCAAAATGAAAACCAGATTTCCAAAACCTAAATTAAGGATTAAATAATATAAAGCGGATATATTTTCGGGTTGGCTTTGTGAGAGCGGCCCTTACTGGCTGGCTGATGGATGCTTTGGTGTACAGCGCAACGCAGAAACTAGGAGTTACGGCACATAAAGGGCTTAAGAAAATAGCAACGGCTCCGTCCCTCTCGGCTGTTGAAGCCATCGGCTGGAGCCACGTCGGCCCCGCAGGCCCGGAATAGCACAAACAGCCGACACGAAGAGCTCCATTTCCAAGACATGCAATTACGTTTAATTGTAGCAGAGCGTGCTGGTCCCAGGCACGTTGCAGTGCGTTCACCGCGAAAACCACATGGCCCGTGCTGACCTTCATGACAGCACAGCCTTTTTTTAGCCTGGGGAAATGCCACAGACCCCTTTGAAAATCGTAACTGGGGTGTGAACGGAGATTATGAGAGGGACGGATGTCAGCCTTCTGAATTTGTTATAGAATGAACTTTAAATTCAATGTCTAAACTCTATTTCGCTTTAAAAATACATCCAATATCCATGAGCCATTCACTGCAGAGTTCATGAGAGCCGGGAGCCCAGATCACCCCATGCTGCTCACCCCCCATGGGCACAGGGAGAGCGCGTACTCACGTGTCACACATACACAGGGAGAGCGCGTACACTCACATGTCACACATACACAGGGAGAGCGCGTACACTCACGTGTCACACATACACAGGGAGAGCGCGTACACTCACGTGTCACACATACACAGGGAGAGCGCGTAC
>JAODJX010000042.1:20840602-20851727 GCA_026776945.1 Isichthys henryi | reverse complement strand
TACACTCACGTGTCACACATACACAGGGAGAGCGCGTACACTCACGTGTCACACATACACAGGGAGAGCGCGTACACAGGGAGAGCGCGTACACTCACGTGTCACACCCACAGAGGGGTGAGGCCACAGCATGGCACAGCAGCTCCCCCACCCACCTTACCTCAGCCATGAACCCCCCCCCCCCGAGGTGTGTTCCCTGCCCAAGCCATGTCCCCGTTTCCCCCCGCCGCACTGACCCGTGACGAGTTCCCGGACTTCCATGTCACTGGTCTTCCTCAACAGCCGGATCAGAGCAGGGATGCCATCACAGTTCTTGATGGCCACCTTGTTGTCGTGGTCCCTGCCGTAGGAGATGTTGCGCAGGGCCCCACAGGCTTTGCGGTGCACCTCGGGCCGCGGGTGATCCAGCAGGCCCACCAGCAGTGGGACGCCCTTCAGCTGCCGCACCTCCTTCTTCACCTTGTCATTCTCGTAGCACAGGTGCTGGAGGTAGGCGGCCGCGTTGGACTTGACCGGGTCCACGGGGTGGCCCAGCATGGCGATGACCTCGGGCAGATCGGGGTCGCGCCACCGCGGGTCTTTACGGACGCTGTCTGCCGACGGCGAGCGCCGCCCGCCCATCGGCCCCATGCGGTCCAGGCTGGCCAAGCTGCCCAGTTCAGCCTGCGCCAGGGGGGCCGAGTACAAGTTGGGCATGTAGGGGTGACGGTCATCGATCAGGTCTGCCTCGATGGGGTCCTCATAACCCCCTCTGGGGTAGAACAAACAGAGAGAGTGTAAGGGGGGAGACCTTTGGGGAGACAGATTAAGTCAAGAGGTGGGATGATGGGGAGATAAAGTGAGAGATGGAAGGATGGGTGAGAGAGACAGGGAGCTGATAAGAGCACCGTCCCAAAACAACACCCCCCAGGAGATTAGGGTACCTGTCTGCGTCAGCAGAGGGAGGCACAATGCCTTCTGATTTATTAACAGGCAGGCAGGCATGGAAGGAGAGTGGGGGGGGGGGGGGCGGTGGCACAGCCCAAGGGAACGTGGTGAGGAAGGCATACAAGACGCTAAAAATCATCCCACAGCTAACATCCAGCTCCTTAGGTAATGGTGTATCGTGTAGTTGTAACTAGGGTACAACAGAAAATCCCCTTTGGCTGTGTGTGGCCGAAAAGGGGACCATCTTTAGGCAAACGTGCTTCCCAAAATCTACGAAGATTATAATGGACTAAAAATGCTCACCGGCCAATTTTCCCTGACACAAGGGGTGAAGGGTGGGGGGGGATATCGCTTCGGGGTCAGTGCCCATCTAGCCCACATCATTCTGCTTTTTAGACCAAAACACAGGCTTCTCTCAACATTCCTCTAGCCTGTGGGTACGACTCCATCCAGAAGGGGGTATCACAGTTAAAGACCGGAAGCAGGGAGGCAGTTAAACAACAGAGCCCAACAAGCCAGAAATCTTTTAACACCGCGACTCCAGACAGGAAGCAGACAGGGGACCCGATTAGGGGGCGCCAGCAAGCCCAGGGACCCATGGCCTTCAGATTGGTGGCTAAGGCGCTGTTCAGAGAGGAAGTGAGGTCGTTGATCATGGCTGCATAATAAGCTGGCTATAGTCGAGAGTAAAGCCAGCTGGCAACATATCAGCCAATCGAAAGCCTGTCGAATAGGATATGACATGGAGTGTACCAACGGCACCGTGACAGTGGCAGGGGTCAGTGCTGGCAAGGGACGGGCGATCCATGTGTATGGCAGGTCTGAGATACAGAGCAACATTCAGAAGAGAATTACAGGGCAGAGCACCCCACATTTGTCCTGTGCTTTTCCACACTGCTAGCCACACCTCCAGGGCAGAGCCACAGCGGCACCCAAAAGAGCAGGAAAACGCAGTAACTCTCCACTGAATCTGCAAAGCCCAGGGACCCTGTATGCATAATAAAAATAAGCTCTTGGCTATTAAAAGAAAAAAATACTGATGCAGGACTTTTCACATGCCAGACTAAACCTGCCCCCATAGAACAAGATCTGGTGCCCCCTATCTGCAGCCATAACACCACCTCCCAGACGGCTCTGATTTGCCTCACATGCATGTCCATCTATCAGCCTGTCTGTCTTTCTGTCCATCCATCCATCCATCCATCCATCCATTCCTCTCTCTGCTGGTATCTGTCCATTTGTCTTATTGTCTCATTGTCCATGAATCTCATATTTTCATTGTTCTTAATTTGTTCCCCATCAGCCCCCAAGGCACCTGTTCCGACACTACAGACTGCCCCCCCAATCTCGACTGAGGCCGGCAGGTCGACAGATTCACGCAAAGTGAGACAGGCCATCAGAACTGGGGCAATGATCCCTGCCATTTAAAAGTAGCCATTAATCATGCTGACAGGCCGGTTGGGGGACTGGATGTGACATCACACGATTCACTAATGAATTAAATATACTACAGGGACTAATAGGGACCCTGTAGAAAGGGGGGCCGTTTTCAGAGAAATGTCTTCATTTAAGGCTCTTTTAACATTAATTACAAGATCGTAACAGGCGCAGCACAAGGCTGTAATTAAGACACTTTAATTGTAGCTCTCACTAAATTGGTTCCTGTCAACGTCTGTTTTTATAAGGGTCCTATAAGAATGGGGGGAGCTCCATGGACACTGAACACATTCGTCACGCAGTCCTGAGCACAGCGTGGTGTTTTGAAGGCTCCTTGGTAAAACAAGTGGGGGAGATTAAATGCTCCCCAGCGGGCTTGTGGATGCTCAGCCAGGGGTGTCAGGCGACCAAACATGAAAGACCTGCACAGGCAGCAGTAGTAGGAGGGGTCTTGGCCATGCTTTTGGGCCTCATGACCCAACATGACACCTAGACGTCCATGTAGACCGCCTTCCAGCTGGGGGAGATAGCATACAAACATTAACCCTGAGAGGAGCTAAAATCACTGGGGAAGGGAATCTGTGGGTTCGAAACTCTCAGTGTCCCCAGCTCACGGCATCCTGTGTATTACAGGAAATGCCCTGCTGTACACCACGGACGGAGGAGGAAGCAGTGAAGAGCTCCGAGAAGAGACACCCAGTATCTCACCAAGTATGGAGAGGGTCACACAGAGGACAAACAGACCTCCCTCCAGGAGGCCTCAGGAGACGAGGCGCCCTCTCCGACTTTGACGTGCTTGAGTCACCCACATTAAGTGATTCCTCTCTTGTCTTTCAGGGACAAAAATATCATCTATTTACATACAAATGCGCCGCTCCTGTCCTCCCGCTGACAGAGCGCGCTGGTGCGTTGTACACCAAATTACCGCCTCGCGCGACTGTCATACTCATCCTCACAATCACAGCACTGTCTGCTACCAAACCGAATGACACCTCTCCTCATGCGATGCTATTCTCCTCAGTAAATCAAGAAAAACACGAGAATGAAATGTCTATTTTTGTAGCCAGAAGCCGCAGTGTGGAGAGACAGAAAGGCGGACAGGATAAACACGAGCTTACCTGACCCGGGGGGCCTCCCTCATGTGTCTGCCATGGTTGGCTCCACCCACCGTGCGCCGATTGGCTGTGGAATAGTCGGACTCCAGGTCGTATGGCTCATCATCATCGGGGCCCAGGCTGCGGCGATCGTCCTCCAGGCCGTAGGGCTCGGCCTGGAAGCGCTCAGGCTGCGAGCGGTTCAGGTCGACGGTGCCCCCTAGGGGAACCTGGGGCTGCGCCACATGACTGTAGTCATCCTTGCGGATGGGCAGTGTGTAACTGTTCTCAGGCCGGTAGCCACTGGAAGCTATGTATGGGTAGCGGGGTCGATAGTTAACGCCCCGCGACAGGCTGCCATAGCTGTCGGGCAAGTCCCCATAGCCGTCGTGGAGCCCATAATGGCGGTATGGACCCTCCAGCGTCTCGCCGTACGAGTCGCTGTAGTTGTTGTAGGAGCGGGTCAACGTGGACGTGGCCTGTGGCGTGGAGAAGCGCTCTCCATTCTTCATGAAGCGCCTGTCGATGGAGTTGGTGTAGCTGCCCAAAGGAGACGAGCCCTCGGGGAAGGGCAGTCCGTCAGGGCCCAGTGGCACCTGGCGCACGGTGCGCGTCGTCACTGTCTTCACCATCTTAGTGACCTGTGAGAACCGAGCAGAGAAGCGTCACTCTGACCTGGGGCTGGGGGGGGGGGGGGTCAATGCAAACATGCACAGCAACAATTACACTTTCTGCACACGAGGCTTGTAGGAGGCGCTGTTCAGCATGGTATCTGACAGAAATCTCCAAATCTCACACTCGTCTTCCCAGAGACCAGCAGCGGAGCCCGTCTGCGTTCAAGGCCCCCACCCCGCCCTGAGCCCCATGAGGGACATCAGAGCCCAACCACACTGTGTGAACAGGGAGCTAGTCAATGACCAGCGATACAACACAGCATGAGGCAGAGGTAGGAGCTCTCGTGCAAGGCCACTGGAGATGGCGTTGTCCTTCACACAAAACCAGAATTATGCTCATTATTTTATTAACCATGTTTTTATTAACCATGTTAGTAACATATAATTATGTTAACTACACTCATTAACAGCATTGCTAAGAAGCTAACCCAATAGCTAGACATATTCAGAGGGGTAAATTATACCCTGTAACTGTCATATGGTATTATCATGTTTTCCATCTTTACAGCTTGACATTTTGGCTCGTGCATATTTGTAAGATATGTTGTACGTACTGATGATGTGGAACTCATTACCACGACCAAGTCTACAAGCGCACAGTGCAGCGGTTAGGACCAACATGGGACCCGGATCAGGAACTTACATGGAACATCCCCCACATAAATAATTATGACTGCCAATGCCTGCTTCTGTATGGAAGGATAACAGTCGATAAAAGCTGGGTACACCCCACTGTAATCTCAGCAACGTAACATCTCAGAGTATGCTCCCCTGTAATCTCAGTCACGTAACACCTTGGTGAGTATGCTCCCTTGAAATTTCAGCCACGTAACGCCTTGGAGAGTATGCTCCCCTGTAATCTCAACCACGTAACGCCTTGGAGAGTACACACCCTTGTAATTTCAGACAAGTAATGCCTCGGAGAGTACACTCCCCTGTAAGCTCAGCCACGTAACACCTCGGTGACTATGCTCCCCTGTAATCTCAGCCACGTAACACCTCGGTGACTATGGTCCCCTGTAATCTCAGCCATATAAATTCTTTGATGTAAGACACAAATTTTACAGTCATTAGAAGCAATGTTAAAAAGTTTCTAACATCACAGCAAACAGGATCACAAAAAGAGGTTGTGAGGGTTAGACTGACACACTGAAGCTCTTAGTGTTTCGTGTCAAATTTCTTAATATCGGCCACATCAGAGGAGCCATCTGAATACTCAAAAAGAACTCAGCGTTTTCTTCACACTTCTAAAAGGGCAGGTTTTATTTTAGCTTCTCACTAATTGAAGTGGTTTGCTGAAAAAATGTTACCTAAATTAACAAAACATTTAATTAAAATAGGAAGCTTGATTAACATGTATTACAAGTTTCTCTCTCCTTCAATCGTTAATTCTATGCGGCTCTTGTTTGGATTTACACCCCAACAAAAGAAATTGAGTGGCTCAATGGGTAGCAATGCTGCCTGATACCCCCATGGTTGAGGGTTTGAATCCCCTTTCTGCCATGTGTGGAATTTACATGTTCTCTCCCTTTCATGTAAGATTCCTTCTCATTGTAAGACAAGCAGTTAGGCTAATGATTTGTCTATTGTGTGTGTGGTCATGCATGTAATACATTGGGGGGACAAAACGTCTCCATAATGTGATAAAAACCTGTTATTTTGACCTCGTGGGGACATTTTTTTTTTTTTTGCCCCGATGAGGGGAAAATCAAATTTTATAATAAAATAAAATCTTTAAATGCAATCAAAAAACTAAAAATGGCAAAAGTGTGAGTTAACATGAGTACTGTGGAGCAGGCGATCAGCCTCCCAGGGAGCCACACTGCCAGAGTCGTTACTGGGGTACAGTGTACATGTTAGTACAGGCCGAGCCACATCAAACCAAACGAAACCAAAGCAAACCAGCTCATTACAGAGTCAGAGTCCGCCGGGGTGGGTGTGGCCGGTTTGGACCCCACCAGTGTCTCGCTGACCACCACAGGGTGGTATGTGCGCCGTGTGACAGTTTTCACCACCTTTGTCACCTGTGGATGGGTGTGGGGGGGCGGGGGGTTATTCCACAAACAAAGCAACATTTACAATCCATTTAACAATGTCAATGAGGTCGATGGGTGGTAAAGTGAGGCGATGGGCTAGTGGTATGTGCCGTATGTCTGTGACCCGTAGTGCATGTGTCGTGTGTCTGTGACCCGTAGTGCATGTGTCGTGTGTCTGTGAGGCGTGATGCATGTGTCGTGTGTCTGTGACCCGTAGTGCATGTGTCGTGTGTCTGTGAGGCGTGATGCATGTGTCGTATGTCTGTGACCCGTAGTGCATGTGCCGTATGTCTGTGACCCGTAGTGCATGTGTCGTATGTCTGTGACCCGTAGTGCATGTGTCGTATGTCTGTGACCCGTAGTGCATGTGTCGTATGTCTGTGAGGCGTGATGCATGTGCCACATGTGTGTTAGCCGTGATGTGTGAGCCGTGGTACATGTGCTGTGCATCTTTGAGCCATGGTACCTGTGCCGTGCGTCTATGAGCCGGGGTGCCTGTGCTACATGTCTGTGAGACGTGGAGCGTCTGCCATGCATCTATGAGCCATGGTGCCTGTGCCGCATGTCTGTGAGACGTGGTGCCTGCGCTGCATGTCTACGAGCTGTGGTGCCTGTGCCGTGCGTCTATGAGCCGTGGTGCATCTGCCATGCGTCTATGAGCCGTGGTGCCTGTTCTGCATGCCTGTGAGACGTGGTAACTGTGCTAGACTGACATGTCTGTAATCACCCCACTTCCCATGTAGCATAGTTTCATGTTCTAGATTTACCAAGGTCTTCGTACTTTACTGCGTTACAAACCTTCTGAGCTGTGAATGGGACTCACGTTCAAACACAACAAACTGACCTCTGCTGGCAGGTAGCACACAGCTCCGAGAAGCGACCAGCCAAGGTTGAGCGTAACAGTGAACAAACTGTGGTTTAATGGTAAAATAAAGCTAGATAAAAATCTTAACTGCTGAGGCCATTTACACAGCAAAGAAAATGTTCTTATAAGAATAAGCAAAGAATAAGTTCTTAGTGGGGTCCCTTATGCCCTGGGTCTGGAATAGGGGGTAACAGCTCCCCCGATGGACAACGCGAATATACTGCACTGCCCCACTTCAGAGGACTCCGTTAAGCAGAAAGCTGTCACCTTGGTCTCTGTGCGGCGTGTGGTCCCGTCATCGGAGGTGACCACGGATACGTGGGATGTGGGTGTGCCCGGGTCCTCCTCAATGGTCACGGTCTCCTCCACAATCTCTTGAGGCTCCTGCATCATTGCCAGGGACGTCTGGTTACTGGGACTCTGCTCCTGTGAGGAGGGAGGAGGGGTTAGAGAGACACGGAAACAGGACAGCAAGGTGCCAGGCCTGCTCCCCGCACTTGCAGTCTGGGAAGGATTTCACAGTCTTCCAGAGTTATAAGGGTGGGGGGAGTGTTTTAAAGTCTAAACTGTTCTTATTTTGGTACATTACTGAGAAGCACCCCTGAGGAATTCATGTTGATACTTAACTGCTAACAATGAACGTTTAAATATCAGTTTTTGTAACTGACTCTAACTGACCTATTCTTAATTGCCTTCAGCAAGGATCTCAAAAACAGAAAAGAAAAAAAACATAACAAAACCCATAGATGCCACATTTGGATCGTTTGGCTTTTAAATCCTGGCTGGCTTTCATGCATTCTTCGTTTGTCCCGTTTATTAATCGCGTGCCTGTTGTACGGCGCTTTTTCCAGGCGGGGCCATGTCCCCCTGGCTGCTCGCGGCTATAGCACGGCGGCGCTCTGACCCGCTGCGGTCAGTACTACGGCCTGGCGGGTAGCCAGAAAACGGGGGAATTAGGTCGAGCTTAACAAGGACTGTAAAATCGCTGCTGCGTCACGGGGAGCTGAGTAAAAGGAAAGCAGCCCGCCGACTGCATACTCCCCCAATTATGGTCTGGAATGGGGGGGGGGGTTCGCACTCAGCTGAGTAGCACCACACAGATGACACGGGGGAGGCTAGCAGGTACCCGTCAGGGCGGCCCCACCCCAGCATCGCAAAGACTCCCCTTATGAGCAACCCTGGTTATCCTAAGGACTCATATTTCACGTGTCTACTAAAAATACCACCCCCAACCCCACTGACACCAGACACAGGGGAGAATGGGAAATTCCTGTGGTAGGACCACCTCTCCCTCCATCAGCAGAATGTATGCAGTCCTGCTGTCAGAGCATCCATTTTTCAGACAAGAGAAGGGCCCTGGTGATCTGCTCGCAGGGCAGAGGGAGGCCGGACCCTGGTGACCTGCTCGCAGGGCAGAGGGAGGCCGGACCCTGGTGATCTGCTCGCAGGGCAGAGGGAGGCCGGACCCTGGTGATCTGCTGACCTTCTCTCTGTGTCCGGTCAGTTTCTTAAGAAAACCTGGTATTTAGCGGGCAGGTGGGTAGCTCCACGGTCACACGCCACGTGGCCACACCAGAACACAGTACAGAGCTCTGCCCACAAACGTCTGGGCTGGGCACGGCCTTGTTTTAAGATAACTGATTGATAGAGCTGACAGCCTAAAGAGAAAATACATTTTTACAAGATTGATTTTATCTCAAAACATCCATGACTTTTTAAAGTAACACAAGTAACTGCTGGTTAGTGGTCTCCTACTTCTGGTTAGTGGTCACCTACTGCTGTCACCTTAAATCACCTTTCTCGCTCACGTTTTAGACCAAATGTCCCTCATAGAATTAATCTCTCTGTAAAAACTATTGGTGTAACCTGGAAGTTTCCAGTTTCCCAGAACTCCCGCCTTCTGACCAGCGGCGCTCTGGTAATTATGGGGCTGATCACCAAGAGGCAGCATATCTTTACTGTCATTAGAGGTTCAGACAAAGGCTGCACTGTAGCGCGTTGAAACAAGACAAACAGCGTGAGCGTGGAGGTCAGCCGGAGGCGGGGTGGCTGGAGCGGATCCCAGCAGCCAGACTGTTCCCTGGAGGGGGGTTCGCGGCCACTCTCTTAGCTAGTTAGCTTGTTAGCTGGCCATTTCCTAATTGACCACGACGTGGACAGGAGGAATGGGGAGGGAGCCTGATCCCTGCTCCACCTCTGTTCACCAGGGACAGGGAGCTGCTGGCATGGAGCTAATGGCAAATGATTGATTGTGTGGGGGGGGGAAGGTGCAGCTTGATTGGCTGGACTCTTCCCCCCCCCGGGTCACAGGAAAGGAGGCCAACAGCTTTGACAGCATGCTTGGGGATCTGATCAGGAGCTGTGACGTCTCGCCGTCTCCCGGCAAGCTCCCCTGCTCAACTCACTTCATGGGCAAATATCCAGCCATTCTCCCCCCAGCCCTTGAGCTCCATGGTGCTTATCCCCAAAGCACCAGCACAGGTCTGGTATCGATCCACCAGGCTCACTAATGTGCTGCCGCAAGCGACCTCTGACACCAGGAAGTAGAATCCACACAAACTGTGTTCGAAACGAGCCATTTTTCCTCCTCGAGTTCCACTTTGGGACAGGAAAACTTTTTGAGGTCTGACAGACATGTCTGGAGTAACTCTCTTAGGTACCAGTTTAATTTAAAAAGGAGTTTTCTAAGATGCTAACAACACAGAGGGGTCAGACAGAAGGATTATAATGAGGAGGGTATGACAGCAGATGCTGCTGCATTCTCCCCGAGCAGCATCGCAGTCGCTAAGGACAGGTATGCGTTTGTTTTATGCCATATTAAATTTTGATTTTCTCATCAAGGCTTAATTACTGTTTAGATTGCTTCTTCTGACACATGAAAAACTTAAGTGGCCAATCAATCGTTTGAGTCATAACAACACGAACAAAGCAAACAGCTATCAGTGACGGTGTGGGGGTGGGGGGCAGATCTTACCCATCAAAGCACAGACAAAAGGAGAGTGGAAAGCGGCTGTGAATATTTAAACCATCCCCGTCTTGGATCCCCCTCCACAAACTGCATCTCCTTCTCCAGGAAAAGTCATGAGTGCTTTTTCAAAACAATGACATATTTATTCAAAGTAAGGGAGCGCTCAAGTGCCATACAAAGACTACAAAGGACTCTACATCACTTTAAATCATTAAATATATTACTACTGATTATTAATCATTGCTTCTTCTCAATGAATGATAATCAGTAATTAAAGAAATGTATTTCCAACCAAGACGCTGAAGCATTTACCATCCACTGACTAGAATTATAGCTAAGTGCACATGGCAACACAAAGCCTCAGCAAAGTCTGAAAAAAATCGATCAGATACTTTTTTAGCTACCATTCAAGTGGGGTCAGTGGTTAGGGACACATACTTGAAATGGAAAAATTGCTGGTTCGAATCCTCGCACATCAAAGTAATACTGAGGTACCCTAAGCAAGGTACCGCCCCCAAAAACTACTCCCCAGGTGCTAAATTCTCTGCCCCCTGCTATGTCACGATGTCACATATGGGTTAAATGCAGAGGACACATTTATTTGTTGCGCACTATGTGTTATGGTGTGTCAAGAATGACAACTAATCACTTTTCACTTCCCTATACAATGCATCAAATACTTTTTGAGTTATTGTGCTAACAGGATCAAGTGTTTGTGGTAGAGGACCCATCCCAAAACCATATGTTCTCCCCATTCAGGGAATGCAATTATGCAAATAAAGCAAAATACTACTGTTAAGCGATATGACCAGTTGACAATCAAACTTTGCATTAGAAATTCCATACATACTGGATTGTCATTTTAGGTTTACATGGGCCCTCTCCTGCACTCCCCGGGCGTTTGGGCCCTCTCCTGCACTCTCCGGGAGTTTGGGCCCTCTCCTGCACTCTCCGGGAGTTTGGGTCCTCTCCTGCACTCCACGGGCGTTTGGGTCCTCTCCTGCTCTCCACGGGCGTTTGGGTCCTCTCCTGCTCTCCACGGGCGTTTGGGTCCTCTCCTGCTCTCCACGGGCGTTTGGGCCCTCTCCTGCTCTCCCCGGGCGTTTGGGCCCTCTCCTGCTCTC
>JAODJX010000042.1:20815003-20825543 GCA_026776945.1 Isichthys henryi | reverse complement strand
AAGCTTCCCCCTCTGAATGTGAAGGGGGGGGGGGGGGGTCGGGGTGACCGACAGGCCCAGCTGGAGCACAAGAAGAGTCTCTCATGGCCCCTCCCAGCCCAAGGGGTTGTGTCAGGGGGGCCCAAGGTGTCCTAAGTTCTTACTGATCAGGGTGACTCGATTTTCTAGGATCCCGTTTCGTCACTTTTGGCCCCTAGGAAGCTGTGGTTTCTAAAAGCCGAAACAGAAACACCAAGGCGATTGTAGACAGCGCAGTTCCCGGCTTTGGCCCATTGCAAGGAGGAATGTTAATCTAATAATGGGATGTGTGGAGTGCTGAACTGTTCACAAGGACACGGTGAAGAGCCTCCGTCACACGCTTGCTCTGTGTGTGTGTGTGTTTGTGTGTGAGTGTGTGTGGCGCAGAGCCCCTGCTCGCTGAAGGGACCACGGGGAAGGCCTTAGAAATCCACAGGCGCTTGCTTCTGTAACCATCTGCTGCCTCAGTCTAGGTGCTTTAAGAATGTTAATCTTTTTTTAACTTTGCAAACACTTAGATACAACAGAGCGTTTAATAATGTGATGTGCCTCTGTATTCATTCCCTGGTGTTCCCTCATAAGAAGCAGAACAACATTTAAAAAGTATTCATGAATAATATTTTGCAGGTAATCTAGACCTACTTGTTCATTTTTACTGTCAGATGAGGCTGAGGAGCAGATGGTGGGAAGGTTAATGTATTGGAACACGCTGCAATTTGGCAGCTGAGCGCCGTAAGAGAAGCTGCAATCTGTTAAAACCGTCTTCGGCACTCTGCGTCGATGCGCAGGAGGAGCAGTCCAGTTCCTGACATCCCCACATCCCATCCTTCCGTGTTAACGTGCAAATTTGCACCAGACGAGCCAATTTAGGCTGGAAAATTACTTTTGCTCAAGAAAACGGCACACGGCGCTCAGAGAAGAACTCATCAAGTTTCTTGTGAATATTCTCCCTTGTGCTGGAAAACATGCAGTCAGCATAACACCATTCGGAGCATAATGCGTTAGCACTAAATGGAGATCTCAGTTGTAGGATGAAATCGTCACTCACAGCAGCTTTGCTAAAATTACAAACGGATTCAGCTCCTCTCTTTTGCCAAGTCCTTCTTGTCCAGACTTTTTAATGACCAAACCAGACTTTACGAAGAGGCAAATTCAATCCAAGGATAAATAGCTTGTGCTAAACATTGTACCACAGAAATGTTACATGGGCTCTTGAGTCAAGCTGGAAAGTTCTGGAGAAAGTCAGAATATTCCCAGCACTGACATTTTAGGAAGTTCATAATACATCTCTAGATAGGAATTGCATCATAAAGATTTTACACCCACCCCCACTTCTGTGAAGATGCAAAAGCAGACATAATTTAGAGGAAGTAGGAGGTTCGCTAGCAATGAACCCGAGTTCAGTGTTGCAGAGGAAGTATCTGCTGTCTTTTCGATGCTCGGTGAAGGCATGGCCCAGAGCCTGCTCCACAGCTTCAGGACCGTCCCGAGACTCCCAGGGCAAGCGATGCTACCACCCTGGTCTTGCCCATATATGGCAAAGTCCTGCTCCTTTGCTATGTCCGCTAAGTGCAAGTCCCAAGTCCTCAAGCCCCACCTCCTCCTCCTCCTCTTTCCATCAGAGCCAGGGCTCCTCTGGCCTCTCAGATGGCGAAACAGCTGCCCTTTCTAACAGGAAAGGTCAGACACAAAGCCCCGACCTCGTTGTTCTCCCTCTGAGGAGCGCAGGAAATTCCGTGACTCAGCGATTCAGATGTCGAGCTCAAACCGACACCCACGGCACGACAAACATTTGTAGTTATACACAAAGGAGAAGCAGCAACAAAGAATGAATGGGCTTGACTCATTTCTCTTCAGATCTAGCAACCGTTCAATATGGTACCTATAGCAGCACTACAGATTCATCCTTGCAAAACCTAACCCAAGTCAAATCACCACACAGCAAGTTCTGTCTCCCATTATTAGTGACAAGTTCACAATTGCAGAAAAATCTCTGGATCTGGCAGCCGAAGTTCTCTGTAAAATGGCCTAAACTGACACACCGATATGGTTCAGTGACTGTTTACACTATCCATCCATTTTCCAAACCGCTTATCCTACTACTGGGTCATGGCGGATCCGGAGCCTATCCCGGAAGAGCCATGTTATCACAATGATTTAAATCCTACAGCTCATTGATAAAAATAAGAGCAAGGTGAAGGGCTTCAAAGGTTTAGTGCATTGCAACCAATATGTGAGATGTAATTACAGCACGGACAAGCACAAGAAACACTGGGAAAAAGAGACCTGAATGGAGAAATGTAGACTGGCCTCCACACAATGGCTTCCTGTGATGAACGCTGACGGGTACAAAATGACCCCACTGTTCCAGTGAACTATCAGTCCATTAACTACAACTCAGAGTCGCTGGACACACCCCTATTCTGCCAGTACGGGGTACGACTTTCTACCCGGCTGAGTTTGGGGAATAGCTGCCGATATGTGTGACTTTTCCATTTACAAACTATTTTGCTCCAGTGCATGCGAGCGATTAACACGGCAGTGATGCGTTTTCACCAGAAAGCAGGTTTTCCTTTCAGAAAAAAGAAAAAAAAAAAACATTTTTTAACGCTCTGGTGGATCCTGCTACTTCGCCTCAGCAATAAAAAATGTAAATGTATGTTAAACACATAAAAAATAGATGTCGCAAACTCATTCGATGGTTGTCATGGAGACACAGGAGAGCGAGAGGCACACATATGCTATTATGGATGTGAATGTAAGTGTGAGGGCAAGGGGTGTGTGTGTGTGTGTGTGCGTGAGACTGGGGGATAAAGTGAGAGAATAAACAAAATCTGGCAATTTCACACCAAAGTAATTACACACATTTATGGGGGGGGGTTCTTAGCCGAGAGAAGGGACAGGGCAGGGAGTTGGGAGTCATTGTTGAGCAGGAGATTTATAAGGTCATGGGAAGTTTACGGAGCCCCACTGTCACACTAAGACAGCCAGGGTGGTGACACAGTCACTCCCGCATCACAGCTCCACTCTCCATTGTGCCAGGGCAAGGTGCATGAACACTGACTCCATCGCTGGCCCAGCCTGAAGCTCCTCAGCTACGCAAATGCTCGTCTCTGTTTGTTCCCTCTAACTAAGGTATCTGTTTGAGTGCAGAGTCTGGTCAAGCTGAGCCTGAGGAACGTGGCTAGATGTGGGAGGAGAAGTAGGTCAACTGCAGCTTTAGAGTGGGAAGCAGAGGAGCTGTGTGCCATGAGAGCCCCCATCCCCCAGTGCCACGGAGAGCTGAGCAGGCAAAATCAATTGGGACCTCTGGTAACAGGAATCGACGGAAAATGAAGAAATACAATAGTCTGACAGAATTGTCTGATTGAGCCATTAGCAAACTTGACAGAAAGGATCATCACCAAGACTGACTGAACCATTACCCAGCTGGGCAGAAGGGATCATCACCAACTCTGACTGTACTGTTAGTGATTTGGGCAGAAGAGATCATCACCAAGTCTGACTGTACCATTAGTGATGTGGGCAGAAGAGATCATCACCAAGGCTGACTGTACCGTTAGTGATGTGGGCAGAAGAGATCATCACCAAGTCTGACTGTACCATTAGTGATGTGGGCAGAAGGGATCATCACCAAGTCTGACTGTACCGTTAGTGATGTGGGCAGAAGGGATCATCACCAAGTCTGACTGTACCGTTAGTGATTTTGGCAGAAGAGATCATCACCAAGTCTGACTGTACCATTAGTGATGTGGGCAGAAGAGATCATCACCAAGGTTGACTGTACCATTAGTGATGTGGGCAGAAGAGATCATCACCAAGTCTGACTGTACTGTTAGTGATTTGGGCAGAAGAGATCATCACCAAGTCTGACTGTACCATTAGTGATGTGGGCAGAAGGGATCATCACCAAGTCTGACTGTACCATTAGTGATGTGGGCAGAAGGGATCATCACCAAGTCTGACTGTACCACTAGCAACCTTGGAAGAATGCCCCATTTTCTAGGGGGAAAAATCTCCAGTAGTCCAAGAACATTTAAATTAACATCATTAAAAAGTTATTTTTGCATTCAGAATAACTGTTGAAGAATCAATATATACAACTCCACAGAATTCAGATTACGATAAGATACAAGGATATATTTATTCTGCACGATGCATCTGGAGTTTTATGTTGTCCCAGTGCAGTGGTGGACTGGCATCTCAAATTTGTATAAACTGCATCAGTAAGTAGAAGATAGATGGATGCAATAGAAAATAGTCTGAGTATCTTTCCTGTAGAAGGAACAGGTGCTGAGGAAGGTTAGAAATGCAAAGCAAACATCTTGAGCTAATTCAAGGAAAAGCTAAAAGAATTTTCACAGACATGTCATAATGTGAGAAAACAGTGAATCAATCGCAGAAGGACTAGATCCATATTCTTCAATTCTCACTCACAAGTGGGTTTTCTATTGGTTTCAGTTCGATATCATAAAATATCACTATTTCGTCAATAAGAAACTGGAAATGTGATAGAATTCAAAATCAAATCACTATACTGACAAGATTGGTATACCAAACACATCTAGAGGAGCTTCATAAACACTGTTACAGCGAGAATAACTGGCCTCAGGTCCAGTACCTGTTCTCAGAAACCACCGTGAACCCCTGTGAGGTAAAGCTTAACCAGGCCTTCAGCTGGCAACGGATGCACAGAAAAACTACATGAGGAACGCGGGCACACAAACAGCTCTGTGGCACAACACAGGAGGCTGAGGTACTTCCAGAGCAAAGACCACCCCCTCGTGAATATCTAGTTAACTTGTGACAAAACTCTGTGGGGTCTGTGTGCAGGTCAACCCAGCTAAAGGACTGCTCTGCTGATTGCTACTATAACGCATCCCTTCTCCTCCCAACATTCCTGAAGTTCTGACCTCCAACATACCACCTCCAGGAAACCGATATCACTCTAATGGCTAGAGCGGAGGAGAGGATGCTGGCCGGAATTTCATCTATAAGACTGTGACCATAAAACATGAGTTCAGCTCAGACACTTGAATGGCCAGTTAGAGCTGGAAGGGCAGGGGCAGCTGTGAAGCAGACGATCGTCACTTTCGGATGAGCCAAGCATGATGGAGCAGGAACGGGCCACAAGGGGCAGCAGTGAGGACTGGGGGGTGCTTGGATGGCTCCGTTACCTGCATCACCATCTGCTGCCAGGCCAGGCTCTGGGTGCCGCTGGCCGTGGGGGGTAGGGTGCCATGCTCCAGCTGCAGGGAGACGGTGCGCCGCTCCTCCTCCAGCGCACGGGTCAGCCGCTCGAAGCGGGCTTCCTGCTCTTTAACCGAAGCCAGGATGCTGGCGGTGGAGCGCACGTCACACTCCTCCATGGCCCAGCGCCCACACAGTCTGGTCTTGGGTAGGGAGGGGGAAGAAAGGGGGCACAGGGTCATGGGGCTACTTCTTCCACACCACACCCTCGGAGGTGTGTAGCTAGAAATTCCACCCTCCCGGCCCTATTATTTTTAGATAATATGTATGTAAGGGTCCCTATAACGTGCTGAGCCCCCTGAATTTGCCAGGGCATCCATGCCCCTACTGCACCCCTGATAGGATGTATGATGAAGATTTAATATCATACTTGACTATCTCTGCAACTGAAATGGCTGGACCCATGACCCTGGCAAAGATCACTGTTTATCTATGCGTTTATAAAATCTTAAGATGGATATATTGTTCACCATGACACATTGATGTTAAATCTTTCGAACTTTTCAATGTAATAAAATTCAAGGGCACGCCGATACATACATGCAGGCACAAACTTGCCAGAAGATGAAGTACATATGGACACATGGAGCTTACATGAGGAAGGGTGGCATCTCACACACTGAGCACACGGACACAGTTGGATTGGAGTACAAACACCAAGTGCTTAACTCTTAGCATGTGGTAGCATAATAGCTAGCAGAGTACAGACACTGAGGGCTAACTTTTAGCATGTGGTAGCATAATAGCTAGCAGAGCACAGACACTGAGCGCTAACATTTAGCATGTGGTAGCAGAATAGCTAGCAGAGTACAGACACTGAGCGCTAACTTTTAGCATGTGGTAGCATAATAGCTAGCAGAGCACAGACACTGAGCGCTAACTTTTAGCATGTGGTAGCATATTGGCTAGCAGAGCAGACACTGAGCGCTAACTTTTAGCATGTGGTAGCACAATAGCTAGCAGAGCACAGACACTGAGCGCTAACTTTTAGCATGTGGTAGCATAATAGCTAGCAGAGCACAGACACTGAGCGCTAGCTCTTAGTATGTGGCACATAAACTGTTAACAGGCACGTGCACCTTGCTGACAGCACTGGCTGTTCTGTGATTGATGGTGGAGGGACAGTGTGTGTGTGTCTGTGTGGGGGGTTACAATCATCCAATAAGACAGACATTCAAATAGAAAAATGGGGGCTGATACACACCGGTTGTATTAGTAGTTTGAGAGGTTAGAGCAGAGACATCCCTCACTACAGATAGAGAAGCGGGATCAGGGGACAGGAGGACCAGAGTGCTGAAAGAGAAATGCAGAGAGAGAAAGAGAGAGAGACAAAGGGGGGAAAGGAGAGAGACAAGGGTTAAATCGGAGGTTAACAGAGAAACAAAAGCCATGGTCCCCTCCTCTGAGAGCCCGACTCCAAAACGATGATCATCACCTCCACAAACACAAAGGGTGGGGTTGTGGTGTGACCACAGAGGCTGGAGAAGCTGAGCCCAGTTGATGAACGGAGACACGAGGGAGACGCACACTCTTGGGAGGGCGTGTTGGCCTCGGGTTTGAGTCACACTCCCAGGAGGCTGTAGCAGCCCCAGATTTGAGTCACGACTGCACACGGATCAGGGAGACCTGCAGGCTGTCTGTAAGTTCCCGTATAGTGGGGTTCTGATGCCCTGATAAGCAGGTCCTCATTCAAAAGGCTCCCGCTGCCTACATACCCACAGTTCTTGGGAGGGGTGGTATTCTATTCTCTTCTTGCCTTCCAATACATGGCTTTCAACTGACATGATGACACTAAATGACAAGAAGGCTTTTGCCCCTTTAAACAAGGATTATTTCTGTTAGGCCTATTTTAGCCAAAGGGAATTCCAGCCCAAATACCCAGCTGGACTCGTCACTGGGGCAACCAGTTCTACACTTAAGGGTACAACAGCATGTCCCAGGGTCTAAAACTTCTAAAGCATGTAAGGATACCCAGCGTTAAACATTAAGGACCGTAAAAATCCAGAAAGCAGCTACTCCGCCACGACGGGGTTACTGGGCTTTTAAGACTCAGTGCCTTTGTGGACGATATGGCGACTGTAAATTAGCTGTGGAGCGTCAAAGGCATGTCAGCGGTGCCCAGAATGCGTGCCGTCAACGCCGCGGTTTTGGGAATAGATCAAAGCATGCTGGGAAGGAGTCTGAGGAGCCTCTCCCCAAGAAACGGGAGCTCACTGGCCGACACACGGCAACGCCGGGGCTGATGGGAAGCAGCCAGCCGTTCAGCCCCGGCTTCGCTCAGCGGCGCGGGGCCCGTGTACCAGGGCTTTGGATTACACAGACAAAGAGGCGTTGTATTTACGGAACAGGGCAAATGAGGCAAAATGCACACCGTGTCCCTCCAGACTGCCCGGGAATCTGTGATTCCCTTAAACTGAAAATGCTGTTAATGGATGAGAGGAACACTGCGTACATTCCCTCTCCTCTACGGCTCAAAATGAAATGCAGAGATTTCACAGGAGTGTGCTGGGCTGGACTTTCCCCACAAGAATAAATGCCTTTCAGCACACACCTCTACCTAAAAACAGACAGCTTAAATTTTACTCACAGGCAGGTGTACCTTAAGCACTGTTCGGAGCCGAGACAGCATTCTTCCAGTTCCCACAGAAGGAAAAAAAAAAAAAAAACAAGGGTAGAATCCCTGGGTCCCTTCAATACCGCATTGCTACAGTGGGATGCAGAGCCCCCACCCCTCTGCCCCCCATTTAAATGAAGGAGCGTCCTGGAGCTCGACACCAGCATCACCGAGAAGCAACGTGGTGAGAGAGCCCCGTATCCAGATGCTGCCAGCCGGGGTCCTCAGGACCTGGGGGCTATCAAAACAGAGACCAACACAGCTCCATCATCACAGTCACTGTACTCTCACCAAGCGATCAGTCGCCTCCCTTGACTGTTATTATCATTTAAATTAGGTCCTTGTGCAAACACACCTGGGGCCTGGTTGAAAATGGCAGTCTTGTGGGGGGGGGGGGTATTACTTAAAAACATCTGCTCCCCCCATAGAAGTGCTGGGTCTGTTTCCCACCTGAGCTCTCAGATGCTGAGCTTGCTAGGACCACACTGGACCATTCTGTGATTAAGACCCTTCTTGCCAGGGGTCTAGGAACCAGGGAAAGGGAGAATGCCCCCCCCCCGTATTTAATTTAGCTTCATTCATCCAGCCCGGCACACAGACCAATGTATTTAAATTATTGTGCCCCCCTGTCTCAAATGCTCTCCTACACCATTGCTCCCCACCTCACACCAATATAGTCAGATGTGGGGTAACTGTCATTGTTGGACCTCACAGGTCGGAGTCCATCATTACGGTGGACAAACAGCTAGCTAGGATGGAGACAATGGAAACTCAAGCCAGAGAGGGGGCTGAAATACCTGATTCTACACACCATCAATCATCCACCTGAACAAAGGCGGGCACACCCACTCGGAGCCTGAGCATTGGTGTCAACTAAAGATCAGCCCAGCGTGAGGACATCCACACACACACACCCTTACTTCCGCTTGAGCACTTAAACATGACCAGTGGCTGTGATTCACTTTCATCAACAAACCAAAGCAGAACAGAAACACTCAAAAATTACAAACATTTATGTACAACAAATAACCATTTTAATCAGCATATCAGTGCTGCATGTACTCTGAAGGAAACTGAAGCCCAAAACCAGATTATTAACACGTCTCATTTCAACTGAAATGATTTGCTAATCCTAAAGCCACAATAAAAAAAATGTTTCAGATGGTAATGAAGGCAATGATTTTAAAACATTGTTTATCTGTAGGGGTGAGAAACTAGGTGCAATTCAATGGGAGGAAGGCGTAATTACTGACTGACGGAGCACAAAACCCTTCAAAGGCCAAAATGTCTGAAGAATGAGCAGCGCAGTGGATGTTTCCGTTCGCATTTGTGTATGGCAGTTTCTCAGGAAGAAACGGGGGGTGTCGTCAGCCATTAGTCTGACCTCAAGCCACCCTGAAGAAAAAAAACTCTCCAAAAAGACCCTAGAACATAAACAACTGTACAGATATGAATCACGTGCTGATAAATGCTGCCACAAAGTGTCCCTCACAATGAAAAGCAAATAAATGGAGAGGAACAAAAGCATGAAAATCCGCAGCGGCTGCATGAATGATGAAAGGCCGGCCGTACCTCTGATGCGATGCGAACCCGGCCGCACCGTTTCGGCTACAGCTGGCGGGCGTCAGCGGCACACCGAGAGAGTTCGGCCTGGTGCGACGGCTGTGTGGGAGAAAGGGCCAAATTTGGCCATCACTGGCACGTCACCTGCACAGACAATAATGCCGCCGGCCAGGGTATATTTGCGCCGGCCCTTTGAGTGAAAGGAACCTTCATCTTTGTTCTTTTAAAGGAACGGGACTGTCATTTTCCTACACACTAGGGTGACAGCTTCTTAAAGACATCACGCACCAGAAGGGGGCGACACCGAGACGAGTGTCATCAGGAGTAACCCAGCAAAAAGGTCATTCCGTCCACCCACATGAACAGCCATCTCCAAAAACCATGGCTGTACCCACAGGTCAATTTCAGAAACTCCATTCTAATGACTTTCTATGTAATTCTGTGGCCGCCATTAAACTCCTCCCTCTGATGTCTCTCTCCAGATTTCAGGACAGAGCAGCTCTGGACAGCACAGCTTTTCTGGGAAAAAAAACAAAATGCAGGCTGATCTATCCAGTCATCTCTCAGCTATATTGCTCCCAAAAAGACAGCATGTTAACTCAGGGGTCTGAGGTCATTGTCCTCATGCAGTGCGTCAGGCGGGGCTTGTCTTGGGTGACTTCTGAAAGCAACAATGACAGATTCATCATTCGTCACTACGTGTGTGCATGGAAGAGGACTGTGGGGGCATGGCAGGGGTGTCGAATTCGGCACAGGCACACAGACACAGACATACAGACAGATACATACTGCCATTCAGGAAGTCTCATTTGTTTGGATATTTCAAATCTCATTCTCAGAGATTAATTTCTTCAGGAGTTGAATTTAATAAATGTCAGGACCCGTTCCCACCCAATACTGAGGACCTTACTCCAAACCCCTACTGGCCCTTATGCAAAGAGAGGTTTTCTGAACTCTGAAATAAACAAATTTCCATTAGTGTCTGTGGGTTTATGAAACAGTACCAGCAGTCACCCCCGCGGCGCCGGGGGGGGGGGGGGGGGGGGGGGGGGGGGGGGGGGGGGGGGGGGGGGGGGGGGGGGGGGGGGGGGGGGG
>JAODJX010000042.1:20794136-20804654 GCA_026776945.1 Isichthys henryi | reverse complement strand
ATAAAATCAATTTCATTTGTCTTTTGTGTGGTTCCATTTTTTATTAAATTTCCTCTGTAGGCCCTCTGCACAGCCCCCCCCCCCCCCCTTGGAAAGGCAACATCCCACAACAGAGCCCTAAGTCTCGAACAGAGGGAGACGTGGAGGCGGGCCGACGCCCCAGGTCCATCTGAAAATAAGGCGACAAGCATCACTGGGCAGGAAAGCTGAAAGGCAGAGCGGCGCGGACATGCTCCAACGGGGTGGTCGCACGCCCCCCAGGGACAGGGCTGCTTCGGCTCAGCAGACGGAAAAATTGTCTCCCATTCAGTCCAGGAAGAAAGCAGAGCTCAGTGCTGAGCCCGTTAGCATTCTATGCTAACTCCAAAGCAGTGACCCGGGCCACAGGATGGGGTTTTACCGCGCTTCTCATCACCACATCTGGGCAGGTGTGCTTCTCTGCAGGCCCACATCACGGGGAGAACCCCCCCCCCCACACACACACACATACACATCAGCCATAAAACTGCAGCCAGATATTTGATCTCTCAGCATGGGATTCAGCTGTCACAGAAAAGCAGTCTGTACGTGTTCAGGGATGCTGACCCTTATATGGGCCCCCAGGTGCCCCCCAGGACCAGCAAGAGCCCCTGATCACGCTGAAATGGACATCGCTCCTGACACAGGCCTCTGGAAGGCACCTCCACGGACGGTGGGGGTCAGGAGAAGCCCGAAAAATGGGGCTGACTCAGCAGGAGTGTGATGTGTCAGTAAAAAGTATGTTTGACCATTGCTGGAGATATTAAAAACCATCAATGGGAGTGAGTTCACACAATGAGTTATAAGACAGATTACAGTTTCATTTTCCTTACCCAGGTTTTAAGACGTGTATATATGTACGGATGTTTCACTAGGTAATCTGTCTGTCTGGGATAATTACCAGGCACTGTGCCGTTAAGAGAAATTATTACCGGCAGGATTCCTCTCCCGAAACATGAGGCCCTACGTGTTACTGAAGAGAGAGCAGAGAGATTCACTACAATATTCACACACACACACACACACACACACACACAAGGTCTGTGTCTTTTTGGGGACTGTGAATTAATTTCAACAGGCATAACACTAATCCTAGCTACAACAACCTTAATCCCTACCTAGCAGCATAAGTAACCAAACAAAATAGGAGACTTTCGGCATTTTTAGTTTTTTGATTGCAGTCATAGATTTTTATAAAATTGAATTTCCCCTTTTGGGGACTGAGAAAATGTCCCCATAATATCATATATACATGACCGCACGCAGACACGCACATTTAGGCATCTAGTGTAAATATATTGGAGGGATATTTATATCATTACTAACTACATTACTGAAAAACACATAGTGAAACACAATAAATGTAAACAAAGTAGCCCGGTCTTCCTCCAAGCGTGTTTATCTTTAAAAAGACTGTACTTCAGATAATTAAAATGAGAAAACAGGCAAACTGGCCCAAATCCCAGTTCTGATGAGACTGTCCTCATGTATGATCTACACCCATGTGAGCATTTTTCTGAAGAGGCTCTAATTAGTCCTCTTCCTGAACCTCCCCATCCTCAAATAAACAAACATGTTTTGTTTTGTTTTTTAAACCATCAGACACAGAATCCTTATCTATAAAAGAGCACAGTCATCCTTAACTACCATGCTATTTCCATCAGCCATTGAGACATGCCCACAAAGACACACTTACATATGGATACACCCACATATGGATACACTCACATATGGACAAGCCCACACCGAGACACACCCACTCGCAAACACGCCCACACCGAGACACACCCACTCGCAAACACGCCCACACCGAGACACACCCACTTGTGGACACGCCCACACAGAGACACACCCACTCGCAAACACGCCCACACAGAGACACACCCACTTGTGGACACACCCACACAGAGACACACCCACTTGTGGACACACCCACATAGAGACACACCCATTCATGTTAATTTGTGTGTGAAGAGGGGATCTGCAGTTGAGTCTGGGCTGCTGTCTGTGACTGACTCGCTGAATGTATATTCATAACACAGCTACCTGTAAACTGTTGCATATTTAATAATATTTAAATGGATTTTAGTATAAGAGGAGTTTGCCAGTGGAATGTTAAACTACATGAATAATAACATCAAAGTGCCAAACAATATTGGACTTCTTTGATGTGCTGTATCTTGCAAGTCCTTTACGTTGTGACAGCATAATTACAAGCAAATATAAATCACCCAATATACAGTTATCCTGCAAACCACCACAACACCGGTAATTACAGAAACATGGTATCCGAGCACAGAACCTCGATCCCAGTTCTGAAGTGAACATGCCGGGCTGAGCCAGCTTCAGCGCCGTTTATAAGGAATACATTTCGCCATGCTTTGGTGGGGTTTAAAGGGCCGTCTGAACAGCATCATAAAAGTTTTATTCATGCGACGCGTGTAAAACCTTCAGAGAGACGTTCGCATAGAGAGTGAACAAGCAGAATGAATCCTGAGCCTCATTCTGTGGTAATGAACCTCATTAGCCACGAGGACAGTCCAAGCACTGAAATGACTTCACACATACAAGGATGTGTGTTGTGCCTGTAAAGCACATCGCTGGCTGAAGATGGAGCTTTGACGGATACTTTCTAACACCGCAGGGCGTTTACATCCTCCCCCTTTACAGCGGGCACAGCAGGCACAGCAGGCCAGGGCCCAAGCCTCACCAGGCAGCCCGAAGAACATCCAGACAGGGAAGACTTGCACCACAGATCCTGGGATTAGTCCTGGCCGCCAGCCCTCCCACCGCCCCCCTATTCATCGGCCTTGCTTCGCATTCCAGTCTAACCCCCAAAAAATCAGTCGCTCCTTCATGGACACGATGCACCCAGAACCCCCCTGAAACCCTAAAATCTGCAGAGATGGGGATCTCACTGGCAGGCCTCAGCAAATGACTGCAGCTTCACAGAGAGGCAGAATCCCACCAGCAGTCAGTAATACCAGAATTCCAGGTTGTCTTGGCAACCCTGTCGGAGGAAGCCTTTGAAAATGCCTTGGATTCATGTGCAGGAACCTGCAAGACTTCACAGTCCAAGCCCTCGCAATCAGACAACCCCATCTGCTGGACCAAGGTCTAATGTCATTGGCTTGAAGAGCAGAATAGACACATTAAAAATAAGAGCTTCACCATAATGCAGACAGTGTCGTTGTCGTCGTCTCTCCCCCCCCCCCCACCGAAATGGAGAGGATGGGATGGAGAGAGGTGGGACAGAGAGAGGAATAGATAGGATGAGAAACGTCGCCGGGTGCCGTACCCTCAGTAAGACCAGGCCATCCAGTTCACAACACACAGAAAAACAAAATGATCCCCAGTGTCACTGGTAAGGTGTCACATGCCTAAGGACTCAGACCAGCAACTCGGTGTTGTTTCTATGGCATATCAGTTTTTAAAAGAGCTGTGCCTCAGCCCCATGAGAAGGAAACTTTAATGCGCTCTCCAAAAAGGAGAGAGCGCCCCCATGTGGAAGGAGGGAAATGACAGCCACGATGGGTAGGCCAGTCCCCATTACGCCCCCTGCTGCCAGCGTACACAGAGGACATTTAGCTAATAATGGCTCCCCCCACCCCCCCAGGACATATATTTGCACCTCCAAACTGACTATTAATTGAGCTTTTCATAAATTAACTCCAGAGATTTAATTAAAACCCGACTTCGCCTTAACTGACAAGAGGTTTAGCGATGACCTTATTTTTTAATCACCGTGAGGGGACAAGCGAGAAGTGCAGCTGCCGTTTATGGGGCCCGTCTTAATGTTATCACTGTTTTTTTTTTTAAATCATCTAAATATATTTACCAAAGGAAAAGACACACTGACCCCACTTTTATTCCAGAGAGAGTCTGCCTATCCACAGCCATTAGGAAAGACACTAAGGAGGTCTGAGGAAAGCACCAAACCATGGGAAAGCAGGAAGGGACCAACGAAGATATTCATTAAATGCAAAGGTGGCGCAGTTTGCACCCCTAGCCCCTCGTCTGGAAGCCCCGCCCCCTGGCCGTTGGCTGTGGGTATCCCTGAGCGAGGTGTTTACCCTACCCCACTCCAGTTTGATGTTCAGCTGCAGAAGTGGGTCATAAACTGCCAGCCGCTTTGGATGGAGGTGTCAAATGTAACAAGTCCGAAGTAATTAAAATCCCCAGTCACATAACTCATTTGTTGCGTGTCAGATTGCACGAAATCGCAACAGGAAGACTCGCAGGCAGGAAAAGACGGCGTCTCACATATACACCTTAGACCAAGCCAACCGGGAGCTCCCTCACGTAGGCACAGGAGCCATGCATCACAGCCATGACAGACGGATGGCAATCTCAAGTTTCTTGATAATCATTGCAAACAGCTTGGAGCCAGTCACACCTAAAACGACCGTGCGGCTGGGGATAACCCTCACACCACAGTGTACACAAACAAAGATAAACGACAGCAGGTGCCGTACCCTCACAGCACAGTGTACACAAACACAGAGAAACGACGCCGGGTGCCGTACCCTCACAGCACAGTGTACACAAACACAGAGAAACGACGCCGGGTGCCATACCCTCACAGCACACCCTACAGCATCCGCGATTCATTATTGCACCTAGACATGAGATAACGCCAAATGTCACCCCCCTCACTAAAAAAACACACTGCCTTCATTTGGAAGGCTTGTAATTTTCTTTCAGTTTGGACGAATAAACCAAACTAGCACCAAAACCAAGAGGGAGCTGCTCATCACAAAATAGTCAAACCTCAGACAGGTCTAGGTTCCACAGAGGTCTCTGATGGACCCATCTCAAGGTGCTAAAATATTCATGAGGGCGCTAACGGCCTTTTAAAAGAGCCCAGGGTAACAGACAGCAGCTTTATGACTGCACGAGAAAATGCTTGTTTCTGAACACAAGTCTCAAGTTTCCTCAGAAAAAAAAGACTTAAGAGAATTTCCACTAATTAATGTGTCAACAGGGGCAGTAAAACTTTGACCACAAATATTACTGAAGGGAAATCTGGTCCCCTAAAGGTGGGTGCCGGGGCCACATTTAAGCAGAATAAAAACGATCAAACCTTAAAAAAAAAAAAAAAAAAAACCAATTAAACAGTACCTTACCTGAGTGGGGGGGGGGGGGGGTTAAGCTTGAGAGATCCGCTGCAGTCAATCAGATAATGGAAAGCTGACAGTGCTGATGGCTGTAAAAGATTGTTCAAAGTGCATTTGTTTTGAAAATGGATCGATTTTCCATACATGATGCCTGACAGGCCCATACGTCTTTGGGTTCCTCCTCGCTTCAGCAAATCTAATTTAGATAATCACACGGGACGTTGGCCCCCTCACTCTGTCGCAATGTTTATAACCCGCGTCCATCCATCTGGACCACTCAATCCCACAGAATAATTAAGCATATTCTAAAACGAGGGGAAGACGGATGGCCACTCAGGGGGCACGCTGGGGGTGGGATCACACTGCAGCCCCCTCAGTCTGTTTGCTGATTAACAGGGCTTTGGTCATAGGTATCATCACACTGCTCTAAATAAGGGAGCAACGACCTGAGAACATGTAATCTGGAAAGTAGCACGGGCTGCCGCTGACCCTACGCAGGCTAAGAATAGGGAACACCCCCTCCCAGACCCTCCAGCTCCCCCATCAAGATTATTGTTAAGGAGACCGGATCAGGGGAGATTACTGCATCGCTTCGAAAAAATGACCCTGTTCAAATACTGCCCCAGTCTTCCCTAGGTAACTCATAATGCACTTGTACTGTATAGTTAGCAAAATAAGAAGCAGCACATTACTATGGCACGTGATAGCGCTGCATTTAAAGTAATCGCAAAGTGCTTTGCCCAGATTGAGCAGCTTGTTGCCTTGTGACAAACAGCTGTGCGCATTCTCTACACACTACGCAGAAACCTGCAGCTCTGCATGAAAACACTCTCCTGCCATTGGATGATACTCCTGTCTATAATATGTGCTAAGCAGAAGGTCATCTCTGACTGTCCAATGGGGATCTTTCAGGGGCAGGCATTTTAAAGACAGCCCAGCCAACACCATCTCAGTACCCCAGCCTAGAAGCCCCCCCAGCCCCCTACAGTTCACCATCGTACTCATGCCCCTCCCCTGGTCGGCTTCCACTCACCAGATGAGACACACCCATAAAAGTGTCAGTGGAGGTTGGCATCCACTAGACCGGGGCCACGTCAACAGGTGCGGCGTTAAACCTGAACGACCAGATCCCACACACTTCAATATTATACACTTTTCATTTTTAAAGTACACATTATGAATTAAAAAGACTGAACTTCTTCAACTCAAACCTGGTTTTTATTTAGGTCAGAAGACTGGACTTACTAAATAAAACCTTCAGATGTTCAACGTCTGATATTTCCAGAGATCATTTAACTTCGGACACCCAAGCAGGTCAACAAGCGGACACAAACTGACGTCCCTTCAGACCAGGAGAAGGTTTAAAGCCATGTACAGTATGCATCTTTGTAGACTGCATTCATCCGCTCGGGCTCTGACACTGAAATCAGCATTACGGCCCAGCGACCCACCTGCTGTGTGCTGCAAGCTTGTTAAAATTTCGCCCTTTCATCCTCTCGAGGATGCCTTTTCCCTAGAGAGCCTGGATTTTATGGTGAACAGGAGACCTGATCAGGGAGATGTGCTAACCTTGGGCCTGAGAGAGAGGAGACTGAAACCTTTTAAAAATCTTTCTGCGAAGGAAAATACCAGGTCATCTACATGGTGACCATGGTGACAGAGGAACAGTCGGGACTGTAGGTCACCCAGGCTGAAGAATGAGCCAATGGGAGGTCTTCCTTAAGGGAGCGGTGCTACACTTCACACAACAAAACATAAAATGGTGGAGAGGAGCAGGAGGGGGTTTAAGAAAACAGCACGGCGTACAGGAGGAGTTACTGCAAAGTACTTTAATTAATTAAAGGCTTATGTAAATGAGGACAGAGTTGGACAGCTGTAGAATGTAAACATGACCCACAGTGTTGAATACTGCCTTCAAAAAAAAAATTGCAGTTCCCCCACTGAGGTTCACAGAGGAAAAACATTAAACATTAAAATTAGGTTTGAAATCCAGCATTTTAATCCCTCAAACAATGTAACAAAGGGAGCCAACGAGGGAAGAGAATGCTGATGGGAATCTGTGCTCGGAATGTTCTGGAAACACGGATCCAGCTGCTGCCTTTCCAGGATACAATGCCATGCTCTTAGCCCGAGTCACAAAACACGTCAGCTCTTGCCTTTCGGTGCTCTCGTAAAAATTCATATATAGATATATTTATAAATAACGAGGCCGCATCGATTTCAGATTTCTGGATGTCTGGTGGAGGCTTTGTAATGTCTGTGCACCTGTGAGACCAGGGGACGCAGAAAAATGGAGTCCTGAAAAAGAAACAGCTTTGATAAACGGAGGGTAGGGTTAGGGTTAGGCAGGAGGTTAGGGTTAGGGTTAGGGTTAGGCAGGAGGTTGGTTGTGGTGCTGGGGGTCAATATAGATCCTGTAATATTTATAAATTAGAGAGGTCATGAAGGGGGGCACACATGAATTCCGCGAAATCGATCTTCATCACGGCGTGTCTCGGGACTAGACCGGCATGGTTTAGATTGGCGGCCTTTTGCCAAGTGGATCAGAACCTGGAACATTAGAACCTGGAGATTAAGACTCCTCTGCCATATTATTGGCACCTAACCTAACCAAGCAACATGGGGGGGACGTATAAACTCCACAGCCACAGAGGACGAGTCGAACCCTCAACCCTGGAACTGTGTACCACCCCACAGCTACCACACTGCAGACAGCAACAGAATTTTTTTTTTTTTCCCTTTCCCCCCACCCACCCCCATCGATGGAGTGTAGCACAGTCCTGGGGACAGCTTAAGATAATCTATGAATGGACGGAGGGTCACTGTCGCCCCCTGGGGGGAGGGGTGTGCCACTACAGTGTACACCAATACTTAACAGCGGTTATATGGAAAACAGACACGGCAGGAAACGGCGGCATCGTGCTCTAAGCGGATTCGCTACTGATGAGCACAGCACACGCCACGACCCCCCACCTCCCCACCCCCGGCAGCTCAGCTATGAAAGTGGTGTCACAGCGTGAACCCGGAGTACAATGACTCTTTCAGGGTAAAACTATGTGATGTGCCAAATTCCACCCCCCCCCAGAAAAAGCAGGGTGACGTGAATACAAACACTGTGTCCTCAAATGAAGTGTCGGGAGTTTTTCAACTCAGACACTGCACCCCCTCCCCCTATCCGATATCCACTTAAACCATAACCCACAGCCTGCTGGGCTGGCCTCCTTCCAATGGGAGGGGGGGAAATAAAGTGTAGATCCCAAACACAGCAATAACACATGGGAAAATGAATTCTGGTATGCAGAATTACTGTGTAATAAAATAGCACAGTGTGATGCTGTTACGGTCCACGTAAATGCAACACACTATCCGAGGTTTACAAAGCTGCGATGCGAGAGAGATGGACTTCTGGGGAGGGGAAGGGGGGGCAGGGGTGGTGGAGTTCAGAGGAGAAGGGGGGGCCAGGCCTCAGAGGGACTCGAGGAGAACAGAATCACAGCCGGTAAGGTGACAAAGGGCACATCACGCTCGCAATAGGCAACCAACATGCTAATGAACTGGTGCTAAACAGTATTTAAGCAACGCATCAGTAATTATCTGTGCTGACGTGGCGACTGGAGAACAAAAATCACAGAGAGATGAAAGAGGATAAAAGGGAACACGGTTAATTTAAAGACACACGGCACAGATGCTCTTTGAGGAGGTGAATTATGTTTTGTCACTGATCCCTTTCTAGCCTACGCGGCGGTATTCCGGGGACAGACAAACGTGCAGTCGGTCAGGAGGACCTGGTAAAGGGCCTCGTACTTCATTTAGATTCATTTTTCTAAAACAGACACAGGAGTTCAAGAATTGATTCAGTCAGCAGCCTTTGAAGGCTCCCACTGCACCATCATAGGAGTTTAATGGGACACCTCCAGTGCAGCCCCTCCATCATCACACATCAAATGCCTACTCTGGACCTGGTCTGCAGGCTTCTCTCCTAACTTAGCTGTGCGTTCGTGAGCCACAATGCCTATGGACTCACTTGGGTAACTGCAGAGAATGATTTGGTTTTAAGAGGGAGTCGGTCTGCCGTAAGAACATTCGGCTTGCTTAAGTCCACATTTGGGATGTCGCTGGCGTGCTCCCCTAATGTGGCACGCAGACCCTTGCTGGCAGGCAACACAGGTGGCACAGGCTGGAGGTGGCTCAGACTCTCCTCATACTCGGGCAATGTGAAGACATGCCTCCTTAAATCACTCATAATAATCAAGCGCGGGCTGGAATCTACCCTGACGTGGACACGTCCCAATCCGGTGTGGCAGGAAAGCAGAGCCTCCAGGAACCGGGGCGCTCCAGGGCACAGGCAAAGACAACAAATACTATAAACATCAAAAGAATATCAGGGAATTCTGCCTGCTGCGGCACCTCACCGATTCCTCGTTTAATCACCGATTCCTCGTTTAATCACGTTTAATCTGGCCATCTCTGCCCATCGCCAGGGCTTCAGAGCACACACATTCCGGCCCAGGATCAACATCTCACATTGCCAGTGTGCACCTCAACCTAATTCTAGGGTCATTTTAGGAAAACAGACCCGTGACGGCAGGTTGGCGTTTGCGTTTGAACCTCCGGGGACCTTTTCAAAAGTAATAAAAACCTCATAAAGGAACTGGAGGCAAGCGGGAAGACAACCAAGGAGTCTCGAACTGTGACAGAGCCCCCCCTGTGCTTCAAAGAGTAAAGAGCAGCAGTGCACCTCCTCCACCGGGAAGCGAGAGATAAGAGAGTCTTTCAGGGGCCGCGGGGAGCTGAGAAAAAGCAGCGCAGAGGGGAGGCCAGGATGAGCACCCTACGCACCGTCATTCAAGCCAAGCCCAGGCCAACGTAGACAGGAAGGAGAACAGGAGGGGCGTGGGGGAGCTAGCGAGTAATGTGCAAGGGCAGCATGTCTGAGTCGCCATGACGACGACCGACGCAGCTCTGCATGGGGCTGACTAAACACAGCTGAACACGGCTCGTCAACATCTGAACAAGAACACCAGTGACACAGTTTGTGGCTGTCAAGACTTCCTCTGATGTCTAGGTATGTATCCAACCGCGCCACCCAGACACACACATGCACAAATGCCCCCCTACCCACCCGCCCTGAGCAGGACAGACATGTCTCATGGCCATGATACGATCATCAAAATAAGCCAGGACTAAAGGGGTGAGACCCTACAGTGCATCCATCCATCCATCCATCCATCCATTTTCCAAACTGCTTATCCTACTACTGGGTCGTGGGGGGTCCGGAGCCTATCCCGGAAGCAATGGACAGGAGGCAGGGAACAACCCAGGATGGGGGGCCAGCCCATCGCAGGGCGCACACACACACCATTCACTCTCACATGCACACCTA
>JAODJX010000042.1:20768949-20781392 GCA_026776945.1 Isichthys henryi | reverse complement strand
CCCCCCCCCCCCCCCCCCCCCCCCCCCCCCCCCCCCCCCCCCCCCCCCCCCCCCGGGGCCGCGGCCTTGTGCCGCCGGGGCTGGCGCGGGGGGCTCTTAGGAATGTAGATTTGCACTAAGGCACCTCTATCCTCCTGTTGGCGCTTAGCAGGTCCATCACATTAGGTGAAGGGTCAAAGGTCGAAGGCCAAAACAACAGCGCTTGGGGTAACGGCACTGAGCAGGCCACAGGTTCTGAAAGGGTCCATTTCTGCAGTGACGGAGTCTTTTCGCAATCTCCACAGGAAACAGGCCATTCATACATATAAAAGGGCACAGCAGTGGGGGGGGGCAGTCCAGAGTAAACACATTTATATTTATAGGGAAAACAAATAAACACCCCCAGGCACAAACAGTGACTCCTGCGTTTTTGCCGTCAGATTCACGAGGGGACATAGAGCGATGGCAGCTCCTCTTCTACAGCAACAGCCCCCCCCCCCATCTCCCCCCTCAACCAGCAGCTTCACACAGAGTGCTGTAGTGGCACGGCACATGAACACCAGCGAAACCACAAAGACGCGGACTGAGGAGCTGCACTTGGGTGTCTGACAGACGCAGATCATACTGGACACAACAGCAGCTGAGGCAGAGGATGGCAGCCCCTCCCCTCCACCGGATTTGGTCGAGACCTTTGCAAATAGAACCTGATGTTCATCTGCAGAGCCCAGTTCAACCAGGATTAATTAAGGTAATTAAGGTATTAATTAATTAATTTGTGGTTTCGGTGAGACCGATCCAGTGAGGCCTCTTCACTCAGAGCATTCAGCATGGTGATGAACAAACAGACATGGCTTACGGGCCACGTATCAGCCAATGAGGCTCCAGGCTGCAAACAGCTTTTCGAACCCCCACGCCAGGCCTGTCCGAGGCTCCCTCTGCCTCAGACACATTTTCTCCCCTATACTCCTGCTTCCAACATGCTATGCAGAGACACCATTTTTAACCGAATAAGAAAAGACCGGTATGGTACCCAGTCCTCGTGCTGATAACGGTAATTGCATGTTTGGCATCACCTCTGTGTGAGAGTCCCTATCTAATGACGGTCCTCACAAGTACATACGCTACTTCTAAAACTCAGCATAACGCACTGTGGAGGCAGTGCCGCCTCTGACCCAAATCCTTCAGAACTGGTGACTGAGCGGACGAGATTCGGAACAGCCAGTCTGTGGCGATGAATCAAAGATGTTCCAGTTTGTCAGAGGGAAACTACAGTACCAGAAGGTTTCAGAATGACAGTCAAACAGCAGTACTAGAAGGATTCACACAAATTCCAGAAAGCCTAAAGGTTAGGGAAGTGCACTTGTGATTGAAAGGTTACTGGTCCGAATCCCCGACCAGCATGGTACCGTCCCCTCGCACTGCTACCTAGGTGCTACATAATAGCTGTCATTGTCACATATGGGTTAAATGCAGAGTTCCAAAATTATGTTCAAAATGCAGTACCAGAACATTCCAGATACAGACAGCAGAGATGCGGTACAGAACAATTCCAAGTACTGGCTGAAGGGAGCCACAATGCTAAAAAGCAGCCCTGTGGTGTGTTCACCACCACGCCCCCTGCTGGAGCCACTGAGTCCGGGGCAAAGACAGCATACGCTCCTGGGAGAGTTTATTTCTAAAAAAGTGGGGTCAGCTGCTCCTTGGAGCAACTCCAGGTTAAGGCCATCATCCAGGTGCCGAAATTGAAATCATTCTGCCGACTCTGGGATTTGAACCAATGACCTTCCAATCAGAGGCACGGCATCCTAACCTGCTGAGCTGCACACTGCCCCCCACAGGCTGCCGCTAAGCTAGAGGATACAGCAGCCGTTACATCAGAGGAAGTGGGACGAGGAAGGGGAGGACCCCACCATTTCCCATTCTCGGCACATCTCAGGCGCTGTGACCATCTCTGTCCTCCTGGCCATCAGTGGCGCCGAAGCCCTCAGAGACTTGGCATGCAGAGAGGCGGATGTGGAGCCCCGAGGCAGGAGGCTGAGGGGGGGAGGCTACGCTCGTGCCCGGGCCCTGAGCCCGGAGCGGCCGGGCCCAGCGCATGAAGCGGCGCATTGATAAAGCATGCCGACGGGACAGGCCCACCTTGGGCAGTGGTCCCACGCCGACAGCGCGCCTTTCATCCACTGCCAGCACCGGGAAAGAGCCACTGGACCTACGGAGGATTATCTGACAGCGTCTTTATAAACGATCCTGCCTGGGCACTCAGCGTCCAGATAAGGGGCACCGCCGGGCGACATGCCCAGAGACAAGGGGGCAGCATTCACAGCTTCCCTTTCGGATGATGTCGTCCGAGGGGGATCGTTACCAGACTGGCATGTTACCCCACCTTCACCTACAGGCCAAACAGCGGCACCATGGTATCTAAGGTGACCTGGGTCGTCTGTCATTGATAAACACAAATAAAGAACCTGCAACACATACTGAAACCCAATCTTGCGGTTTGTACCCCCCAAGGGATGCTCCCCGGGTCAGACCACACCTTCCCTGTGGTGAAGCAAACAAAAAATATGACTAACAGTAGTTAACATTCAACACTCGCACAATAAATCATAGCTAAAAGACTCCTTCTGAAAGTACGACACCCCACACCACAGAGCAGGCGGTGTAGCGGTTAAGGATGGGCTGTTGGGACCTGAGGGTTGTGGGTTTGCATCCCACAAGTCCCGTTAAGGCAATTATCATTGTTAAGTTAACATGCAAGATTGCTGGCCATCCCACCTGGTAGCAAAGTCATGTGACCCAAGAGCAGGAGTTTGAGTATAAAAATCTGAACCTTATTTCTGAACACTTCTCATGGGACTATGAATCGCGTCTCCCTCCTGCCTCTCAGACTTGCATATGATCACAGCAGAGCTCTCCTTATCCGGGAAGCCACATTCAGTTACAGCGTCTACATTAGAGCCCCAGGACAAGAGCATGATGTACACAGATTAACACTAATACACTGCAGGTACTCCTCCAGCTGTACTGCGACGGCCTCTAGCCCTCATTCCACAGCTCCTCACACGCTAACCACTAATTACCCCTTAGCGGCTGCAGACACACACCGGATAAAGGCCTTTTACCCGCAGATAGTGGCGTGTGTCCACTGCACATGCTCAGTGAAGTGCCACAGAAAGTCTGAGGCTTCCACTGAAACGGAAGATGATCAGTGGTGGAGCCTAAACAGAGCCACTCGGTCCCAGGGCAGAGCAAGCACACAGCTGACTAAGCAGGCATCTCTCTGGCTCTACTGCCTCGCCCACAGTCCCAGAGTTTGATTAGTTGTACTTAACGCTGTTCCTCTTGTAATTGTACAAATCGTTTTGTTAACGAGCAGAGATTAGACTCTCGCCCAGTGGGACCACCAGCTGGGCATTCAGGACACACATTTCCTGCAGCGACGATGACATCATTCTGTTTATCGGGAATAAACGGCACAGCAGTATGTAGTCACGCTAACACGCAATAAGGAGGCACTCTTGGGGGGACCGACCCACTGCTTCCCATTTCAGGCACTCACACCCAGATCCTAAACTCAGCCTACATGACGAAACTGATCTTGAACGGGAAACTAATCTGTAAGGTAATCTAAGGACCAAAGCTGCTCCACGGTTTTTAAAACTGCTAGGTGTCAAAACTCGGGAGGGCAAAAGGTAATAAACATACTATATGATTACAACAAAACCCAGATGCGAGATCATCCACCAGAGCAAATGTCTGGTTTTTAGTCATCGGTCACCCATTTACTGCGGTGTGGGGTCTACACTGGAGCCCAGCCCGCCCAATAAAGGGACCGTCTCCAACAAGACCGAGAAACTTGGTTCAGGGACCAACAGTGGGGGTTTAATTACCTCCAGATTCATGCTATATTTGGACTGGCATCGACAAACAACAAGCCGTCAGGTAGGAGATAAGCCTGTCAATGGAACCCATGTCCGTGAAATTAAATTCACCCCCCCCCTTCTGAGAATTTTAACCAGGATGTTTTCGACAGCAGTGGCTGAAGCTTAAGCACTCTATGGGTCCATGATAAGAGGACGTCCTGGGGGGCATCAAACAGTAAGGCTGACAACTGCCCGCTCAACCGAGTCCCTCCAAGAATTAAAACACAAAATTTCTGCCCCTCAAGGAGTTAACAAGCTTTGGGCAGGAAGACAAGTACGTCAACACTTTAAAAGCGGATGGAGGCCGAGGTAAGGCTCGTGGCCAAATACACTCAGCGTCCACTTTATTGGGTACACCTGGTGATTAATGCAAGCAGCCAATAATGTCGCTGCATCCAAATGCAAACAGAATCAGACAAACAGGAGGCCTGTATCAGGCAGGCGCGTTTCTTGATTAAATCCGACAAGTTATCTGGCTAAAGTACACGTCGATCCTTCAAGTGGTTTGGGAGACCAAAGGCTCCTACCTGCTAATACGTAGACTAATGAAGTATAGTTCACCCATAATCCAGAGAGACCGAGTCAGCCTGCTTGGTACAGTCTTCAGACCTCAGTTCCATGGTCAGATGGGATTTGTGAACCAACGGTCAAATTGTAATGGGCACTGCGATCTAGTCAAAACTGGTGTCTTGTGCTCTTAGTGTATCGTCTGGAAACACGGGGGGGAGCAGGAGGTAAAACAGGAGCCCCTGAATGTGCAGCTGCTCGTTTAGATGTGCAGAGGTGGGGGGGAACAATAACGCTCTATATTCCAGGCCATGAGGACACAGTGCTCAGCCTGCCTGAAAATATTATCTTCCAAAGTGGAGATAAAGGTATTTTGTTTTTCACAGCCAGCCAGAATCAGCGACCAGAATCTTTTGGCTGCATTTAAATTTCAAAACGGTTATATTATTTTGTGGCCGGTCTTCTCCTTTACAAGGAGCATGGCAGACATTTTGAAGCCTGAGGAATTGTGTAAACAATGATATGGACACTCAGGAAAGGTATGATTACCGACGACGGCTTTCTGTTTAACAATGAGACAGTCTGGGATCCAAACCGCCCTGACTTGCAAATGAGGGGAGAGCACTGTAGAACACTTAATCCCCCAGTACAAAGGAACACAGACGTGTGTGTGTGTGTCTGTGTCTGTGTGTGTGTCTGTGTGTGCGCACATGCATGCCATTGCAGGAAATTCTCTGCCGGACTAATTGCATTTCTCTTTTCCCCACAGGAAGCGATTTCCTAACCGGCAAAATCCAGCTCTGGACGTCGTCTATATTTAACCGCAGACTGAAGAAGCCTCTGCTCTGTGTTTCCACACCCAGACAAAAGGCAAGTTTAGTTCCTTTGCAGGAGGGATGGGTCAGAACCGGAGCCACGTTGCCATGCCAGTGGGGGTGAGATGGGTCCAGCAGCATACCAAGTGCCTCTGAGTAAATAAAGTGAGGCTTCCCAGCAGGTGTTGGTCTACAAAGGGCGATTGACCAAACCTTGCCGAGGCCGCCTCTGCCCCATGGCAGCGGTCTCCACGCACCGCACCAGCTAGGGGCCATTACGGAAATTCGACACGCCTAATGTGAGCTAAATATGAATAGGAAAGTATCGTAAAACATGCAATTAAAGTTGTGAAAAGTTACCAGTGACTGAAAGAGGACCGAACCTACGTACACAATCAGACAGTCCTCTTATTACTCTGCAGAATTATAGAGACAAAAGTCAAACTGCTGTTTAACACACATAGATTAGTACAAATGTTTTTTTTCTGGGTTTTGTTTCAGCAGGATAAACTGGGAAACAGCCTCTATTAAGAGAGAAAACTCTGCAGGCTGATAGAAACAAGTCAAGTGTCAAGTGGCGAGAGTGCAACGTAATCAGAGGCACTCATTAGCATGTGAAACGCACTCGCAGCCAGCGCAGCTGAAAAGGAGCGCATTCCTGCACCATTGTCCGGCGGAAAGCATGGCTGAATGGCAGCACTGTTGGCTGGCAGGGCACGGGTTCCAGAGCCCGGCTCTGAAAGGCGGGGCGGGGGGGTCTGCGGCTAGGGCCGCTCGGAAATTACCAGAGAGCTGGATAACGAGGATGAACCTGGAAGCCCTGAACCTCTGTCAGCAGTCAGCAGGTCAAAGCCATGTCACACGGGGTTAAGTAAAGCTTCCGCATCCCATTCATGAAGAGGAAGACACAGAAAGAGCGACTCCTTCATGTGGTGGTTAGTTTATGGTTATTTTGTACCACCACCTGGGCGAACAGCCCAAAAATGGCTCAACATGTGACCTCAGCCTGCGGAGGCAAAACGCAAATGTGGACCGAGAGGTATGAAAAGTCACGCCAGGTTCAAGCACATGAGACCCAAGGAAAACGTTGCATTAACGGTGCAAAAAAAAAAAATACGGATTCTGCTGCTGAACTGTAATAGAATTACCTATTTCATGATCGAGTTTGTTTACAGAAAGGGCCTATTATCAATATAACTGCTGCAACCTCCTTTTAACCACCAGCAGCGACGTACTACAGCATCACACCTTCCATGTTTGTTATAGGCCGTCGTATTAACACACCGCTAACCCGTCGAGAAAACGAGAGTCAGTAATCCTCACAGCAGCAGAGTTACCGTCGCCCCAAAAAGCCCCAAAACCCATAATATGGTCGCGCTCATGTGCTGTGCTTCTGTGTTCATCGATTTAAGTATAGATTTCGATAGATCTATCTTGTGAAATCTTAATTCCACACCGGTAACAAAATAAAACCCTCGCTTTAACATAAACAGAAAAGGAACAGATCGTTTTAAAATCGCCATTACAGTTGGGTATGGGCGGTCTTATTATTTAAAAAAAAAAAGACATAAAAAGTGACACAAATGTTCTCTCATATTCATTTTATATTTGTCGGGGTAACAACGGATTGACATGCCACTTCAGTCAAAAACTGTTATAAACTCGGGAGGTTCGGACGCAGTGACGAGGCATCATTCAGGCGGAGGAGAAAATGTGGACAAGTCACTTGCGGCTCGAAGGACAAAACAGGGTTTATTATACAGAAAAGCACAAGAAACACAACAAAATAAAAAGACCACGAGGGGTCAAAAGTAAATGGGGATTTAAAAAAAAATAAGACTAAATTACAAAACGGTAAGGTAGGTAAGCAGGTAGGTGGGCAATATCCAACATACAGCCAACACAATCAAGGGCAAAAACCAAAGCTGAATACAAATGAAACTACAGAGACTAGAAAACTGATACAATTGAAAACACAAGGGAACAAAATCTACAAAAAAGTACAGAAACAGAGGAGGTGGGATTCGAACAAAAGACAGAGGGGATCACAAGCAGCTGCCTGACAAAGACATTTTCATTTCAACAAAAAAACGCAGGGGTGCCAACTTCAGTCAGCATCTGGAGTGAGATTTATATACGCAAGTGTTTCATTACATTGTAAATAGTCTGTACGGTTTGTCCTAACGCTTTTGATGTAGCGAATTTTAGGTTTATAATGGAATAATATATATTTGCTATAAGAGTCTGAAAGTGTGAGTGTCACGCTACAAGTGTGAGAGTTTGCAGCCCTGAAAACGTACATTTTGTTTCACCTGAATTGATTTGTATAAAAAAAAACAACATTAATTTACACAGTTATTAAAAGGCAGAAACTTTGGCCAACATGAAATCATCAATAAATTACATCTATTTATTCAACGTTTTATAAACGGCATACTACATTTGAAAAGTCAGTTTCACGATGTCAGGACAGAGCAGCCACTGTCTTAGGAACATTAGGGCTTTTTGGTTGAGGGTGTTAGATTCGCTGCCGTTATTAACACTAATGACACATTAGTGCAAACAAAAGAGCTGCATACACCAAAGTGTCTTGCTTGGAGGTTAAAGGAGTTTCACGTTCATTGACGTGGGAAATGGAGGTTCTAATGTTATTAGGGATCCAAGCAGCGTTAGCCGCAAAATTGCTATTGGTTTTGTTTTTACTGGAATAGTTCTCATTAGGACCCTATTACTTTATTTAACTTAAATCTATCACACAAGCTGTGACTGTTATGTTCGATTGTTCAACTTTAAAAAGGTAAATACATGATGGAAGCAATTCACATCCTTGCATTAGAATATAGACCAGATAATATTTTGATGGTATCTCATGTGGTAATGCTGTGTCGTATTTTAAATCCATTACAGAATTATAGAATACTATACTGAAGCTTGACATAAATAATATTGCAAATCAAATCGTAAATCGCAATATCTGTCAGGAAAAGATATTTCCCCCAAATTGTTCAGCCCTAACTGACAAGGCGGCCAGCTCACTGGAAATGATGTCACCACATGCAGCAACCACCTGTATCCCACGCAATTCCATTACCATGGCACTTTAATGGCATAGGATAAGGATGGAACTCCTTCAGAATGCATTTCCTCCTGTTCCAGAGTAGGACAGACACCACCGTTACATTTTATTTGTTTATAAAAGAGGATGCTTTTATCTGAAACGACATACAATTGAGAAGGCAGGACCAGACAATCCCTGGAGTAACTGGGGGTTCAGAGTGACGGTGAAGTCACCCTGCTGACCCTGGGATTCGACCTGGCAACCTTCCAACCCCAGGCACAGCCTCCCAACCCCCTGGAGCACACACCATCCCCACCTTCAAGGCTCACTGGAAACTTCTGGTACGTTACTACGGCACTAGCCAGACCTAATTCTGCTAGGATATGAGAGAACGTGCCCTGGAGTTCAGTATATCTAGTTAAATGGCAGATGTGTGTGTGCTGTCTTTATTAAGGTTACAACACCACCTTGGTCTATGACCAATCCCAGGCCACGTAGACGGCTCAAAGCTGTGCTACCAGACTCCAAACACCACTTTAAGTCTGGTCACTTACATGCAAACAGCAAGGACCCTGACAAATGCCTCTTTCCCTCCCATACAGGAAATATTTCAAGGCTACGGGGAGAAAAATAAATTTTTTTACAGTATAACATAAATACACAAAAGCCCAGTCAAAATCATGAACAGCAGTATGAAATGCGTTTCACAGCACAGTTAAATTACATCACTGTAAATGCAATGAAACTACAGAGATCCTGGCTATTGGCAGGGCTGCAGGCCAATATTAACTCATAAATTTGTTATTAATGATAACAGACACATTTCAGCAACACACTGAAACACCAGACTTCCTGCACATACTGTGATGAGGTATTATTATTATTAGGCTGTCTAGTCTATGTTCTTGTCTTATGTCCGGTTCCTCAGGCCTCCCAATGAAATCGTCATGCTCTGACTGTTCCGTGTCTCCTGTATGTCACGCCCCCTCATTTACTTTGCGTGTAATTCCCTTGTTATCAGTTGTTTCTAGTTGTGTTAATTGATTCTGTGTATTTAAGTGGGTTTCTGTGAGTGATTACCCAGTCCGGTCATTGACGTCAGTCCTGCCTGTTACTCCGTGTTCCCGATTGTGTTTATCCCGAATAAATTCTACGTTTCCCCGACTCCCTGGACTCATGCTCCTATTTTCCCCGCTCTGTGGCAGCGTGTTCGACAGAAATGTTCAGTGTCGAGATGAATCCAGTCATTCATCTCGTTTCTTCTTGTTCAGCTTTCCAATTATTATGGTCTTCTCAAAATATACCCAAAATTGCACTTACTGATGACACAAGACATTGATACGCGCTCTGCCCTCCTTTTTCACTGTTGGAGCTTCTAGAAAGAGCCACAGGGAATGGCGAGTCACAGGGAATGGCGTATTCCGAATGCATTCTTTGTTCTGGGAGAAGTGTCACCTTTGAAGATGAGAGATTGAGCCTTTCCTACTCATTTCAACAGGGAACCTGTACTATCCAAAAATGGAGGATTCAGAAGTAGAATATTAAGAAATCTGACAATTAAACCACAAAAATGTTACTACCAGCTACATATTAATGAAGAGGGTTAGCCTAGATCAAAGTAAGGACAAAACAGTCTCCCTCAAGTTTGCACAATCGATGTAACTAAACCTAGTACTTTCATGCCAGTGGTTTTATTATGTGGGGAGATGGATCAGACACACTCAAGATCCCCGACACCACTGAGCGTGATGCTCACGACACACTTAATTATTCATGAGCCGCCTTGAAATGCTCTTACAAATCTGTGGTCACATCTCTGCGACCTGAGGTTGTATAATCTGTGGGGAGTGGGGTACTTTAAAGAGGAAGAAAAAAAATTAATCAATAAATCAACTCTCGGGAACAGCAGTGCAGAAGATCGTAAAAAAAGTCCTTCACAAATGAAAACCAGACCAGTCTTTGTCATGTAGACAGATTTAAACCAGGTCTAAATTGGCTTTAATTCCGTCATGAAGTTACGGCTTGATTGGAGCAGGCGGAACAAAGGATCAGATGCTGCATTAGCTTACAATGTGACCGTTATCTGTTTGATAATGAGGCATGTCCACACAGAAATACAGATTTTTTTCCCAGATTAATTTCATCTTTTACTTGCATTGCTGAGATGTTATCAGGTGGGCTTAGAAAACGCAGACATGTCCCTTCACTGAGTCCAGCTCTGCAGAGTGACGTAAAGCCTCACACTGTGCCTTCTTCACTGGCTACTCACATGGAATGATAGGTGACGTTCAGCTCAGGGACTGGACTGCTTTTCCACTCCACCAGGCCCTGTACTTTTGGTACTTTTGCTTTTCCATTGATTTCTGGTGGAGTACCAGCACCAAAAGTTCCAAACCAGCTGGGGTAATTCTTTGGTACTTCAGTACTTTGGGGTGGGAATTGTAACACTTTCTTTGTCAATTGGTTATGCAAATAGCCTGCTGATGAAACACAATACAGACGCCACCTTGAAAAGACTTGTGAACTCAGACAACAAATGAGAAACGAAGTAAAAAAATTTAAAAAAAAAGCGATCTGGTCGGAAGAACAGAAACAAAAAGATCAGGATAGCATGACATGAAATTTTAGAAGTATTTTATTTAAAATACTAGCACAGCACAGTAAACATACAAGCTAAGTACAAGTATAAATGACTGCCAAGACATGTCGTGATCTGATCACTCAAACCGCTTGCCAAGTGGTCTGGGACACATTTGACCACATGTCTTTGTACCGTAATTTCCATTATTGTTACGGGGCAGTAACAAAATCTGAACACAACTGGTCAGTTGGGCACCCTGGAGACGCCTGACAGACACAGATGTAAATGGCGATGTGTCTTGGCTGTCTACTTATGATCCAATCGCCCAAGACATTTTAAAACCTAATGTAAACAGGGCCGAAGACTCCAAGATCTTTAAGCAGCGCTGGGACTCTGACAGCCCTAATTTGTTGAATCTACACTTAACTCAACCTGTAGCTCTTTCCCCAATATTAACTGTATTAACATTCAGTACATTTACATGCACAGCTAAGTCGAGCTACGGTTATAGCTCGACTACGCGACTTAATCGACTTATTGACAGAAGTATTTCCAACTCCGCTACAATAGGTGGCGATATGGCTCCTGTCAGATTTGTTAGTCTTAGGCTTTTTCCGGATGACCGATTACGCTACACAGACATAAAAAAATTAATTTATAATAATGGATGCATGGACAAATTAAGTTGCACAAGCTTTAACTGCGATCTGGTTAGTAGAACAGAAACACAGTGATCAGGATAGCATAAAAAGAAATAAAGTATTTTGTATAATATGACAGCACCGTACGGGAAATTTTTCAAATAATGCAATGTGATTTTCTTGTAATAAATATTGGGGTATTTACGAAACAAAAAGGGAATTAACATAAATGTCTTACTAACCCATCAAGGAGTGATTTAAACGGCAAGGATGAAAACCATTATGACTGTCTCAGAGAAAGCAGAGTGAATAATCATTAAAATGGCAAAAGTTGCTAGGTTTTTGTTGTCCTATGACAGAGTAACAATGTCTTAGCGACACTTAAACTCCCTGCGTTACAATATCCGAGCCAAACTGAAAAAGGCCATTCATACTTCAGTATATGCATACCCACTTTGACCTTACAGTGTTTCCTTTTTCTCCAATCAGGAAGTTATGGCATCTGAATTACCCACATCCTGTAACACCCATGCGACACACACCTCCCATTCTTTCTTTATTAGCCTTGAGTCCAGTTGCACTCAAAACATCAGCTTCTCATTCACACCATATGAGTTTGAGAGGGCTTAGAGAGGGCTAATGTCCATCCAAACATTTTCTGTAGCCACTTGTCACTTGTCCTATTCGGGGTCATGGGGGTCTGAAGTCTATGAGCACGAGGCAGGGAACAACCCATGATGGGGGGCCAACCCACTGCAGGGCACACTCACACACCATTCACACCTGCAGACAATCTAGTAACTCCAATTAGCCTCAGCATATTTTTGGACGGGGGGGGGGGACCAGAGTAGCCAGAGGAAAGCCCACGATGACATGGGGAGAACATGCAAACTCCACACACACGTGACCCAGGCGGAGACTCGAACCCGGGTCCCAGAG